>JANBXA010000398.1:37992500-39192500 GCA_030556225.1 Cricetiscus sungorus
TACCTTCAGTGGAGTGGGGGACAAGCACATTTAAGAGCTACTTGTAGAGTTTCTTAAAATGCTGCAGCATATTTATTAAAGTTTCTAGGTTCCTGGTTCCTTCATCATCTTAGAGTCAAGAGCAGGAAAAGGAAAAACAAGTGCTCCAAGAACACCACCGCACACCGAACAAACCATTTGCAAACCAGTAATGCTTTGCACACAAATTCCAGACAGACATTCTTACCAAAGCAACAATGGACAGTGAATACCCACACAGCCAGTAGGAGGGAAGTGCTTCTAGAATTAGTCTGAAATTACTGTTCAATGAAAACTGGAGATCATACGGCAGCCACCCTCCACTAGACACTTAACCATGTGCCAAGTCTGTTCTAAGTGATATTCACAATTTAGTCACGTTCCATTCTCACAAATAGTAGGTTTATTTCTCCTGACTTACTGAGGAGGACACTGGAACTTCAGGGGATGTTGTAAGTAATGGTGCTGGTAAAGGGCAGAGAAAACTCCTCATTCAGCTTCTCAGAATATTAGACATCAATCCATTCCACTTGATGAAAAGTAGAAATGCTGCAGATCTCAGTTTAAGATTTAATTCTGTTAAATTAACTATTAAAACCCAATGCCATTGCCTGCCTGTGACTTAGTTTACTTGTCTATAAAATTGGAAGAGTAATAATAGTGTGGTAAGGTGCCAATATATGAAAGTCCTTACGAAAATTATAAATAGCATTTATCATGATAGCCCTGTAATCATGGCTCATATGGGCCTGATCCAAGCTTTAACTATGAAGTTGTAAAATAAGTGTGTTATTCACTCACAGAATCACAGGCAACTGGTTCTAACATCAAGAGATAAGGTGGCAGAGTAAGCACAGTACAAATTAAACCCTATCTCCCACCACTATTTCTTTGTGTGTGTGCCTCATCATCTGACCACCATTGTTGAATGTGAGTACCTTGACATCTTCCTATCCACTTTATATATGCCCAGCATCTTGACAACATAGAGTGTGTTTGGATCAAGCAGAATTCTGTGGGTCCAAGTATTCTTAACTCCACCAGGAAATTAAATACCAAGTGCTTTAAAAGGGAAGATCTTGGAGCAAGTGCATGGGTGGATAGAAGACTTTATACTCTGCATGTCAGTGAACTGTGATTCAGCAAGGAAAGTGATGTTCCAAAGCCAGGCACACAACTCAGATAGTAAAATCATTTCCACAATGAACTTGCCTCCGCAACCACAGAACACTGCCTATTTCAGGACCTGAAACATTCTTGTATAACGAATTGTGAGGAAATGAGATCTATTTCTTAGTAAAAAAAAAAAATAATAATGATTATTTACTTGTACTAAAACAGAGTTATAAGTATATTTTGTGTAATAACTCTATCAGGTAATTAACTATTACATCTCACATTATAATTAAGGAAAACAAAGCAAAGACGTATTGAAAAGATGACTGAATGTTTCTAGAAAGGAGGTAGCAGAGCTGGGAATCAGATCCTTGTGGTTTATGTGTTTGCTCTTATCCATGCTTCTAGTGCCTTAGAAAAGGTGTTTAGATAGAGTCTTGGCAATGTTTATTGAATGATGTCATCCTTTCTATCAATTCTCATCCAGTTGTGCATGCAAAATGATAGCTGTCTTTTCTTTACATCGAAACAGAGAGATAGGAAAAAGCTGGATGATCAGCTATTGCACCCCTTATGTTCTTCCTCACAAGTTTATTTACTGTGTTTCCAATGTCAGGTCCTATATTTCTACCATGAGCCAACCTAGACATCTGGGTGAGGTCAAAGTGCAAGAAGAACCTGAGTGGCTATAACTTGTCCACTCCTCCCACCTCTTCCCACTCCATGAGCAGATGTGTCTCCCATTCATACCATACACACTTGCTTGTACTGTGGTGCCCACTGCTTTTTGTCTTTCTTCCTTGCTGTGAGTGAAGAGCTAAGGCTGCGGTGGCCTGATATGAATAGTACATGCAAGAGTCTAGAAATAGCTCTAGGAGATGTCTGCATACATAGATGCTCACAGGAGACAGAAGGACACCATTATGAAATAGGTAAATCAAGTATGAAAGAAAAAGTTCTCTATACACTTGAATTTTGCTTCTGTATCCCTAATTTTGACAGATGAACATTCCTGAGCTCCTACTGTGAGGATAAAAAGAAAGTTAAACATAATTGAAAAGATTAGCACTACATCTCAGTGTCTGGACCCCTGTTACAGATCCATATTTTCTAGCTTTAACAAAATCCAGAAAACTAGAATTATAAAGTTATCCTCTTAATTTCATTTAAACATAAACTAACTTAGAGTTTCAAAGTTACTGTTCAGTGGGTTGACTCAGCCTTAGAACTGCTGTTTTCTTCAACTAGTTTATCATGATCAGTGTGTCTCGGGAGGGTATGACAGATAAAAGTGGCTGAGGACCAGCTTGCCTGTGCTGGAGTATAAGTTAACTGTTTTTTCCTTAGCAATAACTAGGATGGATCTTCTCATGCATCTTACTGACAGATACCCATCTACTGAGGGGAGTCATGAATGGAACATAATATCACTTTGTTTCTCACCTCCCTCTAGTGAATTCTGAAATAATTGCTTATTGTTTAAAAAATGTTATCCTTGAAAAATGGAATCAAAGCAGCTGTAAACAATCTGGGAAGAGTGGGCCTTCCATAATTGTCTCTAATTGTGGCTAAAATGGTGTTCTAATCTTGACCCCAGGCATAACAAGCAAGAAATACAATTGGTAAAAGAAAATCCTTCCTGACATGAGGGAAAAGAAGATATGCCACAAATACAAATCTTTTCACTTTCTTCCTCAAATTCACACTTGGAGAATACTACCTTGCTATGCTATTCCTAGCGATCTTGAAAATGATTTTGAAGTTGAAATATTCTTTTTTAAATAATTACTTTACAGTGGAGAATCCCGGTCAACATCATCTCAACAAAGTGATCAAGCATGGTATAACATCACAAGTAATTAGAGGTACTGATTTAATATGCCTTCTGATACAAGGTACTGACATATGGAATGATATCATTTTTTGATGGAACTACTTAACCATAACTTAATTATACAACCATGTCAAGTCAACCAAAATTAAGGAATGATAACTAATTAATACTTCTAAAATTTTCAAGGTTATGAAAGACAAAAAGGAAGTGTCTTGGATCAAGAAAGATATAACAACCAAAAATGCAATGAGACATATCAACTGATTGTCAGATAATAAAATAGGTGGAACAGTTGGAATTATTGGAAAATTAATTAACAGAATTGTACTCATATTAATGACCTGTTTCAGCTAATTTTTATGGTACTCCAATAAAATATATCTTTAGAAAAGCTAAGTGAAATTTATACAAGAGTTCCAGAAACTAATTTTGAAGCTTCTTGAAAGTCTATAATCATTGCAAACTAGAGACCCTATACAAAAACTACAGACAACTAAGGAATGCTGAGAGTAAGAGAAATAATCTTTCCTAAGAGCATATCAATCTGTTACTCAATACCAAACGGTCAGTTCTAAAAGTACATACATACAAGTAACATTATACATACTGAGCAGGTTATATTTAGGAATATGTATGTATGTACATACTTATTCCTATATATATATGTATATATGTATATATATATATGCATGCAACAACTATCAGTGAAAAAAGAGGCAATGTATTTAAAAAGAGTAAGTAGAGATATTGGAGACATCAGAGGGAAGAAATGGAAGGAGAAATTATATAATTATATTACCTCTCAAAAAATAAAAGAATTAATTTTTTAAAAAAATAAGGAAATATTTTATACATGTATACACAATTTCATAACCATAGGCCAGGTGTACTTGAAAATTATTTAAATCTGTTAAAACTAATACTCATATTATGCAAGTTAAGCAATTCAACATTAATATTATCTTTTAAATATTGGATGATGCCTAAATACATGAACTGCAGGAGGGAAGATATTAAAAATGGGAACCTGGATTGTGAATGTCTACTTTTTACCCTTTTTCTTTCCACTGAAGACCATGATGCTGGTTATACATTTATAAACATGTTCTCTTCTTTTACTACAGGAACCCATCCAATTCCTTTGAGTAACTGTCCTTTACCTTACCTAAGGAAGTATGTGCAAGTCAGTAAAGAATACTTTCCTCCCATCCAAGAAAAGGAAAAAAAAACATCAGTGTTGATTCCATGATCCATACCTAACAAGTAACAATTTTTAAATGCCCTGCTTAAGTGCCCATTTGACATTTTTCTCTATGTCCATGGTAATGAAAGTGGAGGAGGTTTCCTTTCTTTCTTTCTTCCTTTCTTTCTTTCTTTCTTTCTTTCTTTTTCTTTTTTTCTCCTGTGTCATGAACACAAACACTGTGGTCCTAAAAGTACTGAACATGTATGTCCTTCACCCTCTAAAGAGTTGTGAGCTTACAGGGTATAAGAGGGAGAGAGAGAAAGGAGAAGTGAGAGAAAGAGAATGATGGAAAGTAGAAGCCAAAGTGAGAGCCAGGGGGCTCGTTGGTGTCATGTCTGTCTATGGTCTTTGCTGCAGCTCCCACCTAGTTCTGTTGATGCTGGAAGTGAAATAAACCCCTCCCTCCTCTGATGGGAGATGTTATTCTGTAAATATGTTTCTCATACTGGTTAATGAATAAAGCACTGTTGGCCAATGGGAAAGCAAGATAGGCGGGGCTAGGAGACAAGAAGGAAAGAGGAAGTAGGAAGGAGGAGTCAACATGGAGAGTGCGGAGAGGTAGAACGCCAGCCTCTCTGGCTGGTAAGATGAGCCATGTGGAAATACTTAGAATAGTAGAAATAGGTTAATTATTAAGACAGAGCTAACTGATAAACAATGATAGTAACTGGCCAACGGCATTGTATCAAATACAGAGTCTCTGCATGTTATTGGGGGCTGGCATGGCGGCGGGACCAGACTGGCGGGGGGGGGGGGGAACCTGCTCGTAACACTCCTCCAAATTTCTTTTGGTAAATATCTTATCACAGCCACAAAGAAACAATAGAGATATCACTGAGTGAAGACCAATGGGTAAATGACACAAAGCTAGCAGTAAATCACTTAGTAATAAAATAAAAATTTCTAAGCACTCTGTATGGTTTAAACTCAGAAAGGTAGGAAAAAATAATTTCACCCAAGTACACAGATCAAAAATATATAAATTATACAAATCCGGTTGTAAATGTAATTTGGAAGCATCACAAGAAACATGAAGAGTCTAATTAACCTTTAGTTGAGTAAGAAAAAAGAAAAGCAATTCTATTTAAACTCTTGTGACAGACAAGAATATTCTATAGAAAGGCAAAATTCCTGTTCTGGTCAGCACAATATTTGGTCAGCTATGTACACTGTTTCATTCTGGGTATTGTATTTTATTTAATTTTGTCAGAAAGAACCTATTCCTGATTAACAGGTGTGTAAAAAAAAACAATAAAAAAGATAAGGAACATTTATATAGAGCAGAAAAGAAGTCACCAAGGTGTAATCATCTGTATTTAAACAATGAAGAGATGAAACTGTCATAAAGAAGCTTGGACTTGCATGGTGCTACAAGACAAAATTAATTGGGAAACCTGGGAAGACTTGTCTTACCACAAAGAAGGATTTTGTAACTACATCAATTCAAATCAAAGAAAGGCTGCTTTAGGAGACCACTGATTATCTAACAACTTGTTAGGAGTATCACATAAGAGCATCATCCACACAAAGGTTTGTTAACTATATCAGGCCTTTTCAAACTAATTACATTTGAATAATCAAGGAATGGATAAAAAAAATGCAGTAGTTTCTGGGGTTGGGGTAAAAGCCTGAATGTCTAATTAGCTCCCAAGTGACACTTGGAATACTGGCTTGTAGATCACACTTTGAGAAGCAAAGAACCTGTTCACTAAAGTTCAAAGATAATAGTCACTAATTCTCTGAGAGGAGCACAGGAAACAGGGAGGTAAGAATTTTGCCATGCATACAATGGGTGTTGAAGAATAAAGTTGTGACGAGCATATCCTGGAAGCAAGGGCTATGCTAAAAACCCATTCAGTAAATCTTTGCAGACTCTGTTCTAAAGAAAGGTATGTCCTTACTAAATGTTTGAGTATAAAATGAACTTTCATTAGAAAAGGCCAATTATTTTCAACAACTGAAATTAACAACACTTACTAGTTCCATTTTAGTAATTTTGTATTCAAGAGTTAAAGTATTTGTCTAATTTATTCAATAAAAATCCTTCAGAATTATTCATCTACACCCAACTATTTTAGTCCACAAGCCTTGTTTTATTGCTCTACCATTTATACAGACCAGTGCTTTTCAACTAGCTGAGTCATCGGTGTGGCTCAAGATACTGGTCTTCTCATCTTTGGGGATGGCAGGAAAGCAGCTTCCTGCTGGGCTCCTGTAACTAAAACAAGCAAAGCAGAGTTCTACCAAGCCAATATTTATTTTAGCAACCTACTCCAAGCATGCCCCTTACTGTCATGTAACAATCTATAGATCAGCTAGACAAATTCATATTTTAAGTTGCTAATTTGTACAGCATGAGCAACAAAATTTGGTCAGGGGAGATATCTAATGAGAAAGCAAGCCAGGTACTCCAGCAGGTACAACATCACTTGGTGTCTCCAATATCGGTCTTCTCACATGCTAAATACTCACATCCATTTGTGATAAAGCTAGAAATTGTACTCTCTCTAAGAATACCTATTTTCCAATTTACACTTTCAATATTAGTTTAGTACTACTTTGTACATAGATTTTAATACTACAATGTACAGGTATGTTCTAAATCTATAAATATCCTCACATAGAATTATGATAATTAATATGGCAAGGAAACATTATATTATTTCAAATCAAATAACTGAAGAGCATCATTCCTGGCTAGTTTTAGAGTTCTGCAGTCATTCATTCTCTACTGTGTAAAAGTACTTCATTGGTGGCAGCATCAAAAATTTGAAAAATTTGTTATTAAAGCATGCCATAAGAGAAACACAGTTCTGTAAAGTGTCTAAATTATTCTCTTTTATATGCAAACTAATAAAAACAAGATGTTATTAAGGTGGGTTTTTCCCCCTTTGGTTTTTTAAGACAGGGTTTCTCTGTTGTTTTGGAGGCTGTCCTGGAACTTGCTCTGTAGATCAGGCTGGCCTCAAACTCACAGAGATCTGCTTGCCTCTGCCTCCAGAGTGCTGGAATTAAAGGTATGCACCACAACGCCTGGCTTATCAAGGTTTTTTTTTTATGATAAATAGCATATCAACTTCAAAAACCCAAGATAAGTTGTCTTGGTGGGATCATATATATATTTGTCTATATTCAACTTTAACATTGTTGGAATAGAGCATTTTATGTTTTTATCATAACTATATTATGTAAAGAAATTATCTTCTGTAAATACTATATACCAAGTGCCCAAAGTTCTTCCAGTTTGTCTCAATGTGCCACATAAATATTATTTTCTAGGTTGAGAAACCCACTAAATGTTGCCTCTAGCATATATTCTATTCCAAAACATCTTCTACCTCAGTTATCGACTCAATATGCAGTTGTTATTACCCATGTCACACTTTTAAGTCTAAACAATGACTGGGAAATATTAAACTAAGTCATTTCATGGCCATCCTTTATATTTTTAAATAATTCCCTGTTTTGTTACCCAGGCTAGATTGAAGCAGTCCCCCTTCCTCAACATTTTTGATGCTTTCTGAAAACTTAATATTTTCAGAGTAGTATTATATTGTGTCTGGAAATGTTCTTTTTTTTTTTGTTCAGTTTGCAATGAATTTTTATACAAATTGCATGTATGTCAGGGTACATATTTAATTTTACAGTAGCATAAGTTTCTAAGGTGGAATAGATTCAGTTGGAGCCTATTTTTTTCTTTCATACTAACCTTGCTCACATTACTTTCCCAAACAATTAATAAGTTATTAACTGAATCACTGGGCATTGGGAGCAGTCACAATGGGCATGCCACAATAGAAACAGAGTTCTGTCTAATATCTGAATCATTCCCCTCTTTATAAAAACTAGTAAGGTCAAAATGTTATTAAAAAAACAATTTAAGGGCTGGAGAGACAGCTGTTGTGCCACACAAACAAGAATCTGAGTTTAGATCACAGCAACCATGTTTAAAAAAAAAATGGTGGTGCACACCTTTAATCCCAGCACCTGGGAGCAGAGGCAGGTGGATCTCTGAGAGTTCGAGACCAGCCTGGTCTACAGAGCTAATTCCAGGACAGGCTCCAAAGCAATTCAGAGAAACCCCATCTCAAAATCTCAAAAATTAAAAAAAGAAAGAAAAAAGAAAAGAAAAGGAAGAAAAATAAAGCCCCAGATTATCCTCAGCATCGTTAATGGCAGAAGCAGGAGGATCACTGGGTCTTTCTGACTGCCATCCTAGCTCCAGGTTCAGTGAGAGACCTTGTCTCAAGGAAAATAATGCAAAAGGTAATAAAGCAGGACACCTAGCATTGTGTTTCAGACTCTGAGCATACACAAAAATATGCATAAGCATGCAGTGCACATATAGAAGTCCCACATACAAACACCTTAGCACCACTGAGCCCCATCCTCAATAAACTTTTTAAGTCTTGCTTCGCCTGCTTGGAGTGGAAAGGAATTCTTGCTTCCTTTCTCTGCTTGTTCTGAAATCTTTCCCCAATAACCTCCCTTTTCTTTCTTCAACACACACACACACACACACACACACACACACACACACACACACACACACACACACACACACACACACACACACACACACACCTCAGGAGGATGAAGAATCTTTTCCAGAAGAAAGAAACTCTCTCACTTTCTTTTCCTTGGAATTTTAATTTTGGACAGTGTCCAAGCATTCCGGCGACCAAGATGCACAAAGTAACTGTCGTGAACCTCATCACACTTCCACTTAGGCCAGCTTCCTGTTTTGTTGTTCAAAGGTGGGAAAGACCCAGGTCAAAGAGGAAGCAGCTGAGAGCTGGCCAGGGGCAGCAAAGCAGAGACCCTTGCTGTTCAGAAGGTAGAGCTCTTCTACAGAAGCACTATAGCTGTCGCTGTCCAGACCTCGGTGCTGAATACTAAAGGCTGGGCTTGCTCTGGCCAGTTCAATCTCTTGGAAGGAAACCAGATGGATTCTGTCAAGGAAGCCTGAATGGTGTCTCACAGGTAGGTGTGGGGACGTTCTCTTATTCTCTATCTAAGGAGAATCTGTCTTTCACAACGATACATGGTATATTTAATGTGAAAATAGTTTCAGGTCAGTGCCCAAATTGAAATCTCCAGTGAGGGAAAAAATAGAAAAGTTCTGGTGTAATGAAATGTACTCCTCCCTTTCCTGAGTCAACACAAAAGCCTTTGAAGCTCTGAACCTCCTTATTGAAAATTTAAAACGTTTTCTTATTTTGAAAACTCACTTTGCTAATTCATTCTCTCTCTCTCTCTCTCTCTCTCTCTCTCTCTCTCTCTCTCTCTCTCTTTGCGGTGTGTGTGTGTGTGTGTGTGTGTGTGTGTGTGTGTGTGTGTGTGTGTGTGTTTGAGTAAATACTGCAATGATAGTGGCACTGGGTTCCAAATGGTCTGCGGTAGACTTTTAGATATCGCTTGAACAGGGCTCAGAGACAAGCGAGGAGGAGTTTTTGAGTAATTTAAAATTTAAAACATAGTTTGGAAATGTTTTTCAATACTGTTTTAAGGTAGTGCTAATTTTCTTAGGTGGTTTGGGGTAGAAGGAATATAGCTGGTAGCTTCTCTCCTCTGCTCCTAGCCTCTGTCAGTTCTGAAAGATCTAGCACGAGTCCTGGTTTTTGTCTGTTTTCTAGCAAATGCTCATACCCAAGGGTCATTAGAATCCTATCTCTTCATTCCCCACCCTGGGGCACATTCATGAGAGACAATAAAGTAACACAGAGAAAATAGGTGGGAGGGAATACGCTTCCTGTCTTGGGATCTTCGTAGTTGTATGCAAATGGGGCGCTTGTCTTTGAAGAATGGAGATGTTTCTGATAGCTACAGTATTTATGGGCAGACAGCAGAATGGACTGATTCCACTAAACAGTCCTTTCCTTTCCTTAAGCCTCCCCTGCTTATTTTAGTCGTTTCTCCACCCCGCCGGGAATACCATCCACTTCTCAGTCCAGGTAGATCTGACGTCAAGAGATGGCTTTCGTAGATTTGACGTGTAAACACTCATTTCTATTCTGGCCTGGGAGGCTGGGGCTCCACTCTGCCAGGAGACTGAGTGCTTCAGTGAGCGCTCGCCGCCGCCCAGCCTCTCCCAGCGCGCCTCCTAGCTCTCGCTGAGCAACCCTGAGCCAGGAGTGGTTCAGAGAGGCAGGGTGGAAAGGTTGAGTCTCGCTGGTGTTTCTCCTGTCTCGCTTCTTTTCTCTCAGCCCTTCTTGCTTGTGTGAGAACAGGGGTGGGAGCCATGGAGCAAAGAGGCTGGTCTCTGCAGTGCACGGCTTTCGCCCTCTTTTGCGCTTGGTGTGCCCTGAACAGTGTAAAAGCCAAGAGGCAGTTTGTCAATGAATGGGCGGCGGAGATCCCCGGAGGGCCGGAGGCAGCCTCTGCCATCGCCGAGGAGCTGGGCTATGACCTCTTGGGTCAGGTAAGAGTTTCCACTTTCGAGAAACTTTCTGGAGCTTGAGGACACTGGTGGGGCTGGAGTACAGTCTCCCGACTGGGAGCCACAGATTGCACTCCCCTGCTCTCAGTGTCACAAGCAGCAAGGCGCATCCCCTTAGCCCCCCGCGCGCTTTCAGAGGGAAAATGCTTACGTTATTTATTGTTTGGGCTGGCCGCCACCAAGCAAAAGGAAGCTTCTGCGGCAGACCCTGATCTCTCTGTTGTCCGCTCTTGACTTAAAATCTGCACCCCCGAGGTTTGCGGGTAAAAATAATCCTCCACGTTTGTTCGGGAAACTTGAGGTGTCCACAGGCTCTAGCCCGCCGTGTAGGAGAGCCAGTGCGCCCCATCCTCCTGGCAGGCAGGCAGCCTGTGTCCAGAGCCGGCGTTTTCCTTCCTTTCAATATGGCAGCAGCATCCAGTCCTGAAAGCAAGGGGCCAGACAGGCTTGGAGATGCCCGCGCGTGTAGGGGCGCGCCCAGAGCTCGCAGAGAGCGCCAACTGCTGGGACTAGTGACTCCGGGGTTTGGGTTGGTGGCGGTGGTACCCAGTGGAGGGGGAGGTTGGAGGAGACCGGGTAAAGGATGCCTGAGCATCCCTTATGGGGGAGTTCTGGGTTTGCACCCATAACTTGTCAAGTCAAAGCTTCCTAACTTTGCATGGCCAATGTCTCAGCAGGGTCTAGGTGCAGAAATGACTGACTGGAAAGGATCGCTTTCTGTCATGTTCCTTGGACAAGTGCAAAATCTTCTCCTAAGGTGTCAGATTATGAAATAAATTGATGTCTGTCCAAGTGTGTGCTGAATTAACAGACAGGTGGGGAGGGGCGTGCAGATGCATTAAGAAACATCCCAAAGGGGAATCCAGAGGGTGTGATTTCTAATTTCAGCTTTTCTGAAGTAGAGTCAACCCCTAGACCCTTGCTGGGGAAATTGTCCACAGTTAAGCGGGGGAGGAGGGAGTTGTAAAACATTTTGGCGCGTTTTCTATTCTGGAGGTGGTGATTGAGACTCTGAAGTCATGGATGAGTAATCAGCGTGGGCGGTGTTGATTCCATGCATCAAATCCACTAGGAAATACGCCTTCTCTAGCCAGAAGCTTCATTCTCTAACTTAGTGAGGCAAATGGTCTTTGAAAGGCCCAGCATGAAACTCAATAAATTCCTGGTGCCTTTTCCAACAGTCCCTTGGGGCCTGGGGACTAAAAGATGTGCTCTCACTGGAATTCAGATCTATGGACAGTAGTTTCGAAATGAATATTGGCACCTGGATGCAATTTGTGCAAGAGTAGTTGTAGTTAGTGGTTTAGTACAGCATTTTTTTTTTTTAACGGAGAGAAGGGAAACAGTAAAAGGGAACATGGAAGGCAGGAAAGAAAGCTACTGAAAATATCTACTTTGCAAGAGTTGGAAAGAAGTGTCAGGTTGTCAGGTTGTCAGGAGAACATGGCAAGACTGGAGAAGCACTCCAGCATAGAAAATAGCTTGCAGGCAAACAGACACAAAACAGCTTCATAATTAAGTTTGCTTATTGTGTGCAGTTCTTGAGTATTTGAGGACCAAACACACACACACACACACACACACACACACACACACACACACACACACACACACACACAAAACAAACAAACAAACAAAAAAGAGAATAGAGAGATGGAATTATCCAGGTGGGTACTACAAGCACCTTGGAAATGTGTTGTTCTGGGGCGGCAGAGGTAGTATTTGGTAGGGAGCTTGGTGTTTGTGACTGGGGAAGAAAGAAAAACACATAAAACTCTTTTTCTTTCCTTCACACATATTAGCCCCAGACACAAATACAAACCTACACCACTTGGTATGAAAATAAATTTTCAAAATAAACTAGCTTCCTTCTAGTCATTTTTTAGTTAAAATGCCATATTCAATAACAAAATTTCAGGAAATAATAACTTGCTTTCCTGATTCTGCTCACATCTCATTTTGTTTAGCATTTCTAAAACCATACTAAGTTAAGAAAAGTATCCTAACATTGCAGCCTCATGACAAAGCTAGGGCTAGAGCAGACAAGGAGCAAAGCTAGTTGACCATAGAAACAAGGCTAGCAACCCTGGTATTTTCTTACAGCTTTTGATATCTCTTTCCAGATCCATCTACGGCTAGCAGTGCAGCTCACAGTAGATTCACTGCCTAAGGCTCTGTTTTGCACCTAAGCCTCAACATTTCCACTAAAAGCTATTCTCTGGGTGATGAGAACCACCAACATAAAGAACATATTTCTTTTGCAACGACACAATTGTTTATCTCTTAATTAGAAAAACAAAACAGGCATCTAAAGGATTTAGTCAATTCACATGTTGTACTCGCTTATGTAAAAGGACATTAGCTCAAAGACTATTAAACATAATCTAAATGATCCAGAAGGCATTAATAGCTTCCAAGGAAGTACAAATATCCTGAGGTGGGGCACCTGTCTTAGATACAGCACACTTCCTGACAGCACTGAGGTAATGAAAACCTGAATCACCAATAATGCCTGGTAACATTTGACTCAAACACTATACCTACAGTATCTTGTTTAAACTGAATGTGGCAGTAATCAACACTAAATCCTAAGGGATTTTCTTGTGTTCCACAAATAGTTGTTTTCTTAGAGTATATTTGCTTAAATGAGCATATTTTGAGAAATATCTATATACACATTTCTTTTTTTCATCAAAAACATACCAAGGTAGTCCTCTAAAATAGAAAGCATCCCCATTGTTATGGGAAACAGAAGCATCCCTATTCTCGAGTCCTGAGGGTCATCTAAAGACTTCCATGCCTTCCTCATGAAAAAAAATGTTACTTTCAGTGGGTTTAATAAAATATGTATTTTATTAATAAAATCCATCTGTGTTAGCTGATTTTTTTTAACTAGTCTATATATATGTTCTAAAGAAAGTGGATTGTTATTTTGATTTTTTTTAAATAGATTGGATCACTTGAAAATCACTACTTATTCAAACACAAACATCATCCTAGAAGGTCTCGAAGAAGTGCTCTTCATATCACTAAGAGGTTATCTGATGACGATCGTGTAAGTGTACCTTTGTCCTCAAACTCAGTCTGACAAACTACGTTCTGTGTAACTCCCAACAGGAGCAAAAGCATTTCACATTTGACCCTTTTGTGTTGTAATCGTGGCTGCCTCTCAAATTGCTTATCATTTCTTTCTGTAGAATCATAATTGCTCATAATATGTTTGGATTGAATTAAACTAACAAACATTAATTTTATACATGTGTTTAGTTACATGTGATATACATTTACATATCTAGAGTTGAGTTTTGAGTGCTGAAAATCAGGGGAAAGAGTAAATGAAATAATTGACGCTGTAATCACTCAACAGCCTTTTATATGGTATGTGGCAAGTATGAAATGCTCCTTCTTGAAACCCTTGAAATAAAATGTAAAGATCAGTTTAATATGAGCTCAGTGGTGCCAAAGATATGTGGTGACCTGGTTTTCAATAAGCGAAAAACATTTTACCATTCGCATTGTTAAAATATGTTAGTGTTTATGAGAAAGTTTCTAATCCATTTGTTAACGAGGGGTTTCTGAGCACTGTTATGTTCTTTGAGACAATCTGTCAGTCCCAGTTCTGCTCATCCTTGTTTGTACAAGGATCACAATATAGGATCGATATAGATAAATAGTGTGAGGACAATTTTAATGCATAGTTAATTATACCTATTGGTTTGAGGGTCTATTTTCATGGTCAGAAGTCATGCTAATAGAAAAGACTGGATGGATATATTAGGAGTGTTAAAATATGTATGTACAGTGTTACCTCCCTTCTAACTCTAGTGTTCTTAGAGAAATGCATGCTGGTTGGCCTAATGTCTGTGTACATGACTACTGTTTCTTAGGACATCCTGAGAGTTACTGTGAGAAATACAGAGTGTTATCTCAACTTTGGGAGGGAGGAGAAGATAAGTGACAGTAGATGATAATGACATAACAGTTGAAAGTACATGGAATATAGGAATCCTGGAAATTATATTGTGATTCAGTTTGCTCCTTGATTGATTGTTTTAAATAAGAAAACAGATTATGAGGAGAAACAATTGTTGGTCCTTAGGCTGCAGGGCTCAAAATCAGTAGAACATCCCACACTGATGCTGCTTCATCAGGACCAAGGACTACAACCCTACTGCAGGCCCATTGCTAAGTCTTTGTGTCAACATATGGCTAGGTGTGATAGACCAAACTGAAAGCCAGCAAGCTTATTTAAAAAGTTTTCTTGTCTAGTGAGATCTTTTCTTATGCCCCCCACCAAAGTGACAGCTCCTTGTACGTGTGCTCTAAAAAAACAAACCAGATCCTAGTTCCCTGACTAGGTTTAGTGCTTGGACAAAGCAGGGGAAAGAATTTGTTCTCTTTCTAAATGCATGCCCAACATTAATATATAAGGAAATCAAATTGAATTACCTTCCCATCTTCATGGAAGAAGCTAGCCAGAGTGGAGTGTCCAGCTATCCTTACCCAATGTACCTGATTCAAATGAACAGATTATTTATTTTTTTTCAGATTTTGGGGGAAATCCCAAGCTTATAACAAGTGGCTAATAATTACTCATCAATGAAATTTCATTAAAAAGGAGTTAATCCTATGAAGAGTTAACCTCAGGATAATTTTAATTTAGGAAATACCTTGGAGTCATAGAAGCTTGAAGTGGACAAGATTGAATTTTAATATCTTCACAGATCCAAAGTGTTATTTACAATGAAGTGTATGATACCTATTATACATATAATAAGAAGACACTGCCAATATTTTTTATTCCATTTAGTCTGCTCTTCTAGAGGTTAAAATGCAGTTCTGGTTTATGGCATTAATCACAGCATGGTTTGCTACAATTGAATGTTTATCTGATCAGGCGGCAGAGTGATTCTTCTCATACACTTTTCTTAAAAATTGCTCTTGATTTTCACTTTGCTGCTCTTTTTTAATTGGGGTAATTTTCTTTCAATTAAATCCCATAAAATGTATCATGATACCTATTCTTACACACTGATGAAATTCCCAACTTTAAGTTTCCCCTCACACAAAGATTTCTCCTAGCAGCCAGCTTCCAAAGACCAAGCTAGACGACAGACAATGTATTCTAAGCAGTGTGTTATTTTAAGCCACAATGATAAAGTTTGAAAATACAAGCACTTTAAAATAAATTATAGTGATTAATTGCTAGCTCTTCAGTATCTCCAGTGTTTATAATAGGATTGCAATATACTTTCTACTTGAACATTTAAGGCATTCCTAGTGGATTCAGCTGGAAATTATTTTTCATTTTTATTTTTGGATTTGACCCTCTCATTTTAAACATGTCCCACCTCACAGTAGATTGTCAGTACATACACAACAGAAAAGCAATGTTTGGAACAGGAAATAGTCACATTTCCCAGCAAAATAAGAAGATAGTATTATCTCATAATAACAGTAACTATAAGACAATCCTGCATTCTCTTGGGGACTCAAGTATAATAAGATTATGCCAGAGATGTAGGCCAGGTAATTTTTATACTGTCAGATCTGTTTGCATATTGCATGTGGCTGCATTAATGACAGATTGCCTGGTCAGTAATTCTCATTGGTCACCTCAGGTCTTTAATCTGTTTCTCACATTAAATGCTCCTCTGCGGGAAGTAGAAAAACAGAGGAACCAAAGTTCCAAATTTCCACACACAGAACCATCCTTATGTAACAACTGTAGTTTTTACCTGTGGATGTGAAGGGTGAAACAGGCAAGAAAGTTCTAACAACAGTCCCAGAGGCCCCTTGGCTTGCTCATTCATTCTGTGAAATGGGCCGATTTTCAGCCTCTTTGCCCTGGCACTTCAGTGTGGCCTGGTTTCTGATGACAGCAGCCTGCACTTCTATTCCCACTGTCAACCCTGTAAATAATCTGAAAGACCTGTTCCTTTGCTTACGGCTTCTCCCCATAAAAGGATTCCTTACTGTAATGGAAGAAACCCTTGTATCCTCAGTGAGCAATCTTTTTTCTCCCTGGGCTGGGAGTTTGAGCTGTGATCAGGAAAAAACATCACTGAGCTATGTAAGTTTTGGTGGGGAGGCTCTTGGAGATGGAGGGAAGATGATTATACCCAGGTGGAAGTCTGACTTTGATTTCTTACCATAAAAACATTTGTAGGTGATATGGGCTGAACAACAATATCAAAAAGAGAGAAGCAAACGTTCAGTTCAAAAAGACTCAGCACTGAATCTCTTCAATGACCCAATGTGGAATCAGCAGTGGTACTTGGTAAGTACTAAAAGGACTGTGCGGTATCTATGTTCTTATACTGCTACATCATCTACATGGTGGATCTGTCTGTGTTTTTATCTGTATTATTTGGGGTTTCTAATGGCATAGACTACTTACAGAATAAATCTATTTCTAGCCATCTATCATCTATCCGTGTGTTTATATGTAGATATATAGAAGGGGATTTATTAGAATGGCTTATGGGTTGTGGTCCAAATAGTCCACTAGCAACAGAAGTTCTAAGAATCCAGTAGTCATTCAGTCCATGAGATTGGATGCCTCAACTGGTCTTATGTATGTGCTGGAATCTTTAATGCCAGGGAAGGAATTGACTTGTTAGCAAGAGCAAGCAGGCAAATGGAGAATCAGCTTCCTTCTTCCATTTTTCTATGTCTTTTGTATAGGGTGACAACAGAAGGTGTGGTCCAGATTAAAGGTGGATCCTTCCACCTTGAAAGATCTGGATTAGAAATGGGTCTTTCCACTCAAATGACTTAATTAAGAAAAAGCCAATCACAGGTGTGCCAGCTACTTGGGTTTTGGTTAATTCCAAATACAGTCAAGTTGACAACCAAGAATAGCCATCACAGAATTTTGGAGTAGGTTATACCTCTGGAAATCAGGACTGATGTGGAACTTTTGTTCTGCTGAACGAGTGTCTAAAACAAATTCATATATTAATACCTCTTGTTTTTGTGTCTTAAGTGTAACTGGTTTAAATGCAGAAGAATCATGTCAGGCAGAAAAGAATTTCCAGAAAGACCAGTAATGATATGATCACTATGATGGAATTTGCTTTTGAGCATCCTCTAAATCACTCATAGACCATAGTCAATATAATGTACAGTCCAAATCGACAATTCTCAGACGTACTTCAGACAAGAATGTCTGAGTGAGGCAAAAGGAAGGAATGCTAGAAAATTTTATTTATAAATACCTAGCCTTGTAAATCATTGTTCCTTTAAGATGTTTACCAAGCCTTGATTGGTATATGGACATGCTGTTACTTGGCTTCCAGGTGTTCTCTTTGGTGTGATGTCAAGCCTCCACAATAGAGACATAGGCTGCTAATAGACCAGATGTGTTGCTGAGAATAGCATAAAAGGCAATTTTCATAGCCACATACTGAGATTTTTTTCCTATATTAGATAGGCAAGGCCATTAGTTCCTCAAGCCATTCTTTTAAATTAAGCAATGCTTACTGATTCCAGCAGAAGACACCTGTTGTATTTTGACTATTTCAAGATTTTTAATTGATGAATTAGTTAATTAGTTTATAGTTATATCTGGCCACAGTTTCCCTTTCCTCTTCTCCTCCAAGTCCCTTCCCCCACTTCCCCTTTGCCACTCCCAACCCCCATCTAATCCTCCTCTGTTTCAGTTCAGAAAAGGGCAGGCCTCCCATGGATTTCAACAAAACATGGCATATCAAGTTGCAGTAAGACTAAGCCTCTTATTAAGGCTTGACAAGGCAACCCAGTATGAGGAATAGAGTTCCAAAAGCCAACAAAAGAGTCAGAGCCAGCCCCTGCTCCCACTGTTGGGAGTAGTCCCACAAGAAGACCTAGCTACACATCAGGCACATATATGCAGATGGCCTAGGTCAGCCCCATACAGGCTCCCTGGTATAAGTTCAGAATAGCTGAACTTATGATGATTGGGTTGGTGT
Organism: Cricetiscus sungorus; assembly: GCA_030556225.1. Classification (NCBI taxonomy): domain Eukaryota; kingdom Metazoa; phylum Chordata; class Mammalia; order Rodentia; family Cricetidae; genus Cricetiscus; species Cricetiscus sungorus. The sequence continues at coordinate 38,011,106 of JANBXA010000398.1, forward strand.
CCCAGTTCCTCCACTGGAAGTCTTAAGAGGCCATTTTCTTAACAACTATATACTATAATTACACTTGCACACTCACATGGGGGCCTTTTTTACTGCTGGCCAATCAAAAGGTTATATATTTCCAACTCTTGTGATTCAGTGTCACCTGGTAAACCTTCCCCACTACTGCATTTTTTAAGGAGTATCAATAAGGGGACAGCCTAGTCATGGGATTTTTATTGTGGTTACTTACACATTGCTTGCTGACTCCATCACCAGGTCCTTAGTACTCCTTTACTGAGATTTTCACATGTTTAGAAATTTGTTTATATCTGTGTTACCTCATTTTCCCAGCTCTCCTCTACCAACATACACACTGTAAATACCAGAAAAGGGAAGAAAGTATTCCCTAAATTATGCACAAATAAAAAAGGTTATTAAATGGCAATTTCTAGTGAAATTACAATCTCCTAGGTACTTGTTTTTCTCTTAAGAGAATATCCCTACAATAACCAGACATGATGAGAACTCAGTGTAGCCACGGAGGCACAGGAGTTTATTGAGATGAAAACACACACTACCAAATAAAGCCTCAGCATGAGGAAAGCTTGAGCTTCTTACTATAACTGAGAGAAAAAAAAACAACAGACAGTACAAAGATAATTCAGCTCTTAAGATTTTTTTCAATTAGGACAACTGGAAGAGTGGCATGGATGGGTCACTAGGCTCATACTCTCAACTTTGTGTTTCCATTTACCCAATTGCCTTCTTTTTGTTACCCTAAAAAAGAAAGCAAATGGCCTTACATTCTTGATTAAGAAAGAAAAACCATAATTTTATCAATGTTTATTTGTTTTTCTTCACTAGCAAGACACCAGGATGACTGCAGCTCTGCCCAAGCTGGATCTTCACGTGATACCTGTTTGGCAAAAGGGCATCACAGGCAAAGGAGTTGTTATTACTGTACTGGATGATGGCTTGGAGTGGAATCACACAGACATATATGCCAATTATGTGAGTCCCTATGCTTGTCACTTAGAGAACCATCTCTGCAGACATGCAGGGCTTTTCTCTCGTTAAAGAGAGGTGGGCTGCCTGGGTGTTGGTCTCTGGGCCCTGCTATTAGCCTGTTCCAGGAACCATAAGAAGAGTTCATCAAAGACAAAGATGACTTCTAACAACCTGTGTTAGGAAGTGGGATGAGGGGTGCTTACACAAACAGAACTGATAAAACCCTTCACACCACATGAGTCATAAGCAATCAGATCAAGCTTGCTGCATGATACCATTTTATTGGTGATTTTTTTTTCAAATGCCTTATGGGTCAGTATCCTTTCTTACATGGATGCAATTCCTACTATGCAAAATCAAGGTGAGTACCACAGTAAAAATGCCAAGCCAATAAGGGAAGAAGAGTTTACTAGAAGCAAGAAGGCAAATATTTGTCAGTGAAATTACTAATAGAACATGAACTCCAATTATGGATCTATTGCCCTTAGAGCAGGAGGCAAATATTTTATCTATCAAAGCATCCCTTATTATTCTCTTATCCTTTTTACCCATTCAAAATTCCCTAGCCATAATTCAAAGCTAAACGACAAAGGAAAGGGACTATGGGGAAGAGATTTTAAAAAATGACCCAGAGTAGAAATCAAGACTTTTTTTAAAGCTATGGGAATAGTAATAAGTGGTGGTGGATTTAAGTCAGCAATGCCTAAATGAGGCAGTTTGATTGGAAAAGAAAACAGGCAAGTTAAGCTTTCTTGAGTTTCAAGTAAATTTTCAATAATTAAATTTCATGAATTCTTACTGTGCCTAGGAAGGTCGAGGGAAAGCATCACAGAAGTCATTCTACTCCACAACCATCTCTTTACATCTTGGTTATGAAGGGATGCATGTTGCCTTATCAATATCTAGCTCTGTGGTCTTCATAACTCACCCAACTTCTCTGAGCCTCACTATTTTTTTTTTCTGAAAAATGAGACATCTGACATCATGGAATGCTGGCCCTTTACAGCTTTCTGAGCATCTGTGATATATGAGTTTGACAAATTCACTGAGTGTGGGGTACCTTGTTCATCAGTGCTGCTGGCTTGTGGGTATAATATGTGTTCAGTCAGGCTAGCAGCTCTGAAAGATGCTCCTTGGATCTGTCTGCCAGCATGGAAAAGTCTCTGCAAGTGATACCTTTTATGATGCTATGCTATTTTTTGTCTCTTTAGGATCCAGAGGCTAGCTATGATTTTAATGATAATGATCATGATCCATTTCCCCGATATGATCCTACAAATGAAAACAAGTGAGTAAATGTGCACCTTTGGAGGAATAAAGTTATGTACAATGTTTTTTTTTATCTTGTCTAGGAGATATATGCTATAAATTTAGTCCAATTTTAAGTCTTAGCAAATGTTACTGCATACTCTCCATATTATATTTCATTGTTTTTAAAGCAGAAACCAAAGCCTGTTTTCATATCCCCTTTAGTTTATAGAAGCATATTTAGTTAAATTTCTTGTTTTATGAAATTGTCTTTCTTATATCATGAAATTTGCCTCTCAAGTATAATTGAATATTTGTAGATTTAGGAAGAATGTTGGGAATGTAATGGATGTTAATTCTGTGCCTCCCTTCCCCCTTCATGCTTGATATTATCATGAAAAAGGAACATAAAGAAATATGTGCAGATAAATACCAACACCCAACACCTTCCCATGGCAATAACAATTGTGCCTTCTAATCTAGCTCCACCAGAAGGTCATGGTCAGACAGCAGACAATAGGAGCTCAGCTGAGGTCTGTGCTCTGCATCTGGTTCAGTCTCTAAGATGTCAAAGCAGTTAGGAGCCTTCTGAGGAAAAAGAGGGATGAGCCTCTGACTCTTAGGCTAATAGCTTACTCTTGGAGTCTCATAGTATAAGGGAAGCCTAGAACTAATCAGTTCTTCCAAAGCTAGGTGCCAAAGAATAATCCAGACGCCAAAGGTTGTCAGCCCCCCTCTCCTAACTCTACAGAAACTTTAAAGACTTATCTATGCCCATATGAGTACTTGCCTTTTATCATACTGATATTTCTTGCAGGCTTTGAGGAGACATTCAAATATTTTCTCCACATATAGAAGAGACTTTCACGCAAAGAGATAAAATTGGGGTCTAACTTTGGGCATGTTGCTGTGAGGATAGGAACTGTCTTGACAGGTTTTGGTGTATGAAGCTTTCTACACAAAACATGAAGTGATTCTCTTTCCTCTGGTGCCTGTATGCCTTGGGTAGTAATTTTAGTTTAAAGTTATTTTTCTTTGACCTGCCCTAAGGAACACATATCCTGTCTGCCTTCTTGTGACCCTTCTGGTACACTTCCTTCATGTAAGGATCACCAACTCACATGGTATCCCTTTCCACCACAACCTTACCTACTGTAAGAAAGCCTTTACTCCCTCCCACTTCCACTTCACTCATTCCAACGAGCTCTACTCATCCTTATTGTTTGTATTTGGCTACCTGGTCCCTTCTCTAGGCACACATCAGATTCAAACAGCAAACCACACCCATCCCCACTCCCTAAGGACCACCCTTCACCAAGAAGGGCACTTGACCCATACTAGTAACTCCACTCACCCTGGGCTAAGTACCATTCACATGTCTTGCACCTGCATTCTACACCCATACCTCCTCTTCAGGTAGAGATCTCAGACATGCATTGCCTACTCTATCAGCACCTACTACTTGAGGAAAAGGCCTGAGGATTTCCTCCAGACCCCTAAAGGTTGGCCGATAAACCTATATATCTACAGAAAATCTGTGTCTAGGCTATTGAGCTAGGACTACCCCTGCCTGACATCCCACCTCCACAAGTACAGCGTGCACCAAGAGAGACTAGGCCATATAGACTTGACCTCAACTTACAGATGTCTGTTTCTTCCTTGAAGAAAATGGAAGGCGGTATGGGATTTATATACTACTCTTTCAGTTCCACTTCTCAGAATTTGAGTAAAGAAGTTAATAACAAATCCATAACATTCTAATAACAACACAGTGGGAAAGCTAGTTTAGTCTCATTGGAGGAAAGTTGGACAATCTTGAAAATGACAACAGAGTTGGACAAGATTTTGGACATATTTCTCAGAACAGTCAGCAACAACAGGAACACTGCCATGTGGTTGATGTTAGCCTAGCTGGAAGTTATACCTTTGCCAGTTACTAACATGGACTTGGAGTGACGTTAGGGGAACCACTTACTTCTCAATGCCTCTACTATTTTTCTTCTTATCACCTAAAATGGGATATAAAGTACCCGCTGTCTATATTTCTGAAAGTTCCTGAGAAAATTGGAAGTAAATACTTGCAAACAGCTATTACCTCATTAGAATGACTTTCACTGAATCCCTAGTTAAGACTAACAGCAACCTCCCTGTGGCCAAATGGTGAATTTGGAAGGACTTAGTGAGAGAAGGCAGTGTACCTCCATCCTATGTAGCGCTTAGGGTGATAACTTGTGTAGTGATACTCTCCAATTTCTCTGGAAAGGGCCCACACCTCATCTGAGTCATATTTGTATTACTGTAACAAACCAAATTAAATCAACTTGAAAAGAGGAAATGTTTACCTTGGCTTATAGTTTTAGAGGGTTCAGTTCACATTTGGTTGTCTCTGAGATGTAAGCTGCTCACCTCACAGCAGCAGGAAGCAACCATAGAGGAAGAGACCAACATGTCACAATCAACGTTTTAGAATATGTTCCTAATTAAATAAAATTAACCTCTTATTTGTTCCAGTACCTTCCAATAGATCCAAGGTAAGGGCCAAGCCCTTGACCCATGGGACTTTGGGGAATATTCTGCATCCGATATGCAGCAAACCTTCTTTCCCCAAGAGTTAGCTATGTTATCCTTATAGTGCGTTTTAAAGTCCCATATAGTATTGTTTGTACTTATCCTGAAAATTCTGGGTTTCCAGAGCATTGCCAACCATATATATAGTAACTTCTATAAATATAGTATGGAGTTAACATGACATCAGTACAGCAGTTAGCAGCAGGCTTAAAGATGTGTTTAGAATAGTCTTACCTCTTCTACTCATAGTTAACTCAACAAAATGAGGGATGTGTGTGTGTGTGTGTGTGTGTGTGTGTGTGTGTGTGTGTGTATGTGTGTGTGTGTTTGGATATCAACATCTTTTTAAAATGAATGCTTTGTATGACTTATTATGGAGGCTACACAAATATGTATATACATTCATATTTATGGCTTGAACATTAATGTATAGAAATATAAATCATAGTTTACTGTAATGATTTTAATGATAAGGACAATAGTAGTGGTGTTGATAATGACAGTGGTCAAGGTTCCTCACTTAGCACCTGAAATGGACTGCATTTCATTAAGAAATCAGCATAATAAGTATGGCATCATTTGATAGGAACAGCACAAGAAACATTTTAATTTTCTTAGCCAATTCAGAATCTGTATTTGAAAATGACATGAGAATATTTCTCAGAACACTCTTGGCTAGAACCACAAAGATAGTATCCCTATCATTTATCAGAAACTACAATAAAAAATAGTTACTTTCTAATACATTGGCAGACATAACGTCTTTTAAGTTTAGAAAGTAAATGGCCCTGTACATCAGTTGGAGACCTATTGGTTCTAGGTTCCATGAGCATTATCTCTCTAAATCATTCCTATCACTGACCTTCATAATTACTACATAAGGAGCCTCATAGAGCCACATATGAATGCCCTCTGCCAATCAAAAGAGGAATCACCAAACAATAAATCATAAAATTTCAGGCAATTCTTACTGTTAAGCTGACATGAATTCAGTATTGCAACAACAATTTCAGATTACTTTTCCAGTCAAGTAATTAGTGTCATAAGGATGTCATAAGCAAAATAATAGTCAATACCTTTTGAAAAAAAATTAAATCAGTGTTTAAAATGACAATTACTACCACTGTTCTAAGTTAGTAGAAAATGTTTATTTGTTTGGGTAACCACCCACATTTTTATTAGATGTAAGGCCTATTTGATGAGATAGAACCCATGACTGACATTGCTAAAGTGGCTTAGAGCCCAAGACTAGATAGGTTATGGGCCTAGGAGAAAGCCCAATACTAAAGGAACATGACAACAAAATGACTCCAAATGACACATTGCTATACTCATAATAAGTGCATTACTCAACCCTCATCAAGAAGCTTCTTCTTGCAGTGGACGGGTACCAATATTGCACCAGTATATATTATAGGCAAATCACTGTTGTAGGTCACAGGTTTTGTAGCTGGATAAGATTGATATGTATTTTTCTTCTATAGTAACGTGCAGAGGACCTGTCAACACCATGAACACTAGTCAGTGGAAGGGTGAATTTTCCAGCTGGGCATTAGCCTGATTTCTCTGTGTTTGATGACATAAGTAAGCTATGTCTTTAGCCATTATAGGGCCTTGCCATCATCCTGTGAAAAGGAACCAACATTTTTGACTGAGTAACACTCAAAATATGTTCAACACCCTTAGTCATCAGGAAAATGCCAGTTAAACTACTTTGGTATTTCATCTTACCCCAGTCAAAATGGCTTTTCATATGGTTTTTCCAAAAGGACACTGTGGAAACCCATTACTATAGCAACTTCCTTAAGTATATACTATACAAAATAAATTTAAATGAAGTCTCCATATAATGAGGGAAAGAATACTTCAATTAGACATCTTATACCATCAAGAAAAACCTTCAGTAACAGGTATAGGTGGCATCTTGTTGAGTTATTGTCCAAAGGGTTCCAACACAGGCTATTGTAGGTATCCTTTATATGCTCTGATTTGTAAACATTCTCCAGAAAGTTCCAAGGCAGTTTCAGTTGCCTGTGAAATAACTCTAAGTCAGAGATAAAATGTAATATGGGAATTTGAAAGTCACCAGCTCTAGCTTCAGAAGTTGCAAGACTTTGGAAGTTGTGTAATGTGTTCCCACAAAACTAGCCACTGTCAGTGCAGCTTGCCCACTTAGCTTCATTCTCCATAGGGTTCTGAGTGGGAGTAAGATGCATCTGACTTACCTACTGCCTCGTGCTCAAGGTTTACAAGGAAGGGCAGTATTTTCTTCCCACATCAGCTTCAGTACTTACAAGCTGGCTGGGGGGAGGTAACCATTATAGAGAGAATCTCAAGGAATAGTGAAGATCCTACTTAACTAAATGGGAACATATTAGCTTGCAAACAAAAGTAAAGAAAAACAAACAAATGACAACAACAACAACAACAAAATCTTAAAACTGTAAGCCCTGTTACAGAAACTGTTACAGAAACTAGAATTCCTGTCTTCAATTATTATGAGGGAGCGTTAATATCATTTAGTCAACAAAAAATCAGGAAATTTTCTTTGGGATGTCAGGAAAAATAATAAGCAACATTGTCTTCATTGGCTCAGTAAATCAGGAATTTTATATCCTATGCTAGGATGGAGTAATATGGCCAGTGAAGTACTTTCTAGAAGTAGGTGGCTACTTCAGCATTTCTGACAGTGGCTCTTGTACACCAGTAGCTTCATACTATAGCCAGCTGCTTCTGCAATGGAATGAACCCTGGAAATAGATTTGCCTTAGCATTCTTGTCAGTTATGGGCCTCCCTGAGTCAGGTGGAAGAAAGCACAATTGTTTTCTCCAGAATTTTAGAACTGATACTTCAGTGGTAGACGTGCTCTAGGGATTGGTGTATTCTACCAAATATCCTGACTGGAAAACCAGTCTGATTCTGGTCTCAACTAGGTTACAAGAATGTCTTATTTCTCAGTTAGTCAGTGGTGTCCACAGAAAATTGCATCCTCATCTTGATAACATCTTTGGTTGTGGTGTGACACATGGTCAGAGGCAAACTAGGGGAAACCTAGTCTATCATACTCTTTTGAGGACTGATTGAGGACTATTCAATCCAAAATATAAAGGGTGGAACCATTTTATCGGGAATACTTAATGCAAAACCATTCCTAGAATAGAAAGAGGAACCATTTCATGTCCAGTATGTAAGCAGAAAATGTGTTTGTGACTGTCCCTGGGTGTTGGCTTACTAGCAATGGTGTCAGCAGCTACACTGGCTGGGTTCTTTGTGTATGTTCTATGTGCTCTTCACAAGGACTTCATTTTATCTTCATGAAAATCCTTTGAGGATAAGTTACTGACCTAGGACCACACCATTTGTTAGTGATAAAAGCCAGAATTTGAACTCACATATTTTGTCCTCACTATCTATATCCTTCATCTTGACAAATTGTATTTAACTTCAGTAGGGAGAACACAAGGAAGAAAGCTGATGAAATGCTATACATCTAAATATCACGAATTCATGTAAAAAACACAATTGTTATCTTTGTTTCTGTTTTATAAGTTTTACTCCTTTAATCTTTAGACATGGAACTAGATGTGCAGGAGAAATTGCCATGCAAGCAAATAATCGCAAGTGTGGCGTTGGAGTTGCGTACAATTCCAAAGTTGGAGGTAAGGCCGCCCTTTGTAAGTGTCCTTTGGCACTTTAATTGAAGGCTTGGATTCCCTGCTATAAAATGGAGGAAGGGGACTTTCCCCAAGCCAAGGGGAAATGAATTCTTAACAATATTTGTTGCTGGACTTGAGTGTGACTTGCAAGAAGTTAGTGGCTCTGAATTCCTAGAATATAGCCTATACATCCTTGCAGGAAAAATGACTCTGTTGAGTGGCACTTAAGTGAAATTGAATTTTCTCTACGTTCCATTTTCAGAGGCTAGGCATTAAATTCTTGATAAAAGAGCAGACTTTCCCTGCTTCTCAATTCTTTGCTTATAAGTAAAGAATAGGGTTGTGGTTTTTGGTTTTTTAATTTTTTCCAAGACAAGATTTCTCTGTTTAATACCCTTGGCTGTTCTGGTACTAACTCTGTAGATTAGCCTTAAACTCACAGAGATCCACCTGCCTTTGCCTCCCCAGTTCTGGGATTAAAGGCATGTGCCACCATGCCAGACTCAAAGAATTGTTTTTAAAAAATTTTTTTAAAAATGTTATTGTTATATGAAGTAGCCCATCTTATGATGGCAAAAAAAAAAGAGAATCAGTAATTGACTTGTTCAGTGTAGGGTAATTGAGGACATTTGAGGTAATTGGTGACTTCATATAAATTAGAAGTAGGAAACAAGGGACAAAGTAGAATATGGAGAGGTTATCACCTCTTGGCTCAAAATAGCAAGGGGAAAGGGAGGTCAAAGAAAGTAGAGAGAGAAATACATAGCTATGGAAAACTCCTAGGCAAGTAATGGGGGATGTCCTTCTGTATGCGATGAATATATGTCTCTCTTATTTGTTGATGAATAAATGCTGAACGGCCAGTAGTCAGGCAGGAAGTATAGGCAGAAATACCAGCCTAGGAGAATTCTGGGAGGAAGAAGGTGGAGAGTGAGTCACAAGGGAGAGAGACGATGTAGCCACCAGGAAGGTAGGATGCCTGGGCATTCTCTGGTAAGCCAAACCATGTGAACATACATAGATTAATAGAAATGTGTTGATAATTAAGAGCGATCTAGCCAGTAAGAAGCCTAAACCATTGGCCAAACAGTTTATAATTAATATAAGCCTCTGTGTATTTATTTGGGAATAAATGGCTGCAGGACCTGGCAAGACAGAAACTTCCATCGATAGGCAAGAGATCTAGCTTCACATGTGTAAAAGAAGCCATTTCCAAATGGGTAGGGTATAGATGACCAAGACTTCACTACATGACTATCCTCCTATTGGTGATTGCATTTGAGTGGAGCCACTAGGAATGCAAGAGAACTCACAGGCAGAACCAATGGAGAGCAGATCCACCAGGATATAGGAAGAAAACAAAAACTGTCTCTTTCCTTACTACCTACCTTGGCCTTTTACAGTTATATAGTAAACTTTGAGCTTAATTTTGTTTTTCAAAACAAAACCACAGAATGATCATTTGTAGGGAATGTCATTCCAATAGAGTTTCATTAAAATCTACATGGTTACACTTTGAATTTGGCTATAGATTTCTTTTGTAGAAACCAAATGAATACACATTGTGGCATGGATACGCCTGCATCCTCACCAATGTAGGAGACTTTCGTAGATTTTCAAGCATCACTCCTGATTTTTTTTAATACTACCACCTTCAAAATGCTGTTCTAATCTAAAGAAAATGAAGGCAGGTACAGATCATATAATCAACTCAAAAAATAATTCACTTTTTAAGTATCTATAAGCCAAAAATCCATAGCTGATGGGGAAAATTTCTGATCCTTCAGGTATTGGAGAAGAATTGTAATCAGGTTCTTAAGATACAGCAGACAGTATCAGAATCAAAGTAAAACATAAAACTTCTGATCCTAAACCTATTGTGCTATTTCATCACTCCTGACTGTGGTCCAGTCACAATTTAAACAATTTAATGTACTAGGCATCTACTATACATCAATCAAATATCATGTAGTAATTATAGAACATGTCCCCTGAAGTGGACAATGTGGATTTGGGTGCCATGCTTTTGGAGTTTGGATCCAAGCTTTCTGCTTTCAAGCTGTGTGGTCTTAAAGAAGCCACTATGTTTCTTAGGCCTTAGTCTGTCCACACGTAAAATACAAGAACTTCAGCACCACTCTGAAATGGTAGGTGTGAAGAGATGAGTTCCTGTGTGTAGTGTACGTGGACTAATGGCTGCATATACTTTTAGTGTGCTGTTATCATCTCCTACATTTTAGAGTTGATGAAAATATGTCATGGAGAGGTGGAATAGCTTCCTCAGTATCAATACAGCTATGAAAAATTAGAGCTGAAATGTTTATCTTCTAAATGCATTTAAAGCATTTTGTTGTTGTTTCTGTTTTCAGACAGGGTCTGTGACCCTGGCTGGTCTTGAACGTACTATATAGCCAAGGATGATCCTGTTTCATGGATCCTCCTGCCTCCACCATCCAACTGCTGGGATTGCAGCTGCTACCTTGCTTAGAAAAGCAATTCTCTAAATAACTTCCATTGATTGTGTGAATTATGTATCCTTCCCACTCTGTTCCATAGTTTATAATATTTGAAAATATAAGGTAGTGTGCTGAATTATCAGCCCAAAGCCAGGAATCACTAGGTATCTGCTCTCTTGTTCAAATTACTTTTTCCTTTTTGACTCTTGGACTCACGAGTATGATGATGGGTGACAGGGTGTTGGAAAGCACAAAGAGCTCTCTCCTGATGAAAAATGATTTTCCTCAGGAGTAAAGTCTGTAGCAATGACTTTTCTCTTGAGGTTATTTTGAAGAAAAGAAAGCATGCTTTTAAAAAATATTTCTCAGCAAACATATAAAAGGATGGCATCTGAGTTACTTTTAATTTTTGCATAGCAACAATGCTTCCTTCCCTGTGTTAGCTTTTTATTGGAGATGGATCTTTTGTGGCTGCAGTTTCCAATAAGGGCACTTCCATGACAGATTGGGCCACAGCTACATGGCACAGTCAGGAACAGGTGTATTGAGGAAAGGATGTTTATTATTTTTCCTTCTGAAAGTTTTCTGTCATCTGTCACTTTGTTCAGATGCTAGAGGGAGAGGAGACACTTTTAATGAATAGCAGCCATGGCATTTCCTCCTGTGCAAGGATGCCACTTCCTTTAATCTTGGTATTACTGGAAACAGCTTTGAATCATCAGCAATAGCAACAAATCTCAGCTACTTTACAGTACTTAATGTTGTCTCTAAAGTTCCTTCACAGAGACATGGATTTGTCCCTTTGGTGCTGTTAGGGACTGCCTCACAGGTGTTGCAGACATACAGTGCTTTGTTTTTCATTGTTGTTTTTGCTTGTTCCATTTTGTTTTACAAAGTCCTTTAAGAGTGTGATTATTCAGAGTGTTTTATTTTTCTATATGGACATAATGGCATTCCTGTTACATTCTTACTGTGTTGCTTCCTCTTTTTTGCTCAGGCATAAGAATGCTGGATGGCATTGTAACTGATGCAATTGAGGCCAGTTCAATTGGCTTCAACCCTGGCCACGTGGATATTTACAGTGCAAGCTGGGGCCCTAATGATGATGGGAAAACGGTGGAGGGGCCTGGAAGACTGGCCCAGAAGGCATTTGAATATGGTATCAAACAGGTGAGATGATTAATGAGGACTCACAGGAAACTATTAGAAGAGGAGAAATTTTAGGTTACAGGGAACTATAGAGTGAACTTCGTGGAAAAGCCTTTCACAAATTTAAATCCTCTTAAATAACTAAATCTTCAGGTGATGGATATTGAAGATTAAGAGCACTTCCATATTTGGATCCAACATGGCAAAGAGATTCATTACCTTTAGAATACTTACATTTAAAATATTTCTTGGGGCTAGGGAGATAGCTCAATTGAAAAAGTGTTGGTTGTACAACAAGAAAACTTGAGTTTGAGCCCCAGCATCTGAGTATAAAGCCACAAATGATAGATAGTACATGTTTGCTGCCAAGGAAGCAGAAACAGGCAAAGATCCCTGAAGATCACTGCCTAGCCAACCATTCATGACAGAATGTGCCTTAAACAAACAAGATAATTTTTTTTAAGATAGGTAGATAGTGCCTCAATAATGAGAGTCAAGGCAGACCTCTGACCTCCACACACATACATGTACACCTGCACAAATGCATGTATCTGAACATACACACATATGCACTTATAACATAAATACATACATCCATGCACATATACACACAGAGACATGCACACACAGTGCTTTCGGACATCATTCTCATTTATCTTCAGTGTTTTGTAATAGGTCATCTACAGACTAGACGTCTTGCAGTTGCTGTAAGAATGCATTCTTGAATGTAGAGGCCACCCTACCTTTCACATTATAAATGCCCCTGGAACCCTCTCGCCCATCATCTGTTGCTCTTTCCCTTGAGCTGACTTCATTACTGGACAGATTCTGAGACCTTGAACTATGCAGGACAAGACAAAAGTAGAAGCTTTGGAAAGCACCAATTGAAAAATCACAGAAAAAGTGGCCTTGACGAGTTTCATTCAATCCAGAGTCTTTTTGAATGCAGCTGCAAAGCAGATCTGAATAATGCCTGATTTTGTCATTCTATCAGTCAGCCAGACGATTCATTCAGAAATAGAGAAAGTTCAAAGATTCAAGTATAGTGACATAGCCAAGAGAAGAGTGAAAAGAATTCTAATTCATGTACTAAAGGCCAGATTATGAATCTACTAATAAAGAAGAAAGGAAAAGCCTTTCTGGACCCCACTGCAAAGAGAGCCCTGAAAACTAGAGGCTGGCAGGGACACTCTTGTACTGGCCTGTAACATACAATCTGACATTGACCCTGAAGTTAAAGACAGAGTCCAAAGAATTGTCTCTGAGAATGCTCTATGTTTATTTCCTGGTACTTTCGTTGGGCTTGCTGGTAACCAGAATAGATGATGACAGATTATTATATGTTGTCTTTTCTTTTAGGGAAGACAAGGGAAGGGCTCCATCTTTGTTTGGGCTTCCGGGAATGGGGGTCGTCAGGGAGATAATTGTGACTGTGATGGCTACACAGACAGCATTTACACCATCTCTATCAGCAGTGCCTCCCAGCAAGGCCTGTCACCCTGGTATGCAGAGAAATGTTCCTCCACGCTGGCCACTTCCTACAGCAGCGGGGATTACACAGACCAACGAATAGTAGGTTGCAGGTTGCTTTGCTTTTGTTTCTGTCTCGCTGCTGAGGTAGAGGAGCAGGGCTTTCAGAGCAATCCTCTCCCCTGACCTTCAGTGGCACTGGTTTGTTTCAGCTTGATGTCTCAGTTGGGAAAACTTGGGCTTGCTCACGGAAAGATTGGCATATATTGGGACGTTTCTCTCCAGGGACAATGACACTTCTGCCAACATGATTTTCCCTGTCAGTTTTGAACTCAGCTCAGAGAAGCCACAAAACCTGTCATTACATACAGTAGGCACTCCAAATCCTTTTGTGCTTTCTGATGCCTCTCTGGAAACAGAGAGATTTCAGGGTCATGGGGCTTCATCACCTTGTGCTGGCTGATCCTCTAATAACAGGGATATAGTCTGACAACCATTAGCAAAAGATTCAAGTATAGAGTATGCCAGTGATATCTCTTAAGAACAGATGACCTACATGAAAAATAACAGCCTCACTTTTGCCTGGGGTGAACTCAGCCTTTAGGAAAGCAGCAAGCAGCTCAGGGAGTTACATGCTTCGATCTCCAGCCCACGCAAGCCTGTGCCTTCACTTCCATGAGTCATGAACAATTATTGGATTTCCCTTCAAGGGCATAATGATGAAGAACTGTTTGGAGGCGTTGAGAACAGAGATGAGAACATTAAATTTAAACTTTTAAAGCCTCAAATTTAACTATGAACATAGAATCCACTAGATAAAGCACATAGATCCTAACCTCAATAAAGAATCAGTTAATAATTACCAGGTTCAGGGGGGCTGGTTGCCTGTAACCCCAATCTAGTATGATAATCTTTGTCTGATCTTCTGGGAATGGAGGTCCTGAAATAGATGCACAGTCCCTACTAATAACCCTGAAAAGGCCACCAGCACTAATTTCTGGTTTGCACAAGATCAGTGTTTTATTGCCCTCTTTCTGCACCTACTTTAGGCAACAGAGCTGTGTCATCTCCATTGTAAGGTGCTGGCCTCCCTCTCATGCCATATGTTCAGCTACTTGAATAATAGACTGTGACATTCTACTCAACAGTTCTTTATAGCTTTAGAAAGGAACATGTCAGACATCTGTCCATGGGTGTCAGAGCCCCTGGCTGTTGCTATTCCTGTAGCATCCAGAGCTGGCTTTTGTTAAAAGTTAAAATGTTAAAATTGCCTGTTAAGCATTTTGGAATTGTTACTGCACAGACTTATCCTCATCTGGGGCCCCATGCACTGAAGCAGGGAAGAGATTTCCACTGTTACGGCAGGTTTCCCCACCGGCTGCCGCTGATTCTGCTGCCATGGTCCTGCAACCACGTGTGCCCCAAACAACACTCAGAGACTCTGTATTTGATACAATCCTGCTGGCCAATCACCACCATTGTCAATGGGCTAGCTCTGCCCCAATCACCAACCCACCTCTACCTATCCAAGCACTTCCACGTGGTCGTCCCATCCGGGAGCCGCGCGGCAGGCTTCCCGCTTCCCCCCGGGCTACATCTCGACTCCACCTACTACTTCCTCTTCCTCCTCCTAGTCTCCTAGCCCCACCTATCTAGTTTTCTATTGGCCACAGGGCTTTATTAACAGTATGAGAAACATATATACATAATCACATCTCCCATCATCTCCTCTTTTCTGTCTAAAGTAAAAGAAGGGGTTTAACCTTAACATAGCAAAATATACCATACAACAGTTATCAAATAAGAATTACAGTTAACAATATTTAGTCCATTAACATTTTGTAAGACTTAAAGAAAATATCATCTATCCTATCTTTGTCAGTCTAAAGACCTATATGTAACTTATTTTTAATCCTAACTAAGAAAAACTATAATCATAACTATCTGTCTTCAACTCCTTCAAAGACCATAGAAGGATAATATATAAACTCTAGAAATGACAGAGACAATGCATTGCCTGGTCAGTCACCCGAAGTTCTTCTGTAATGTTCCATCTTCAGCCCATAGGCCATAATGTGTGTCCAGACTCCTCAATAAGGCAGGAAACTTTTCTCTGTGTCCTGTAGACTATCTGGCTGTCTGGCAGCCTCTTCCATGAAACAGGAATCCTGTAGCAATGTCCATCTTGCATCAGCAGTTACCTTTTTGTGGGTCCTGCATGTCCAGTTTCTACAACATAAAGTCAAACAGTCTAGACAAGAGAAGTACCTTGCTCAAATGGCCAATCTTGCCATATTAGAAGCAAACTTCGTAACGAGTTTCTTCAATGTCCATCTTCCTTTCTTCTTCTTCGATGTCCATCTTCCTTTCTTCTGTAGGTGGTGTTACCAGGAGCAGTTGTGCCTCACTGTCAAGAAAAACCCTAAACCATTTTAAATGCCATATTCTGTAGGTCTTTGAAAGGTTTGAAGAATGCCTATCCATCTCAAATACATCTCTATATATCTAGAAATCCTAATTAACTTAACTCCAAGTTTTGACTAACATAAGTAACTCTCTATAATCTGTACTAAATTATACATTACATTTTCCAATGAGCCATAAAAACACAATACCTAAACAAGAGGAGAAATATACATATCACAAAATTGACCTTAAATTGTATCAATAAAAGAAAATCCATTTCAAAGCAAAGTATTCATTTCCATACCATAATTCCCCTTTTCCCGTTAAAATGATTGCTTGTGTCATTAACCATTTATAACCAAGTCCATTTAAATGAAAACAAACATTTATAAACAATATTTGGGAATTTGGGCGTCGTTCTTTCCAAACTACTTCCTGCTGGTAGAGGGTGCTGTCATGGGGTTCCAAAGAAGACGCAGAAATCTTGGCAGTAGTCTGCAAGGCTTTGTCTCAACTGCTTTGAATGTTGGATCACCTGGGGAGTTGTTTCAGGGGGTCTGGCTTGATCAAACCACATAAGTCTGGAAAGAATCCATAGCTTTTCATTTTCTGTGGAAATAAAAATAGAAATCCTTTTCCCCAGTAACTTGTCCTTAGGCTTGAATTTTTGAGTCAAAGCATTTTTAAAATATATAAATTGAATTAATCTAGCAGCATTTCTTTTATTAGTAGTTGTTTTCTCAGCAATCAAATAATTTAAAGACAACAGAATCGCGTATAGTATCCAAAATTTCTCTGTGTTTTCCATCTTTACGTGGCTTTTTTATTATTCTATTTCTTCTATTTCTATTTTTGTATATTTTGAGACAGGGTTTCTCTGTGTAACTTTTATCTGTCCTGGAATTCATTCCATACCAGGTTTACTTGAAATCACAGAGATCTGCTTGCCTCTGTCTGCCGAGTGCTGGGATTAATGGCATGTCCCATTATACCCATTTATTCTACTTTCTTTTTTCTTTTTTAAACCATTGTATCCCGTTTCTTTTTCTCTCCCAAGCCAGCGTATTTTTTAAAACACAGTGTAAAGCTTTATTGCAGCTCTCCTACATACCAATGAATTGTTAGCAGAGCTCTTTAAAAGCCAGGCGGTTTTTGCCGCTTATGCTAATTTTGGAAACCTCTCTTAAAGGAGCCACACATATCTCTGTCTACAACAAAACAAATCCAACGGAGAAAATGCTGCTACTAAGAAGTCTTGCTAGTCTCTGTTCCCTTGTTTCTAAAAACTATTTTTTAAGCTTTTGTTAAGTTTTAAGCGAAAGTTCTCAATCCCACTTCTGACACCATTATGTTACGGCAGGTTTCCCCACCGGCTGCCGCTGATTCTGCTGCCATGGTCCTGCAACCACGTGTGCCCCAAACAACACTCAGAGACTCTGTATTTGATACAATCCTGCTGGCCAATCACCACCATTGTCAATGGGCTAGCTCTGCCCCAATCACCAACCCACCTCTACCTATCCAAGCACTTCCACGTGGTCGTCCCATCCGGGAGCCGCGCGGCAGGCTTCCCGCTTCCCCCCGGGCTACATCTCGACTCCACCTACTACTTCCTCTTCCTCCTCCTAGTCTCCTAGCCCCACCTATCTAGTTTTCTATTGGCCACAGGGCTTTATTAACAGTATGAGAAACATATATACATAATCACATCTCCCATCAATTTCCACCTTTGCAGGGATTCATCCTTAGGTAAAGCAGACCTGAGAGAGACAGATGGTAGATTCTATTTGAGACAGTTGCAATAATGCTTTTTCTTACATAACACGTTTCCTCCACATCGTCATCTCTGGGGGCTTATTTGCGTCAACAGGTATAAAGGGCATCTTGACTTCTGCAGATCTCTGAGAAGCAGAGCCACCATAACTTGAGAAATCTGAGGATACTAAGTGGGAAGCCAAAGGAGGTGATAATAGAACAAATTATATTTTTACACCTCCCTCCCACACATTGAAGTCTCTAGCTAAAACTAAGACACTGAAGCCTAGGTGGGTGTCTGCTTAGCAATCATTTGGCCCCGCTGCTTGTTCAGCCAGCAGACTGACTGGAAGTGGTTGGGGGTATTTCTGCTTTATCTCAGTAACCTCTTTATTATCCTAAAGTTAGCCTGCTCAGTTCTTACATACAGTAATATTGTTTACAAATATGTTCACAAGGCAGACTCTCACTTATGTCTCAGAATGAGTCTGGAAATGTAAGTCTCATTCTGCTAATGTGAAGAACACATAATGTGACCAAGAGTCACATCTAGTACACAGCAGTTTTATAACCTGAACCAAGTATTAAATGTGGGTTAATTTTTAAATCTGACCATTCCCATCTAAGGGCAGAAGACATGACCTCATAGCTTTCCAATCAAGTTTACAGTTAGTGCAAAATCTATTCTAAGTAAGTTCTGTTCAAAGAACTCTGATCAAGATGTCATTATGTCCCTGTGTTACAGAGGCAGACACATGTCAATCTGAAGGCCAGAAGGAATGTTGTTTGAATTGGAATTTCTAAATATGCCCCACCATGCACAATGGACCTGATGATTAATGGGCTGGCATGATTCACAGTGGTTTAGAAACAGTACCTTTTTTTATAGACACATTTCGTTTGGGAATCTCAGAAGAGAAAATATTCATAGTGGGAGTACTTCATCCCCAGAAAAGGCAACTTGCTGCCAGAATTATAGACAAGTTGCATATAGAGGAGAGGGAACTAAAATATCAGCAGATGGCAAACATCCGCTTGCTGGTGCTTGAGAGGGGGAAGTGGAGAATGGAATCTTGAGCTTCCTGGTCACAGCAGATGCAGACCTTGGTCTGGCTACCCCTCCCATGCTCCTCACATCTCTATCTTTCTCTCCTTCTTCCCAGACAAGTGCCGACCTGCACAATGACTGCACAGAGACCCACACAGGCACCTCAGCTTCTGCACCTCTGGCAGCTGGCATCTTCGCTCTGGCCTTGGAAGCAAAGTAAGGCCCCCAAATGTGGTCAGCTTGACTGATACTGCTTCTCATACTGTTTTCTGAATACGTGATTACTTGAGAAATTTTGAACAATTGCAATATAGCAACAACAAAATCTAGATAAAATCCTGCCACTTTGAAATCATTGTTGACACCTCAATGTAGATTTAAGAAGCATACATCATATTGCAAATTATTTTCTAATATTTAAAAAAATCTATAATATATTAGAAATATTGATTCACAACTCAGTCAATGTTTTTTGACTTTTTAATCTCATGTTCTCCCCTAGTCCTGTGCACCAAGCCTGTTCTATCAGACAGAATTCTGTCTGAATCATTTCCTGGGAGTGATGCAGAGAACAAATGAGCTTTCTTCACATGATAAACCTTCATTCTGGAGCTAATGTAACTAGATAAGACATGATAATTAAAAACTAGACTTTATTTTTTTCACACTGCTACAGACTATAAATACACATTTTGATAAAGCCACCCAATCATGCTTCTATAAATATTGGCATTTTTCATGTTCCTGGAGATGAGCACACAGAATTGGGAATTCTGAGCCAGAGAAGTGTGTTTTAATAATTTTAATGCATATTGACAAATTGTCTCCTTGAAAGGCCATATTATGCTATATTCTCACCAGGAGTGCATTTTTGGAAGTGCCAGTTTCTAAAATACGGACAGTGCTTACATTTAATGTGTTTGTTGTGTGAAGGAAATGGTGTCTTGTTTAATACTCAGGTCATTACTGATGTAGTTCAGAAGTTTGTGTTTTTGGCCAGTTGCCCTCTGATACAGCCTCTTTATGCTCCTGGCTTTTATGAGCTTGGTTACAAAGATCCATTAATACTTTATCAGTTTGGCCTTTACTTTTCCTTTTACTCATAGGTAACAGTGTAAACCAGGCTAATAAGTAATCAGCTATGTTTACCGGTCTGTTTCTCTAATGCTGCTTTCTTTAAAAATTATCGCAAACTAAAGCTAGATTCAAATTATTTATGTTTTTATTGTCTCTCCTTTGCTATGCTTAACTTCTAAATCCCTCTGGCCTTTATTTTAGTATAAGATTCTAAAAGTGGGCTTAGCAACATTAGAATGCTCAACAGTCTAACAATTAACACAGAAGCAAAAACAAAACAAAACAAAACAAAACAAAACAAAACAAAACAAAACAAAAAGCCTATTTGGTCACAAGAGGTTAACCTAACTGGAAGAGGGCTTAATAGCCTCCCACATATTTGTAGACTAGATACATAGGGACAAAACATGTTGTCCTCTGATCCACAAGGAAGAGCCCTGAACCTTATCAAAAGCAGTCCAGTGAAGGGTCCCTGCAGCTCCCTAAAGACATGAAGGTAGACTTTCTTGGCGACAGCAATGAGACCCAGAATAACCCCTGTCCAGGCTTTTACCTAGTGTCTACCTATTGAGAAGAAGTGTAAAGATGTTTGATTTTTTTCTCTCTATTCAATAACTATCAGGAACATACAAATATAGTGCATCAGGCCAAGGTCATTTTGGCTTAGTGACCAGTAGAGCAGAGGTACCCACTAAGGCAAATTTTATAATCTTTAAAAACACTGTAGTGTTAATTTCAAATTAGAACTGGAATTTTAATGTTTGTTTTATTTTATGCACGTGTGTACATTACATGCCAGCAATGCCTCTGTGGGTCAGAAGAGGGCATCAGATCCCCTCGGACTAGAGTTGAGGCAATATGAGATGCCTGATCCGGGTGCTGGAAATCAAACTTATGTCCTCTGTAAGGGCAGCAAATATTCCAAGCCCCCGAAGCCATCTCTCCAGCCCCAGAACTGAGATTTTAAAGTTTCTCAGCTTTCAAACCTTCATGAGAGGGAAATTATCTAAGAATGATGTAGCCTAATTAGTCTTGTTTGTCTGTGGTAGGCTTTATCTAAAGGAGGGGCACTATTGCTGTGAAATGCATGCCCAGTTTCCACCACTCTGTGAATTTCTTTGCTCCTAAATGCAGAATTACTTAAGGGGTATATATGGAATTTTCTGGGGACTAGCTTGTGGGTTCTAGAATATCCTCGTTATATTAATGATTAAAACATTACTAGTTTATGGACCACCGGGTACAGAGCATAAGACTCTAATTTCCCTAATTTTGATTCTAGTTATCAATACAATAGACTTGATGTGTCTAAACATTTTTATCCACCCTGTTAAAATATACAGCAATTGTTGAGATGTCTGTTCTGACTTTCATGACTTTCTGCACCCCATTCAATGACTTATTCAAGACTATATATCATAAAACAGGAATGTTAGAATTTCTAGACAGGACCACGAGCATGTCCCTAGTCACTCCAGAGTGAATCATTCAAACACTTATTATCACCTAAGGAACAGCCAGGGAGACTGGAATTCCTTTGATGAAACTTGTCAAGAATGACATTTAGTGCTTATCATGTTCATACTGTGGTAAACTTTCACATACAATGTTAATTCTAATTTTTATGACATGTTTACAATATTGAAACTAGTAGTTTAATTATGTTTTATAAATGGAGAAATTGAGGCTTAGAGGGGTTAACATGTGTGAGCATTATCTCACATAAAAAGATATAAACTCAGGCCTGTCTGCCCTTAAATGGAGCCACCTTATGCTGCCTCCAACAGCTCTGACAGGGAGGAGAGTGTTGAATGGAAGGCCACCAAACATACCACCAAACAAAGGAGGCTTAGGGAAAGAATAACTAGTTCCCCACAAAAGGCTGTAGTCAGATTCCTTACTGTACTTCTAGGAGACTGGAAAGAACAAAGGAGAAAGAAACATTCTGGCTGAGATAATCTACAAAGCAACACTTTCCTTTCCTAGGGAGTAACCCTTGAATACAGTATCCCTCAGGGAGGTTGTTTTCCAGGTACTTTACCAGACTCTGAATTGTCCCTCTTAGAAGCCCTGTTTTAACCTGTCATCCAAGGCATTTTAATACCGGAAGTACTTTAGTCAAGCTTTGAGAATCAATCTCTCTCTCTCTCTCTCTCTCTCTCTCTCTCTCTCTCTCTCTCTCTCTCTCTCTCTCTCCCTCCCTCCCTCCCTCTCTCTCTCTCTCTCTCTCTCTCTCTCTCTCTCTCTCTCTCTCTCTCTCTCTTTAAATTTAAAACAAAGTTGTTTTACATGTCAATCCCAGTTCCCTGACCTTCCCATTAAGAACCATTTCCTAGAATATCAACTAGGCAAGTTGAGGAGAAAGAAATTCTCTGCATAAATGCCTGTGGCACCATGATTATTATGTATTTAGTGTGCCTAAGAAATTTGCAGACAATCATCTCATTCTTCAGAGGCAAGATCAGAAGAATCAGAACACTTTTAAAAGGAAGAAAAATTCTCAAGTGAATCACTGGATCCTATCACACCTTTGGAGATCATCAACAAAGAGATGAACCTTAGGCTTTAATAAAGTTGAGAAAATGAGAAATAAACAATCAATATTGCACAAAGCCCGCAGGGGAACAAACCCCTAAAAAATTCATACAGTTCTCTTTGAAAATTTAAGTTAAAAGCTCTTCAATATCTGAACTCAAATAGATGCAGGTAACTCTAGAACTTTTACTGCTGATTTTGTACCCCAACTTTTTTTTTTTTTAATCTGCATCTCTTCTAATTAAAGGAAAGCTTAATTCATTGTTTACTTCTGAAACTCTTACTTTTTCAATAACTTATCTCTGGTTAGTAACACAATTCAGTCTTGTCATTTTTAATTATTGCAGATGCTGGTGTGCACTAATTAACAAAGAAAGGCTGTCAGGAACTGGGTCTACTGTTAGCGGTTCCTTTTCATTTACAAAAGGCAAGCACACAATTGCACAAAACAAGACTTAATTTTCCTAATTGCTTGACAGTGAACTCCCTTAGATATTTCCCAAAGATTATATATAAATTTGAAAATACAGAAAGTACTGCAAATAACTAGCTCTATGATAGAAATGTTAAAAATGTATACCTTGAATGTGATCATCACACTGCCATTTCTTATGCCCCTTAGTCTCCATCTTCATCCCCTTTGCACATACCTGCAAACACTGATCAATCAAATGGGAAACTTGTCCATTGCCCATTGACCACCTTGATAGGAGGTTTTACTTAAGACACCTTATTTTAAAGACTGAAATGAAACAAGCATTTTAATAATATGCTTTAGGGACAGAAGTTGTTTGTACCTTGAGAACACAGCCTTTTCTGGTCAACTAGCTAATGATTCCTGAATGTGTGAGGGCCACAAAACAGAAGGTACAGAGAGGTAATTCTAATGTTAAGCAGGCAGAAGTTCTGAGTTGTAAGGCATTCTAGAGATTGTTACATCCTACTTTCTCATATGACAGATGAAATGATTCAGGCCCAAAGAAAGAAAGGAGTCAGACTGAAGAGAGGAGAGAACAGGAGAGGAGAGGAGAGGAGAGGAGAGGAGAGGAGAGGAGAGGAGAGGAGAGGAGAGGAGAGGAGAGGAGAGAGAGACAGACGCAGAAAGATAGAGACATGGACAGAGAGAGAGAGAGACAGAGACAGAGACATGGACAGACAGAGAGATGGGGGGGGAGAAGGAGAAAAGGAAGTAAAGAGAGCATAAGTGGGCCGGAGTTTGTCTTTTAAAGGGGTCCTTTACACCTGAGTGCAGACTAGTACTCATGGAACCCTGGGTTGACCATGGAAGGCCACCATAATGCTTGAATCCTTACACTAGGTGATCTGGGATTCACTGGGAGTCACGAGAGTGTAGTCCTTCTCAAGCCTCCACCAGTCGCTTCGGCATTTCACAATGTATCTGTCAAATCAACTGAGTGAGAATGAGTGGAATTGGAGTAGTCCACTAAAGCAATTAAGTCAAAATGAGAGTTAAGCCCATAATCACCCAATGACAACCACCAGCATAAACATGGGGCTTGTCTCATTTCTGAGAGCCCGAATGACATCTCAGCAGTTTATGAACCTTGAAGTTATATATGTATTGTACCACACTTATAAATAATAATTTCTTGATAGAGGATAAAATTGGAAAAGTGCCCTTAGGGTTTCTACATCTTCTTCCCTAAGGAAATCTTCACAGAAGTACCTCAAGAGGACTTCGAAGCAAGTCTCCAACAGAGAGGCTTGCAAGTAAAGGAATTTGCCCTGGCTCAGGTGGGAGCTAGAGAGTGAGTGGGTGGGGGTGGGAATGGGATGGGTTGGCTAGGAATACACTTGAGGAAAGTTCAGAAGAGGCCAGGGAGCTGAAGACTTATCTACAACTTTAAAAGGCACAGTAGCAGGACCAGGGCTGTATCTTTTGCTAGAAGTCTCATCAACAAAAGCCTAATGGTCATGCCTGGGAGATGGTACACAGATCTTTAAACAGTACCCAAGACATTGATTAACTGATACATTATTGGCTCTGGGGATAAAGCATCAAATTGAGCCTGATTTCCATGATTCTGCAGCCTCATGGTAAAGTAGAATCTTTGAGAAATATGCATTGTTTATTAAATAATGCCAGATTTCACAAGAGAGAAACAATGCAGCTCACAAAGCAATGAAATATTTCAGATCTTGAAACAGTCTAATGACTAACAGCAGGAAGCTTCAAAATTATATCAGGATATTCAACATAGGCAATTTGTTATTCATCAACATTACTTACACATACTCTTTTTTATTATTTTAATTATGATTATATGATTTTCTCCTTTCCTTTTCTCCTTCAAAATCTTCCCATACACCCTCATTACTCTTTCAAATTCATGACCTTTTTTAAGTTAATTGTTGTTACATATATATGTATTCCTAAATATAACCTTCTCAGTCTTTATAATGTCATTTGTATACACGTTTTCAAGGCAATTGGCGTACTCTTTCCTGGAAGACTATTTTCCCCTCTGTCAGTATTCATTAGGTGCCTGTAGTGTGTGTGTGTGTGTGTGTGTGTGTGTGTGTGTGTGTGTGTGTGTGTGTAGGATTGAGGCCTCATAGGTTTTCTTTAGTCCACTTTGGCATGTCTTATTGGTGTTGCCTTGTTCAGTTCATGCTAAGTAGTCATGTTGGTGAGACTTCACTTGTGTAGCTTAGGTATTTTATTACAGTCACTTGGTAGATGTATGTGCATATATATGTGGCACAGAGGACAAACATGTCGGGGTCAGAGGACACCTTACAGGAGTCAGTTCTCTCTTCTTTCACCAAACAGATGCTGGAAATAGCATTAAGATCACCAGGTTTGATGTGAGGTGGCCCTACTTGCTTGCAATTCCCACATACTCTTATGTATACCCTTGTGCCTGGCATCCTTCTGTGTGTTTGCTAAGCATCAGAGAATGAGGTAATACATTTTCACTCCATGAGGCTGAATTCCAACTAGAGCAGCAGAAAATAAGACACAAACAAATGGGTTGACCAGTATGTAACAATATGGAGAAAAGAAAACTATCTGAGTAGGACATGAGTGCCCAGAGCACGTTGCAGGGAGTTGGAAGCCTCAGTAGGGTAGTCAAGGAAGGTCTTAACCTATAGTAATACTTTGAGTCTCCAACTTAGACATATTCTTTTCAAATAAATTTGCTAAAACTTCAAAGTTTACCATTTTCATCAGCAGATATCCAGAACAATCCCCACTGCCCAAATGGTAAAATCCAAGCTCACTGTGAGATCCAGCATCTTCAGTTCTGGCTTAGGTCTCTTTGTCTCCTCTTCCCTGCCCTAGCATACAGATTGTAAGGTTCCCCAGCTGTTCTCCCATGTCATGCTGCTTCTGCTCTGGTTTCCATGTATTCCCTCTTAGAAGCTCTACTAACCCTTCAAAACTCACCTCATATATATCTTCCCAGAAGAGACATTCTCCAGGCTTTCACAGTACACTGTTATAAATGTAACATTCAACATACATAGTTACATAAAAGGTTTTTTTAAAGTGTACTGTAAATTTTTTAAGAACCAGAATCACCTCCTTGAATATTCTAATATTTATCATAATACCTTTCAAGAGTAATCTCATGAAGCCAAGAATTTCTTGACAGATTTCATCTCTTGTCATCCCTCAATATCTGCCAAGAAACAGGTTTTACAAAGTTGAAGTCTCTTGTATGAAACAGTATAGTAATTAATTGTAAACAATATATGCACATGTCATGTATTTTAGGTAATTTCCAAAGTACATATAATACCTAATACAATGTAAATCCTATGTTATGCTGCACTATTTAAGGGATGTTAACAAGGCAAAGTATATACATATCAGTACAAATGAAAAGTTTTTCTTTTGAAATGTTTTTTGATCCATGCTTGGTTGACTCCTAAGTATGTGGAACCCAGGAATATGGAGCTCTCACTACATTTGAAAAAAAAAAAAGGCAAGATGCATTGAGTAAGTTGTGAGCTCTGTCTTTCAAATCTGATTCTTCCTATGACAAAAGCAAGGCTTAAGGTGATAAGGCATTCCATGAATAGAACTAGAGACACAAAGAAAGTCTTATTATATGAATAAATAAATAAATAAATAAATAAATAAATAAATAAATAAATAATAAAATTAAAAAAAATAAAAACAATCCATGACTGTTCCTTCTCCTACCACCAAGGGTTGTGCAGATACCCAGGGTCTGGTCAGTCATCTGAGGCTATGTTAGTGTCCAAGAGCCTTGCTGCCATCAGAGTCCTATTGATCTGGGTGGCCTTGGCTGCCACAGGAGCCACAGTAATATCCAGGCCCAAGCTGTTGCCAAGGGCCTTGTGGGTCTATGGTCCTGCTACATCAGGGTCTGTGTTGATTTTCATGGCTCATGTTACCACAGCAGGCTATAGGAACCACGCGTGTCAAACTTGAGACACTGCTGAGCTAGAACCACCACTTGGTGGCTCTGGAAGATCTGGCCCTGCCCTTCACTGGCCACTGCAGCAGAAGGGCTGGCCCAGTCCCTCGCAGGTTTGGGAGAGCTGGCCTGTGTGACAGAGCTTAGGAGAGCTGGCTCTGACCCTCACCTGAAGGGAGAAGTCCCAGTGGCCCAGACCAACCAAATTAGCTATCACCCAGACCCACATCCAAGGCTTTAACTTGGCCCACCCATCCGGGGCTTTAACTTGGCCCACCCAAACATGGACCCATCAATAACCTGCAAGGGTGTGAGTGTGTGAAGGGACTAATCCCAAAGAACCAATAGCTACAGGATCTCCATGACCTGGGGCAAGAGGAGGATATCTGAGTAAACTTTCAGTCAGGGTCCAGTGGTGATGGCAGGCCAGTAAAGCTGAGTGGACAAAAGGGTATACTGCATGACACACCACAGCTCCCAGTGGCACTAAAATGAATAAAGAGGTGTTGGAGAGGTGGGAAAGAGGGAGTGAAGTGGGGCTTTTTTGTTTATTTATTTTTGTTTTAAATTAATATGTTTTTAAATTTTCTTTTGGGGGCATGCTACGGGGGTGAGAGAAAGATACAGAGGGACTGGGAAATGAGCAGAATTAGGGTACAGAATGTGAAATTCCCAAAGAATCAATAAAAATTATGTGAAAACAAACAACCTCCCCACAAAGACTTTAGATAAATATAAATAACTAGAGTTGGGAACAAAATTTCACACCTCAACAGTGCTTGAGATTGAATTTTACTGATAGTAAATGTCTAACTTAGATGCTGTAGATGAGAATTTTTAGTATTGTGTTGTATTCTAAGTTCTAAATAAAAGAACTTAACATTAAGTAATAAAATATACATTTACAAAAGGCACTTAATAATCCCTAATTGGAGATGCTCGTTTTTAGCATTTTTAGCACTTGATTTTATAAAAATACTTCATTTTGTCCCTAAAAGACACTTTGGGTCATTTTCTCTCCAGCCCAAATCTCACTTGGCGAGATATGCAGCATTTGGTTGTCTGGACCTCTGAGTATGATCCATTGGCTAATAACCCAGGTTGGAAAAAGAATGGTGCAGGCTTAATGGTGAACAGTAGATTTGGATTTGGTTTGCTAAATGCCAAAGCTCTGGTGGATCTGGCCGATCCTAGGACCTGGAGAAGTGTGCCAGAGAAGAAAGAATGTGTTGTAAAAGACAATAACTTTGAGCCTAGGTAAGTATCTCCAAGAATTTTAAACAACTATATGCCTAAAGCACAATCATATTAAGTTGTTATCACTTAAGTTTTTCTCATTCCCTTGGGCTTATGAAATAGATGAGGATGGAGCTTAACAGTGTTCACTTTGTCTGTGTCCCTATGGGGAGTCATGGAAAAATCAAAGATCTGCTAGTCAGGTTAACATATTTGTATTTTCTTCTTACAGACTACCTACCATGTAGCATTAAGTAAACTTCAGAGGTACCACTGTTTTATATATCATTAAGACAGAACATCCTCACACCAAGACCAATCAACAATTAGTTTTGAGATCTTTTCTCAAAAAAAAAAAAAAGTTTGTTTTAAAATGCATTTTAGCATTGATGGAATCCAGTACTTGCCACCTAGTATTCTCTAAAGCTTCTTTCCAAAGTAGCCCTACTTCATACTGCAGTTCTATGTCCTGGATTGATTTCCTTCAAAGTAGGGACCCTTATGGATTCTGTCTGAGTCATGTGTGATCATGAAAGCAGAACTATGATTGTTCTGTTGTTGTTGTTGTTGTTGTTCTTTTAATCAAGGAGACCATAATGACAATAAAAACCCACTCTCACAAAGTTCCAGGGCCTGGAAAGCCTGAGAGCATTCCTCAGAAAGGCCTTATAAACAAAATTGTATTTTCATGAGGAACTTATTGACATCTTTATCATGATCTACTTTTGTTGCATTGAAGACAAACCTGTCTGAGTTTGATCGTACAGCAATAGCGTCATATTTGTATTTCTTGCCATTTTCTTATGAATTAAATTCATTTATAGATAATTCTGAACTGAACTCTAATTCGGATAATTATATAATTATAATTGGCCTTGCTGACTATCTAGTCAAGACACAAATGCACCTGTACAATTGTCTCAAACAAACAAAAGGAAGCCATGAGAAATACATTTTCTTTAATGTACTTCTCTAATGTATGTAGAGCCCTGAAAGCTAATGGAGAAGTGACTGTTGAAATCCCAACAAGAGCTTGTGAAGGACAAGAAAATGCAATCAAGTCCCTGGAACACGTGCAATTTGAAGCAACAATCGAATATTCTCGTAGAGGAGACCTTCATGTCACACTCACTTCTGCTGCTGGTAAACTTCAACAAACAAGCAATGGTTGTAGAACTAAGTCTCCTCATAGGCATTGACAATTCTTTAAAACATGATTTTTGTTGTTGTTGTTGATGATAGAGTTCTTCTTCCTGCTCAAGTATGCTAAAATAATAATAAGCTTTTCTGAAATCCCCTGTTTTCAAACTATGTTCATTTCTCTAGGTTAAAGACTGAACATTCACTTCTCTTAGGTGACAGTGAATTTTCTATTTAATCAAAACTTATAGGTATGTCTGGATAATTGAAGGAATCAATTGAAAAATTAGGAATTGTTGATAATAGTGATTAAATTTTCACAGTGATATGCATAAGAATATATGAGAATATAGACTTTATCTCATTCCTGAAAGAGTACTAGTTAAGATGAGTTAAGGACTATGGAGCCATAAACCACAATCCAAACAAATGTTGTCTCTATGTACTTAAGTATGTTGATGGAGCTGTGAGAGAGGCAGCTTGCTGCTAAGCTTGATGGCCTGAGTGCCATCCCTGAGACCCATGTGATAGAAGGAGAGAACTGAATCCCACAAGTTGTCCTCTGAACTCCACACATGTGTCATGGTTCATAGATGTGTATGCATGAGCACTCAAACACACACACGCGCACACACACACACACACACACACACAATAAATAAGTAAGTAAATATAATTAAAAGCTTCCTACAAAATGTTTTGATAAGATCAGTCAATTTCAGTTTCCATAGACAATAGACAAGGAAAGATGAGCTGGGTGACTCTATGATCTTTCTAGCATATGAAGTCTTAGAGCTTGGGAGCAAGCTCTATTGAGAGTTATACTTTTTAGATGCCTTAGAGTTTGCCTGAAATACTACTAAGATTCCTACACCCTTCTACACAGACTATAGTTCACTTAATCTATCCTTTAATTCTCAGTTTTTAGATGCTAGAGTGAATCGTATGATCAGTCTCTCAGGTTGAGATATTCACTGACTTACATTTGTTGTATGAAACTAGGAACCAGCACTGTACTTCTGGCTGAAAGGGAGCGGGATACATCCCCCAATGGCTTTAAGAATTGGGACTTCATGTCTGTTCACACATGGGGAGAGAATCCTGTAGGCACCTGGACACTGAAAATTACAGACATGGTAAGTATGAATAAAAAGACAAAGAAACCAAGCTCATTTTCAAATACTTTGAAGTACTTTAAAATGTTAATGACATCACTAGTTAGTTCCTATATTGGTAGCTTAAGAGTCCAGCTCAAAACTACCTCCAGGGTTCAGGTCAGAAACCACAGCATAGTGAAGAGAACTTAGAAACTTTCATTGGAGTGATTACAGAATAACTCACATATGTCATGGTCTTTATTCTTCTCTTGGCTCTAATTCTCTCTCTGCAGCTTCTAGTTCTCCTTTGTTTCAATTCTCCCTAGTTTCTTGTTCATCCAGTCTAAATATACATTTTATAGGAGGCTTGGAGCAATAATAAAAAAAATAACATTCTTTTGGGTGAGCAATAAGGGCAAAGTTCTTTACCACGGCAATGCAAAATTTCAAGATTTCTGGTTTAAGACTGTGACAAAAGATTGGGGACACAGTGCCAAGCGAGACAAGCTGCGAGACATCTGTCTTTTATCAGCCAGACTTGGCAAGCAAAGAATTGGCATTGTTTTTTTTTTTTTTTTTTAGGCTGCTTTGTGTTAATAACCTGGGTTAGACACTTGCAACTCTGACCTTGTGCATAACTGTAAAGTTTTAAACTTATGATCTGTTTACAAAACATTTAGTCTGGTGAAAACTTGCTCTGAGGTAAAATGAGCTAATTATGTGCAGTGTTGTCTTAGACTGAGGAGAAATTATGTTCTTGTATTAGTCTAAGTAAAAGGAACTAAGGGTTTTAAGTGTATTACTGTCCTCGTGGAACAATAGTTATAAAGCATATCCTAGTATATTTTCTATATATCAAAATCATGATAATTAATGAGAATAAATCTTCCCGATTACCAACGGGTATATGCACCCATAAGACTGAGATATAATCATGAGATTAAATATACATCACATGAGATTACACACTGCAATGCAGGGACTGGAGAGACACCAAAGCTGATTTTGTACATGTGAAACAACAGACAGGAGCAACAGTTTCCAGTCAGTGCTTCTACAGGCCTTGCCTGGATGGGATTCTCCTCCAATAGGGAATCACTCCTTTGCTGTGTAGTCATCACCTGATGTATACTTCCACAGTCCTTGACAACCCAATGAACCTGACCTGTCCACTTCCTAGACTAAAGTATAGGGGTTCCCTGCCCACTTAATTATGTAGATTATAATTTTAAGAAACTGCTAAACTCAGCCATGCTGTTTGCAACTAGCCATGTGAACTGTGATCTCTAGAATCATCCATAATCACAGTGACAGCCAGGTGTGAGGGCACCTTTGCTATGATACCTTGCTGGAGTCAAGGATAGCAAACATCCTTTTAGCTCTTCTGCTGCTCTCATTGAGTAGCAACTTCCTGTTTCAAGTTAAACAAGCCATTTTATTTAATATCTTTCTTCTACTTTTAGTAACAAAAAACACACCTCAATTCTCAAAAAATTTTATTTCTAAAGTTTAAATAAGTCAGAAACATAACAATTTTAGAGCATTACAGATTTGTAGAATCGGGAGGCTCTGCTGGTAAAGCCTGTATAAACACTTTAAGACCAGAAAGCTTTGGGAATCTGGAATACTTCTGTTTCTCAGCATTGCAGATAATAAATCTGTGCTGATACTCTTTGACATATTTTAAAGTACACAGGATGATGTGTTGGGGCTATATCTGATATGAAGCCAAATAGCTGAATTATTCGTTCCTGGACCACTCCCCTGCTTTCTCTGAAGACCGGATGTAAATGGATGACTCCATCTTTGAGTTTTGAGAGAAAAGTATAAGCACCAGCAGTGCAGATCTCAGGGCCTAGATACTTTTCGAAGATAAATCACTTTAAGCTTCTAAAGATGCCAATTAATGCAAATTATATATTTTCTACCTTTTCTTTGAGAATAGCTTTTTTCTACAGATCTTTGAAGTAGGACCAGCAAGATGGCTCAGTAGTTAAAGACATTTGTCATCAAACTGAATCTGACTCTTCAAGTTTGATCCCTGGACACAATATTGTTGAAGGAGAGAATCAGTTCACATAAATTGTCTGTTACCTCCATACATATGGTTTGTCACACTGTGAATGCTCATACATACACACAGAATCAATCAATCAATCAATCAATCAATCAATCAACCAATCATAGTTTAGAAAACGAAGACTGTAGTAAGTTCCATTCTAATAGGAAGAGAGTAGTATTTTTACGTATTAGTGCTATTCTTGAGCTTGTCCTCAATTCTTTAAAAAATGACGTTGTATGTGTATGGGTGTACTACCTGTATGTATGTGTGTATGCATGTATACCATATCCATGTCTTGTACACAAGGAGGCCAGAAGAGGATGATGGATCCCCAAGAACTGGAATTGCAGAGGGTTGTGAAGTGCCCTGTGGGTGCTGAGAACTGAAGCTGGATCCTCCAGAAGAGAAGCTCATGCTCTTAACCACTGAGTCTCCTTTCAAGTCCCTCCTCAATGACTTATCTCAGTTTCAGCTTTGGAAACCTAAGTGACTCTACTTACCAAGATAGATCCTCTTCATGTCACATCTACACAGTCTATAGCACAGTTTTAGATATTTGATGTATAGATGTTTCAGAGACAATCAGCTTTTCAAGAACAGAACAAATGTGATAAAATGGATTTACACAGGGAACTGTGCTTTTAAAACTAGATACTTGTGTGTGAGGTGATAAACCAGTTCTTTTTTTTAAATGTTGGACTTACATAGTATCCATTTTTAAAAGAGGAGTAGATCCAGTGGTTCCTTTCAAAGTAGATCTTTGAATGTGATATGCATAACACCTTAAAATTAGATTTTTTTTTTTTTACTATGAAATTCTTTTGGCAATTTGAATGAGTTTGTTTCGTATTTGAAACACAGACTAAAAGACACATATGTTTGTTTTTGCCAGTCTGGAAGAATGCAAAATGAAGGCAGGATTGTGAACTGGAAGCTGATTTTGCATGGGACATCTTCTCAGCCAGAGCACATGAAGCAGCCCCGTGTGTACACATCCTACAACACTGTCCAGAATGACAGGAGAGGAGTGGAGAAAATGGTGAATGTTGTGGAGGTCTGTGTAGCTCTGTTCTTAGCATGTTCTCCCTTGAGCTAGGAAACAATGAGTGAGGAAGATGCTTCTAATTTTTAGGAAGGGAAGAATTTGTGTATACATAGAGAGAAAGGGCTTAGGAGAAAAAAACTTTTTTTCCAACTGGATTAACCCTTGTTTTTTCTTTTGTTCTTAAATCTAGAGTTTATTAATTAAATTATGTAACATGAATTTTATTCATGTATGACAGCATATTGCATATCAAGCTGTGTTTTACATAGTTATATATACCTATTATAATATATTATATAGTATTATATTGCAGTGCAATTATTCAATTTTAGCTGGGTAGCAGTGATGCACACCTTTAAATCCAAGACTCAGGAAGCAGAGGCATGAATCTCTGAGTTCAAGGATAGCCTGGTCTACAGAACAAGTTCCAGGACGGCCAGGGCTACCCAGAGAAACCCTGTCTTGAAAAATCTAAATATAAATTTAAAAAAAGAATGTTTAATCTTGTTTCATTTTAATTCTAATCTGTGTATCCTAGACAAATATTTAAAGAAAGGAGACCAAGGTTAGTCAATCAAATCATGTAAGCTTCTCTTTGCTAATGTCTCTGTAGTAACTGACATTTAGCTGACATACCTTGTCATCAAAAGAAGAGTTATGACATCACAATTTCTCTCAGAAAATTTCTAAATGTAGCCAATGTTATCCCGGGTTCAGGAGCTACCGGCTTTGCCCTTTTTAGAAATCATGAAAAAACTGCATCTGTTTCCCACATGACCGTCATCTAAGATAGGGCCTCTGCAGTAGGAAGGGTTTTAGGATCTCTGGACTGTGCTGTCCTAGATAGAAAGTCTCTCTACTGGATGTTTTAGAATGTTTTGAGGCATGACATTTACATGAGGATCTTATAAACTAACTTTGAGGAAGCCTCACCTAGGGTTCTGGCCCTGTTTGTATTCTACTAAGCAGAGTCCAGGAGCAATTTCTCCACAGCAACTGAGGAGAATTCACACTGTGTTTCTCCAAGATTCCTTTCAAAGTATGAACGGGACTTTCCTTGTTAAAATATTGAAATGTGATCAGTTCTTCAAAGGGGGGTTCTAAATTTTTGTAGTTAAGCATGTATGGATCAAAAATCTTTGAACCAACTGCCTCTGTACTGAGTATGTGCATACTCACTTTCCTGTATCTCTTCCCTTCAATAATGCAGTCTAGCAAGTTGTACTAAGTATTACAAATGGTCTAGAGATGATAGTGTATTCTGGAGGATGTGTGAAGGTTATTCTTTCCTTCTACACAAAGGACTTGAGCATCCATTGATTTTGGAATCATGGAGTGTCCTAGAGAACAACTGTATTTCCATAATGGTCGACAAAGAGCCACTTCTCAGATCTCCCAGTTCATACTCCATTCTCTCTCTTCCCGAGGACCATCTCAGAATCCAATAGCTTCTAACAGGAGTAAGGGTCCTCTAGTCAGCTGCATTTGCACACAGCAACCAACTGATGTCTTATAAGTGAGCTGTTAAATATTTAATATCATTTCCTCAAACGGATTAGATCGCAGGAAACTTGAAAGTGAAGGAAAACAGCATATTGAATGTATATTTATTTGCATAGTCTGAATCTCCAAAACCACCAGACATGAAAGCATTCTAATTTCTACTCTATAGCTAGAATTTATAGATGGGAAAAGCTGCCAAAGGTGAATCAGTAAGGGGGAAAATAAGGGTTGAAATACAAACCCATGTAACTTGAAGCCTTGTTTCTCACCACTCTCCAATTGCTTCTCGTGGGCTTGTGTTAGAACTGCCGCTCACTTTTCATGCCTGTAAATAATGAGATTTTCCCCTTTGTTGATAACATTTTGTGTTTTAGGAGAAGCCCACACAAAAGAGCCTGAATGAAAATCTCCTGGTGCCCCAAAGCTCCAGCAGCAGCAGTGTGGAGGGCAGAAGGGACAAGCTGGCACAAGGGGCTCCTTCAGAGGCTGTGCTGCGGCTCCTACAAAGTGCTTTTAGCAAAAACCCACCTTCAAAGCAGTCACCAAAGAAGTCTCCAGGGGCAAATCTCAGCATCCCTTATGAGAGTTTCTATGAAGCCCTGGAAAAGCTAAACAAACCCTCCAAGCTCGAAGACTCTGAGGACAGTCTTTACAGTGACTATGTTGATGTTTTCTATAATACAAAACCTTATAAGCATAGAGATGACAGGCTGCTGCAAGCTCTTGTGGACATTCTGAATGAGGAAAATTAATAAGCATGTGGCCCCGAGTTGGAAATATTCACGCATCCTCCTTCCCCTTAGACATTCCTGGGTGTAGTGTTGTGTCACTGATTCATATGCTTATAATGTCCTTTGTGGTACTTTTGCTTTTTCTCCTCAAACTGTTTCTTGGGGTGAGTTCCAAAAAGAAAGCCAACTTTCTGAATGGGCCTCAGTATTTAAGAATGTCTTCCCTATCATATGAGTAAAGCAGGTCTTTGTAAAGTCACTGTTGACATGCAGCCCTTTACCCAATGGAATGGCTCCTTGAGCCTCCCCATCCCATATCTCACAAGAACAGGAAAAGACTGAGAGATGCATTTTAATTTGGAAAAGTCATATACCAAGAAGGGGTCTACAGCTTATCTTATTCTCTATTTTTACAGTGGGGTCCTTTGAAAATGAGAGTTCACAACTAGATCCGTACCCTAGGTCTCTCTATACCATGTGCTGCTCATACTGCGGCTAATGATCTGATGGTTTTAGAGGGGGCAGAATAAAATGCATTATTTAGATCCAAAAACAGATCTTAAATTTTATGTCAGCTAGAATACTTATAGAATATTCTTCTTGATTGGCGTAGTATGCAGAGATCTCTGTGGATCCAACATGGCTGTGAGTCCTGCTGTCTATGACCTGGCCGTCTATTTCCCTTTCTGCCTCACATGTCGTATGTTTTCTTTCAAAGCTACCAACTCAAGACTCAAAGAACTAATGAATACCATTTTCTAGAACAAAATTATGCTTGAGGTTGGTGAATTCCTAGTCATAGTTTTGTTCAATAACAAGCAGCCACTCAAAAGAAAGAGAACCAATATAATAACAGAGGAAACATTGATTGAAGGGGAGAATGAGACATTTCTCACAAGTTGTGTTCCTAGGGCAGGCTCTCCTGGTTCTCTGGAAATCAGTGTTTATTTCTGGACACCACAGGGACTCCAATCTCAGGGGACAGTATTCGAATTCTTACCAAATTGCTTCCATGGTTCAAATCTGAAAACAAATGGGCAGCACTTAGTTCTTATTTGTTTCATGTTTTGAAAGTGTGAAGGGCTGTTCAAAATGTGAGATTTCACATAAAATCTGATTTTCATACCCATATTCCATCACAGCAGTAGCTGGCTAGAGGTAACGCCTCCCTAATAAGATTCTAAGTCTAGGCTTCCCTGGCTGGCATTTTGACAATGGCCTCTTTACTTGTTACTACTCAGTATCCCATGGACATTTATCCTTTTTAAATTAAAGTGTGTTAGTTGTAGAAACCAAGGTTTCATTTTGACATTCTCCTACAAGTATGCCTGTCTCCACTTGTCCTCCTCCTCTCCACATGTATTCCTGCTTCCATTTCCTGTCTTTTCATTTGATTTTTGTCTTTCTATGCATGTGATTTTGCCCACTCGAACACTAAATGAATCTATATAAAGTGTAAATGCATTAGGAAAAAGATTTCCCACAATTACCCCCAGGCAGGTCCTGCCATTAATAAGTGAGTAAAAAGAGTACTTGGAGTCCTAAAAATACCTCTGAAGTTTTTTTTTAATTGAGCACTTAATCTTATCTAACCTGGATGTTCATTGTACTGTTCATTAACTGGAGACTCCTGCTTCCTTCTCTTAACATGCCAACATAGACTCTAGTTGACTGTATGCCTGCATTCTCCAACTGAGTTTCTGTTTGTAAATTTCCTACAGCCTGGGCATCCTATAGCAACTCCTAGCATTGAACTAGTTGAGGAAGGCAGTCCATTTGTTTTTGCTTTGAGTGTAGTTAGTATAACAAATTTCACCTCCTGTTTCTTCATGTGATTTTGTACATACAAGGCTCTCTCCAGAGCCTTGCCCATGACACCTAGAAGGTTTTACACTGTGCTTGTTGTAAGGTTTAATGGGATTTTCACTATTGTAACACATTAAAACAGAAAAGGACTTAAGAGTATTACATTAAATTTTACCTAACTAAAAATGGCCTGGAGGATGATATCACTAATTGACAATTAGTGATTTAAAACAATGAAAAACTTGGAGGTCAACCCCATCCTTTCCTACTCCTTATACTAAACATAGGAAAATTTTATTCAATGCTTTCTAATAGTATCTTTTCCCTGTAAGAACCCCAACCAACTCATGGGCAATAGCCAAAGGTTCACTCTGGATAAGCTTTAATATTTAGACAATACCATGTTTGAATGTTTTCAACCTGGAGTATATATTGTCTAGACATAAAAATATTTTTGTCAGTCTTTCTTAGTGCCTATGTGGATTTTTGTGAAAATGTTAAAAATGATAATATATAATATTTCCCTTGGAATTTTAAGCTATATTTTCTTTACAGGTATTTATAATGCACCACTGCTTTTATCAAACAGAATTTTAAAAGGCATAATAAATTATATTAAAGAATCAAAAGCTTTCATGAAAATAAGAATGTTTCATCCAATAAAATATTTTTGAAAGGCATGTCCCTTTGTGAATGGAAAAGTATATATATAACATATATATGTATATGTATGTATGTGTGTGTGTTTGTATGTATAAAAGTATATGTATATATGTGTGTATGTATGTATGTGTTATGATACTAAAAGTTATGTTTATCTAATATCCTAATGCAATGTACAACTAAGTCTAACATGGTCTTAGAATTCTTAATGGAACTCCTACACTACGCACTTGATGTATTAATCAGAATATGTAAAATATACTTATAAATAAGAAGAATAAATGGTTCCTCACTAAGTCAATAAGGAAAAGCTTGTGTTTACAAGAAAAATAGGTTCTCTCTTTTTCCAAATGTGTTTTCCAAATGGACTTTAGAAAAACAGGTTTACAATTAAAATGTTGATTAACTCATTTTTAGGAATCCAGGCTTTCACAGAAGCAAATTAAGTACCTACTCGAACAGGTACATTTCATTTTCCTACCAAACCCAGACTTTCATGTTCATGACAACACAAAAACACTGTGTGACTAAACCTTAACTGAGGTGTTGAACAGGAAAAATGGCGGCTAAAACTGAGCAGACTCACTGCCCCAGAGAAATCTTTTATGACAATTCAGTGTATAGGCCAAAATAAGGCAGCCAAGCTATGGCCCCTTCTTCTAAGATGTCCCTTGATGGAGCCTCCAGCCTCTAGCCTCAGGACGGTCTAACTTCCTACACATACCTCAGAATTCTACAGCTCAGAAACAGACCCTTCGGTCCCTGAAGGTGGGTTTTCCATAACAACCAACTCTCTTTTCCTATGAGATGAGTCATTTAAAATAAAATAAGACCTCAAGTATTCCACAGGGACTGTTCAAACAGGGCTCTGCCCTCTTAGTCCAGACATTGTCTCTGTGTTAAGCACCATCCACTGTAAAAGGACACTTCTCTGGTGACAGCTATGAGCTGCACTGCATACAGGTAGAGACATATGAATTTAAAGATATTGTTACGTCTATTTAACACAACAACGATAGTGGGTTTACTCCTAAGGCTGTGGGCTTATGGTCACAGTGGTCCTGTCATGTCCAGAAGACCCTGTTTCATTCTAGTCTACCACAACAACTGGCTCTTACAATCTTTCTAAGCCCACTTCCATAATGGCTCTGAATCTTGAAAGGAGGGTATGATATAATAGTTTCATTTGTGTCTTCCTACTCATGGGTTCTTAACCATATTGTCTGTGCCATCTACATATATTTTCTCCTGTGAAGGAGGCCTTAATCCAATTACAAAGAGATTAGTTACACTCAGAACATTGGAGAAAACTGTTTTACCCAAAGGGATATTTTCTAATTTTAAGTGATTTAATTCTATAAACATTTTCAAATAATGTATGGACACATTATTACCATACAAAATTTAAAATACAGACGTGTGTACAATACAAACTGATGGTTCATTAGACAGATACACCCCTGCCCCAGTCCAAGATACTTCCAAGCTATATCTAGCAATTTAAGTAAAGTTTCTCTACAGTAAGCATTACAATAAAATTAAAATATGGAAAATTCTGTGTAAAAATAAAATGGATATAAATATGTTCCTTACTTTTTAGAAGCTTATTATCCATCAATTTAGATGCCCATCAACTGATGAATGGATAGTGCAAACATTGTACATATAGACAATGGGATGTTAACCAGTTGAAATGAAAACTGAAATCTTGAAATTTTCAGGTGGGTAAGGGTGGAACTGAAAATAAATTTGCTGATTGAGGCCACTGAGGTCCCTGAGACAAATGCCTCACATTCTTTCTCATATGAGAGCTTGTCCTCAAATCCTTTGTTTTGTGTATTAAAAATTAACATGGAGTAGATATGGAAGGTGAGGAACTAGAAATAAGTATTGGTGTGACAGGAGATAGTAAAATACAGATGAAACAATTCATTATTATTTATGATTTGACAAAGCTTACCTGAGATCAGAATGCAAAGCCAGATACACTAGTTATCCATAGAAGCTTAGCAGTGGTAGCACACACCTTTAATCCCAAAACTCAGGAGAAAGAGACAGATTGATCTCTCTGAATTCAAGGCCATCTAGTATTACACAAGAGTCAATCAGTCTAAAAGAGTAACAGAGCTCACACTAGAGAGGTAGCACACACCTTTAATCCCAAAACTCAGGAGAAAGAGGCAGATTGATCTCTCCGAGTAAATCAGTC
This sequence comes from Cricetiscus sungorus, assembly GCA_030556225.1. Classification (NCBI taxonomy): domain Eukaryota; kingdom Metazoa; phylum Chordata; class Mammalia; order Rodentia; family Cricetidae; genus Cricetiscus; species Cricetiscus sungorus. Next base: position 38,051,369 of record JANBXA010000398.1, read on the forward strand.
TAAAAGAGTAACAGAGCTCACACCTTTAATCCCAGCACTAGAGAGTATACAAAAAGCTCAGTGCAGTCTCAGAGAGCAGTCTAAGTTTCTGAGGCTCAGTGGAGAGCAGGACAGTCTGGAGATACAATCTGAGGTTCAGTGGATGGCCCCTTTGGTCTGAACATTGGTAGAGGTGAGAACTGTGTAATGGCTGGCTGCTTTGCTTTTCTGATTTTCAGCTTGAATTCCTATATCTATGTCTGGGTTTTTATTATTTGTGCTACAGAGACCAGGAATATGGGGAAGAAGAGTTCAACCAGGTAGTGGTGTAATGGTGCTGTGAAACTGAAGGGCTAGATTAAGGCTTAAACAAATAAAATATTGGGATTGAAGAGATGGCTCAGCAGTTTAGAGTGTTTTCTGTTGTAGCAGAGGACCAGAATTGACCTAGCACCTACATCAGGCAGCTCACAAATGTCCAAGGAATCTGATGCCCCTCATGGCCTCAAAGCGTACCTGCATACATATGTGTGAATACACACACAAATGATATAAAACAAATCTTTAGAAAAATAAAGTGTACATGAAGAAGCTATTTTTGGAATGTGTTCTTGCAAACTAAGTAAAAAATTAAAAGTTATATTTAATGGTTGTACATTCATAAGGCACTGCTGGGCTTCAAACCCAGTATCTCCAAACTCCTACAGCCACTTTGGTAATCAGTAAGGCAGTTCCTCCTGAATATGGGGATCAGTGTCACGACAGGTTGTTCCTGCCGGCCGCAGCAGGTCCTGCCGCCAGTCTGGGCCCACAGCCGCACCAGCCCCAAATAACACTCTGAGACTCTGTATTTGATACAACCCTGTTGGCCAGTTACCATTATTGTTTATGGGCTAGCTCTGTCTTAATTATTAACCCATTTCTACTTATCTAAGTATTTCCACGTGGTTGTCTTATCCCGGAGCCGCGGCGGATGTCTTCCTCCCTGGGCTACATCTCGACTCCTCCCTACTCACTTCCTCTTTCCTCCTCCTGGTCTCCTAGCGCCACCTATCTTGTTTCCTATTGGCCACAGGGCTTTATTAACCAGTATATATACATATATACAGAATAACATCTCCCATCAAATCAGTTTACCTCAAGATTCAGCAATCCCACTCTTAGGCCCAAAGGATGCACATTCATACAACAAGGACATCTGTTCAACTATGTTCATAGCAGCATTGTTTGTAATAGCTAGAACCTGGAAGCAACCTAGATACCCCTCAACTGAAGAATAGATAAAGGAAATGTGGTATATTTACACAATGGAATACTACTCAGCAGAAAAAAAAAAAAAAACTAAAACAAAAAAACAGTGGAATCTTGAAGTTTTCAGACAAATGGATAGAATCCTAAGTGGGGTAACCCAGTCACAGAAAGACAAACATGGTATGTATTCACTCATATACAGATCAAAGGTTTACCAGAATACAATCCACACCTCCAGAGAAGCTAGGAAACAAGGAGGAATGTAAGAGAGACATACATGGTCCCTAGTGAAGGGGAAAGGGACAAGAGCTCCTGAACAATTTGGGAGCATGGGGGTAAGAGAGAAAAAGGTAGGAGAAAGAGGAGGGAAGAAGAGGAAGGGGAAGAGAACATGAGGCATCAGGAAAATTGAATGGGGAGATGAATAGAGGAGAGCAAGCAAAGAGACACATCAATAGAGGGAACCATTATAGGTTTAAAGAGAAATCTGGCACTAAGGAATTGTCCAGAGATCCAGAAAGATGACCCCAATTAGGAATCTCAGCAGTAGTGGATAGGCTACCTTAAATGCCCTTCCCCTATAATGAGAATGATGACTACCTTAAATGCCATCCTAGAGCCTTCATTTAGTAATTTATAAAAGCATAATCAGAGATCCACAACTAAGCACTGAGCCAAACCCCTGGAATCCAGTTTCAGAGAGGGAGGAGTGATGAGCAAAGAGGTCAAGACCAGGCTTGAGAAACCCACAGAAACAGCTGACCTAAGCAAGTGGGAACTCATGGACCAGAGTCTGACAGCTGGGAACCAACATGGGACCAAAACAGGCCACCTGAATGTGAGTGTCAGCTCGAAGAACTGGGCAGTCGATGGAACCTCTGGCAGTGGAACCAGGATGTATCCCTAGTGCACAAACGGACTTTGGGAGTGTGGAGGGACACACTCTTAGCCTAGAGACACAGGGAAGGGAGGGCCTAGGCCCTATCCCAAATGACTTGACAGATTTTGAAGATCTCTCATGGAAGGCCACATCTCACTGGGGAGTGGATAGGGGATGGAATGGGGGAGCTCTCTGGGGGGAATGGGAGGATGGGAGGGAGACGTAACTGGGATTGGTATGTAAAATAAAGAATATTAAATAATAATAATAAAGAATATGGAGGTAAAACGGATAGTAGAACAAATGTGATATGAAAAACATGGGAGAATTCTGGAAGCTAAAGGTTTAAGAAGGAGTGGAGACAGAGGATGGGATGAGAGTGATAAGGGGAAAGTTGACTCAAAATAAGTACGTATCAAGAAGCCTTATGAAACCACACAAGTTTGTAAGCTAAATAAAAGTATGAAATTTTAAAAAATAATTTAAGTATGGTTACTACACATTAATGAACTATGATATTCCCAGAAGACCTGTGTTATTAAAAGAAAATCCAGGTGCAAGGCATGGATCACCTCCCTTTGAGTTATTTCTCTGAAAGACTCCCAGAGACATCCAAAGCAATATAGACTATTGCTATTGATTTTAGTTTTCCCTCATAACTAGATCATAAGACCTTATTTCTCAAGACACCACCCCTTTTGGTTGCATGTTACAGAGAATTTTTAACATTACAGACCAGGAACCTTTCCCTGTTGGCTCAAGGTTACTGGGGAAGAGAAAACATTATGGTCTTATCCAGTGATAGATTTTACATGCTACACTATGTAGCTGCCAAGAAAGGTGCACCAATACTGTTTATAGGTCAACAATCTACTGTCTTGATTGGATTTAAGTCATACTCAACAGGGGAATTCATTTTTCATGCTACAAATATGTACAAAACCCATAGCTAGGAAGGTCACAGATCCTAAGAGACTAATTATTGATTTTGACTGTATAAATGATTGTGTTGTTAAACTGCCTTCTAAATGTTTATGTTTACATACATACATGTGTACTGCTACTAACCTCAGGCAGAGAAGTGCTTAGTTGTGCTGGATAGTGGTTAATGCTGAAGTATGTTAAGTGTTCAAAGTGCTGAAAAGAATTGACCATGAGTTCTCAGCCACAGATGGGGCACCTATATCAACTTTCTTCTCTGAAGGCTCAAAGAGAATCATGGAACAGGGGTGGCAAGAATGAGTCAGAGGAATAGGGAAGAATGCTCTGAAGTACTTTCCCTGAACATGCCACATCTGTTGAACATATACACTCACAATGGATGTGGTTATTTAGACAAGATCTGTACAAGATCAGCCAGTAAAAAAAAACATCAGCCTGGATTGGGGAGGGTATACAAAAAGTCCAGCCCTAGCTGAAGCTATTGGTAATGATGGCTGTTTGGGAAGGAAGTTACTTTTCTGTGGCTATAGGACCACTGGTAGGCTTCCACACATCCATGCACATGTGGGCAGCACTAACTGGACTCAGAGGGTTAAAACTAATCAACCAATAAAAATTCAAAGTGTTTTATTTTTTATTAGCACACAAATAAATATGTTTCATTGTGGCATTTTCATGTGTACTTTGTGTTGGTCAATTCTCTAACAAATTGATAACTGCTTTCTCTAAAGCCAACAAGTCAGGATCAATGGGAAAGAAACAGAAATACTGTAAAATCTCTCTAGCTAGTATGTTATTGTCTTGGATATTATCATCCCACTGTAACCCTAAAGCTCTCCTGGCAACTGTTTAATCATAGGCAATGTAGACTGTATTCCAATGACAGGGTGTAGGAAGGTATAGCTGAGTTCCCATGACCAAGGAAATCCTGAGGCAGCCAGTAAGGAGAAAGAGCACAAGGAAAGAAATAATGTGCTTAATTTTGTATTATGCTTAATTACTTTTGTGGAAGAATCATAGTGTCATTTTCAAATAGAAAAGATGTAGAAATCATTACTAACTATGGAGAGCATAGATTCTTAACTACAGTCACAGCACAGTGCATTGTTTAATTGAATTCTCACAAGATTTGTAAACCAAGTATGAAATGAATGGTATCATTTCTAGTTTGTACACAGTAAAATTGAGGTATGGGGAGGTATCCTTGTATGTTCAAGATCACACAGATGGCGAATAGTACAGTTGTGTAATTAATGTGACAAAAGTTCTAATCTCAGGATATGTCTTACAGTAGCAATACACAGAACTCATGTGTATTTTAAAAGGAATTATATGGTGAGTCAAGTCAGAACTGGGTGATTTAAACTATTATTTCTTTTCTACTGTTTGAAATTGTAGATAGAAGTTTCTGTCCTGCCTGGTCCCGCAGCCATTCAGTCCCAAATAAACACACTGAGGCTACTGAATATTTGCCATGATGGAAACAAAGATTTCTCACATGCTCATCACTGAACAATATTGGAGAATAAGCTATGGAATTTTTATGTTTCCATAAAGTTTATAAAATATTCTATGGTCTTGTACATTTGTGGGAAAATCTGATTACATTTTTGTTGTTTTCTTTTGGATCTTGTGCTTGTTTTATGCTTGCTTGTTTTGATGTCACTGCAGGAGTTTTCAGAAGTCCGTTTTATATATTGGTGTTCACTATGAACATTTAAGATGGAAGTGCCTTGCTCAGCATCTCTCTAGATAGAATTACTTTCCTGGGAGCATCTGCCAGGACCAGAACTCTCTCAACTTGAGACATTATCTTCCAGCCAACTTTCTCCAACTAATAACTCCACAGCTTAATTCTAGATTCTAAATAGTGAGTAAAGCTTACATTTACCACATGCCTCATTATTTCTGGGATATTACAGCTCATACCATCTCCTTGCCTCAATAAGAAATGATGCAGCACCAGCTGACAGAGAGCAGGTGCCAACTGTAGTCAATAAAGAACATGAGTCAGAGCCCACCAGGAATAATAAAGAGAAAAGAAACTCACTTTCTGAGGGGAAAGGCTCAATGTGATTTTAGAAAAAGGGGTGGGGGAGCACACTCTATCACATATATGTGGTAAAGTGGCTATTGTCCCAATTTCTGGAGAATGTCCTTGATTTATTGCTGTTGTAGTACTCCATTATGATTTCATATGTATCTTGTCTGACAAAGTAATACTGCTATCAGAAAAAAAAGAAAAAGAAAAAAGGAAAACTGCTTCTCCCCGTCTATATCATCTTGTATCTGTATGTGATGTTAAGGACTTTGACAGCTATTGGGAGACATTACTAAACACAACAACCATTTCTGAAAGAGCCCCTTAACTTCACGTTTCAGGTCCTATCAAACTTGGATATGCCTCCTTCCCATCTCTCTGTTATCAGTTAGGAAGTCTAAGCCTTCCAGGTTTTCATCATCAAAGCTGACACTTGGTTCACACTGTGTCTTCAGCATCACTACTGTGGACAGAGTTTTTACTGATCTCCTTTCATCCTATTATATCATCAACTGTACATTGCATTATGTCACTCTCTCTCTTTGAAAATCCACAGAACTTAGAATCAGACCCAAATGATGGACCTGGGTCAGAAACCATGGAGAACTTGCCATTAACTTTGGTTGCAGTTCATGCCTTCTTGCTGACTCACTCTGGATTTAGCACACTAATCCTTTTCTAGCTGCTCCAAAGATCATTGTTGTGGACCTACTATTCTACCAACATGCCCTACTCTATATCTTTCTACTTAATTCTTTTCTATTCATCTTAAGCTCTCACTTTACAATCCCTTATTTGAGAACGCTTTTCTGTCCATTGGGCCAGATTCGTTGAGAATTTCTCATTTATGTTCCCATATAGTATTATTAGAGGTTCAATCACACACAACTGTTTGGTGTTTGTATCTATAAATGGCATGCCAACTTCATTAATGTTTGTCATGTTAATTACTATAGCATGAAGAAAAGCAAAGTGTCTTAAATAAAAGGGTGAATCTACAACAAACCTTTAAGAAATGTTTTCTTGACACTTGATTAGCTTAACACTGAAAACTGTAATTTTCTTTAAAAATTAGAAACTGAGAAGTGAAATTCACCCTTCTCAAGGAGCATGAATCGGTATTTTGAGTATTTTCCTAGGATTGAATAAAGCTACTGGCTCTGAGCATACAGTCCAGTATGTGTACATGCATGAGACAGATACCTTCAAAACATAGACATGACCCTTAAATCCCATCAAAACCTAGCCCACAGTTCTGGATGCCATGGAGGAAGATGAAAATAAGAGAGAAATTCAAAGTTCAAAAGAGGAAATGAGTAACATAAAAAGAAGCAGCAGGAGAGTTTCTTTCCCTGTCTGTTGTCATTCGGATGCATAGTCATCAAATGGGCACTCTGTATACTTTGTTCCTTTAAGCTAGATATCAGACAACAATGGATTCAGTTATGCCACAGTATACTTTTATGGAGTCTTCGTTATAGGTCATCAGCTGAAGCACACTGACTCATAAGAATGCAATATACTTTTATGTATTTGATAAAGAAATGCACTTAAAACAATGGTAGTCAGCTGATTTCAAAGTGACTTGATAAAGTAGCATAATAAAAGGTAAAATGATAAACAAGCCATATGCCAGATGCTTTAAACACAGTAAGCCGTGTAGATGACTAGTATTTGAGATCAAAAGCCTGTGCCATATGGCAAAGCAAACAGCTTCCCTAAGAGACCAAGACATGTGGTCACTGATTCACATCAGCAGCCAAGTGCAATGCCAAGTGCATATGAGTCAAATGTCCAGGAAGCTGCCTCAGCTTTGTTTTCTTTGCAGTCTCTTATCCATTAATTATTTATATAACCATTACTGGTTTACATTCAGATCAGGAAAGCATTCTAATCTATTATTAAATGCTTTAACTTGCATGGTGTGGCCTATGATGTCCATATGTAAGATTACTGAAGAGTAATTTATTAGTCCCTATATGTTTGATAATAGTCCCTAAAATGTTTGAACCTATGTCCTCTTCATTATCAGTGTAATTACTTAGGACCTTAAGAAGCCTTCATATATGCAGGGTTTATGTATTAGAACTTTGTGTTTAGAACTCAATTTGAAAAACTAAATATTTACTAACCACATCTTTGATTATCACAATCAAATTCATATCAAAATAATGATTTATGTGAAAATAACTATTTCTCAAATAAAATATTAGTGGGAAGAATGCTGTTTTCAAACATTTTTGCAAATCTCTTTGAGATCTAGCTTAGCAGAAGAAAGCTAAATTCTGCCAACTAGTTCAGGCTACCATCAACCTGCCACACAGCAATATTTTGGTATGTGTGTAACAAGATATAGCTGAAAAAGGAAGAAATATATTTTTGGATACTCTTTGATCCTACAGTAACTGTCAAGTTCTATGTCTCCAAGGGTACAATGTAGATTCTTAGAACATATCAAATAACATTTGTGCTCTCACATCAGCCTGTCTTGAAGTAGTATTTATCCACGCATAGTTTTGTATCATCACACACTGTTACCTAGACAACACTGATGCACTTCATTATGCCTATCTGCCAGATGTTTATACAGGCCATTACAAAATGTTTTCAAGTCACATTAGTTAATATTACCAATTCCATTTAAAAGTCTTTAAATATTGGGAAATTCACATTCATAAAAGCAGAAATGAATTTTTCAAACATTCACATTACTTGAAAGATTAAATTGTACCATGAGTTGTCTCTTTTGTTCCTTTCTCTCTCTCTCTCTCTCCTCTTCTGCTCTCGGTGCCTCTGTGTCTCTTTACCTTTCCCCTCATTCCCTTTCTAAATAAACTTCCCACTCAAAAAAAAATTGTACCATGAGTAACAAACAATTTCAGCTATTTGTCCCTGAAGGAGCAGACAAATTTTATTCATTTTCAAGAAAATTTCTGCAAGATACCCAGGGGAGGATAATTAGTTCACCTACTTCTTAATAATAAAAGTTGTGTGTCATGAAGAAAGGCTCCTGTCTTCACATCAGTGACTATACAAATGTTTGGCTTGCAGAAAATCAAATTATGCAAGCTTCTTATTTTGTCACCTGATTTAAAAATCACAAATTCAAGGCTAAATTTTGGTCTCTATTGTTTGGCCACAGGTGCTTTGAAGTTATCTAGCTATTTTCTAGCTATCAATGAAGCAGGGCAAAGCCTCCAGGAAAGCTTAGTGTCACTGCCTTGGTCCTTACTCACAGCAGTGATAGCTTTTCAGCATTGATGGGAATGACAACAAAGAAACAAAGGCAAATCAGGTCAGGATGCTTCGAAAAGGATCTTTGACTTTGCAAGGTCATTGATGTACTTTGCAAAGGTGCTGCAATAATAGGAAATTTTTAGTATCAAGAAATATTGATACATTCTTTAGGTAAATTCATATGATTTAGATCAATACCATAAGGAGACACTGAAAGAAAGATGGTCCTGTTCAAGCAATGGCGAGCACTGAGACCAGGTTGTTTGTTCTCAACTGGTTGGTCCTGAACCCATATGGAAAATCCCATGATTAGTAAGAGGTTGGTTAAGGACTGATTACGAAAAACTGAATTTAGTAACAGAATCCAACATCTAGATGTAAATATGTTCTCCAGAAGACAAAAGAATGCTCATGTTAAAATAACTTAAATCTTCAATATAGCTAGGTTTCAGACATTACTATTGTCCCATGTTTGGGAGGTGGAGGCATGAGATTTTTTTAGTATAAGCCCCTGACTTAAAACAATGAAAATAAGTAAATAAAAAAAATCAAACAAAACCAGCAAAGTCAAACTTCATTGTGATTTTTCTGTTAGCTCCTAATTATCTCCCCCTAGAGAGCTAGTACCTAGGTCAGTGTCTGATAGCAGCTATTTGGTCCTAAAAGAAATCATTTCCAGTTTCTTCTTGACTATTCAGCTTTATATTATCCTGTTTCCTGGACCATCTCTGCTGCTTCCCATTGAGCCAATGCAGGGTGAGTTACTGGTAACAGTAAATTTATCTCCAACATCAATACCATAGATAGTTGCAAAATGTTTGTAATTGCTCATTTATAATTCATCAACAATTAATATTTAAGGTGTATTGCTTATCAACTCTATCTTATTACTAGCTATTTTCCCTATGCCACCATATACATTAATGCAAACATAAGAAACTAGGAAATATCTTCTCCACAGTGAATGGACTTGCTAACGCTCATTTCAAATGTCTCATTCACATTTGTAGAAAGAAACCCATTGAGAGAGACAGACTGAGAGAAACGAGCATGAAAGAATGAAAAGGGGGAGAAATGAGAAAAGAGATACTGAAATGAAGAAAGATGAGAGCAAAGAGCCCCATACCTAACGCGTTCCTTGCACATAGCCGAAACTGTGTATCCTCTGATCCCCATTTTTCCTCCTTCTGAGCTCTGAGAACCCTCTTCTATTCTCTGTTCCTGTGATTTGACTGTTCCATATTCCAAACAAAATGAGGCTACATAGTTTTTATTTCTGTACCTGGCTTCTTTGATTCATTCATCCATGCTATTACAAATACCAGCATTTTCCTCTTTTTAAGATGAAATAATATCCCACTCTGTACATACCCACTTGTTAATTGATGGAAAGCTTCAACAAATCCAAATGCAGTTTTATAGAGCCCAGTCCCAAGGCTCCCATTTGTAGTACAACCCTTGCATCTATGGCTCAGGGAACATTGTGGAACACAGGGCAGAAAATTACAAGAGCCAGAGGAACAGGAAGAGAGTTTGCTGTGAGATTGTGTCTTCTAGGAATGTCAGAAGCTATAACCATAAAGTAACCAACATGACTTCCTAAACACAAGCTGAGCAAAGGCAACAACAATAGACATGCTAATGTGAACCAGGGAAGTCCAGAAGGCCTCAACCCTACATACAGAGCTGTAGGTAAACAAGGAAAGCTGAGAGGAGAACTGGTCTTTCCCAGGGAAGACATACCAGATGGTTATCCAGTACCAAATGATCATCCCCCAAAGCACACATACAGTAATATCACACAGACTGAGCAGGTTATACTTGTGTATTTAGGGGAGTGTACATATGTATGTATGCATGTGTATATGTATGCATATAACATGTATTATAGATAGATAGGAAGATAGATAGATAGATAGATAGATAGATAGATAGATAGATAGTTTATGTAACTATAATTACTTAAAAAAGGCCATGAATTTGACAAAAGAGCCAGGAGGGATATATGGGGGGACATTGAAGAGAACAAAAAGTGTAATTATGTTATATTATAATTATACTTATACTAAACATAACATAATTATATTAATTATATTTTAAAAAGAAATATTTTTTTAATATTTTATTTTGCCAGGTGGTGGTGGTGACACGCGCTTTTAATCCCAGCACTTGGGAGGCAGAGGCAGTCAGATCTCAGTGAGTTCAGGCCAGCCTAGTCTACAAAGCAAATTCTAAGGCAGCCAGGACTGTTACACAGAGAAACTCTGTCTTGAAGAAACAATCAGAAAGCATTTTATTTTTAATTTTAACCAGGAGACTGGCTACAAATGTGCCAAGTTCTTGCAGCAGACAACAGATCCTCTGGAGCTGGAGTTCCAGGCTGTTCTGAGCTGTCTGATGGAGTTCCAGGCTGTTCTGAGCTGTCTGATGTGGGTGCTGGGAACTGAGCACAGATCCCCTGAAAGACCAATCCATGTTCTTAACCACTGAGTCATCTCTCCATCTCCTAATCAACCTGTTACATGTAATTAAATCACTGAGGCAAATGTGTATGCATAGAAAAATAAAAAAAAACATCAAAAAGCAAACAATTGATTAATAATGAGTTCTTCCAAATGATGATTCAGAACATTATTTTTTTTCACACCATTTCATAAGCTAAAATTGTTCATTTTTTTTCCTCAGTGTCTTCTTTTGTTAAAGGGGGTAAAATCTGTGTTTAAGGGAGACAAGAACTTCCATATTCGAAGAACCCCGAAAACCCTTCAGAACCTTTCATTTTCCAATCTTTCCTTTCCCCAGCCTTTTCCTGTTGGTGAGACCTGGAGTCACAGAGCCTCTCTATGGCTGCTTCTCCTTCCCTCCACTCTTGTCAGAGCTGTTAGCAGAAAGACAGGACTTTTACAAACTAAAGTAAAACAGGGTTCATTTGTGCTTTAGTAATTTCATCAGAATTTCAAGGCCAGGTAGAGACAGAGGCTACATGTTTGTCAGCTAGGGATGAGATACCTAGGGTCAATCATCACATACTCCAGGGGGAAGGGGTCCTATCTGCTACCCAATACTTAACCCTGCTCAGGCCTGGAACAAGATGCCCAACATGCCATCACAAGTGCCTACAAGAGCCAGAGATTCTCTGCCACCACACTTGCCAGAGTACTGACCTATCTGTGACTCATCCTTCCATTACTTCCTTTGCTATCCAAATCTTAGAGGAGAGGCACTGATTGAAGACACCTACATCCTGAGCTGCTTCTTCATCAAGCTATTCTTATAGTTTGTGTATTAGACTTTGACAAGGAAGTGTTCAATCAGGAAAATCATGAAAATGAGTATTTTCAAAAGATACTGCACACCCACAGGTGCCTACTGTGCCTGCCAGATGTGGATTGAGTAGAGTGACATGACATACCACAAGGACCCTCTTGGCAGTACTCTAACTTGCCATTCCTACCCTCCCTCTATAAGCCATAAAAGGGAAAGAAAAATTTACATTTCAGTCTGGGATTATATGTCAAAATGTCCAGGATGGGTAGATAAAGATTTTCTGCTTTTGTTTTTCAGGAATGTCTCTTCCTACATACAGGGCAAGCTTTTTTTTTTTTTTGTGACTCAGCATCACCTAATTCTAAATATGTTTACTCATTTGTCATATAACACAAACAATAAGATAAAGAAAAAAGAAAGAAAAACATTTGAATCCAAAAACTCAGCATCTAGATTGGAGCACATTTGCTTCGGGAAAATATTGTTTAGGCTCTATGGAAACTCTTTTTTCTAACCAAGTATATTTGAACAGCTGATAAATACCAAATTTTGAGTGGGACCCAACAGTAATGTTTTAAAACATGCTTTGCAGAGGCTCTGCATGGTGAACCAAGCAGTGATGCCTGCTGCCCACAATCAGCACACGCCATCAGCTCTTCAAGACAAAATAGCCAGTTCTGGAAGACAGCAGAGGAAGTCAACACCTTTTGGAATTCTTTCAAGGGTCCTTCTAGAGCTCACAGTTGGAAACATAATCTGTCAAGGTGTGTCCATTTGGTTGTAATTTTAAAAAAGCAGTATGCAAGAGAAAGATGCCATGAGATAGGGTTCAAGCAGAGGTGTTTCTTATTAGGCAAAGGGATCATAAAAAGGGGAAAGTGGAGGGAGGAGACTGGCCTCCAGAGAGGACACTGAAGCAGCAGGAGAGAGGAAAGAGGAAAGAGTGGTAGAGAGAGGAGGGAAAGAGAGAGAGCATGGAATAGGTAGAGGGAGAGAGAGAGAGAGAGGGAGAGAGGGGGGAGGTTGGCAGGGCCCTTTTAAAAGGAGACATAGTGAATATGCACAGGTAGTGCTTATGGCCACAGCTGAGGGCATATCCTGTCAGAACCCCAAGGACAGGCCAGTACAGATGCCTGAAAGAAAAAGTTTTCTTATTGATACAACAGCTCAGAGTCCACCAATATGGATTCTCCTGTCCCATGCCCAGGACTGGCCATGTTCTGTTTTGAGCATTATAGTCCAGTCTCAGATGGGAAGTTACTACCAAGTCTGTCTTCAAAGGGAGTGGCTGCTTCTCCTCCCCATTGGACCCACAGGGCTGCAATGTTTTCCAGAATGAAAACCAGTTTCTGAATGTGCTACAGCTTCATGACAAGAATGAATGTGCTACACCTGTGTGATGCAAGAAAACAGGCTATTCTCAAAGAAGAAAAGTGTTTACATATTCTCTGGAACATCCTTAGCAAAGAGGGATAAAATTAAGTTAGGCTACTAGACATTAGACATGAGTTCTATTGTGTTTCTGGGACCATTTAACAGAGAAAATTAACACGTTGTTACAGAACGTAAGGTTTTTCGTGCATTACCCCATGACTCACACAAAAAGCCTATTGTCCATTATAAACTGTCCCCTGTCATTTCATTCCCAGCTCACAGAAAAAACTATCCTGAAGCCTTAATTGCTTTTCATAGGTCACTATTCCTGCCATCCAGTGCCATTTAGAAGCTCAGAATATAATACAATCAGCTGGCAGGGTGGCCAGCCTTTCCTTATAAGACAATCCTTCCTGTCAAATAGAGATGACTACTTCAGCAGAAAGATTCACATGGCTGTTTAGCAGATACAAAGATCTCTCATGAAAAAGAAAGCAAAGATAACAGACAATCAGCTCAAAAGAGGGGCATGTGTCCTAATCAGTACTTCCTTTTCTGGCTGCATCTGAACATCACACTAAATAGTCAAAATTAAATGCCAAGACCAATGAGGACAGTGTGTTGCGGTTCACTTTGCGGACATGAGTGAAGAACAAAGTGAAGAGTGTGGTCATAAACTAAATGTAAGACTGGGGTTTCAGTGATGGGGAATGCCTAGGAGGAGCCATGGGTACACTGGAAGCATCAGGGTGTGGCTGCAGTGTTGTTTTTCCAAACTGGGCTGATGCACACACTGTAAGGACACATGTGAGGGGCTATTTGCTCAGATAATTCCTAGATTGACCTGAGAGCCATTTGAGACATTATCCTCTAAGAAGGTATTGTCTGTGGTCTTTCTGATTGTGACCAGGGCAGAGGATGCTCACAAAGCAAGAGCAAAGGGTCACAGAGCATAGAGGAAGCAGAGCATGTTCCCAAGGTACATCCTTTAGAAGGGCAGAAGCATGGCAAGAGTCAGCCAGGAATGTGTGAGGGAAGCCTGGGCAAATTTATTCCTCTTGCAGAGACAGAGACATTTAAATCTGGAAATAGATGGGACCTTCTGAGTACCCCCAACCCTGGTTCTCAGACCCTCTGATCCTGTGCTCAAGTCCCAGGGGATCTACATTTGTGACCATACCCTGGAGAGTTCTGGGCTCTTTAATCTGTCTAGCTGTTTTCTTTGATTACTGGGATTGCCTTCCCAAAGCTGTCTACCTGCATCATCTCTGAGGACAGCCACCACCGAACCCAAGGAATACAGAAAGAGCCATGGAATATTTAATAAACAAGGTGCTGTAACTGTCAAATAAACCCCAGTTCCACACCCATATAGTTGACTAAAACTTATGGGAAATCTCTCAGCACATGGACTTCTCTCATTTACAAACCAGGAATGATTTCTTGTTCATATAACTTACAGGATAAAAGAAATGCAAATTACCTTGAAATGGTATCAATGTTTAATAGACATTAGCTTTAAAAAGAGAATCAAGGGCATTAGGGCAGTATACTGTGTATTATCTCAATGATTTCCAGACTGTCATCATGTGTGCTGCTTTGATGAGGGGGGATGGGTGACCATCTCTTTGCTTTCACATCAGTCACAAGTGCCACCATGGCATTCCTTTGTCTTTGAGGCATCGTCCTTCTGTGTAGCCCAGGTTGGCCTCAAAACTTTTATTTTCTTGACTCTCATTACTCATAGTGGGATTACAGGTATGTTGCATTGCAGTTTTGACTATTGCATGTGTCTGTGTAGTGTGCATGCATGTGTGAATGCATGTTCACAGGTATGCTGACACATACATTTGCATGCATGTGAAGGTGAAGACCGGGAATTGGCATTAGCTGTCTTCCTCTATTGCTCTATGCTTTACTTGCTAAGGCAGGCCCAGAATACAGAATGCACAGATTTGGTTAGTCTAGCAGGGATCACTGTCTCTGTCTCCCTCACACAGGGGTGTGACTGTGAGCTGCCACATCTACATGACTTTTATGTAAGTCATGGGAAACTTGACTCCTGTCTTCACCCTGCCACGTGCACATTACCTGCTGAACAGTCTCCCCCAGTTTCCTTTGTTTATTTGGTGTTTGGTACAGGACCCTACACACTTCTGGCTGGCCTGAAACTCACAACATAACCAAGACTGGCTTTCCATTTGCAATGATGCCTCTCCTTCCACCTCACAAGGTTTGGAATCATAGGTGTGCCCATTATAGACTCATCATCTAGACTGTAGATTAAAATTCCTAAGGAATGTATATGGCTTGCCAAACATTCAGCCATCAGGCATTTGTAGAGCACCGGCTGTATGATGGATGCTATAATAGCCAATAAGAACCCAATGTCCAGAATAGGTTTTCCTCCCTGCCATTCAACTTCCTACAGAAGATAAGCATGAAAAGTACTATTTTCCACCTTTAAAGTCTAGTCATCTTATAAGATACCCTGTATCACTGGTTGTCAATGTGTGTGAAAGAAAAGAAAAGAAAAAAAAAAGATCACATTTTTTATCACAAAATATAGTAAATGTGGATACACCAAGCTTCTCTCTCATACCTAATGGATATTTGACAATAGTCGCAGCAGATGTATCCTTCGCCTCTGGTTGCCACAGGATTAGTATGATATCTCTAGGTACTTATTGAGCAGCTTTTTCTATGATGGCCTTCCTGGAAACTTTGCCTGAATCCCTGACACCCTCCCTCTTTTGCAGCAATCATGCCTTATCAGCCTTTCTACATAACAACCAACCTATGGAAATGACACAACCATGGAAAAATGGCTCCATTTACTTAGCTCTGAGCTACAGATGGCCTGGAGAACATTGAGCAAATGGGAAAGTGACACTTGCTAGCTCAGGTCAACAGCTGTTTCCACTGTAGCTGTGGCTTTTGAGGCAGTGTATTTCAGTCTCATGGGGGGACTGCCATCTGCTCAGTGGGTGTTCTACATTTTCTGTAAAATAAAGTTAGAAGATACCAGGAACTGGAAGTGAATCAGTGTGTTGTGGAGGCTTCTTCCTATAGGCCTGAGTGGTTGGGGAGCTGTCTGACTGGACTTCCTGGTAGATTTTCCTGATAGCTCCTCAAGCCCTCTTGGCTTTTCTACAAGGAAAATTGGAAGTTATGATTTACTTCCACTGTTCTGTCTGTAGGTTTGTTCTGTGATTCCACCATGTTCAATGTATCTGAGTAAAATGTGTATCTTATAGTGCTTTGCCCTGCCAAGCCCCAGGAGAGGGTGAATGATGATCCAGGGCTCTCTTTCGCTGCTTAGCGACCCTTAAGTTGGCATCAGCACTCCTTTCCCAGAGATGATGGGGAGTAGCGTATGGAGACTAGATGCACTGTAAAGGTTCATGTTGTATTGTCTTTAGTTTGGGGCCTTTAACTGAAGTTGCAAGAAATGAAGAACAATTCTATTTAATGCTCTGCTGGGTCTGCTTGTTTATTTTATCTTTCTCAGTCCCAGAAATGCTTAGTCATTAATTTTAGGCATCATTTGTTTTGTTGTTTCTGTTTTGTTTTTTCCAAGAGCTGATAATAGTGCTTGGTATATGCAAGACTGTGGTCCAAGTTCTACAATTGCTCAATTTCATAGCTTCTTGGGAAAGTCACAGAATGATTTAGTGTTTCTGGGTTTATGCTTTTATATAACAAATTATAAAAGATATCCAATACCTCCTAAAATCACTTTTGTCACAAAGAAAATGGCTGAAACTGGTGTTTAGTGGCTAAAGTATCAGAAATTTCATGTGGTCTCCCTAAATTCATTCCAGTGCAAGACATTGTTTTCAGATTTGGGGAATCTAATGGTGAATAGAGAAATGTAGTCAGGGAAAGAATAGAGAACAAGAAAAGAGATACCATAATAGAGGGAGCCATGACAGGTTTAAAGAGAAATCTGGCAACAGATAAATGTCCAGAGATCTGATGGGAGATGTTATTCTGTAAATATGTTTCTCATACTGGTTAATTAATAAAGCACTGTTGGGCCAATGAGAAAGCAAGATAGGTGGGGCTAGGAGACAAGGAGGAAAGAGGAAGTAGTAAGGAGGAGTCAGGATGTAGAGCATGGAGAAAGAAGATGCCGGTGGCGGCTCTCCGATAAGATGACCAGGTGGAAATACTTAGATAAGTAGAAATGGGTTAATAATTAAGACAGAGCTAGCCCATAAACAATAATGGTAACTGGCCAATAGGATTGTATCAAATACAGAGTCTCTGAATGTTATTTGGGGGCCCGAGCGCCAGACCAGTGGCGGGAGGGCTGTCAGAAAACAGACATGCTACAGAGATCTACAAGGATGGCCCCCAACTAACAATCTAAGCCATAGTGGAGAGGCTACCTTAAACGTCCTTCCCCTATCATGATATTGATGACTACCTTACATGCCATCCTAGAATCTTCATATAGTAGCTGATGGATGCAGAAGCAGATGTCCACAGCTAAACACTGAGCTGAATTCCTGCAGTCCAGTTTCAGAGAGTGAGGACTAATGAGCAAAGGGGTCAAGACCAGGCTGGAAAAACCCTCAGAAACTACTGACCTGAGCAAGGTGGGGAACTCATGGATCCCAGTCTGATAGCTGGGAAACCAGCATAGGATTGACTCAGCCCCTGAATGTGGGTGTTAGTTAGGAGGACTGGGTAGTCTATGGGGTCTCTGGTAGTGGATCAGTATTTATTCCCAGTGTACAAATGGACTTTGGGAGCCCATTCCACATCGAAGGATACTCTCTCAGCCTAGACACACAGGGAAGGGCCTATCCCCTACTCCAAATGATATGACAGACTTTGAAAATTCCCCATGGAAGGCTTCACCCTCCTGGTGAGCAGAAAGGGGATGGGATGTGGGTTGGTGGGTGGATTGGGGGGAGGAACTGGGATTGACATGTAAAACAAGTTTGTTTCAAATTTTAAAAATTATCATACAAAAGAAAACTAAAGAGGATAGACATAAAAAGTCAAAGAAGTGCAATGAGTAGAATTTGCCTGAACACTGAGATTCTCAGATGTCTCTTGCTGAGTGGGTCTTTGGTGTCTGGCAGCTGGGTGATTTAACATAAGAAGGAGATCATCACATTTCTCTCTCAACATTATCTCATGAAAAGCAAGTCTCAAGGAACTGAGCATCATCTCATGAGAAGCAAGTCTCATGGAATTTATGCTGGGTGTTCACTGGCAACATTGCTCAGCCACAGCAAGGTAGAACAAGTCCCAGACTTGCAGCTTCCAGATAGGCAGCTGAAGCCTGTCAGGGATTGGAAGAAAAACCCTGCCCTGATGGTTATGGGATGAAGTCACCACCAATAGCTTAGATAAAGTCTTCACAAGAAGAAGGAATCTCTAAATCAAATTTTCACCTATATATAGAGGGGAAACAGACAAGTATTTAAAAGTAAACTCACATATAAAACAGATTATAAGAAAAATAAACTGTAAAAAGAAAAGCATAGCTAGGAGGATTACACAATAATATTCTAGGGAATATATGTATTCTAAGGAATATATGAAGAACACCAGTTTTTTTGTATGTTTATTTGTGCATATGGAATGCATGTGCATCCCTGTGCATGAGGATGCTCATACACACGTGTGCAAATGTGCTAGTCAAAGGACCACCTCAGGTGTCAACTCATCAGGCACCATGCACTTTCTTTTAAAGAAACAGTCTGTCACATGGAAGCAAGGCTGGATATCTGGTGAGCACCTCAGTCTTCCTGACTCCTCTTCCTCCTCAGTTCTGGCATTATAAGTGAGTACCATCACACTCAGGCTTTTTTATTATTATTATTATTATTATTATTATTATTATTATTATTATTATTATTGAAATCTGGGGATGAAACTCAGGTCCTCATAATTGCAAGGCAAGCACTTTACCTGCTGTGCTGTCTCTGCAGCCACACTGTCAGCCAAATGCTTCAAGGGATTATTGACAAAGTATTGTGAATTTTAAGAATATTAACCACAAAGTGAAGAAAAAGGTTGGGGGGATTCTATACCAACAATTGTTCTTTAGGAGAAAGCAAAACAACATTTTCAAAGCACTAGCAGATAGAAAAAGGCACTCTGGAAGTCTGAAGACCTGATGTGCAGGAGCTGTGATTCCAGGAGCAGAAGATGGATGTCCCAGATCCAGAATGGATAACAGATTTATCGTCTTCATTTTTTTGCCAATGAAGGGCTTCGGTAAGTGGAAGGAGACTGCCCACACTGGTCAGGATAGGACTTCATTCACTCTCCAGATTCAGTGTCAGAGGCTTTTAAAATATTCCCATGAGCGCACCTAGAAACCCAGGTGCCCCTAAGCCAGTCACTATGATCACTGTGACATGTAAAATCAATCACCACAGCAGGAAGATCAATGATGCAAATAGTCATATGTTTGAATTTCTCATCTGTATACAAGTCATTCTTAGGCAAATTGTGTATACAGCCCCAGAACTTTAATCCAGCTAAACTGATGACAAATTATGATTTATTTCTTCATTTCTCTGCCTACCCTACTAAATGTGAAGTTTTTGGCTTTTGTTCTTGAACGTTTTCAAAGACAAATTTTAAAATATTGATTTTTTTAAAATAATACATTCTTTTCTAATACTTATTTACCTCTGGGGGGGGAAAAAAAAACAACAACTGTTGGGTTATATTCCTAAAGCTAGCCACCAATGCATATTCCCTTATATGGCCCCTTCCTTCTCCTGGGGCTGACTACAAAGTCTACCTATCAAAAGGCCCCTTCAGTTCATCTAGTTAACATGACAATTAAAATTAAGTACCTTAACCTAGCACAGAGTTTCCCTTTTACCTTTATAAGTCATCATTTTCCTATGGACCATGTCTGTCTCCTCTATCCAGAGACAGTCATTTGTCCCACTCTGGGACAAATACCTCTTCTCCTCTCCCTTGATATTTTCCCCTTCTCCTTGGTCCTCTATCTGCTGTCTTTGTCTCTTATTCCCTGCCCTCTGTCCCTCTAGGAAAAATAAATTTCCCTTGTGTTGAGGATTTGGTCTTAGGGATCTTGAGCTCATACCAATTTCCCATACTGCCCAGAAGATGCAAGCACTCATTACCAAGATTCTGATTCCAATAGGTAGACTGAATTAATGTTGCTCTGGTAACTATGTTAAAACAGATGTACTCATTACGATCTCATGTACCAGGGCAGCTGGAGTTCCCTGCACAAAACTGGCGCAAAAGCAAGCCACTCTGACATTTTAGAATGGAGTAGGGAAAGGCTCTCAAACCCCTGCTGCTAACCTGCTGAAAAATTTAGTAGTCAATTGTCTTGGAGGAAGATGTGTCTCCTCACACATTACATGTGCTCTCGTGGATGGCCCTTGTGATAGTTTGAATAAGTCTGTCTACTTTACCCCTGTACCCTTGAATGTTTGAATACTTGGTCTCCAGTTGGTGGCACTGTAGGTTCAGGTCATGTGTCCTAACTGAAGAAAGCAAGTCTCTCTAGGTGTGATTTCAAAGCCACATGCCATTCCCAGTTCACTCTTTCTGTTTCCTGTTTGTGGTTCAAGATGCGACCCTTCAGTTTCTGCTCTAGATGGCATGTCTGCCACCTGGAACTATAATAAAAGGTCACAGCATTAGGAAGGTTGAGAATCACTGGTTTAAAACATGAAGCTGGTAAGAGGACTTTGGAAAGAGAGAGGAAGAAGAAGGGTAAATATGATTAAAACATATTCATGCATAAAATTGTCAAGGAATAATTCAATTATTTTTGAAAGAGAGATGTGCTAAACCTACTGTTGGCCACAGACATGGGAGAAATTAAGCCAGAAGAACAACCCCTCTAAAGCCTTGGAAACAGCTGTTTGAAACATTTCTGTTTCACACACACACACACACACACACACACACAGACCAAAAATAACTTTCATGATGCATATGAGGCAACTGGTCCTTAATTTTTTTGAGATAACTTCACAATATCCTTTGAACCAACTAGTCCACAGCACACATTCCTATGTGGGTAACACTCCTTAAACAGAAGAAGGTGCTCCTTTCTAATCACAACATGAGCGTGAGTGTAGTAAAGTGCTAAGCACCTTGGAAGTCATTCTTTAAGTCACACACAGTGTTCTACAGTTGACCTTACCTGCCTCATGGGTGACTTGTGACTCTCACAGACCCTTGCATGATATCTAGGACATGATGGATCACTTCTTTGAGACGCAATCACAAGGGGGGTGGGGAGAGGATGCTAATTCAAAATGAGGAGTCACAAACCCCACCCACCAGCTGTGCTGTTCTGAGATTGGTGGCATTTTTGCTCATTTACTTTTTGATGCCTATGAAAACCTAGAGAGAATTTTCAACTTCTTTGTATATTTATCATGCTGTGTTCCCAACTCTCCCACCCCCTTCCCTAACCCGAATCACTTAAAACAAAATATTTGATCATTTTTATAGCAGTATATTGTTAAACTTAAAAGAACAAGTGGGTTATTTTCATCTAGTGCTAGTGACAATTTAAAGACTATTTTCCACCAATTTTTTCTTGTTACACCCACACTATCTTTCCTTCAATATTTCTTTCTTGTAAAAATATTTCAAACATAATGTAGGTGTTCAGTAGATACACATACCCTTCATCAATCAAAACAGGTTGATGTGATTATACTGTGGGGACAAATGACACCAAATTGCAGTGGCTTATAGCGACACAGGCTTATTTCTTGCCAATGATACAGTTAGTTCCCTCCTGTCTTAGCTGAGGGCTCTGCTTCCTATCACTTTATCAACACCCAGGAACCCAACCTGATAAAACAGCTGGGACCTATGCTGATCACAACCAAAACAGAGCAGACACAGCATAGCAAAAGTGCAACAGGTGGACCCTTAAGCTTCTGCCTGTATAAGACAAAAGTGTGTGTCCCAGATCAGGTCAATGTATGCCAACTTTGGTTACATTTCTTTGGCTTTTACAAGTCACATGGCCTAACTCTGAAAAATAAGATAAATAAATATTCCTGTTTGGTAAACCTTATATTGTAGATAAGTAAATGGTAACAAGCTAATTATAAACACTAAATTATAGCTATAGATAACTGGTTTCATATTAAAATCTATAGAAAGAAATTTAAAAACATGTAAAATCAGAGATTCCAAGTCCCAAACCACAGTCTCAATCTTGGCTCTGTATGTTTGGTTAAAAGCTACTGGTGACACACTTTGCAGAAAAAAAGCAGGGGGGCGGGCATCATATCATTACTGTATATGTTTCAAACCATAGACAGTGGTTGCCTATGCTCTTCATTTCTACCAAGGACCTGAAAATCAAGAGCCATTTTCAGCAGGAAAGCCTATCTCATATGTGGTTGTGCAAAGGTGATTACAATTGGTTTTCATCCTTCTCCCTCTTTTATAGAAATGTGCTATTTCTTTTACAACAAACACTGCTTGATAGAGAAAAATATCAGCTTACTTTAATAAATGGTGATTGTGACTATCACACCTGTATTATATTTGGAGTCATTTTTATATGAAATAAACATTGAGAGGTTGAATTCAAGTGGCAATAGTAAAAATGTTAGGTTGGAAATTATGAACTTTCATTATAATTTGCAAATCAAGCAATTTAATTTAATGGGGGATATCCTTCTTATATATGTTTTTCTTATTGGTTGATGAATAAAACAGATTGCCCAGTAGCCAGGCAGGAAGTATGGGCAGGGCTATAGGATGAGAATTCTGGGGAGAGGACCCAGTCATGTGGCAAGGAAGATGCCATGTAACCAAAGAAGGAGAAACAGGTCAAGTCATTCTCCAGTAAGATAAAACCACATGGAAATACTTAGATTAATAAAAATGGGTCAATAATTAAGAGAGAGCTAGCCAATAAGAAGCCTGAACCATTGGCCAAACCGTTTATAATTAATATAAGCATTAATGTGTTTATTTGGAGCTAAATGGCTGTGGGACCAGGTGGGACAGAACCCCCAGCAACAGGAGTACCTTCCCTCTGTCCCTGCAAACCTATGTCAATGTCCCCATGTTACATTAGACCCAGGCTTTTGTCATCTCTAGCTTCTTTTCCCAACTCCATCTTCCACCTCGAAGTCAAAATTGTCTTTTTTAAACTCAAATTCAAGTTGTCATAAAGAAATCTCTCAGCTCCCTACTACTTACAAAATGGTGTCCATTCCTATAGCATGATCTTTTAATAACCTGAGGTGAAACTTCATTTCATTCTTGATTTGTACATCCTCTGGTTTAATGACGATTTCTAAGCTATACACATGCTTTTATTTTCATACTTATAGCTGTGGCTACTCTTCCTGTGTGCCTGCATACATGTGTGCGCGTGTGTGTGTTTGTATGCATAGATATGTAAGGAGAAGATTCTAAGCTGTCTTTGATAGACTCAAGAAACAGTTAAGTCCCATGACATAAATAGAAGTGTTACAAGCACTTTCTCACCAGCCTGGTCCCAGCGTCATGTCAGTCCCAAAATAACACACAGAAATGCTATACTAATTATTGTTGCCCAGTTACTAGCATTTCTTATTGGCTATCTCTGTCCTAAATATTAATCCGTAATTACTAAAGTATGAATTTCTACATGGTCTTATCTTACCGAGAACACCAGACTCACATCCTCTCCTCCTGAGATTACATTGCAACTCTGTCCTACATTTCACAGAATCCTCCACCTCTCTTAGTCCCACCTATCTTGTTTCTCTATTGGCCAACAGTGTTTTATTCATTAACTAATAAGAGAAACGTATTTACAGAGTGACATCTCCCATCATAGAAGTGTTAAAAAACAAAGTTTATGATCAAGTTGCAAATGGCTATGTATGCCCCATACAAAGACAAAAAGCAGCTCTTTAAAAAAAATTAAAACAGGACACTCAAGCATGTCAAACCAAGACTTTTTACAGGCGTGATAATAATACATGATTAAAGTGACATGAAAACAGTAAAATTTTATAGTCTAAATATAAATGTGTCCCTAAAATCAATATTTCAGTTTAGACCAGAAGTAATAAAATTTAATTTCTATTACAATCTGTCCATTTACTTATTTGTTTATTTATTATGCATGTGTATGTGTGGTGTGATGTATGTGTACACATACCTGTGTGTGCTGGTATGTTCCACATGAATATTATACTGTGTCACTTCCCACCCTGATTCACTCAGATGAACTCTCCCTGACATAGGCTGGCCCTCGAGGCCATGGGATCTGCCTCTCACTGCTCCCAGATTTTTACATGGGTGCTAGCTATTAACAATACATCCTCATACTTGCCTTGCGAGAGCTCATCTCTATTGTCCTTGCTAAGATTTATTTTAATTTAGCTCACAAATTGCCCCAACCAGCCTACCCTAAGTAAAGAATATTTTACACTAGTGATTAGAGGGTTAATCATTAGTAAAGAAATGGGAATGGGCTCCAACAAGCTAGCTCATGTACTGGATTATATCAGGGCCCTGCTGCCAGGGGGCCCTCAGATAGCCCAAGCTATTATGACAGACTTTGTTGGCTCTTCATGGGAACCCTTACTCATGATGAGTACACTGGGTGGCAGGAGGAGGTGAGAACTAAAATAATTTTAAAAAACCAGAATAATAAAAAAAATAAGAAAAGAGATGGGTGATGACCATTTAAAACATGATCTTATCAAATTTTCTTTGTATTTAATGTTCTCTGTTTTCTTGTCCCAAATATAATTCTTCTGTTGTTCTTGCTCCCAAACTCCTGGTTTTATTCTCCAGCATCTTTGACTCATAACAAATAGTTCTTACAGCATTTCAAACTTCCCTTCCTTTCTACTGACAGCTAAAGCTAACTTCCCTTCAGGCCTTCTTAGTCCAAGTTGACTTTTTCCAGCTTACCACATGCTTTAATGCTAGAAGAGCATCCATGTTACAGATGAATATTTTTCATTCTCTGAACCCATGCACCTTCGTGGTTTCATGCTACCTAGCTTTACCCCTTTCTCTGTCCTCAGTGTCATCTGCTAATCTTCTGTGTGTCATCTGTCATTTTCTTTCAAACTTCTGACTTTCCCCAATCCATAACTCATAGTATATGATCTTCCTATTGGAGAGAAAATTATCCATCAAATTTAATTATAATTTTTCCCCATCAAAACTTTTGGTGATTCTTTTGTGCTCCTCTGTGTTTAAATGTGGAAACTGTCCTTGACTATCAAAAGCAGTTCTTTCATGAAGACTTATATTTTACTTTTTCTTAGAAATATATACTATAGAGATTCTTCCCTCTTCTCTTTCCTGATCAAACTCTCTCCTCTCTTTATGACTTCCTTAACACTATCAATTAACCCTCTTCACATCTCTCTAGACTTAAAAACCAACTAGTTAGCAAAGTATCATCCTCCTGGCTCAGCTTAATTACGTGTTCCTGCCTTATTGCTGCACAATAGACATTCTTGGTGCTTTGCATTGGTTTCCTTACATCACCTTTATTGGTTTGTGATCTTCTCTGGGGCTTTTTTTTTTTCTTTTACTAATGGTTTCCTTTCAGAGATCTTCCTGTGGGGCTTTGGAGCTGATCATACTGTATTCCGGGATAACTTTTAAAACATGGGTGGGGTTGGAGGGAAGCTGATTCATAGTAAATGAAATAGAAATGCCAGAAGAGACTCACTAATGAGATGTGAGTCTCAGGGAAAATATATAACAACTCCAAGATGTTGGTATGTAAAAACAGCCCTTCCTACTCAGTATTAAAAGAGGATCAAACACAGGCCAGATTCAATCATGGGCCAGTTTGGTATTCTGATGCAAACTAAAAGTAAATTTCTGCTTACTATGGTGCCATTTATAAAGGTACCAGTTTCAAATAGTATACACCTCTTGTTATTTACTTTGTATAAACAAAAGGAGTGACTTAAAGGAAGGATGTGTGTGAAAGTCCTCAGCAACAAGGAAGGACTAATAGCTCATTTGAAGTTGGATCATTTAGACTAACAGACTGGAAGCAGGCCTGGAGTTAAGACAGACACTTGACCTGTGAAAATGATCACACAGTGTACAGTGGGTGTTAGTGTCCACCATACAGGCAGAAAAGACACTTAACGTTGGTCATACAGGTGATTCAGTAGATAAATACCAGCTAAACTTGACCATAGCAGAGCTGGTACACATGCTCTTTTCTTAAGAAGTCAATGACACAAAGACAAGGGTTCCTTACCTATAGCAACCCTGTCAGAAATAAAAATGGTAAGACTTGATATACCACCATATCCTCTCTTATAACCTTTGGTTGCAAATTATTCTGCTTCTATCCTGGAAATTGCAGTCGCTGGATTAAAGAAATGACTTGTTTTCTGGCTAAGTTTGTCTTTCTGCCCATGGTGCCTCAGGAGCATCTACTATCCAGAAACTCAGGAGAACTGCCTTAGGATTATGGTATTCTGAATAATGCTGAATTAACAAACTCATTTCATGTCAGAGGAGATGGCATCATGACATTACAGTCATAGAATACACTGGTGCCCTCTGGTTGGGTAACTCAGCTACTACTATTCCAATAAAGATTAAACTAACTTAAGTACCAGCCTAGAGATACCATGTGAAGTTGGGGCACTATTTTAGGATGTGGTTCATACCTCATACCTATGGTCATTATGAAGTTCTGTGTATCCAGTTGTACATGACATGAATCCAGAAGCCAATAAGTAGATTAGAAAGAGGCTATCCACCTCAGTGCCAAAAAGATTCTTTGTTATTTAAGAAATTTGTGATTCTTGGGAACCTGACCTAAGAGCATTTAATTACCAGCCAGCCCCATACTGGGTAACAAATTCCAAAATCATCTGACCCACAACTTCTTCATGAGTTCCAGGTCTTAGAGTCAGATCACTGACCATCTATTAAAGTTAACTACATTATAGGCACCTAGTATGCCTAAAATTACATGTTCCATCTCTATAGTCTGGCATCATATCATGATAACTGATAGGCTATTTACTGCTCTAAAGGCAGTGGAACCTTGGAGAATGAAGCCTAAAAATGTGGACATCTTCCCCCTTTTGTTTTTCAAGAGCAGGATATCCAGGTTGGTTTTGATTTGAGATGTTGTAGATAAATCTAATTGTCATTTGATGCAATAAGCAAGCAAATTCTATTAGAACAGTGAGCACATTGTATGTAATATTCTGTTACCAAGAACAGAGAGTCAAACTGTGATCAGTATTATTAGTCACATTGTTATATTGATTTTAAAAAAACCTAGAGAACAGTTTGAAAGACGTAGTTCTAGTATCTTATGGACTATAAGCCTCATTTGCTTTTTATAGGAATATACATTATGATGTCCTATGAAGATGGAAAGTGATACAAATCCCAAAGAAAAGTTAACCACAGTCCCTTTTTCAGATGAATGAATGAGTCTATTACAGTCCCCAAATCTAATCATAAACACAGTTATTAGTCAAGATAACAAGAGCTGGATTCATCCCATCTACAAGTTGAAGCAAAGGAGAATAAGGAATGCAAGACCAATACCCATGCTCAGAGACACTCACCGTAGATCAGGTCAAAGCAACTAGCATCATCAGAAGAAGACTCTCAGGTGACCTAGAGCCCTGTGTGCTACTTAAAATAACTTCCCTCTTGGTGCATAGCACCTTCACTTGGCCCCAGGTGGTATAGTCAAACCTTTTGCTCTTTAGCTGGACATTAGCTGTCTTCCTGATGATTTTAACTGTCTCCTCACCCTTCATTGTTATTCTCACTGGCTAGGGGCTGAAGGAGTCTAACACGAATCTATAATATGTCAGTGGATCCATTCTTCTGGAGAAGTAAATAAGAGCAGGTTAATGCATCAGCTGCTTATTTCCTTCTGCAATAAAACCAGGGAGCTTAAATTGTATACGAGTATGAGTCTGTTGTTGGGAATAATCCTACAGCACAAGCAGAATTTGAAATTATATATGTATATATGTATCAGCCCCAAATAACACACAGAGATGCTATATTAGATAGAAAGCTGTTAGCCTATTACTAGCATTTCTTATTGGCTAGCTCTGTCTTAAATATTAACCCATTTCTATCAATATAAGTATTTCCACATGATACTGACTTATCAGAGAAAGGGTCCAGACCTTTTACTCCTCTTGGTCCTACATTTTGACTCTCCTCCTTACTACATATCCCAGAATCCTCCTTGTCTCCTAGTCCCGCCTATCTTGCTTTGCTATTGGCCAACAAGGCTTTATTTATTAACCAATAAGAGAAACATAGTTACAGAATGACATCTCCCATCATCTCCTCTTTTCTGTCTAAATAAAAAAAAAGGTTTTAATATATAACAAAACAGTTATCAAATAAGAACTATAGTTAACAATATTTAGTCCATTAACATTAAGCAAGATTTGAAGAAAATATTATGTCATCTACCCTATTTTTCTGAGCCTAAGGAATTATATGTAACTTGTCTTTAATTCTAACTAAGGAAAACTATAACCCTAACTAATTGTCTTCAGTCCATCAAAGACCACAGAAGGATAATATATGAACTCTAGAAATGACACTGACAACTTGTTGCCTGGTCAGTCACTCAAAGTTCTTCTGTAATGTTCCATCTTCAGCCCATAGGCCATAGTGTGTTATAAACTCCTGAGGGCAAAGAAAATAACTTTCCTCACATCTTAATTACCAAAAAGAACAGTATCTGCCACTGTATAGCATAAGATCTATACAGATTTTAGATTATTATGACTCATATGCATGTATTTATTCAGTAATTCTTTTTCTTGAATAGTTACTGAGCTGTGTTCTGTGACAGCAGTTTTGTGGCCTTGAATATCTTGAATGCTAACAAAATCTATAGTATTGCTAATAGAATGGATTGTGGGTGGAGAAACTAAGGGGCGGTTTCTGGATTTCCATAGGCAAAAAAAGTGTAAAATCACATAGCGTAAGTTCAACTCATTCTTACTGTTTGTATCATTAATAGCACTAAATGTCAAATGCTAAAAATTTAAATTAAGTCATGAAAAATAATGACGTGCCATATGAAAAGACCAGGCATTTAGCTGTGTCTGGTTGACTAAACAACCTGGAGCAAACATTTTCTTTCTCTTGGCCTCACTTTGGTGATAGAGAAGATCTGATTCTCATGCTAAACCTATTCTGTCTAAAAAGTATTTAAATGAATAGTTTCAGAAGGCAGAATTATAGATTCTGGGCATGGATTCAATCTATGAGAGTCAGAGGCTTTTGAAGAGAAGGATGAAGCCATGGCAAATTTAGACTTCTCAGAACTTGGTAATTCCACCTAGGTATTTTCTCAGGAGAAATGAAAACAGTAGCTTCATTAATGTGCATTTATGTATTGATATATTAGTATAGTATATTTTTAATATCCAAAACCTAGATATTGTCTGAGCACCCTTCAACTGGAGACTTGGACAAACAGACTATGGTATATCCAGCAATTACAGTAACAACTGAATCTGAAACAACCCATATGATTCTCAAACTCATTATGCTAAGTGAAGGAACACAGATTTATACTGTAGAATGTCCTTTTCCTGCTGAGGACTATGGGGAGGTTAGTTTAACACATGCAGCATTTTGGGGTGATGGACCTTAACCCTAACTACAATGGTTTTACACAAGCCTATTCC
The DNA here is from genome assembly GCA_030556225.1 of Cricetiscus sungorus. Classification (NCBI taxonomy): domain Eukaryota; kingdom Metazoa; phylum Chordata; class Mammalia; order Rodentia; family Cricetidae; genus Cricetiscus; species Cricetiscus sungorus. The sequence continues at coordinate 38,081,016 of JANBXA010000398.1, forward strand.
TTTGTCACTGACAGGAGTGAAGTATATTGTATGTATTTTTGTATTGATAGGAAAATATAATGTATCATAAGAAATACTGAAGCATACACTTTCTTAGAGTAAGGAATGGCCACTGAAAGGGAATCTAGAAGATGGATAAGATTACAATAAAACCATCTAAGGCCAAAATTTCCAACACTCACTGAACCAATATATAAACTCACTAGTCCCAGGGCTCACTTTCTTTATAGACTTTCATCAGTAAAACAGTACAGCCCTGAAAATCATCCAGTATATTTGTAAACCAAGGTAAAATCAGGAACCCTGGGTGAAGAGCCTCTTTGTGGGAAGAGGAAATTGATGCAAGTCTGGAGATCACTGAAGCTTTCGGAAGCTGTCAGGGCCAGTGAAAGGAGAAGGGCCACTGGTGCTGTTAGGAGCTACCTCCCACAATATCAGCAGGATTGCTAAATCAAAAATGGGAGGTGTTCAAATTCTAAACTGGAGAAGAAAGAAAATTGAAAATACAAATTGAATTTCATCTCACTATCCCTTTCAAACTCATAAACTGATCAAGCCAGGTGGTCCAATATCACTTGTGTTGAAATGCTGACCCCTTGTGTCTGTGAGCCATTACATCCCAGGACTTCACTGCTTCATCACATTTTCCAGCCTTATTTGTGTGGATGGTTATGAAAAAACCAGTACAAGCAGGTTTCCAATATAATTTAGCCTTGAAAGGCGTTAACAATGTATGTTTTCCATGCTTCACTTCACTTACCGAGGGCTTCTATGTGTTAACCATTTATCCGAAAAAGAAATATATTCATCAAAAGAAGGCAAAGCCACCACATTCCACAAAAATCAAGACAAGAAAAATAAAAAGAAAGAAAGAAAAAAGAAAGGGAGGGAGGGAGGAAGAAAGACCTCATAACTGTTGATACTGTTATGATTCAGAATGTAAATATCTGATATGCAGGATAGCACATATGCAACCCCTGTGAAAGGGTTGTCCAGCCCCCCAATGAGGGATCATGATCCACAGGTTGCAAACCTGACTTAGTATATGACTAAGTATATGACTTAGACATATACTCTACATGTTTTCTGGGCCCAGGTTAATTTCTCCTGCTTTCAACTGTAACATGTGGCAAATGATAGGGTGTACTCTGAGTGTCTCACACAGCAAAGAGAAACACAGCTTCATTTACTCAGGTGTAGTCCCCTTTTATGTCAAGTACAGAGTAATTGACTTAACAGAAAATAAAGACAGGCACGAAAGAATCTCTTGTGTAACATTACAGTTTCAACACTAACATATTTGCTATCACCTTCTACCCTGCAAATAAATAAATAAACTAAGGCAAACTTTTAATACGTAAGACATAAGTTCAAGTGAAAACATTTAGCATCAATTAACATTTAAAAAGAAATGCACTGCTCTTCCATTCTGACCTTGTCACAGGTAACACAGGGTGATTTTCCCAGGTACCAGCACTTTGATACCCATTTGAGAAACTGAACCTACAGCTCGGGACTGCACAGTATTTCTTGCATTGCTATAAAAGAATTTATAGAAATCAGTGTGTTATTTTTTAAGTAAAATTAAATTTTCATAACTATCTAAGTAATTAAAATGTGTACAGGTATGTTTTAGTGTTGCTATTTTAAAAATAAAACTCAGAGCTCATTAAAAATGTGGAATTGTAAAACTGGGCAGTGGTGGTGCACACCTTTGATCCTAGCACTTGGGTGGCAGAGGCAGGCAGATCTCTGTGAGCTCCAGGCCAGCCTGGTCAGGACTGCCAGGGCTACACAGAGAAACCCTGTCTCCAACAAACAAACAAACAACAAACAAATAAGCAAACAAAAAAATCTGTGGACTTGTGATCATTCTTCTATTGACAATTTGCTTCGATGCCAAATGTAATCATATTGCCAAATCTCTACTCCTTTCCTCATATAGAATGACTTTAATAACATTGTATATATTTACATATATGTGACAATGACTTTATAAATATCTATGTATATAATACATACATATATGTTTAGGTTTTTGAGGTATGTTTTTTTTTTTATGTAGCCTTGGCTGTCCTGGAACTAGCTTTGTAAACCAAGTTTGCCTAGAACTCACAAAGATCCACTGCCTCTGCTACCCAGTGCTAGGATTGAAGGTATACGCCACCACTGCCTTGCATAACATTATAATTTTAAAGGCATTTTAAATGCAGCAAAATCTATATATAGCACCAAAACTTGCACTTAGCTCAGTGAATCAGAGTTCCCATGAATGACTATAATTGGACTCTCTAGTGCTGAGTCCTTATATGGTGTGGGTCCTGGAACCCAAACTAAAGTAGATGATGGAGTGAAGAAAGGGCAGACATAGACACATAGATACATGGACACAGAAAAGCTGAATTCTCAGATGGAGATGGGTGCCACAGCATCCCGGAAGCTCAGTGTGTTTGTTACATACAGTTGAACAAGGAGGCAGGATTATTGAACACAGCTGAAGAAGGAGGTGAGGTTATTACAGATAAATGACGATAAGCAGGGTAGTTGTACACAGCTTGACAAGAAGAATGGTTTAGGTAATCTTAGTAGAGAAGCCTCTGTAGGGAGACATCTTCAGGCCATAATATTCTTCAGGAAGAAGTTGACAAGGGATATGTTCTGTACATGGTGCCAGCATTTGCACTTGGACCCTAGGAAGGCTTTGCCATCCCTCTGAGTCTCGCTCTGGCAAGACTTTTCCACTTCTGTAGGGCTGAGGCACTGAGGTCATTGCACATGGCCATGCCATTGAGGACAGTCTTCCCTACACCATAGGCTCAAGGTGTCTGTAGTATAACCAACAGTGACTGTGAAGCTGCTTAATAGTCATTTACACTGCACAGGTGTCTCTGCCTAAGGTGCCTTCTGATTGTTTAATAAAGAGCTAAATTGCCAATAGCTGGGCAGGAGAGAATAGGCAGGACTTCTAAGGAGAGAGAGAACTCTTAAGGACAAGAGGTGGAGATAGCAGCAAGATGCAGAGCAAGTCAGACATACAGAATTGAAGAGAGGTAAAAGCCACGTGGCAGAATGAAAATTAATACAAGCAGGTTAATTTGGGTTATAAAAGCTAGTTGGAAAAAAGCCTAAGCTTTCATAATTGGTAATCAGTCTCCATGTCACTATTTGTAGGCTGGTCTTCCAAGAAAGTCTGATGAGAAAGCTTACCACAGTGAAACAATTCCTGTTGAAGAGATGTGTAAGTGTGGGAACCTGTACTGAGTAATATTGAGATCATGTGGTTGAGTGAACTCTGGGAGGGAAACATGAATAGCTTTGTGGAAGGAGCTGGCTGAGAGAGGCACAGAAGGAAGGAAGGAAGGAAGGAAGGAAGGAAGGAAGGAAGGAAGGAAGGAAGGAAGGAAGGAAGGAAGGAAGGAAGGTCATACAGAGGAAGTGAATGTGTGGTCAGACTGAGAAACAGTGAGGTACGGCCACTCCAGGCTACACAGGGAGACCCAGTCCCACAAAGAAAAAAAAAGACACAAATTTATTCATGTTGCCAGCTACATTTCTATGCTAGCATTAGGATTTACCCATTGGAGGTTTTCTGGTATTCCTGAAGTTTGGGCTTGACTTTGGAAGCTGGAAGCAGAAATCCAGGCTGCAGTGGATCTACTAAGGAGACTTTCACAGCATCATTCCAGAACAACAGGCGCAGGCTCACTCAGTCACCTGTTTGCAATGTAACATTTCTGGCTACCCACCTACTGAATCAGGAGCACACCACTCTTGTAAAGCGCTCTAGGTGGTGTCAGTATTTGCAGAAGTTTGAGAACTGTTGGCTTCAGAGAACCTTCTATTCTATTCAGAAAATCACACTTAGAAGTTCGTTTACTTGTATTTGCTGTGCATGAGTGTCTTGACTGCCTGATACCCTCAAAGGTCAGAACAGAGCATAAAGATCCATTGGAACTGGAGTTACAGATGGTTGTGAACCACCATATAGGTGCTGGGAACTGACCCCAGGTCCTCTGCAAGAGCAGCCAGTGTTCCTCACCACTGAGTCATGTCTCCAACCCCATAAAGTCTCATTTAAATGCCTAGCATTCTCTTCATGCGTTCCCTTAGTTGCTGAGGGATGAGGTCTGTGTCAACTCCATACCCAGGATGGCATTCCCTGAGGAGCAAGAGCAGCAGCTCCAATTAGTCAGAATCCATCCTCAGAGTGAACTGGACCTTGGGGAGGAAGGCCTACTGGTTCTTGGCCTCACATAGAGAGCCCAGCCACACACAGCCTGATTGTTACACTACACTTAGGGTACATAAGTTAGTTTTGTTAAGACTTGTCTCTTTATATGAAGATAATTTAGGCTGGGAGAGGGTGTTAATGCCACAGCATCAAATTGCAAAGTTATTCCCTCTGAACCTCTCTTTATATCTCAATGTGTCTGGAGAAAATCACAGTTTGATGACTTTAAAATATCTTTTTAAATGTTTATTTTTCTTATTTTTAAATCTGCATGTAGATGGAGGGGTATGTGTGCTGCAAGTGCTCTGCTCTTTGAGGCCAGGGAAGCCAGAGCTCCACGGCTAGGCTCACAGTTGGGGACCACGAACTCTGGCCCCCCTACAAGAGCAGTGGATGCCCTTAACTGATGGGAGATGTCATTCTGTAAATATGTTTCTCTTATTACTTAATGAATAAGGCACTCTTGGCAAATAAAAAGGCAAGATAGGCAGGACTAGGAGACAAGGAAGATTCTGAGAGAGGTAGGCGAGAAGAGAGTAAATGTAGGACCAAAAGGTGTAAGATGTTCAGGCCCCTTCTCTGGTAAGCCAAGACCATGTGGAAATACTTAGATTAATAGAAATGGGTTAATATTTAAGACAGAGCTAGCCAATAAGAAACTGTAGTAACTGGCCAAGAGCTTTATATCTAATAAAGTGTCTCTGTGTGTTATTTGGGGACTGATGGGGCCAGGCTGGTGAGAAGACTACTTGTAACACTTCACCACAGATCCATTAATATATTTTTGGCAGTTAACAAAATAGACAGGGGAGTAAAGAAAAGTGCGCTGCAGGTTCAAATTTTTAGTTTGAATTGAATAGTTTCTTGGCTATTATTCCTTTTCATAGTCACCATTTATTATGACAGAAGTCATCTCTAGAAGTTCTGACTATGTAAAATGTATCAATGAATAGGCTTTATTTTAAAAAAATGTTCAGAAAATTATTCCATAGGTGATAGGAGGAAATGCGTAAATGAAACCATTAAAGAAGGCTGTAAGTTGTCAACTAGTCACTTGGTAATGAGACTTCAAACTCAAAGACAAAATTGTCATTCTGATCCAGTCTTCAGGCTGGTGTTCAGGAAAACATGTACACAGTACCTTGAACCTCAAATTGTTTTAATCATTGACTAAAACAACAAGAGAAAGAAACACTAATTTTAGGCTATTGTTTTTAAAATGGTGAACCATTTTAATGACAAGAGAATAAATAAAAAGACACAAACTTTTGTTTTTTACTGGCAGCAATTTAAAATACAAGTAATTCCCTCCAACACACTGAGAATCAAGATCATCTATTTATTGCTGCATGAAAATTATCTACCTGTATATATGCTTATGAAACACAAAGGGACCCAATGACAAAAGCCTACAGTCCTAGTTACTTTTAAGCTGAGGTTAAAAGGCCTATCCAGGCCACAGAGTGAGGCCTACCTAGATAACTTAACAAGGTTTTTCAAGATGAAACAGTAACAAAAAAGGCTAGGATGTAGCTCAGCATGAGTGAGGTCCTGGTTCACTACTCTGTAACAAACATAAACATACACACAGACACATACACACATTCACATACAGACACACACACACACACACACACACACACACACACACACACACACACACACACTATTTAGGTTCAGAATCTGCTCCATTAAATTGTTTTTGTTAAACTTTCTTTTTCATTTCATCGCACTTCCAGAATATTCAATGATACTTCCCTGGGCATACGTAGTGATGGTAGCTATTATATATAAATTATAGTTATTCTGTTTTTATAATGTTTACTATTACTCATTCACTAATATAGTTTGAGGTATGAATTATTCCCTCAAAAGGCTCATGTGTTAAAAGTGTGACTCCTGACAGATGGAATTTGGGAAATTATTGGATCATGATGGCTCTAGGTAATTAATGAATTTCTCCAATGATGGATGCTTGGTCTGATTGTATTGGGAAGTGAAAGAATATTCCAGTGGTGGGGAATGGTTGGAGGAAGCATGCCACTGTCCAGGACCATTTTCTTTCTCTATTTCTTGCTGCCATGCTTCATCTGTCATATGCTCCCACTACAATATTGAGCCCTACCTCAGACTTATAGCAACAGGACCAACAGACATGAACTAAAATCTCTGAATCTATAAATGAAAGCAAATCTTCCCTCCTATCAAGTTCTTTTTCAGGTATCTGTTACAGTGGCAAAACCTGATGAATGAAAAATTGGTATGAAGAGGTGTCACTGTTGCTATGGCAACTTGATGGTGTGGCCCAATAGCCTTAGGAACTGATTGAAGGATTTTGAAGTTTAGAGAATGGTCTAGAACAGGAATCCCCAACCTGAGGATCATGACCACTTTGGGGGTTAACTGGCCCTTTTACAGGGGTCACCTAAGACCACCAGAAAACAGTTATTTATATTACAATTCATAACAGTAGCAAAATTACCATTATGAGGTAGCAATGAAAATAATTTTATGGTGTGGGGGATCACCACAATATGAGGAACTGTATTAAAGGGTTGCAGTATTAGGAATATTGAGAACCACTGGTTTAGAACAACATGTGAAAATTCAGAAGACCCAATTGTTGGTAGGAATGTGGATGAAAAAGTCTGGCCTACACAAAGTTTCAAATAGGAATAAACAATATTGATGATTGGACTAGAGACCATCTGAGTTATACTATTTGAAAGAAGGTGTCTATATTTCATGCACTGTAGCTCAAATTTTAATTGGTGTTAATAATAAAGACCCAGAGTCAGATATGAGGATAAATGCTGAAAGATCAGAGAAGTAAAGGAGACAGTCACTAGAGAGACTTCTTGCCTCTACCAAATCTTCAGTCAGAAGGGTTTGAGCTTCTGTCTCTGAATCCTCAGACTGAAGGGGCCAAGATCCTGCCTCCACCTGCCTTATATTCCTATCTCCATCTTCTTAGTCCTGGGATTAAAAGATGTGTGTTTCCCAAGTAGTGGGATCAAAGACATGAGATCCCAAGTGCTAGGATTAAATGTGTGTGCCACCACTGACTGGCCTCTATGGTTAATTAGTGGTTAGCTCTGACATCTAATCTTCAGGCAAGCTTTACTTATTAGAGCACAAACAAAATATCACCAAAATGCATGCCATTGAAGCTGAATTTAAAAGTGGTGAACTAATTAATCTATCAGGGAAAACATGAAAGTGCCACTGCATTCACTACATAGACTGGTATTGCTGATTAGTTTTAGCCAATGTTGTAGCAAGATCTGGGAGGAGAAAGATTTGATAAATAGTTTGGCCAGAAAAGAGGCCTATAGAAAGTTGTTTGTACAAGGGTGCCGTTGTTAAAATGAAATCAAGGTCTTTGCACAGAACAGCGCTCCAATGGCTTCCCTTTGGAATCACAGTGCTTAGCCTGTGCTTGTTCACTGTCATCTACTGGAGGAGTATAATTTTCCTTTGGATTTGTAAGAGTTTACCCTACACATCATAGGAGACCTTTGACCTTGAACTTTGAGCAATGCTAGAACTGCATTACTCTGGGAAATCCCGGAGTATTTTGCATTATGAAATGGACATGAGTATTTGGGACATTTGGAATAGTATGGTAAAGACAAGAAAAGTCCTCCAGAAACATTCCGACTTGAAGACTTGGTTTTTCACTGTGGGCTCTGGAAAATTGATTGAATCATGAAGGCATTGGTCTAATAAATGTGTTAGTGCATCGGTGGAATCTTAATTTGATGGCATTACAGATAGATGGCTAGTGTTTCAGAAGTGGAATGCTTGGCTTCCAGCCCCTGTGATAAACACTCTGACAGAAGCACCTTGAGGAGGAGGGGCTTATCTGCCTCAAGGTTCCAAGTGACAGTCCATCCTTTGTGGGAAATAAAGGCTGCAGGAACCTGAGAGTGCTAACCACAGTAATCCATAGTCAAGAGCAGAGAGCAGTAGATTAGTGCTAGTCCTCAGCTGAATTCTCCTACATGATCTGGGATTCTGCACCGAGGTGGTGTTGCCACCTATATGAGCAACAGCTCCCATCAAGGTAATCAAGGTAATCCCTCACAAATATTCTTAAGGTCCTTCTCCCACGTGACCCCAGATTGTGTCAAGTTGACAACAACCAACCATCCTATGGAGCCAGGTTTGATGAAGGGGGTCATTGAAAAAGTTTTCTCAAATTCTCTGTCATGCCCTGAGCCCTTTCTTTCCTGCTTCTGGGCAATCATAAGCTGATAACTTTTTTCTTCCATGCCCTTCTGTCTTGATCTTCCACCTACCCATGGCCTAGAAAAATGGAGGCAGCTGACCATGACCTAAACCTCTGGAACAGTGACCTCAAGTGAATGAGAACAACACTCATGTTTCTAGATTTTGGAGTGCTTTGATGGAGTAGCCTTTAAACTGATTTAATCCTGAATGACAACTCATAACCTTAGGGATTTGTACCCAAGGTCATTGTGTTACCTCATTGAAAACCAGAAGGAAAAACACTGAATGGACCAACACAACTCAAAATAAAATCAAAAACATATTAAACTGCCAAAGGTGTTGAGGGCAGAAGGAGCCCATTGTTTTCATCATAAAGGCCCAGAGGCTTCTAGAGACAAAGGAGGCACACTCCTTTAGAAAATGATCCAGATCCTGGAAAGACAACAGCACAACTTAGAAATACTATATTCTTATCTAATTGTCATTATGTGTTGAAAAAATATAAACTTGAGACAGTGGTGACATAGCTCAGCCATGGGGTCAGCTACTAGTTGCACTGGTAAGATGGGATACAGAAGTCTCCTGAGCAGGACACTTGTTTTTCCTCAAGGATAAGAACTGGATTGCATCTGTTTGCAACTAACAATCTGTACTACTTCCTTACATATGATGTTGTGTCCTAGTTACTTCAATTTTAGGGCTTTCCCCAAGCGTGGCCATGTTTCTCTGATGAAACAAATGTGGTGTCTTTATGCTTTGGGTTTTCCCCAGCTCACTGAATAATTTTTAACTTAATCACTCTTTCATTTCACATGTATCATATGTACTATCATGACCAACAACTGGAAAATATCAATATCTTGAAATTTTAAAAGGCCTAAAATACCCCCTTAGGGCCACCAGTCAGAAATGAAACAAAATTCATTCTGTTTTTGCAATTGAATTTTCTCAACAATGCATGAAGATATTCAAACAAAATTTCTTCTGGCCATATACATGTTTTCTTAGAAGTATGATATCAAAGTTGAGATTCTACTCTTCTGGCATATACTGTTCAAATCAAGCTGCATAGCTACAGTGCACCCCACTGCTACCTCATGGCAGTTAAGATGGTTGCTAAGACCCAAGTGAAGCCAGAGACCTCAACTCTCATTATTTTATCAGGTGTTAAGAGAGATACTGTTTCTGTCTTTTCCCTAAGATGCACTTTTATTTCCCTGCGAGTGCAGGTTCTGCTGCTGTTACTGATTACAGTACTCATAGGCCAGTGCATATAGCTGGGCTCTCAGAATAGCCACCACCAGAGTGGCACACAGATCAAAAGAGAAGCATAAATGTGAGCTTGCCAAGGTCTAAGCAAGGACCAGAAGCCAAGGCTCTGAGCCTCACGCACCCAGGTAGCCTCCCAGGTACAGGGAATTGGATTGTACTTCAATGGCCCCACCTGTGGGCTGAGAATCTACTATCTGAAGGCCCCTCCTCCCAGGAAGAACAGGCAGGACCTCAGAGAAAGTAACAGATGACCTCAGACCCCATTTCTATTTATGGAAAATTGAATCTCTCTGAACTACACTTCAGCGCGGTTGTCTTTGAAGATTAATTCATCAAATTGTCCTCCAGAGTCAAAGTCCAGGCATTTTATTATGTTTGTCTATTTAGTAGGCTTTGTGAGTTACCAATACTGTAACCACAGCCCATGGGACTGTTCTGTGATATAAGAACAAGGATTTCAAATGAAGAAGGAAGAGTAGAGGGGGTTACTAAACGAAGCAGAGCACAAGTAAAACAGGAAGTGTGAAACATAGCAGCAGGTTATAAAACAAGGAACTATGCAAAACCGAGTGCACATTGACGGGGCACATTGGAGCCTGAGTTCAAAAATACACGAGTGCATTTGCAACATGAAAGCAGAACCCAGAGTGGATTTTATTCCCATTGCTTTGTTTCTCGTTTAGCATTTCAATCTAATACCTAGTTTTCACTGAGATTTGTATTAATAGTAGCAGTCAAAGAACTTCTGTGCTTGAAATTTCAGGCTTGAAAAATGTGGGTGGACACCATAAAGTCTGTCCATTCTTCTTTTTGTTTTGTCTTTTTTTTTTCTCTCTCCCTCTCTCTATTAAAAGTGCCTCCAAGTGATTCTGAGTATGTGAAGTTGAGACAAGAACAAGATGAAGGAGGAGGTGGTAGTAGTAAAAGGAAGTAGGGAGACAGAGGGGGAGGGAGGGAGGGAGGGAGGGAGAGAAGGAGGGAAGGAGAAAAGGAGGGAGAGAGAGAGTGAGGGATGGAGAGAGGAGGGAAGGAGGGAGGGAAGGAGGGAGGGAGAGAGGGAAAAAGGGAGGGAGGGAGGAAGGGAGGGAGGGAGGGAGGAACTGAGGGAGAGACAGAGGGAGGGACAGAGGAAGAGAAGGAGAGAAGGAGGGAGGGAGAGAAGGAGGGAAGGAGAAAAGGAGGGAGAGAGACTGAGGGATGGAGAGAGGAGGGGAGGAGAGAGGGAAGGAGGGAGGGAGAGAGAGAAAGAGGGAGGGAGGGAGGGACAGAGGGAGAGAAGGAGAGAAGGAGGGAGGGAGAGAAGGAGGGAGGGAGGGACAGAGGGAGAGAAGGAGGGAGAGAGGGAAGGAGGAAGGGAGAAAAGGAGGGAAAAAAAGAGCTTTCCCAATAGCTTTTAAAAATAAGGAAGAAGATGTCAAGCAACAATTTTATTGGTTTCTAAATGTTTGAAATAGTTTCTTATTTCCAGGTCTTTAGTACTGCCCAGGGGACTTACAAAGTCACAGGCAGTGAACTGAAGTGTCTCTGCAACCAGGCTGTTCTTTGCCCGGCACACCAGGGCAGCTTTGATCTTAGCTTTGATCTAAAGAGGCAGATGCCGAGCAGGATGCTAATGTAACACTCCACACAAGCAAGCATTATGAGCCTCATATGCAGATGCAGCTACATGCATTTCTGAGCAGCCAAGTAGCATCCCACAGGAATGCACACGCCTTGAGTCCCAACTGCTGTGTTCCTGGTTTTGTGGCATTTTTCTACCAGTGTGTCTATGAACATAATTCAATATTCTTTATTAGTGTTCTAATAAATTACCCTTGATAATTTCTATCATATTAGAAAATTTCTAAAGTCACTTGATAGCAAAACCATTAATTACATAAAATATAATTTTACATGATATCAATCAGTGTTGTATAGCTATAGAGTGATTACATTTGGCTTTTATCCTTTCTCTTCTTAATTGAAAACCAAAGAGGACAACTGGAGTAAAGTGACATTTTTACCAGACTCAGGGGCTTGTCATAGTGACTGTGCTTTGCTCTCCTTACAGAACAAATTTTTAGAAGCTCCAAAACAAAAGCTTTACTTTTGCTTCAGCTCAGTCTTATTTTCAAGTTTTTGTAGCATCAGGTTTAAATTTAAGAACTTCCCAAGGGCGTGTGGGCTTCAATCCAATATTCATTTAATATTGTAGATATGACTCTGGATTTCAATCAAGCCATCTGAAGCTGGTCTTAGTGTGTCATGTTTAATGGTTTGAGTGAAAAACCTATGCTTTACTCCCTAGGTGTAATTTCTGAGACTCAGGTTGGAGGTCAGTTGTCTCTTAATTAGGCAACAAGAATGCTAAGTCCTTTTATGTTCTCTCTCTCTCTCTCTCTCTCTCTCTCTCTCTCTCTCTCTCTCTCTCTCTCTCTCTCTCTCTCTGTCTCTCTCTCCTGTCATTATAGGATTGAAGAGAAAACTGAACCTAAAGAAATGTCTAGAGACTTACAAGACTGACTCCAAATAACAATCTGAGCAACAGTGGAAAGGCTACCATAAATGCTCTTCCCAGATAATGAGATCAACAACTAACTTATCCACCACCATGGAGCCCTCATCTAGTACCTGTTGGTAATAGAAGCAAACACCCACAACTAAACACTGAATTGAACTAGAATCCAGATGCAGAGAGAGAGGACAAGATCAGGTTGCAGAAACACAGAGACAGCTGACCTGAACAAGGAAGAGCTATCAGGCCCCCAGACTGATAGCTGGGAATCCAGCATGGGGCTGACTCAGACCCCCTGAATATGGGTCTCAGCTAGAAGGACTGAGCAGTCTAAGAGACCTCAGACAGTGGAACCAGGATGTATTCCTGGTGCACAAAAGGATCTTGTGGGCACATCCCCCAAGGAGGGATACTCTCTTAATCTAGAGACAGGAGAGAAATCTTAGTCCCTACTTCAAATGACTTGACAGATTTAGATGACCCCTCCTGGATGGCATCACCTTACATGTGGAGTGGGGGTGGTGGGGGATCGGTGGAATTTATAAAAAAGAAAAGAAAATATGTGTAGGGGGATTATAAAACATTTACAATAAGACATTATTTATTATATAAATACAAAACTAGGGAGGATATTAAAAACATAAAAATCCAATTGTTAGAAATAAACTACTTCCTATTTGATAATAATAATAATAATAATAATAATAATAATAATAATAATAATAAAAGAGCGCTAAGTCCTTGGGTGTTAGCAGGGGGTGGGGTGGGGGTGGGGTTGTAACTAGAACTGGTCACCTAACTGTAATGTGAGCTTTCTGGCCTGGTAGGTCCTGCTGTGCTTCTCAACCCCAAAGAAACACAGGGACGCTACATTAGTTATAAAGCTGTTGGCTTTTGGCTAAGGTTTCTTATCGACCAGCTCTTTCTTAATTAACCCATAACTACTAATCTTTGTATTGCCACCTGGTCTTGACGGACCTGCAACCCCTTTGCCTGCTACATGATGACTGCTCAGCGGCTCTGCAGAGAAGCGAGTGACTTCCTGTTTGTTCCTGCTTATATCCTGATTCTGCCCAGCTATGTCAATTCCTGTCTGGCCAATCAACCAATCAGTGTTTTATTCACCTAACTCCAAATTAAGCATTACTTGAGAACCATAATGTACTTTCTGCTCCAAAACTGCTCTTGGGTTGTGGTGTGGGAAAAATACTGGAAAATGAGTCTACGAGCCTCATGCACGCCAGGCAAGAATTGAGCTCCATCTCTTTTTAATATTCAGATGGTCTCACAGTTTTTCCCAGGCTGACAAACTTGAAGTCCTCACACCTTTGTATCCCAATAGCTGGGATTACAAGCCTACACTACTGGACAAGCCTACACTACTGGATCTGACTTTAAAAATATGATTTAATTTTATAAAAGTATTGTGAATTAAAATTTGACATCATTCAAAGCATGTTTGAGGGAAAATAACTGTAATAGAAAACATCCCTTTCAGGAACAAGGGATCATGTATTGGAGGTTAGATGTGTCCTTTCAATGAGGACCACTAGAGGGCAGTGTATGCTTCAGAACAGACAGTGCTTCTGGGTTCAGAGGAACGTTGGTGTGAAAATCTGCAACGCTTGGCAAATTTTTAATCACAAGGTGCACACCCAGTACTCCTTCTGACTGTGTTGAAAAATAAAACATCTAAAGTAGATATTTAACTGTAGACTGTGTCTTTTCTATGGACCCAAGAATAAAGACTCTAATAAGTACTGTAGAAGGAACTTGAAACTCATAATGCCAACCTAAGACTTCACAGCAAAACATGCATATTAGCAAAAGAGGAAGCAAAGAACAGAAAGGACAGAATACTACTGGCTGAGAGTTACTTCAGTCACAGTGAGACATACAAAGCATCTGAACTCAGTGCTTATGGAGTGGGATAGTGGATGCTAGAAAAGAAGAGAGATTTTTTTTCCTTAGAAGATTCTGAATGGATTTAGAAAGGTATTTCCAGCAGCTCTAGAATAATGGGGATACCGGGAAGCAAATCCAGAAATCTGGGCCAGCTAGGCAGTTGTTGCAGTGGTCCAGGCCAGGGAAGGCCCAACTCTGATGGTGTATGGATGGTGAGAATGCAACGGAAGGAATGAGTGGGAGAGACAGAGAAGAGGGGAAGAGGACCTGATGACCAGTTTCCCGTGCAGGTGATGGAGAAAGTATAACATTGTAAACTTGGATTGTTGGAATAAAAGGGGACAAACAGAGATGATTGAAGATGAAGTACATTCAATTAGACTAAAGAGGGAGGAGGCAAAGTGCTGCTTTTGGATTTTGAAAAACAGAGCCCAAATTTTTGGCGAATATCTAAAGGAAAAAAAAATACCTGGGAGGTGATGGAATTGTTGAGTCTGGAGATCAGGGGAAGGGTGGGCTAGGTGTTAATGCCAGTGTCATTAGCGATAGAAATTGCCAGTGTCATTACAGATAGTAATTGAAACACTGAGTGGCATAAGTTCACCCAAGAACATTGTCATTACCAAGAAGAAGAACATGTCTGAAACAGACACCTGGACCAAGCTCCAAACCACTGGTGGTGGGTGAAGGGAGAGGGAGCCACAATGGAAAGGAAACACAAACAAATGAGGCAAGCCAAGAGTGTGATGCTGTGTGCGGCAGTGGGCATATAACCAGCAGCAAATGCCCCAGAACTGTGTTCGACACAAAGCCCACAACAGCCTCCGCGTTTCAGAATTTGAAGAGTACAGGTGGCCTACAAGATAAGTTAGATGGGAGAGGCTGCAGACTGAATGACTGGCATGTGAGGCAGCCTTGTTAAGTCTAGGTTAGTCTTTTATGACGTCTATATGAAACAAAAGAAGATGTAGGACACAGTCAAGAGAGTAATGTGCTCGGTCAGAGGTAGATTTCTTGTTACTGAATTCAAAGGAAACCAATAACCCTGAAAGGCAAACATCCTAGCAGAGGGGAGGCTGGTGTTTAAAGAGGGGGGCTGGCTGTGGAGTCTGGTCTTGGCAGAAAAAGCTGAGGTTACTCTGAAATAAAAGGGACATGAAATCTTCTACACCTGAAGGCAGAGGATGAGGGATGTCAGGGAGATGAGAAATCAAAGGGGTGATGGCACAGATGCCTTTGTAGCAGCTGACATTCCTTTTTTAGATCACTGTTATTATTGTGGCTGCCTCATACAGAAGAATCAGCCCCAGAATTGCTCCTGAAACTGTGCCCAAAGTACAGAGACTAATGATTCTGGGTGGACATTTGTGGCTGGCACTGCAGGGTTGCGGTTTTCTCCCAGGGTCTGTATAGAGCATTACTTAACCAAGATTCTACAAGCAGCTGCTTACCTACCTGGTGATAGCACTTGTAATAAAGTTGAAGGAAGTGACTGACAGGACCCTGAGTGTGACTTTTATGTAGAAAGAGAAAGAAGCTAGTGACAGCAATCCTAACCCTAACCCTCCAACCCTTGCCCCCTAACTCTATCCCTAACCCTAACCATCTAACCCTAATCCTAGCCCAAGCCTAACCTTAACCATCTAACCTTAAGCCTCTAACCCTTGTCCTCTAACCCCAACCCTAGCTCATCCCTAACCCTACCCTAAGCCTTGCTCTCTAACTCTAACCATTGAACTGTAACACTCTAACCCTAACCCTCTAACCCTAACTCTAATCTTAACCCTCTGACCCTAATCATCTAACCCTAACCCTCTAGCCCTCACCCTAATCCTAACCATCTAACCCTAACCCTCTAACCCTTGTCCTGTAACCCTAACCCATGCCTAACACTAATCTGGGAGCTAACAGGCTCCACTAAGGCAGTTCTCTGAAGATGGATGTGCCATGAGCTATCATGAAAACCAGGTCACCTTGCCTCAGTTGTACTGGGGATCAGGAGAGCTAAGAGGGCTTGAGAAACAAGCCTCTAATCTGTCTATCCAGAATGGTAAACAGCTGAGAAGTGATGTGACCAGCTAATCAGGGAGTCTCTCCAGGTTTGCTGGCTGTCCTTCAAAAATGCCTGTCAGCTCATGGAACCCAAGGTCTTCAAACATGAGCGATACCAACATTGTGGGAAAGAATTAAAAAATATTCAGTATGGAAAGTCTTATAGTTTGATATGGAAAAGACTTTGACCGTAGTACACATTAATTTTCTTTTCTTGACAAAGTAAATTTGATAACAGTGAAGATTGTATGGAACAGGTCAGAAAATTAGGTTTATAAATCCAGTCTTTAGATTGAGGGAATCAGAGCTTGTTGTTGTTGGATGGGACCTGTCTATTCCTCATAATTGAGGCTCTTCCTTCATACATAGTTTTTAGAGAAGAAAAAGCAAAACACAGAGAGGCTAAGTGCTGCCCCTACAGCCACACATCTCAGCTCTGCATCCTTAGACTGTCTTCCCTCACTGATTTGTTAAAACACAGACTTCCTCCAGCAGCAGTCTGCCATGTCATAAAAGCCACACATAAACAAGAACATGTGTGTGTGCATGTACACGGGAGACAGAGGGAGGGAGGGAGAGAGAGAGAGAGAGAGAGAGAGAGAGAGAGAGAGAGAGAGGGAGAGAGAGAGAGAGAGACAGAGAGACAGAGAAAGACAGAGAGACAGAGAGGGGGGAGGGAGGGAGATACTTCACTTGTGTTTCACACAGAAACTACCCTCATTTCTCACCACAAAGAGCTTGGGCAGTCCAGCTGCCAACCTTCAGTTAGCCTCAGGCTGCAGGAGGAAGGCAAGAAGGCACCTCAGCTTTGGATCTGGTCCCTGTCCCCACCTCATGTTAGGAGGCTGCAGGTCAGCACTGGGCAGTTGCTGGTCTCAGTTTCTCAGTTGCATTCATTGCCCAAGAAGAAGACAGTAGAGTCGAAAAACTAGGAAGCCATGAGCTCCCATCCCAGTTCATCCCAGTCAAAGAGGAAGTAAGCCAGTACTCCTGGCAGACCAGGCACTACCTAGCCACCCAGAATATCTAAATCAAATCAGCAGAAAACAAGGCTGGTGATTGTGGGGTTGGTTTGTTTGTTTTAATAAGCCTCTTCTTTAAACAAGGGCTCTTCCTCTATGAAGACAAACAAGTTAGCAAGAATTCCCTATATGCATCACTGAAAGCTGAGCACACGCTGAGTCCTGAAAGTTCAGACAGAGTCAAGGAGCCCCGAGCTCCAGAGCCCTATTAACCAGGTCACTGCTTCATGCTGGGGAAGGAGGGGCAGGTGAGGTATATTCTTAGCTAATGGGATGTTAATGCAATCAGAGAATGTCACAGTGAGGTTCTATAAAAAGATATGGGCTTCCCGTTTAAAACTGGAAAACCATGCCCCAGAACCTTCAGGTCAGAAAGGCAAATGGCAACCAAAGCAGGAATTAATATGCCAAGTGATAGTGGTCAAAAGGAAATAATTTGGCTGGTGCGGAAGAAGCAGATGATGGCTAAACCAGAAGACAGACGGAAGGAGAATGAAGAACTGACTGTTGTCCTGGTTAGCTTTAACTGTCAACTTGATAGAACCTAGAATTATCTTAGAAGAGAATGTCAGCTGAGGAACTGCCTAGATAGGTTGGCCTATGGGCATGCCTGTAGATCATCTTCATGGTTAATTGATTTGGGAGCCTCTAGCCACTATGGAAGTGCCATACCCTAAGGTGGGCCTGAACTATATTCAAAAGCCAGCTGAGAGTAAGACCGCCTGCCATCCATCAAGCAGCATCTCCCATGGTCCTTGGCATGCCTATTTGGGCACAAGTTAATCAGAGGTAGTACTGTGTGGAGATGCAAGCAGGCAGGCCTACATTCAAGTTCCTAGAGGACTCTGGGATTGAAGCTAAATAAACTTTCTCACCAAAAGGTGTTCTTGGTCAGTGTTTTATTACAGCAACAGAACTGAAATTAGAAAAGACCCCTTCACCACAAATATCAGCCTCAGGAGAGGAGGGTGTGGGGCAGCCCAGCAGGATCCCCGAGCTGCTCCTTGGGAGTTTAAACAGTCAGCAGCTCTGAGTGTGACTCAGGCCGTTCCTCAGTTTCCATGTGTGGACCTGTCCTCAAGCTGGAACTCACACCTCAGTTCCCAGGTCTCTAAGAGCAGAGGTTCAGGAGAAGGTGTGCATACTCTGCATGTAACGTGGTTTCAAGAGTCCACAATGACTTTTGCCTTGTGTTTTTTATTCTCCATGACTACTGACAGCAAACTATTCCAGTTGTCTATTTAGGATTAAGCAAAGTATACATGTTGGGGAAAAGAAAGAAAGAAAAAGGCATGTATCAGTTTAAAGAAAACTACCCAGGCAAAATTATCTAAGGTTATGAGCAATCCACCTGGGAACATTGCCCAGCATATGCACCAGAAATACTGATGTCAGCTGCCCAGTCAGCACTGGAGGCTGAGGAACTTCCTATGTGACGTGTGAACTGCAGAGGGCTGCTGGCTGGCTGGCTTCTGGGAGATGTATTGATCTCTGGCTTACATATCCGCACTGTTCACGTTTCCTCTCTACAAGGAGACCAGGCCCCCTGACTCAGATCATTCATGAGGCTGCCGATTAGTAATGCAGGGGGCTTCCACAGAAGCACCAACAGAGAAAGGCTTGAGAATGAATGAAGACACAAATGGAGCTGGTCAAGGTTTTAACTTCTGCAATAAAAACATCTTCCAAGTCAGTGACATTTCTGCTACAAACCCAAGGGGCAGGGATAGTAACAGGGTTCACTGACTGAAGAAAACTTAAGATTCAATAAATATTCAATCTTATTGACAACATCACTTCCTTGAACTCTGACCTTTCATGGCCAGCTTCCTGGAGAAAGTGAACAGAACCAAAGGTGGCAGACCTGTTTTGGTGCTGGTGAAGACACAAGAGCCAGAAGAATAAGCCACAAGAAAGCGGGGACAGTTTGGTGACCTGCAAATGGCAATGCGTCTTAAAGAACTCCATCTTTCCTGTAGCTGGACAGGTTCACTGATGTGACTAGTGAGATCCCTTTAGTTAATTTAGAAATAGGGGCACATAACTTTCCCTTTGTTAACTCTTCTCTGTTGTTTTACTTCTGTGGGATTCTGCACGCAGAAAAGAAAATGGGGCACACAACTCAAGGGAACAAAAATAGCGCTGGGATTCTGATCATCTGAGCTGGGTTGAGCCCCTCTTTCTCTCTCTCTAATTTACAGTTAGATATTTCCTGGCCTGGGACAAGTCACTTCATCTCTCCATTATCCACTGTGAAACTGTGGTGATGGGATCCTAGATGGTTCCTTACCTAGGCATCTTCAGGTCCTATATAGGCTTTCTATAACACTTCTAAGTTCAGAGGCAAAGTATAGGGCATGGAAAAATTACAATTTTACTTCATGAGGAGAGTATCCAAAACTTTTATATGATTTGCAAGTGTCAACAACCATTGTTCTAGGTGACTTATGAGGCTGCTTCCTCTTGTTTTGCTATAGAATCCTGGAAGTAAAGAGATGGAGTCAGAATGGCTGGAAGATGAGTGTGGTGACTGCTATTGAGGAACATGAGTTCCTCACCCTTCTTCACAGAGTCACTCTAGGGTCCACATACCCTTAAGCAAGATCCATTCCCACAGAGAACTGGAGCCCCACATACAAGACGCAAGACTTGTATTATATTTCCTTTGTTGTTATGAAGACATGAGAATCTTGAATGTTCGAAAAAACTAGATTCCCACAACTCTCAATGTATGTTATTTCAATTAACTTTGAATGAAAGGGAGTCCATTGAGACACCATTAGAGGACATTTATAGAGTGACTGATGCTGTGTGTTGATTAACAGAAGCTTCTGAAAAATATGATTTTTGATTGTCCTCTTTAGGTACCGAGGCCACCCCCCCCCCATACACACACCTTTTCTTTTTTTTCTTTTCTTTTCTTTTTTTTTTTTTTTTTTTGAGAAAGGATTGGGAGAAAATATGAAGGGATAGGCTATTGAGATGTGCCAATTAAAGACCCAAACCCGGGCTTGGGATGCAACTCATTGGGAGGGTACTTGACAGACACACACAGGCCCTAGATTCAATCTCTTGCCCAGGAAGAAACATCTAAAATTAGAGTTCTGTTCATTTAGTGAAAGCCTGTAGAGAATCAGTATGACCACCTTGCACCACTGGGAGAAAAGTACACCAAGCCCCCACTTTCTTGTTGGCACAGCCCAGGAAAAGAAGGTTAGGTAATTCTTAACAAAGGAGAAGTACAAGCCTCAGACACAAGATGTCAAAAACCAGTAGCCTCATATAGCTTAGCCTAATATGTAGAATAATTATATAGCAGATTTCTTAGCATTTTGGGCATAGCAAGGTCTTCCCAACTCATCAATTGTTAGCAGGAATAACCAAGACTCTGGAGAACAAAACTAAGAGTGGGTAATTCACTGTGAAGTCTAGCCCATTCTTAACAAGTAAAACCATGTCTCTAAGAGATAGAAATGTTCAAATTCCAGGACATATTTGAACACATCCCCCAAAATAATTACACTTCCAGAATTCAGCTTCACAGATTTCTGCATAAAGTATAAAGTGGTAATAGGGTCATTAACCTTTTATTCTGAGATCGATGTAATACAAAGAAAAACACCCTTGAGAAGTGGACAGTGTCTAATCCCAGCAAAGTTATTTACAAACCTAGGCTCCCTGCCAGCAGGAGCACCTTTGAAGAGGTTGCATCAACTGCAAATATGAGGCATGGAAAGCGACTGTGCCTTCACACACTGGTACTACTGGGCTCTGCTTCTCAACACTGAGCTCTGCCTTTGCTGCTTCTAGTGATACTTCCCAGGGAAACTGGACAGGGAGAGCACACTCTATAAGGGTCACCAGAGAAATTTACAGCCTCTGCCTGCAGGAACACAATTCTTTTTTAATTGAACATAGATTTTTTTTTTAAAAAATACAATATATTCTGAGTACAGTGCCCCCTCCCCAACTTTTCTCAGCTCTCTGTCACACACTTTCTTGTTTTTTCTCAACAGAAAATCAATAGGAATCTTTTAAAAAATTATGATTATAAAATAGGATGAAAAAATAAACAAATTCACAGAAGGAAAGAAAGAAGAGCCAAAGAAAAAGCACAAGAAACTCATATACACACAGGGTCACACATATTTGCACACACAGAAATTCCATAAAGACACAAAATCTGGAACCATAATATACAAGCAAATGTCTGGTAGGATAAAATAGGAAAAAAAGGAAGAAAGAAAGAAAGAAAGAAAGAAAGAAAGAAAGAAAGAAAGAAAGAAAGAAAGGAAGGAAGGAAAAAAGGAAGGGTCAGACAGCGCATTATGAGACAAAAATACCTCTAAAAATGCCATTAAGTTTGTTTTGGGTTGACCATCTATTGTGGGGCATGGGGCCTGTACTTGGTTTATATACACAGTGAGGTTGCATTGGAGAAAAATAAGTTTTCTTTTAATAGCGGTTAACAATTGGAGATAGCTTTTGGGCTAGGGATGAACTTTGCTTTGTTTCATGTTTCTGTGATGTGATAGAAAGGGTAAGGTAAGTGGAGAACCAGGGTAATGAAACAGGAGATGGATGCATGCTTGACTACTACTGAGAGCATGAGCATTTGGCTGGAAATGAAGAGCAGGCCTGGCCCAGCACAGAGTGAGATATAACTCAAGTCTTAAGTGAGAATGTTTCTAATGCTGTTAGAGGTCCTGCAACTTTATTTTTCTCAGCCAATGGGTTAATGAAAAAGACTGATAATGTGTTACATCAGACACACAGCAATCAGACTCAGAAGAACACATGGCTTATGCATTTAAGTAAGTTTCCTCACTATAAACCAGTGGAGCTGTTATAGAAGGCTTTATAAGGTCATTTGGTAAGGAAGGGGTGACAGTAAAGCAGAAATACCACCCAGCAGCATCTAAGATTTCTGCAGGCCTGTGTCAATCGATAGTCATTTAAGACTATGAGAATAGCTGAACTCAACACACAGGTTTTATCCTCATTCAAGAATCAGAATCTTTGTAGATAAGGAAAGACTGCCCCAAGTTATCCCAGAGTAAGTCAATCTGTCCTCCAGCTCAATGGTGTTTCCAACATAAAATTGTTCCCTCTACCTTAGAAACACAACAGTTTGGAGAGCTATAGAAATAAAATCATCTCTTTTAGTTTGTACAAGATGGTCTTAATTTTCATGAAAACTTTGTTATGGTTTAAAATTGCATTTCTATCTTGCTGAAATTATAAGATTATGAGACCACTCTATTGTTTTCAATTGTCAGAAGGCAACCTTTGTACCCAATGAGTTTACATCTCTCCTAGGTAAAGAGTGGAACCAAGTTACCATTCTTAGAGGAACCAAGACAATGGCTCCTCAGAAGAATTTCTGTGTTCTGGGCTGGGGAATGCCTCACTGGGGAAACATGCCTGCTGCCAAGACTAGTGACTAGAGTGCACGCTCTTGGTGGAAGAAGAGAACTGACTTCTGTAAGCTGTCCTTACACACACACACACACACACACATACACACACACACACACACACACACACACACACACACACACACACACGGACTGTAGCATGCCCCCCATACACACTAGATAGCTAAACATTATTTTTAAATTTTTCTGTGTTCTGTGGATTGGATGAGGGTCACTGTATTGTACTTAATTTTGAGGAAGGAGTCCCTTGTTTATCAGAAAGCAGTGAATGTGCACGGCTTCCTGCCTATGCCTTATAGAGATTAATGCAGTGGAAATAATGACCAAAACAACTACCATTTAATGAGTTTCTACATGCCCAGGGCCACAGTAAGTCCAAATTTATAAACTTTATGTGATTTAATCCTCACCAAAAATTTGGGTAGGTTTTGTTGTTATTAAAAATAATAATTTTCATTATTATTTATAAAATTTTGAGCTTTTAAGTTGATTAACTTTATCCCAAGTCAAATCTGGAATAAGGATAAAAATTAATGTTAGTTTATTTCCAAATCATCATCACCTTGTCCATTATATTACAAGACCATGTGCTTTACTATTTTCAGGTCTCACAAGACAATGACTCTTTTTCAGCCTGCTTCAATTGTTTCCGAGACAGGGCAGAGAGTATCTGTGGGCAGGCTGAGAGCATTCTCTTGGGAAACAATTGGCCTCTGATGTCTGAATCAATACTAAAACCTACTATTAGTATAAAATCATAAACCATAGAAGTTGAAGGATCTCAGCAGGTCATGTGACTACTATTCACTGAAAATCTACTATGAGTTAGACAATGCACTAGAGACTGGAGAAGAAGTAAGAGTACCAACTCCTGCACTGGAGGAAGTCACACTGTAAAAAAAATACTTAAAAATTAATGTAGCAGTGAGGGAATACACAGACTAGTGGAAAAGAGCGTTCATTTTGCGTCTTCCAAGATAGGAAAGTATTTAACAAATAAACTTACATAGAAATGAAGTTAAAAAGAAGAGAATATTTGCACCAAAGACCTAAGCTATAAAATCATGAGGACTGAGGAGATGTTCAACATGAATTTGGGGCCACTTTTCCCCTAATCTATACTCAGGGTGATTGCCTAACTCTTATTTTCTTATTACATGCAAGTCAGTGCTTCTAATTTCTTACCAGCCAACCACTTATAATAGAAAGACACAAAAAAGTATATGAAATAGTGGTCAATAGATACATTAGAACCTATTTACTCTTGTTGCCCAATGATCTGGGCAACAAGATCTGGGAAAAAAGGAAAGGTTCATACCGATGTACTTTGTCATGAAGAAAACAAAGCAAAACAACAACACAACAACAAACACCTCTCAAATTTGACTTATTTATTTATTTATTTATTTATTTTTAAACTAGGCATCAGGCCATTAGCATTAGGGTTACAGAAAAAAAAAAATCTCTGGATGAACTGAAAGTTGTCTTCTTGTTTTCTCCATAATTACTTTGAATTGCAAATAAAGATTACCACAAGACTGAGCAGGGGAGAGGTGCCTTTCTGTTTTTAAGATAAAAAAGGTGAGGGCAGGATGGAAATGAACTGATAAGTCTCTTGTGTGTCTAAGTAAGCAGGAAAGGCTAAACAGATATTAGAATTATGATGAAAATAAAGGCCAGTTTCACTAAACATCTGGCTCTTAGTGATAGCAGTCTGAATAATGGAAAAAATAAGGTGGTGAGGTTGCTGGAATTGCTGGTGAATATTAAATGTTCTTCCTCAGTGAGTCACTTTAGAATGTCAACGAGATCAATTTATGTGATTACAATTAACAAAGTAATTAAGAAACAGAGACAGCTCAAGAGGACAGTGTCTAATAACTAGCTAGAGAAAAGCGAGGGTCCAACAAACAGGGCATTAAATAAAGATCTGCTTGAGAACGTCTATCAATAGGATAGGGTCTGTTTAAGGCAGTCAGGTTGCTGTTCATCAAGGACACTGGTATAAAACTAAAGCTGGAAAGTGAGACACAGTTTGGGGGGATTTAATGCCCCACAGCTTCTCTAATAGCCTGAAAAAGGCTGCAGAGAAAGGGATAGTGTTGTCCCTGGAAAGGACTCCTGGTGTGCAATAGGCCTGGGTCTGTCCCTGTGGTCTCTTCTCCTAGAGATGAGCCAATAAACAAGAATGGTGTCCTTCTTCATTTGTAAGACTATATGATTGAACTCCATGACCTTTATGGGTGCCTGCATCTCTAAAATTTGCTCATAAACACCATCAGTAAATGGGGTTAAATACACTGCCCAAGACACCTGTGCATCAGGCTAACATCTTTCTTTATAGCTCTGATGCTTGGTAAAAGGCAAAGTAATGACAAGAATTTGAGTCCAGGCTTTAGATCTGTGACCTTGGTCAATTCCCCTTTTTGGGACTCAGGTTTCTTGCTTGTAAATGAGGATGTTGATGACCTGTAAACTCTTTCCAATTGATAGTACAATACTTTTAGACCAAGATGACAAAAAGTTCACTTGAAAGCAATGTCAGGACAGCAGAAAGACTGGTGCTAGGCATTGCCATCTTTTGCCAAGCATGAAACTCAACTAAAGGTGGCTACACTGGTATGAAAGAATAGCCAATATTACCCAGTCAAAATGAAGGTTCTAAACATCATGGTTATTAACTAGAGACCATTGTCATTCCTAACCAGTCCCCCAGAGACTTTAGCAAAATCCAAAAATGGAAATAGTTTCAGTTGTTACAGGCAGAACATAGCCAGGAGACAGGATCTGAAAAGGAAGGGGATGTAACTGGCATGGTAAATAGAGGACAGGGCAACTTCTAAACTATGGTCCGTGGCATGATACCACACCACAAGAATTGTGTCCCCAGGTGAGCTTTGTAAATACAATGGATGGACAGTGATGTAACAAGTGGGTAACCTTTACCAGATTAAGGCCATGCAGAAGTAAAGGCCTCCTGTGGCAACTCTCCAGTTCCTCCAGAGTCATAAATCTAGACATTGTATGAATGCTTCTACCATTTAAATCTAGGTAAGGAGTCGCTCAGTTCTTTCAACATACTAAATTTCTTGAATAAAAGGTGAGATTCAGACTTGCTACCTCAAATGAACAGCCTTTATACTAAGCCCAGATGGCAGAAAGAACTGTCTCAGCCTTTAAAAGAAATAGCCAAGGAAAACACAGCTAGCTTGACTATGGTATGGCGTCCTAAGATTCACTGAACTGTTTTGAACATATACTATGGTCCCCCCACCCTGTGGGATTAATTGTGACGTTTTTATTGATGTTTCTAACATGTTTTGATAATAATCTCTTCTCAAGCCCCTTCTGCTTTCATATTTTTTTCATTTATGTAATGTTAGCTTAATTTCTTTGGATTTTTTGGAGGAAAGCAATTGGGAGAAACTTGTAGTGAGGGATGGGAGGCAGTAAATGTCTTTTCCTTTCTTCATCTTTCATTTGGTCTATGTTTAGTTTTATTCTGTTTTAATGCAAGTGTGAGTGTCTCTTTCTTCAAGTTGTATTTCACCTGGAAGACTGAAGCCTACTCAGCAGTGTTCGATCAAAAGGCTTCCCCACGCTGGCCCACAACCTTTAATGAGCTATCTGAGGCTCAGCCCCGTGCCAGCAAACAGTTGCATCCTCAGCACCCTTCTGGCTCCAGGAAATGAAATTCAGAGGCTCCAGATAAACCTTTGTCCAGCAGGAGCCAGAAGAGACCTGAAAAGTTCTCTGACATGGCCAGAAGAGAAGAAACTGTGACAAGTTCTCCCTACCTAGTTGGACCCCAAATCATTACCACAAATTACAAACCATGTAACTAGCCCTTGGCTGTTCCCAGCATCAGACATCTGGCTCAAATGAACACTTACCAACGACTTTTTCAACTGCCAGTTTTCTATCACCTAATTTTGTCTCAAATCTTCCAGAGCCCCAAAGTCCGAGTTGTTTCCTAATAACTGCCTGGAAAGTCACAATATATTGTGGTTTCTATATCATCCTTAATCCTTTCTCACATCCTTCCACATCAGCTGTGACCATGGTAGATAGAAACCCACTGGGAACTTTCCAGGGTTGATTTTAGAATCTTATAGATTGGTGTAGGGCCTGTTCATTTCACAGATACTTTAACAAACCCATAGAGCAACCTATGTAGCAGACTCGGGAGACAGGTTTCCTGGACTTCCTGGATCTTACAAGTGACTTTATTTCTTTGTGCTTTAGTTTCAACGTCTCCAAAGAAAAAATAAAGTTATCTACCTCATAGGGCTAGTGTAGTAATTAATTGATATCAATAAATGTAAAACACTCAGGAAATGCCCTAGAACTAAGTAAGCATGACAATGCTGCCTGCTGATATGATGTCTTTTGGAGGAGAAACCAAGGCCTGGAACCCTGACCAAGGGCACTCTTGATCATTATTGTTGCTGTTCAATGAGGAAACCTCAAAACAAAGATCTAGGTAACATGTAAGTCGCCTGTCATGCCAGTGGGAGGGGGGATTCTGAGTTAAATCTAGTTCTCTTGATCCAAACAGTGTCTCTTACCATAGCTGTGGATATCATAGCATGTCCGAGAGAATAAGAAATTAAGGTAAGATGATTCACTTAGGAACCAAAACTGTCTTCTGAAAGGATGACACAGACAAAGATGACGACTCTCCAAATGAGAGCTGGGAGAAAGAACCAATTAGAGATAATTCTGGAAAAGACACTATTATTAATATTGTTTTCATTTTGAAAGATAGTACAAAATTATTTCTGACTTGTGGGTATTAGGACAAAGTACTTATCCACTAAAAAAGTTGCACACATCCATTGGAACTAGTTAAGCTTGAAGTCAAAATAATTGCACACTCCTGCCCTAGAGTTTCAAATATACAGCAGCTTTCTATGTGTCTAGAAATCGATTACTTCATCGTCAGACAATGCATCCAAGGAGAAATTTCCCCAGCAGCAGGATGAGCAGGCAAGAAAATGAGCAAGCATCTTACAGCTACAAAGCTTTTCCCTGCTCTGACTAAAATCCACTGGGATTTCTTTTATACTTCAGAAGCCTAGATACTTTACTGCTGAAAATGACAAGCCCCTGAGCTTGTTACAATGACTGGCCATACCATGATTGAATCCCATGGCTATTTTGCTGTTGTTATGGGGTCAGCATTATGGATTCTGAATCTGTTTGAGCTGCTAGTGTTCTACTTTCTAGCATTCAGCATTATTGGCTCTGAAGAAAGCATTGGTTTTATAGACTATGAATGTGTATTAAGAATAATACCAGGGTACACATTATAACCAAACCTTTATGTGTTCTCATTGCTTCCTAATAAAACACTTGCAAGGTTCTCCAAGGGGCCCACCTCAGCTAACCTAGGAAGTCATCCAGCCTATTAAGTTAATTTGAGGAACTTGCCAAGTCAGGGCTTCTCTGTTGATGCATGACATAGAATGTGACAGTTTTTAGAAGTGGCTTGTTTAAAAGCTTTGCACTTCCTTGGATCAAGGGGTCATATAATACAACTGGATTATTATCACATCATTGTACATATTAATTAGGTAAAATTCTTTCTCACATATATGCAAAACAAAGCATGCAGGCTTTTAATGCTAAAATGAGATGTAGCCTTCCTTTTTCCATATTTGCTTCACTTTAAATCAATCAGGGTTTTCTAAAAGGTGAACTATGTGAAAGGTCCTCAGCCATGTCCAAAGGGAGCAAGCCACTCCTGGATAGTTGTCATCTGATTAGCATCCATTGTAGTGAAGTCTTGTTGATCCAAACCTCATCTAATCCTAGGCTCCAAGTATATAACCAGTTAATCTTTTGAGATGATTTGACAGTGTATACAGAAATCTTACTTGTAATCTTTAACGAACAAAGGAAAGGAACAAAAGACCTTATTTAAAAAGAGTCAGGCAACGTAAAAGTAGGAAGAGATTTACTCAACAATTAAGAGATAAATATCAGCAATTACAGCATCTGTAGTCCAGGTGTGGTCTTATTTAATCTCTCTTCACCAAGGAATTAGTAAAGCCTCACTCTCCCTCTTGCATCATTCTCCATAGGGATTCCTGATTATGCTCCCTGTGGTGACTCTCACAGTCTGGCTGCATTCTCCAGCCTTCCCCTCTGCCCACACAATGGCTCCAATACGTGTAGCTGTTGGTGTTTTCAGTTCTGATCTCTTGCTGCTCCTATACATCCACTCTGATCTCTGACCTCTGACCTCTGCTGTTCTTCCTTCTCTCCCGCTGCATCCAGCATCAGGTTT
Organism: Cricetiscus sungorus; assembly: GCA_030556225.1. Classification (NCBI taxonomy): domain Eukaryota; kingdom Metazoa; phylum Chordata; class Mammalia; order Rodentia; family Cricetidae; genus Cricetiscus; species Cricetiscus sungorus. The sequence continues at coordinate 38,109,955 of JANBXA010000398.1, forward strand.
GCATCCCTTCTGTGGTTAGAACGTTGTATAGGTTAGGTCTTAAACTGGTAGGTGGCAACTGGACTACAGAATATCCCCCAACTTCAAGGAAGTCTAGAATGTGCAGAAAAGCAGAGCTCAGTTCTCAGTTCTAAGGCAGAGTTCATCCCACCCAGGACTGTAGGCTGTACTGCAAGCAAGCACACAGCTGGAGAAGTCTGAATGCTCAAGCTAATGAAAGTACTTTCTCAAATCATCATAGGTCCAAAGATGTCTTGTTACTATCCACTGTCCTGTCTGCTCTAAAACTATAAAACATCCAAACTGTGGTCACTTAAGGAGACAGTCTTGCCTGGGAAACACTAACTCAGCTAAGCCACAGCTGGATGCTTCTTTTGCTCCATGGTACTGATGGCATTTACTTGGTAGCTTGCTCAGCCAGCTCTGGAGCCCAAGAGCTTCACTTTCATGTCACCTTATGGGAACCAATGGCAGGAAATCTATGCCAGGGCCAGTCTAAGATGACAGACTCAGGAAAATTAGACTACTGGGTCAAAAGACGTGACATGAGGCTGAGATTAAAAACAGCCAAGGGGTCTCCACTGTTCTGAATCTGATTGTGGTACTCCCTCACATTTCAAAGGAAGGTGATAGGACTCCACTGCTGAGGAGAACAGGAACTATGAATGTGTGGCCCTTGTTAGTACCCTACACTTAAAGGTGTTAAAATGCTGCCATTCTTATCTCATAGCTACACAGTGACTTCACTGTTCTTAATTTTCTCTGATCTTAGTTTCTTCCCTAGTTTTGCTATCTATCCTGGCTAATATGGCCATCAACTGAGTTAATATATACTCACCATCTAGGGAAAATAATGACCTCAAATTATAATCAAAATAAATGTAAACAGAGAAACATCCATGAAATATTTCTAAGCCAAATTCCTAGAGGATTGTCTGTATTATCATCAGTCTTTCTCTGTGAAGTGCAGAGGTTTCTCTTGACTAGAGTTTTCAAGTAAGATATGTGTCATCTATTTAAACTTAAATGTCATCCAAGTAACAAACATGTTAGGAGTATGTCTCAATACTGTTTGGGATGCAATTATACTTAAATGATTATTTGTGAGGTCTTAAAGTCCTGATTTTTTGCTAACATGAAATTATGTGCATATTTTCCTGTGTGTTGCAGTCCTACAATAGAAATAGGGATCAAACAATTCCTTCCACTTTCCTCTCCTGTGGCAGCAGGTTCAGAAACACTTAGATTTGGATGAGGGTAAAAGGAATCCAACTCTATATGAGATTAATAAAATCTTATTTTTCTTCTAAACAACTTCTTAGTCTCTTTATTTTGCAAGTAATTTTGTTCATAGTGCTATGATTTTCTTTAGTGTGTAACCTGGATTATTTTGTAGCATATTAAATGTAATCATTTATATAATCATATTATATAGTCCTTTAGTTTAGATACTGTATCCATTTAGAACTCCCCATTACAATGCAAATTAATATTTTAATTAATTTTTTATCTTACATCTACCATTTTGGTAAGCTTTCTATATTACCTATGAATGTCCCCACCTACTTTGTGACATGGTGTTGCTCTGTAGCCCAGAGCAACCTGGAAGTACTCACAGTAATTTTCAAGCCTCTCAAGTGATAGAATTAGAGATTTGAGCCATCACACTAAGTCATGAATGACTTTTACTAAAATAAACATTTCTGCTTGGCAACTACAGCTGTCATTACTTTTCTAAATTGAAGAAAATCTTTGCATTTATATATAATCATGTTGCAAACTTAAAGGGTCAGTCAAAATATATAGCAAGTGTGTACTATGCGCTGAGTCAACAATAATTAACATATGTTTTTGTTTTCTTTTTGGCCTCAGAGGAGTTCTGAGTCTAAGATGAATACAAGATGTGAACAGATTGTCACAAGGCAATGTGATAGGTCTCAAAATACATGAGCAGAGTTCGGTTGTTATGATGACTAACAGTGCTCTGGGAATTTGCTGTTAGAGTAGGTGGCATTTGATCTGATCTAAGAGGACAGGTAAGAAAGCAGCAGTTAGAAAAACGTTTGTGAGGGTGAGAAAATTGTGGTCTACTCTAAGCTGGCAAGGAGGAGCAAGAGCCCCATGTCCCAAGATTCACTCTTATCATAGGAAAACTGTCATCTAAGTTAAGATTAGAAACGCAGAAGTAGAGCAACTGCAGCAACTGATCACAGGGTCCACAGACATCCAAACAAAGGTATCCATCTTCAACAAGGAGAAGAAGAAGTAAATAGATGCTGTAGCTCTAGAGATTTTTCATCTCTCACTGTGACAAGAGCCTGTTTTCTTCACAAGGCTGGCTTCGAGGACTACAGGGGAAAAATGGCTACTTTTCAGCTTCAAGTGATGAACAGAAATGTTTCTGTGTTAGGTAGTTCTCTGACATAGTGAAGGAAAAAGACAAAAAGTGTCAGATGACTCTTATATGAATACTTTATTGCAAGTTCCCAAAATAGCTAGAAAGAAAACCTTGTACCTACAGAAGCTCTGTGTGACAGCCCAGTGGTCCAACTTGGGCAAGAGGTAAAAGGCAATGAGCAATCCTGAAAAGATAATAGAAATTGCCTTTCTGATTTCTGACATATCTTCAAATGGTTGATCTTTATTTCACAGCTGACTTATTTATTGAACCACTACAATTTGAGGGACACAATGAGATACTATTCTTACAATTTTTAGAATGCCATGTCAAATGCCATGAAGTTCATACATTGCAGTTGGAACACTGTTGATGGGGTCCACTTTGGAATGAAGCCAGGAAGCTAAATTTACATACATCCATTTCCTCTATAAAATAAAATTTATGCATACACAAATGACATGAATGAAATGTTGATAAATGTTTTCATAAATATAACATCTGGAAATAATCCAACATCCATCAGCTGGTGAATAATGTCATGTATAAACAGCAATAAAATAAGGATCTAGAAAGGCATAGAACATGATATATAATCTCAAAAGCATTAAAAAAAATCAGACTTACAGAATATGAATTGAGCAGTTCAATTTAATTCTGGAGGGGAAAAGCATAGAAACAGAAATTACATTAGTAGTTGCCAGTGGCTGGAGGTGGTAAAGGGGACTGATGGCTAAGCATAAAGAAATGAGCTACCTTGTTTTTAGTTACCATTATATGGATATATGAAAATTTAGAAAGTCATTGACATCTATACCTGAAAAGGTTGGTAAATTATATCTCAATAAGCAGTACAACAATAACTTGTATGTCTAAAATAAAAATAAACCGAGGAAGGCATTATCTTCAATTTTCATTTGAATATTGGTTGAATCATTTGTGTCTGTGGGGTTTTTGATCCATAGCCTCTTGCTTGTTTTAACTCATATTTAGCAGGAAAATTAAATGTCAGCCATCCCTCTTCAAACTTTGTTTTGGGGGTGGGTAGGGTTGCAGAGCTGAGGTTCCACCCCAGAGTCTCACTTTAGGCAAGTGTTCCACCACTGCCATGTCCCAGACCTCAGAGTCATGAGAGACTATGCACAGTGATAGCTATAATATAGAGAACTTCTTCTGCAGCTAGGACCTGGAAGAAATATCATTCAATCCATGCTCAGTGTTTACATGAGGAACTCAAGTTGAAATTTTCCCAGATGCAAATCAACCTAGCAAAATCAATAAATAGGTAGTCAAATAAGGACTACTTCAGCTTAATAATGGGATGCAGCCAAGGAAGTTCCCCACTCCCACCTTCCTATTTTATGAAGCAGTCCTAAAAACTACAGAGGGAAAGTAGGCAAAAAATTTTTTTTATCTACAGCATCCTTTGTTTGGTATTAGAACACTAACCGAGGGAATTGCAAAGCCATGAAAACAAAGACCAGTTTCCCAGATGGCAGACTTTCCTTCTTCAGCACAAGTTTCTTGTCTTTCTTGCTTGACAGCCCTGGTGTCATGTCGGTATATAAAATTCCTGAGCTGGCCACTGGACAGACAAGGCTTGCTTCTCTTATGACCTTTCACCTAAGTCAATACTTGTCACGGGGACAGGAAGAAAGGCTTGAGAAGCATAGTAAAAGAGTAATCCTTGGGATCTTTTCTGAATGTCATCTAAGTACTTCAGTAGACCACTGCTATTAAGCTTATAACTTAGTACTGAAAGGGTGAGGCCAGGCAAGAAAATTAATTTACAATCCACATGGCATCATAATTGTAGGCACAATGCTACTGAGGCAATGATTCAATGAAAATGCATGGTACGTGCATGTGAACTGCTCAGGCGCTAGTCTACACCATGGCCTTTACAGAGCAGGGTGCTTTAGAAAAAGTATATATTCCTCAGAACAGCCCCTAGTGTGGGGGGCAGGAAGATCTCACACAACAGGAACTGAGGCAGGGCAGACATGAAGTCCAATGACAAGCAGAAGGACAGGTGTGATATTTTTCAGTGCTGAGATTGCTCTCCCAACCTTTTCAATTAAATGCCAGGAGCTATGGATTTATCTGCATCCAGTTATGCCAGCACTTTCATTTTTCCAATGTATAATTTTAGCTTCTTTATCAAAAATCAGGTGTTCATAGGTGTATGGGTTAATGTCAAGGTTTTCAATTCGATTGAATTGGTCTTCCTGTCTATTTTTGCAATAATACCAAGCTATTTTCAGGACTATAGCTCTATAATAGAGCTTGAAGTTAGGTATGGTGATGCCTCTGGAACTTCCTTTATTGTACAGGGCTGTTTTGGCTATCCTGAGTTTTGTTTTTTTTTTTTTTTTTTTACTATGTTGATTCTACCATTTTCTGGTATCTTCTTTAATTTCTTTCTTTAAAGTCACAAAGTTCTTATTATATAGGTCTTTTACTTGTTTGGTTAGAGTTACCCCCAAGATATTTTATGTTGTTTCTGGCTATTGTAAAAGGTGATGTTTCTCTAGATTTCTTTCTCAGCCCCTTTATCGTCTGTATGTAGTAAGGCTACAATTTTTTTTTTCTTTTTTCTTTTTAGTTAATCTTGTGTCCTGCCACTTTGCTGAAAGTGTTTATCAGCTGTAAGAGTTCCTTGGCTTGGTAGAGTTTTTTGGGTCACTTATGTAAACTATCATGTCATCTGCAAATATTGAAAGTTTGACTTTTTCCTTTCCAATTCGTATCCCCTTGTTCTCCTTTTGTTTTCTTATTGCTCTAGCTAGAACTTCAAGTACAATATTGAAGAGATATGGTGAGAATAGACAGCTTTGTATTGTTCCTGATTTTAGAGGAGTCACATTGGGTTTCTACCCATTTATTTTGATGTTGGCTGTTGGTTTACTCTATATTGCTTGTATTATGTTTAGGTATGTTCCTGTTATCCATGATCTCTCCACGACCTTTATCATGAATGGGTGTTGGATTTTGTCAAAGGCTTTTACAGCATCTAGTGAGACGATCATATGGTTTTTCTTTTTTAGTTTATTTATATGGTGGATCACACTGATAGATTTTCATATGCTGAACCATCCCTGAATCTCATTTCCTATTTTAGGGTCTCTATCATTTTCATGAAGTTGTTTTTAGGGTTGTTCTCTTCTGCTTCATACACCCGCTTCTTTCTTGGGTCTATTTGATTGGAAAACAAATAGCATTAGACTGTGTATGGTGGTATTGGGTTGGGTGTTTGGGCTTTGGATGAATTAAGATATCTATGAATCATGTAATTTTCTATTTCTTGTCCTTTGAGAGCACAGGTACACTTGCCACAGAAAGACCCATGGGTAGACTCAAATAATCTACTCTCAAGCATTATATTTGGAAAGCACACACTTACAATACCCACATAAGGCATAAAAAAAAGAAAAGTTTTCTTGACTCAATTAGGATTTTGAAAACTTGGAAGCCAGGTGTTACTTTAACTTCTTAAGCAAAAGAGAAAATACAATAAAACAAAAGACACTTATTTGAGATGACCTAAGCTTGGTCTTCTTGTAGCCCACTGTCACTACAAGGAGCGCATTTCTAACCCCATCTTGCTCAGAGTTTCTCCCTGTTTGACTGACAACAAAATATTGCAGAGAGTGATGGAGATGTCCTTCTGTATACTGTGAATGTGTTCTCCTATTTGTAGGTGAATAAATGATGATTGGCCAGTAGCCAGGCAAGACATAGGCAGGGCTACCAGAATGCTGGAAAGAGGGACGCAGAGAGAAGCTTCCAGAGAGATTTCATGTAGCTGGTGAGGGTTCAGGTACTCTTTGGTAAGATAAGATTACATGGAGATACAAAGATTAATAGAAATAAGTTAATAATTAAGAGTTAGCCAATAAGAAGCCTGAGTTATTGGCCAAACAGTTTATAATTAATATAAGCCTCTGTGTGTTTATTTGGGACTAATGGCTGTGGGACCAATTGAGACAGAAACTCTGTCATCAAGAAAGTATAAGAAAAGGGCCATTGTCCAATTCTACCAAAAGTAGTCTACGGATTCAAGGTAATCCCCATCAAAGTCCCAGCACAATTCTTCACAGACCTTGAAAGAGTAATATTCAACTTTGTATGGAAAAACAAGAAACCCAAGATAGCCAAAACAATCCTGTACAACAAAAAACTTCTGGAGGCATCACCATCCCTGACTTTAAGCTCTATTACAAAGCTACAGTAATAAAAATAGCTTGGTATTGGCATAAAAAAAGAGAGGTGGACCAATGAAATCAAATTGAGGACCACCATATCAACCCACACACCTATGAACACCCAATTTTTGACAAAGAAGCTAAAAATATAAAATGAAAAAAAGAAAATATATTCAACAAATGGTGCTGGTATAACTGGCTGTCAACATATAGAGTAATGCAATTAGATCCATATCTATTGCCATGCACAAAATTCAAGTCTGAGTGGATCAAAGACCTCACTATAAATCCATCTACACTGAACCTCATAGAAGAGAAAGTGAGAAATACATTTGAATGCATGGGCACAGGAGACTACTTCCTAAATAGAATACCAGTAACACAGACTCTGAGAGCAACAATTAATAAATGGGACCTCCTAAAAGTGAGAAGCTTCTATAAAGCAAAGAACATGATCAATGAAACAAAATGTCTCCCCAGAGAATGGGAAAATATCTTCACCAACCCCACATCTGACAGAGGGCTGATCTCCAAAATAAACAAAGAACTCAAGAACCTAGGAATCAAACTACCAAATAATCCAATTTAAAAAATAGGTTACAGATCTAAATAGGAAATTCTCAACAAACAATCTCAAATGGCAGAAAGACACTTAAGGAAGTACTCAACATCCTTAGTCATCAAAGAAATGCAAATCAAAATCACACTGAGATTCTGTCTCTTATACCTATTATAATGGCTAAGATCAAAAATACCAATGACAGTTTATGCTGGAGAGAATGTGGAGAAAGGGGAACACTCCTTCATTGCTGATGGGAGTGTGAACTTGTACAGCCACTGTCACAATCAGTATGGTGATTTCTCAGAAAACTAAGGATCAACATGCCTCAAGACTCTTGCAATACCAATATTGGGCATATACCCAAAAGGGGCACATTCACATCACAAAGACATTTGCTCAACTATTGTTCATAACAACATTATTTGTAATAGCCAGATCTTGGAAACAGCCTAGATGCCCCTCAACTGAGGAATGGACAAAGAAAATGTGGTACATTTACACAATGGAGTACTACTCAGATGTAAGAAACAACATCCTAAAATTTGCAGACAAATGGACAGAACTAGAAAACAAAAAAACAAACAAACAAAACAAACAAAAACATACTGAGGGAGGTAGCCCAAAACCAGAAAGATAAATATATTATGCATTAACTCATAAATGGAAACCAGACATAAAGCAAAAGATACCCAGACTACAATCTACAACCACAGAGAAGCTTGAACCCTCTTCCAGAAACAGATGGAAGCAGATACAGAAATCCACAACTAACCAATGGGCCAAGTTCCTGGAGTACAATTGAAGTGAGGGAGGAGCAATAATATGAAAAAAGGAGTCAAGATCATGATTGAGAAACCCACAGAATCAGCTGACCTGAGCTAGTGAGAGATCCCTGACTCAGCTCTGACAAACGGGGAACCTGCATAAGACCATACTAGACTCCCTTAATATAGGTGACAATGGTGTGACTGGGACAATATATGAGGCCAATGGCTGTGAGTTCAAGATCTAACACTAATGCACAAACTGGCTTAGTGGAGCTCATTCTATATGGAGAGATACCTTGCCCAGCCTAGACACAGGGGTATGGTAGGTGGAGAGATGCCTTGGTCCTGTCTCAACAAGATGATAGGACAGACTTAGACTTCCTAGGGGAGGCCTTACCTTCTTCATGAAGCAGATGGGAGGAAAGGGGAGAGTGGGAGAAAGGGGGTAAGAGGAGGGAGGGGGAACTGGGATTGGAATGTAAAAAAATAAATTAATAAAAAAAGAAAAGTGGCCTTGTCAATCCCATCCACAAATAATGCTTCTCATAACTGTATAACTGGGGTGCAGAATAGATCCACCAGCCAGATGTCACAATAATAGCACAGCTTCAACCACAAACACAGAATATTTGGTTGAACATGAGGAAAAACTTGCTCACAGTACAAATAAGAAATAGCTACAAGGTAATTTACTCCCAACACCTATGTCTTAGTTAGGGTTTCTGTTGGGATGATAGAACACCATGACCAAAATCAACTGGGAGAGGAAAGGGTCTATTTCATTTACAACCAATAATCCATCATCCAGGGAAGTCAAGGAAGGAACTCAAGGCAAGAACCTGGAAAAGAAGCCACGGAGGAGTGTTGCTTACTGCCTTGCTCCTAATGGCTTGCTCAGCCTGCTTCTTTGAAGCATTTAGGATCATCAGCCCAGGGGTTCATACCACCATAGTGAGATGGGCTCTCCCACAATGATCATCAACCAAGTAAATGACCTGCAGACTTGCCTACAAAGCAATTTTATGGAATCTTTCTATCAATCAGGACTCCTTCTTCCCAGGTAACCCTAGCATGTATAAGTTGACATAAAACTGCCATCCTATCATGCCTTTGTATAATGCAGTTATTCCCAAACTTCTCTTTCAGAAACTAGTATTTCTGGAAAGAGAAAGCATCCAATTATATTAATTCTTTGCTCAAATAAATCCTATTTTTTGCTAAATATCATGCATATTTATTGAAGTAAGTTGTTGAAATATATCAAAGAGAACTGACTTCTAACTTAGGTTTTAGTCTTTCTAGGCAAATATATGTAATTGTTCATGATGAAAATACACTCCAATTCTACTTTGAAATGTATAACAAATAGGTGTGAGTAAGGATTGAGGGAGCCCCAAGGCTAGCCCAGGTTTCAATATGCAACCACAGGTATAGTCAGTGGAAAGCCATGTTCCTTCTGCCAGAAGCAAGGAAATGACTCTTTCTTTTTTGGGTGGGGGCAGGAACCACCAGAAATCTTTCCATAGTCGATCTTGAGCCAATTCCTAATATATGAACTATCTGAGACCTAACATTTGTGAGTTTTAGAGTAAACCCCCAGTTCCTTTTGGTATTTGCCTTGTTTTGACATAAGTGAGGAAACACTTTTCTTACATGGTCAATGACATTATCAAATCTCATTTGTGGAAAATAAAATGGATTGTGCCCAGGGCACTAAGTGGTCAGCATGTCTATGTATTGTACTACTTTCTTCTCACACCTTAAGGAGCATGACATGGACAAAACAAAGTCAAGCATACCCCTTCCAAAGTTAACTCACCCCATTCAGATACAAAAGCAGTAAATTAGCTTTACCACAATTCAATTGGGGGGGGGGTGGGTATTATATTCAAAAGAGATTTTAAAAAACACTGTTGTATTAAGTACAGCTATTCTGGATGATAAAAGAACTAGTATCTGTTAAATATTTGGGTCTCCTATTTAGAATTTCTATCTAGTTTGCTTGAGATTTTCCATAGTAACAAATAAAGGTCAGTATCTTTCCTCTTAGGTGTGAGTGTTCTGTCAATAGGAGAATCCAACATTGGAAAATGTGTCCTATTGACAATGGGGGATTTTCTCTAAAGACAATCACATGTCCAATATTCTTGGCAAGAATTTATAACTAGATAAATACTACATGTCATGTTTCCCTCTACTTCTCAATAATTAGGACTGCATAGGAGATGGGGAGTTTCAATATGTAGTAAAAACAACTCCATGTATGAAATTATCTGTGTTGGTAGCAGTATTGTGTGGCACACCTTCCTCTATCTATTGTGGAAGATGCAGGAAGCTTTCCAATCCTGGTGCAAGATATGGTCAATTCAGAGATGTTCACTCAGTCTGACAATTTGGTTGTTGTTGTTTAATTAATGAACAAATGTATATAAACATATTGTTTAAGATTAATTTAAAATATTACAAGTTATAACACCTTTGTCAACTGTTCACTGGTATAAAATATGCTAAAATACAAAGTTCTCTCAGTTAGTAATTACCATTGCTTTTACTAGTAATTCCACATTCAACATCACCATTTTTAAGCAGAATTTGAGTTGACTCTGTAAAATGAGTTCTTTCACAGATTAAACCTTCTAATAAAGTTAATCTGACCATTACTTAAATTTCATATATTAAATTATAACATATATAGCGGGGCCTAAACTTAAACCTGCAGCCATCAATATCAAGGATAACCTTGTAAACCTTGGAAAGAGGATAGTACAATCCATTGTACAAACCCCAGGAATGAATGTCTTTGGGTTATGGCAGGGGGAAGTCAGGGAGTCAGGGTGGGCTACTGTATGTGCTCGACACCCCCACCCATGGGTCAGCCTTTCATTCAAGTATTTATTCAACAACTGTAGAAAGCTTAATCAATTTCAACTATTCGGTTAAAGGTGTTAGAAAGTCCAATTCAGAGTGAGTTTATCAAAGAAGGGAGTTTCTTGTTCTATTTACTAGTCCAGAAGTATGCAGTATTTAAGTAGTAGCTGGTGTCCTTGGAATCCTGGCATCTCCCCCTTTTTGGTTTTGCTTCTTCAAACTGAGTCTCTTCTCTGATAGAACTTTGTCAATTGTTAGCTGATATACAAAATGCCAACATTCAAAGTACTCCCAGTTAGTAATCCCCACTCCTTCCCATTCTTTACTAGTAACTCCACATTCAATATATTTTTGAGAACATTAACATATTATTAGTCAATAGATGAATGACTAAGTATGGTGGAGCATCGAAATGGCCACACCCTTAAGTGAAACAGGCAACTCAGTCTGAATAAGAATAGTGGTGGGTGGATCTTTGGAGCCTGAATATTGTATGTGTGTGAATGTGTTTGTCTGATGTATGTATGTGAATGTAGGCAGATGTGTGTCACTGTGCACATGTGGAGGTCTAATGACAACTTTCAAGCTTGTTTGGGAGGCAGGGTTTCTTTGTTTTTGCCATGCTCTCCACTCCAGGCTATCTGGCCCATGAACTTCAGGGTAATCTCCTGTCTTCACCCTGTAGCTCATTGTAAATGTGCTTGGATCATAGTTATGCACCATAGCATCTAGCTTTTTTGGTGACAGAATGCAGGTCATCAGGCTTGCACAGCAAGTGCAATAACAGCTCTCTAAGTAATACTTCTGTGTAAGACCACTGCCTTTACCTTTAGCAAATAACATAGAAAACTAGTTTATCTGAATTTTTGAAAAGTTTAAAATAATACAGTAATTGTTAAAGAGACTATAAGGTAGAAAAAAGTCAAAAAGTAAAAAAAAAATCTCAATCTGAATTAGGCTACTTCATAACATTTTATTAAGAAAAAGATTCTAGAAATGGATGCTAAAGCTTTTCCAAAACCTTAGACTCCATAAAATTCTCCTCTGAGATTTCCTTAAATTTAAGTCCTACATACTGTCACATTGAGAGAGCCTCTATTTTCATAATTTTAGAGTAAGATCATAGGTAAATTTGAGGCCTCTATTTGAAATACCAAATGTGTTAGGATTTGATCTTTGAGACATTGATATGTTCTTTTTTTCCCCCTCCCAATGTTTGTTTCCTGCTTTCCCTCTTCTAATGTAAGCTGCAAGCTGCAAGGATACCTATGGAGAAATGAGGCAGAAAACAGAACAGTCTAAGCTTCCAGGTTTGGCTTTTAAAGTTCTGGAAAATAAGAACAGAATAGTAAAGAAGAATTTTTATTTACCACATTCTCCATACTCACACAACTAAACATACCCACTGAGCTTACTATGTAGGCAGGCAAGATCTAGGTCTCCTGATTAGTAAAACAGTGAAAATTTAAGTTTTTACACGGGAAGTTTATGAGTCCTGGAGAAAGGGATAACTGACAGATCCCAGCAGATGAGAACACAGGAAGCTAAGAGTTGCTCCTTCTCTCCTTCACCCAGAACTTGACATAGAAATAGCCATTTCTTTTTTTCAGTTCTCCATTCTTCCAGAAGATTATCACTTAAGTTGGATAGAAAGAAGGTTCACTAAGGAAACCATGCTGACATAAAGAATTTAAGTGACTAAAACTCATCGTTAGTTGACATGTCCTAGTCTTCAGAAAAAGGAAGTGGGTTTAACAATGATTGAGTGTCATTTGGAGAATAACTGAACATAAAAACTTAAGCCAATCCTTTCACCAAAAAAAAAAAGTTTTTATAAATTATGATGGAAGGCCAAAACATAGGAGATTATTGACTACATCTCTTCAAGGAATATTTATATACTTTACATTAGTTGTCTATTGCTACATAATAAATTAGTCTATCTTATTAGTTTAAAATTATAATAATGAGTTGTTTTCTCAGCATATCTGTGGGTCAGGAATTTGGGAGTGGATGAGCTATGTCGTTTGGTTCCTACTTTCTCATGATGAAGATGTTGGTTGAGACTGTAATACTTGACTGAGCTGGATGATATACATCTAAGGTGATTCAGTGACTCATTCCTAAGCCACAAGTTCACTGGGCTACTGCAAGGAGGCATTTGTTCCTTCAGAGAGTTGCTTGAGGATGCTCACAACATGGTGACTGGAATCCCCAGTGGGAGCTTTAAAAACATCCAGAAACCCATTGCCTGTCATGACCAAGTTCAGAAGTTGTACACTATTATTTTCTCCAATTACTATTGGTTATGAAGGTCAAGTTTATTGGTTGTATGGAGAGTTTCTACAAAACCAACAAGACCAGGAGGTGAGGTTTTTTAATTCATGATTCAGAGATTGGTCATCATAGCTCCTTGCTTTGTAATATTTCTACTAGTGAGTAAAGGATGATTGGACCAAGAAAGGAGACATTCTAATTAAATGTCACCCTTGTCTGTCATTGCATGTACAAAAGGGGAAGGCAGCTCACCTTGGGCTCAAAGAAAAACAGGGAATAGGTTGTGTTATTTATGCTCGACTCTGACTGAACTTATTTTTGTCTGCTTTCCAAAGACGTGGCAAAAGGTCAATAGGGGAAGCTTCATTTTAACTGCTCAGACCAAAGAAAGGAAAGTGAACCTTGGTCAGTCAAGCAATAAAGAAAAACAGAGTGGATCATGTTTGATTCTAATTTGAGTAGAAATTAAAAGGGATGACTGTAACAACTCATTTGTTTCTTAAAATTCTGAACCTTTGCTCAATGTCTTCTAAAGACAGAGTTTAGGAGCCAATGAGGAGAATGGGGCTCTACCCAAGTTCCCGCCCTTAAACACGTATGCCAGTCACTAAGGCAGAAGGTGTCTGCCACTGCCTCTAGGCCTTCATAGTTCATGGGCTGCCCAGCCTCCATATGGCCCTAGAAAGAAAGGAACAACAAACAACAGGATGAGAGGTTGAACTAAAGTTAAGATACAGAAAAATATGAGATGTTTTTCTTCTTACACTTTTACATGAGATTTAAACTAATGCCCAAAATTTCCTGAGCCCAATGCTATAAAAAAAAACTCCAAATAACACCACTTTCATCTATATAAAACAAAATAATTTGTTTCCTCCATTCATTGGGTTACTCTATTAGTCAACTAAAAGAAAAAAATAGTCAAATCTTCAAGAATGGTTTTAAGTAAAATCATTTAGTAGTGTTACCTGCATTAATAAAAAAAATAAACAAAAAATAAAATTTATGTTAACGACTACCTAGTCATACTTTCCGTCTCATTTATCTCCACAAAAGTTAGAATTGTACATGGCACCTCCCAATTTTCAGATGAACAGTCTGGGGGCCAGAAAAGCTAAATGACTTATTAAAGAATAAGTAACAGAGCTTGGGTCGGACTGATGACTCCACAGCCTTACTTACTCTGCTGAGCAAAGTCTTTGACAAAAAGAGTCACCAGTTTAGAACACAAGGATATTTATACACTTTCAGAGAAATAGTTTCCAAGTGAGGTTTCCATTCCCGTGATAAAACACTGACCAACCAAGGGAGGAAAGAGTTCATCTGGTTTACAGGCTGTAGTCCGTCATTGGAAGCGAAAACAGGAACTTACAGCAGGAACTTAGAAGCAGGAATTGAAGCAGGGACAAGAGAAGAATGCTGCTTACTGGCTTGCTCTCTACAGAGGTACTGTCCACAGTGAATGTGTCCTCTCATACCAATTATTAATTAAGAAATTCCCCCACAGACTTGCCTACAGGTAACATAATAGGGCATTTTCTCAATTGAAATTCCTCTTCCCAAATTACTTGAGTTTGTGTTAAGTTGACAAAAAACCCAACCACCCCAAATATTTATAATTGAAACACAATATGTAACACAAATGAAGAAAATAATTGACCATCATATCCAATTCTAACAAATTCTAACATTCATTGTACACAAAATACTCTGTTTTAATAACAAAAATCATAAAGGCTTTAAGATTGAGAAACATGTCACAGGTACACTAGCCATATGGGACTGGACTTCCTTATCATATGGTGGGTTTTGAGTATGAGCTCCTGACTGAATGGCTTCTGCTGACCTTCTCACTGAAGAAAAAACCTGAGAATTCTCTACTCTATAACATACTTCATTCACAATTGTGTTAGGTTTATTTATTTGATTTTGGTCACTGTCACAAAATATCCAACAGAAGCAACTTAAGGACAGGAAGGACTTACTTTGACACGAGCTTCAGTCCATGGTTCCTGGGTTCATTGCTGTGACCCTTGAGGTTAAAGAGGACATATTATGGTAGGAGCACATCAGAGAAGAGAATCTTCACCTTACAGTGGCTTGGAAGCAAGAGAGAGGATGAAGCAGGTATGTGATTATGCATCTCAGTTGTCAACTTGATGAGACAAGTTTCTGGCATGCCTGTGCACAACTATCTGGGTTATGTTAATTGAGGTGGCATGATCCCCTCACTGTTGGTAACATTATTCCCTTAGCTGGGAGGCTGGACTGTATGAAAACTAGAAATGGAATTTAGCACAAATATTCATGGCTTTCCCTTCTTCACTGTGGCTGCAAAGTGGCCCTGGCTCAGGCCACTGTGCCTTCTCCACCACAACAGACCTTAACCTCGAACTGTGAACCAAATGAATTCCTTTCCCGTAAACTCCTTTCCTCCAGGTGTTTTAACATAGAAGCAAGCAACTAAAACAAACTAGAACCTTCCAGAACAGCTCCAGTGAGCTGCTTCCTCTATAAGGCCTGAGTCCCTGAAGTTCCTATCACCTTCTCAAGACAGAACCACTCCCTTGAAGCCCAAGAATTCAACACACAGGCTGTAGGGACATTTCACATTCTAACCGTAGTGACTGTAGTGGGATATTCACTTTGTCTGCTTCAGTGGCACTGACCACGCCCATTGGGGGGTGGAGCCAGGGGCGGAAGTGTCCTAAGGAACTAGGTCTGAGGAGGAGCCTGGGAATGCTTGCTCTCTTGCTTGCAGGATGTGGAGAGGAGAGCATCCGGTGGAACCTGCTGGTGTTCATTTGTCTAAGTTGTAAGCTACTTCTCCCTGAATAAACATCTATTCGGCCTATCTGTTTATCCAGATCCTTATTAAACTGTGATAAGTGACAATATTTTTCAAGTCTTGAGTTAAAAATTCAGAAATTTTTGATAAGTTTGACTATTTTTTCTCAGTAGATATAGTTGCTCACATTAACAAAGAAGCTGACAAATAACAGCTCTTGTTTTCTCTTTTTATTGAAAAGAGATTCCCCCCCCCCCCCCGCACATGATATATTCTGGTTATTGTTTCCTTTTCCTCTGCTCTTCCTAGTTCCTCTTCAGATCTCCTCCCACCCCAATCCACTCCCTTTCTGTCTCTGATTAGAAAAATAGGCTTCTAAGAGATAATAATTATAAACTATATAATAAAACAAAAATGAGCACATTAGAGTTGGACAAGACAAATAAAAGATGGAAAAGAATACAAAAGGAGTCAAATAATCAGAGGTGTAACTCTCCTTAGGCCACATGAACATGGAAATTTACCTCATGGCTTCTCATAAAGTACTTCAGTTATTCTTAAAACTGTCACGAGGCCGCCAAAGTTCCTTAGTCTTGGAAAATATGATCATTTATAAAAGATATGTCTTAGTTTATAAAATGATGCAAAGCTGCCAGGTATGGTAGTGCCTGCCTCTAACCCTAGCACTTGGGAGGCCAGAGGCAGGATGACTTGTGTGAGTTCCAAGCCAGCCTATTTTACATAGCAAGTTCCAGGCCAGCCAGTGCTACATAGTGAGATCCTGTCTCAAAAATAAACAACAAACTAACAAACAAATGAGTTTATTATGATTTTAGCATAGTTGACTTGGAGATAAGCATATTATTATTTTCTCATTGCATTCTTTGTTGCTGACTCACTGTAGGAATTTTCTGGACTGTCATTGTCAAAGTTGAAAAACGGAGATGGGCTATGGAAAATGGTCTTTTAAGTACTGGTAAAGGGCAGTTCTCTTTTCAGTCTTTCTGTGCCTCAGCAGCAGCACTGCTGAGAAAACATGCAGTAAACCCTCTTTGTGGGGCTTCAGTCAATTCCAGCCAACTTGCCCAGTGTGTACCTGAGAGGAGGAGTGAGTATTGGGATACTAAGGAAAAGACAGAGGCACAGAATAGAGTCAGGAGGATAATACTCAACACCCCATGTTTAGTCTTCTGCGTTCTTAAATACCCCAGCCAAAAAGGGGAAAATAGCAAAAGATTCTTTGTCATGATACAAGGAAGAAAAAGACTTTCTCCTTAATTCTCCAAACATTTGGTAACCATGCCTTAGCCTAAATCTCTCATTATCTGGCCACACCCTAGACTAAGTCTCTTGTTATTTAGATAAGACATCCAAGAACAAAACCACACATGTTACATTAACCAGCCTTATGACTTATGACTTTAACCTTGGAAGAGTAAGGATAGCTTTGAATTCTCTGACCTTAAGCTAAGATGAAGAGACACCATTTTTATGGGCCCCAACAAAGCACAAACAACCATGCATTACTTAGGAAACTTCTCAGGAGCACTTGAATTTTCAGAACGTAAAAACGTAGCCTGAGTTAGCATATAAAAAGCAACCAAAGACATGGCCCACATTTCTGCTTGGGTTCTTGCTCTTGAACAAGAGTAACATAAAAGCCAAAATCCTCTTCAATAAATAAGAAAAAGAGACAAATTCTACATAAAGTCCCCCCCAAATTAATGAAAAACTAAAGCATTTAAAGGTATCAGCTGTTTGTGCTTCCTTTCACTCTGTTCCAGAGGCAGATCTTGTACTCAAAAACTATTGATAACAGTAGTGGGTTCTCCTTTCTAGGGCTACATAAATACTGGAACTCTCTTGGTGTGATGGCTTCAGTCAGGAGACTGCAAATAAGACTGTACTTTATGCTAATCACACAAACCCTACAGTTGGCAAAACTTTAGTTTTTAGTGCCCTAGAAATATGCCCTTACTTATTGTGATGATAAATTAATTGTCAACTTGATTACATCTGGGAAGTAAGTTAAATTTGATTTTATTTAATTAGATGTATCTGAATTTTCAAGAGAATCTAGAATAAAAGTAATAGGTTTTCTGTACCTCCATAACTCTGCCAACAAAGTAAGTCAGAGCAAGCTGAATTAAAAGTAAAAGACCAGGTTTATATGGACAAAGCATTCTCACATGACTCTCCAGCCCCCAGAGATTGAGGCAGGGAAAGGGGCTAGGAGAAAAATCACATGGCCTGTCTAAGGCAGGAAACTTAAATACCTTGTAAGTGCGGATGATGATGTGTCCGCCATAACCTCCAACACCAAGAATGAGGAACTGGGCTTTTGGTAGCTTTTCTTTGCTGGAGAATTTCTGAGGGCAGGGTTTGGAGAAAAATGAGTCTCCCTGGAGGGAGCTGGAGGTTCCTGCCAAACCTCATAACCTTTTTGGGCAAATGGGCATAGGTTCAAATCCAACTACTTCCTGTTGATTTGGGACAATGGGACAATGGGAGTCAGGAGTCTGGTGGGCTCAAGCTCAGTGGAAGTGTGAGTGAAGAAGAATTCAGTTAAGTGGTATCTTGGAGACCTTGGGAATCTGTTCCTGAAGGAAGTGGAGAAGTTGTTAGGAGAAAAAAAATAAATAATTAACAGCAGCCCTATGAACGGGGATAGCTATGGGAAGAGTGAGGACAGCTAGAAAGAGTGGAACAGAGATGTTACCTGGTTGTATTGGCAAATTTCTTCAGACAGTTTCTGGAGTGACTCCACATTAGTTTCCACCAGGCCAGATTCCTTGATACAGTAGCAGCACTCTTTCCCCGGGAATATGCAGGCATCTGTAAAACAACTGGAACAGACTTACACCTTGGTGTCATAGCAAAGGGGGTTAAAAGGTATAAATATTTTTCCTATGTCTAAAGAGTCTGATTTTAGCTCTATGAAACACTCCTATAAGTCTGTACTTAGGAACCAGAGGAAATTTAAAATCTTGAGCTTATTACTGAATAATAAATAGTCAATGCTCTGTCAGTTTATCAATGCTAAAACTCTGAACCTCAGAAATCCCAGTGTAGAAGGGACAGAAGTCTGAAACATCCCTACATAACTTTACAAATTGCATTTATATATCTTAAATCATGTTCTGTGTTCCTTTAGTGGAAAGTTATATCAAAACCTGTTTATCCTTTACTTGGAAGCCTTTGAACAAGGAAACCCTGTCTATATTTTTAATAAGAAACTTTACTAACGAACTAATAATCTACCCAAGTAGATATAGTCTTGAGGGGGTCAGGGGTGGGGAGAAAGCAGTTAAACTGTTGAAGCTGTCAGTACCCTAGTCATCAAACACCATCAGATCTGAGGATAAATTTCACCTGAGAACACAGAAGTGAAGCAGCTCCCTAATCTGTTAAAATGACAGAGACTTACTGGCTAGACAGCTACCCCAGGTTCCTCTACCATCATTGGAGACAGGGGTCTCAGGGCAGCATCAGTCTTCAGCTGCCAGGCTCAGAAGATCTGATAGACTCTCCTGTGGAGTAGGAATTTGGGGAGAGTAGCCTACCTTGACTTGGCAAAGCAGGAAGATCAAGTCCTCAGTGTCCTGCTTGTTCATGGTCTGGACAGGGTCTTGGCAGCAGTTGAGGTAAAGACAGTGTTTTTCCACTTCATGACTGGCTTTGCCACATTTAAAGCAAGCTCCAGGTGGAGGTTGTTCTGTGCCCATCATCTTCTTTGGAGGAGATGGGTTGCTCCAGAAGCTGGTATGTTTCTATCATGGAAAGCTTTTTATTAAACATTTTAAATGCCATATTCTCAGATCTCTGAAGTGTTTGAAGACCATTGTCTGTTAGGTATATCTAAACTAGACAAATGTTTGTTTCTTGTTACTTGTTTTAGGTTTAACTTTGAAAATATCTGAGATGCTAAATTTGAGCATATCAAAGAAGTTGATCCTTTGTGAAGTGACTGAAGGTTAACTTTGGTGGGTTTTATAAGAGTAGGATTTTATAGTTTAATCTCGGTTTAGCTTGGAAAATAACAATTTCTGAATTGAAGTTCTTTTAACATGAAGATGAGACTTTTAACTCATAAACACAGTCCACAAAGAGACTGGCATCTTTGTGGATCCTTTTGTAGTGTATGACTTAGTTTACAAAACTAGCTACAGCTTAGCAATGTTAGTAAAAGCAAGGAAGTTAGACATGTGTTCCTCAATCAGTCTCTATTAGCCTGAATAGACCTTAGGTAAGGAGAGGCCCTTCACTAGTCTATTTAGGTCATCCTCTTCCCCTCCTCCCCCCATTTTTTATTTTTTTATTTCATTTTATATTCTAATCACAGTTCTCCCACCCCATCCCAACTCTCCCCTAGCTCACCCCCAGTCCACTCCTCCTCATGGGTAAAGTTACCCATGAGTAGTCAACATAGTCTGGCACAATAGTTTGGGGCAGGGCCCAGCCCCTCTCTCATGCATTAAGACTGAGTATGGCATCCCACCATAGGGAATGGACTCCAACAAGCTAGCTCATATACTGGGATAATATTGTGGTCCTACCGCCTCTGAGCATGGCATCTTACACTCAGGTATGGGCTCTAACAAGCTAGCTCATGTACCTGATTTGTATCTGGTTTTGCTATCAGGAACCTCTCTGATAGTTCAAGATTCCCAACTGTCTCCCACATCTATAAGGCCCTTGGAGTTTGGTCCCTTGGAGTTTCCACGGTTGTAGGTCTAGACTCCATGAGTTTTCACAAGCTTGGTTCAGCTGTCTCTGTAGATTTCTCTGTTATGATCCTGACCTCCCTTGCTAATGTGTTCCCTCCTCCCTTTCTTCACCTAGATTCCCGGAGGCCTGGGTCTTAGCTGTGGATCTCTGTATCTGGTTTTGGGTCACCATCTTGCTGCATCATAAGATAGGAATATCTCTGTCTCTGGTATTTAGCCGTGGTCTTAAGTTCTTATTTCAAGAATGAAGACATATAATTTGTAGAAGGCAAAACCAAGTTTCCACAGTGTAAACAATTCCATGTCTCTAAAATCAACACCAAGAGGATTACTCTTAGGTTACAAAATCTGGCTGCCAACAAGTTATGTCCCTGTACCTGAATACATGGAGCTACAGTTTTAATAGCTCATTAAACCAGCACTATTTTAAATTACAGTTTTTATAAACCTTATTTTCAGGAGAAGACAAGGATTATCATCCAGAAATTCATCCTAATTCAAAATATCTGAGAGACCTGTTGTCTCCTTGGTGGGCCCACTTCATGTGGTCACTGTTAATCAAGATGGCAGTAAGTCACATGATGTCCCTCTTCTCCAGCCTTAGTCAAAATAGTGATTGCCCACATGGCTGTACTTAATTAAGTTAATTAATGACAAACCATGTGTCATCTCTCAGAACAGTTTCAATTTGGAGTTACAAGTTTTAAGTTAACTTTTTCTTACATATTTTTAACCATACCAAATTCCCTTAGCTTTTTAAGATAAGGTAGAACAGCATAAAATAGCTATAATATTATTTATACCCAAATCACTCTGTTATTGCATCAGATTCAGTGGTCAGAAATCCCAGAGGCAAATTCTGAACCCAGGCACCTAGTTGCAATTGTAACACCAAGACACCAAGACAGGAACACAGAAACTCAGGCATCCAAGACCAGTCAGAAACAAGCATGCAGTGGCCACATATATTTACACATCCAACAAAGCCTGAAGTAATTTCATGTGGCTCCTATGTCCACAAAAAATATGCAGGCACAGTGTTGTGTTCAGATTCTCCAAACCACCAAGAGACCAGATCCAATGCAAAAGCAAAAACTAATTAACAAGTTAACTAGAATTAACTCGAGTCCTCCATCCATCTGACATATCTGGTGGAGCAGGAGGGACCCTGAGCAGCAGTGGGTCCGGGCATATATTCAGGTAGAGCAAGGGAAATGTCTGGGGGTCCACTAGTTGCATAGCAACAGTCTCAGGATTGGTGCACCTCTGAGCTTGAGCAACCTATCCTGAGTTGACTGGTGCTGTAGCTGCAGAGAAGTTGTTATGGCTAGAGGCCATGCCAGGGCAACTGCTATGCCCTGCATTCCACTATTATCAGTAAAACCCTTCCAGGGCCTTTCTGGTTTCCTAGTGATTGGGTCAAGGTTGAGCAAGGTCTGGGGGCTTGGGGGGTGAGGAGGACTGACTCAGCACATGTTGCTGAGACAGGGGCCTATGTCTTGCTGGTTCTCTTCTACAGCCTGACATGGCTGCCAAAGCAGGGGGCTGAGTGAGGGTCTGGGCCCTTCAGTACAACCATCCATACACACAAAATAGACAGAACTTTTCTCACAGTGAGAAAAATAAAACTATCTGCAGGAAACAAACTTTGTTACAAAACATAGATTTTAATCCATGCAAGATGAGCAACTTACAAATCCTGAAGTAAGAGTTTACAGTATGGGGCATCATGCAAGAAACCATAGGAATAAAAGATTCTTAGGGGTGAAGAAGTAGAGTCTTAGAGGTAAGGGACTTTGGAAGTCATAGAAGGTATTTGGTGATCACTTGTTTGTAGCAGCAGTTCACAATTCTATGAGAATTTGGAAATTACTTGCCAATTTTGGCCATTGACTTGTACCAAAACCAGGCTGTTATAATAAAATCTGAGAAGGGAGAGAGAGCAGCAGAGTAGAGCACTGTGCAAATGTGTTCCTGTAAGTTCCAAGAGGAAGTTGAGAGTGGGAATGAAAATGAGCCACAGGCCTGGCCTGGGGGCAGAAACTGAGAGTTAGCATGCTGAATCTGTAGTTTGGCTGCACGGTAAGAGAAAGCCAGGAAGGAAGTAGCAGAAGGTAAGGGAGATGTCCATGTGGGTCTGCAGGAGGCAAGAGCCAGAGCCACATGGTGTATACAGTGGGTAGCGATAAAGGTGTGGTCTCCCAGGCTGCTAGGAAAGGGGAGATACCAAGAGAGACTTCCATGTGGGCTGCAGGAGGCAGACAAGCACACATGCCCACGAGGATGGTAATGTAGGAAGAACTGGACTCTAAAATTTGGAATTAAATTTAGCCACAGTTAAATGATCCTCACATACCTTGATGAGGGTCAGATCAGCAGACACTATAAGAGAGAAGAGGCATCTGCTGGGCTGGAGCAGCCAGCCTCTCCGTCTAAGACTCCCATGTTGTAATAAACTTAAGGACAGGACATTTATACAGTTAGGGTGGGAAAGCAGACAGACACAGACAAAGAGAATGGATCTTTTTCAGGTAGAATCCCTGCATGGCCAAAACAAATGCCAGGAGAGCCTACTTTGTAAAAAGGCAAAGTGGGTACCTTTAGGCAGACACTGACCAGGTGTGCCACTAAGAGAACACCCCACGAACAACAGAGTTAAGTGCAAGGGGTTTATTGAAGAATGGGGAGATTAAAAGAGTAAAAGCCCACATGGAAATGGCATGAGGGTGTCAGGCAGAACAGGGAAGAGGAAGAGGTGGGAGTGTGAGAGTTCAAACACCCTGGATAAGGGAGTGCAAACCATTTGCCACGTGGTGTGAGACAACCCCAATTTAGTTAAACTTCATAGTGGACACCCCAGGAGTGACGGAGGTTCAGATTTAGACCTTCAGTTGCCCATTTCCAATCCTGTGCCGGAGACCACTACTATAGGCTGGGGTCGAGGGGTGGGGGTGGGGTGCCTTTGGGTAGGATGTCCCTCCCACAAAGAAGGTCTTTGCTCCAGCAATGGGTTGGGCTTGCCCTGGTGTGACCATTGCTTAGCAGGAGATCCCAGAACTCTTTGACCCAGAAGGGGTCTTGACCCAGAAGAGGGTCCATGACCTCTGTAAGTGGTAGCTTGGAAATGGGTGACTTGCCTGAGTCAAGACTAGACCTTTTCTGGTAGAGAGGAAGATAAAAGGAGTGGCCTGCCAAGGGTCTGCCTAATGGGGAAGGCTCAACTCCTGCCCAGCTTCTGGCACCAAGATAATAGGTTTTCTGTAGCCCAATAATAGATTTTGACAATGTGAAAGGCAGGTTTATTTGGGCAAAGCATTCCCAGGTAACCCTCCAGCTTCCCAGAGATCAAGAAGAGGGGGAAAGGAGAAGAGAAAAATCGCATGGCTGATCTAAAGCCCTGTAAATGTGGGGTGCCTACATGTCTGCGCCTCTGCCACCAAGAATGAGGAACTGGGTTCAAATCAAACAAAAAGTGATAATGTTTTAATTGAAAGTGCTTTATGTAGCTTTTAGCTTCAACAGTGGACTTGTGGGCATAGAGCTGAGGGTGCACAGGCCCATTTTTATCCCAAGGAAGGGTGCCAGAGTGTGTTTATCAGTTTCCCCAATCGTTTTCTTGACTTCATTTCTTATCATCTCACATGTTGAAAAAATACAGACCTGAGGGGTCACTTGAATGAAGAATTTGAACTTTATAATTCAGAATAGGAACTGCAGCCTCTTGATATATTTATAAACAGCATCTCATGGCCTATTTGAAGCCAGAACAATCTGGAACAATGTTTTCTTGGCAGTGATCACATTGGAGTAAGGGCTGTTGGGGCTCTAATTAGTATGACCAGAGGACACAGAGGGGAGGGAAGAATGATCCTGACAGAAGTCTTCTCACTTATTTCTGCAAATTGTTGAACATATTTTCATCGTCCACTCCATAAACAAAAACAAACAAACAAGCAAACTTAAAAAACCAAACCAAAACAAAACAAAACAAAAAATTTGTCACATTTCATGTAAAGGAAAACAGCTAAAGGAGAAGATTCAGGACAACCACAAAGGGGAATGAACTGTACCACTTGACTGTGAGCTTTAGTTAAAGAAAAAAGTCCAAGTTCGATATTGGAAATTATGTCACACAGACAGAAAACAAGTTAGGGTTTCATTGTAAACTGATTAATTGTAAACAAGGACCCGAGAAAGAATTATTCTGAGAAACGTTTAGTACTAAATTAAATAACTGTTTATTTTAGCATTTGTGTTACATACAACTTTCTTTTCTAGCAAACTGCAAAGGAATTAAAGCTCAAAGTGAAGTTAATTGGAAAGATGGAATGGATTGAACACACAGAAATGATAACAGCCATTACTTTCAAAAATACTTATCTTCATGCTGAGACTATTAAATAGGATTACAAGTTTTGTGATCTTGATATTAACATAATCTCTAGCCTTCTTAGAAAGTTTTAAACAATTAAATGCAAGGTTCTTTTTCTTTCTTCCATTGGAGAGATTAAATCCTTTCAGAGAAAAATAATTTATGATAAAATAAACCCTTGGGTTGTTATACTTTCAGGACAGTTCATTGTTGACAGTGTTGATTGTTGGTGCAAACATCAGCAACTTCAACACAGGTCCTGACCCTCGTCCTGGATGCTCATCTCCTTTGAGAGCATTCTACCAGTCCCTTTAATTTGTGTTGCTGAGACAGGGAGCAGGAAAGGGTGCGTTCTCCACACAAGTTCTCAGAGACCATCCATTAGCCCTTTGTCCTACCACAACAAAGTCCTGTCTCTGTTAGTCAGGCTTGGGAAATCTTTCTTTAGTTCAGCTGCCTGGAAGCTGGGAACTACAGAGCATGTTTAAAGTACTTCAGAATGTATAAGACCCGCGAGAGCGTGGTCCGTCACGCTCCCACTCAGGAAAGGTGCCCCCCCCCAAATCACTCACGAGAAGCGGTCTTGATGCAAATGCATAAGGTCCTTTATATTCCAGTATACTGGGGGCCATCAGCCATAGCCATGCAAGGGCTGAGTGACCCTGGCACAGAATTGAGACAGCTTTTATAGGATTACAACAAAGCCTGCCCATCGTGAACCAATCACCTCATAGCATCCAGTGCGGACCAATTAGTTTAAAGTATCCAAACCCGCTCTTAGCCCAGGAAGTCTGCTTTCGCATAGGCTTCTGGGTGTGGCAACAAGGCTCATTTCCTGTGTTTATTCACTCACAGGCTGCCGTAAACATTAAAGTGGGTGACCGTCAGCTTGGGATTTAAGACTCCCAGCTTCCTGGGTCATTGGGGAATTAGGCTAAATTTATCCATCCTAACAAATGGAGCAAATAGATGGACTGTCACTACTGAATAGAGAATGCCACGCCCAGTGCAATTAATAGCTAAATGAATCTGCATTCCATTACCTCAGTTTTGTGGACCTGGCACTCCTATACTCAAGAGAAAGCCTTCTTAGCCATTTTCCTGGTGGCACTTCTGGCAGTCAGCCTTTAGGTGAGGTAAAGACAAAATTTGCTGGCTTTTTAGCCTCACTGTGTAATTTAGCTGTAACTTTCCAGGGTGAGAAAGAAGTGATTTTTCTATTCTCTCTATTCAATGGCAAACACTCAAAATTGTTTGAGAGGTGTGCTTTTAACATTAATCAAGAAATTATAGAAGATGAATTGAGGATAACTGCTATTAAAGGCTAATATTTAATATGTAACACTCACAAAGATGGCTTAATTCCATTTTCTTCAGACCCAAAACAAAGCATTAAGTAATCATGAAAAAGAGATTACACTCAAGTTGCAGGGGGTTGCAGGATAAAGGGAAAGAAAATGTTTACTCCTAAGACATAGAAAGAGGAATACTGTAATTAGGATTTGGAATATACTCTCTCCTAGATACTTCTGATGCTTATTTAAATTTGTCTGTTTTAAACCGTATATCAGTGGCTTCATTCCCATAGGAGGCCTTAGGTCATAATGAGAAGCCTAGGCCTTTAAAGAAGGCTAATCCTATAATGAGTGATGATGGAATTCTGCTTTGAAAGGATCAACTATTCTCCAATGCCCAATGCATGCTATTAGCCAATTAATTGGGACAAAAAAAAATTAAACTTGTGTCCTTCTCCACAGTTAAAAAGCTTTTTCAGAAACACTGATTTGTTAGCCAATTCAGCAGATGTGTATATGTGTGCCTATCTATGTGTTTATGTGTGTACATAGTATGCTCATCTGTGTTCACATGTGTGCGTGTGAGTGTGCATGTGCCAGTGGAAGCCTTAGATGGGTCTTGCTTTTTCTCTGTTGATTTCCACTGTTGTTGTGTTTTGACACAAGGATTCTCACTGACCTTAAAGCTCACTTAATGGGCTGCCCAGTGAGCTTAGGCATCCTCCTGTCTATGTCTTCTCTTATCTGCTTCCCTTCCTGAATCTTTCAGCAGATCCCCTCCCTGATGTACTTTCAAGTCTTCAGTTTTTCCTTTATGGCCCACTGAAATTAACTAAAAATTTCTGCATGAGCATGTGTGGTGTGAACTTATCAGTGGCTATACCCCAGCAACCATTAACTGCCTTGGAGGGTGGGTCTTTGTGAGCCCCTTCTCAATTTCTGATGGAATCTTGACGTGCCCCTGTTCTACAGGCCTCGTGTAGATGCAACTGCCCCCAAGGGTTGGTGGGTTCAATTACATGCCACATAGAGAACAAGAGTTTCACAGCCCTCCTCTTTATCCTCCAGCTCTTACAGAAATATTTCTTGTAAGACTCTCTAGCCTTAATCATTATTTTCCTCTTCTTGACTCCTAAAACATGGATATCATGGGTGGAGCTCCATTTTGAACAAGTCTCCACTCCAGAGCTGACAGTGCACAAACATGTAAGGATGGGTACATGAATAATTTATGAAACATTTCCCGATAGATCTACATATAAGAGTGAAGGGAGCAACAAAAGCACCTTGGCCTAAGTTCTGCCATTTTGACTTCAGACTCCATTTTACTTGAAGTGTGAAATAAAGACCAGGTCCCCAAGCTCTAGGGGTAGTGAGAACCTTCCTATGGCTGACAAAGCCCCTTCCTAAAGCACAGAAATAGAAAATAGTCATTACACATCTTTAGCTCTCTAGAAATATTATGGCTGTTCCTAACAACAGAAAGAACAAATGAGTCTGATTGGTTGGACTGAAGGCTTGCATTATTTGTCAGTTGACACAAGAAAAATCCCCAATCTTTCATTTCTGGTTGGTGAAAATTGTATTTGTAACTTGGCAACAAATGTTTGTGAATTTTGTGATAATATACCCTGCTTCTGCCCCTGCTCCAGGCTGTTATTAGAAACAATGCTCCTGGGTCTTTGTCCTACAGCCCTGATGGTTGGTGGCCTGAAAGAAAAAGCCTGGCACAATGGCCAATATACAGATAAAAGGGAAAACATAACTAACATATTTATCTTTTTAGAGCTGGGTTACCTCACTCAGGATATTTTTTTTCTAGTTCCATCCATTTGCCTTCAAATTTCATAATGTCATTTTTTTTTTCAAAGAGCTGAGTAATATTTCATTGTGTAAATATATCACATTTTGTTTATCCATTCTTCTGTTGAGGGACAGCTTAGGTTGCTTTCAGTTTCTGGAGTAGGTGTCTCTGTGGTATCATAGTATATCCTTCCGGTGTATGTCCAAGAGTGGTGTAGCTGGGTCTTAAGGTAGATTGATTTTCATCTTTCTGAGGAACCACCACACTGATTTCCTTGGTGGTTGTACAAGTTTGTACTCCCATCAGCAATGGAGAAGTGTTTTTCCCCTTTGCTCCACATCCTCTCCAGCAAAAGCTGTTACTTGTGTTATTGATCTTAGCCATTGACAGGTGTAAAATGCAATCTCAGAGTCATTTAGATTTGCATTTCCTGTTGGGGGATGTCTTTGTGGAGGCCACAATCCAAGCCAGTTGAGCCGCCCCAGGTTCATACCTGAGTGGGGGAGTGTGGATGACAGAAGGCTAGCTAAAAGAGGGTTAAGAATCCAAGACAGAGACAAAGGACAGTTGTCAGGAGAGCAGATTCAATCCATACTGAATGTGCCCTCATTTATTATCTCACCATTTTATGTATTCAACCAACAGTGGGGACAAAATGACAGACGACTTCTATTATCATGTATAAGGGGCAAAGAGATTTACTTCCCTTAATCCTCCAGTGCTTGCTAGCCACACCTGCCATCTGGAGTTCTGGGTTGAGAGTAAATGCACCTGGGCCAAAACCTATTGTTATGTAGATGAGAGATATCCCCTGCCAAGGTCAGAACATCCTGTAGCCACTGAACTAATGTCTTATGGATAAGACAGATTTCAGCTCTCTGAACTTGTGGCAGAATGCAATGGACTTTTTTCCATGGGTCCTGACAGTTTTGCTGATGGCTAAATAGTGATTATTTCTTCAAATGTTTCTCAGCTATTTCAGTTTCCTCTAGATAGAATTCTCCGTTTAGATCTGTACACCATTTTTAATTAAGGTTACTTGTTTTTTTGATATAAAGTTTCTTGAGTTCTTTATATGTTTTGGATATTAGCACTCTATTGAATGTGGAGTTGATAAAATGTTTTTCCATTCTGTAGGCTGCCACTTTGATGGTGCACTTCACCTTTATTGAGGTCCCATTTACTAATTGTTGATCTTATTTGCTGAGTTAATTGTGTCCTGTTCAGAAAGCTATAGCCTATGCCAATGAATTCAAGGCTACTCCCCACTTCCTCTTCTATCGGTTTCAGTGTATCAGATTTTATGTTGAGGTCTTTGATACATTTAGATTTGAGGGTTATAAATATGGATCTACTTGCATTCTTCTATATGCAGCCACCAGTTTGACCAGCACTATTTGTTGAAGATGCTGTATTTTTTTCCAGTGTGTATTTCTGGCTTCTTTACCAAGAATCAGGTGCCCATAGGTGTATAGATTTGTATCTCTATCTTCAATTTAATTCCATTGAGCAACATGTCTGCTTTTAAGCCAATATCACCCTGTTTTTATTACTATATCTTTGTATTATAAATTAAAACCTGGAAAGGTGAAACCTCCAGTAGTTCTTTTATTGTTTAGAACTGTTTAATATATCTTGGGGTTTGTTGTTGTTGCTATGTGTGTGTTTCCTTATAAATTTGAGAGTTGTCTTTTCAAAATCTGTGAAGAATTGTGTTGAAATTTTGGTGGGGGTTGCATTGAACCTGTATACTGCTTTTGGTAGGATTTTTACTATGTCAATCATATCGATGCATGAATCATCTTCTGATACCTTCTTTAATTCCTTTTTACAAAGACTTGAAGTTTTTATCATATAAGTTTTTTACTTGCTAAGTTAGAATTACCACACGATATATTATTTGTGGCTATTGTGAAGGACACTGTTTTCCTGATTTCTTTCTGTCTGTTATTTGTATACAGAAGAGCTATTGATTGTTGTGAGTTAATTTTATATACAGCTAGTTTGTTGAAAGTGTTTATCAGATGTAGGAGTTCCCCATTGGAATTTTTAGAGTCACTCATATATACTATCATATCATCTTCAAATAAATCACTTTGACTTGTTTCTTTCCAATTTGTATCCCCTTCATCTCATTCAGTTGCCTTGTTTGTGCTGGGTAATTTTATGTCAACTTGACACAAGTTAGATGTATATGGAAGAAGGGAACTTCAATTGAGAAAATTTTTCTATACAATCCAGCTGCAAGTATTTTCTTAATTAGTGATCATTGGAGGAGGATGCAGCCCACTATGGGTGGTACCATCTATGGACTGGTAATCTGGGTTCTACAGGAAAGTAGGCTGAGCAAGATGCGGGGAGTAAGCCAGTAAATAGCACTTCTCTTTAGCTTCTGCATCAGCTCATGCTTCTAGGTTCCAGCCCTGCTTGAGTTCTTATCCTGACTTCCTCCAATAGTAGTCATGGCAATAGTAACCCCAAGAAATTGCTCTAGCTTAGACTTCAATTAATATATTGAATAAATATGGAGAGAGTGGACAACCTTGTCCTTTTCCTGATTTTAGTGGAATTGCTTTGAATTTCTCTACATTTTAGCTGATGTTGACTATGGGCTTGCTGTAAACTGCCTTTATTATGTTTAGGTATATCCCTTGTGTCCCTAATTTCTCCAAGACTTTTATCATAAAAGGATGCTGGATTTTGTTTAGGCCTTTTCTGCATCAAATGAGATGATCATGTGGTTTTTTTTCTTTCAGTTTGTTTATATAGAGATTATATTTATTGATATTCATATATTGAATCATCCCTGCATCTGTGGGTTGAAACCTAGTCGATCACCATTAATTACCTCTTTCCTGTGTTCTTGGATTGGGTTTCCATGTAGTATGTGAGTATTTTGTATCTGTGTTTATAAGGGAAATTGATCTACAATTTTCTTTTTTTGTTGGGTCTTTGTGTGGTTTGGTTATCAGGGTAACTAGTAGGGTCTCATAGAATGAACTTGGCAATATTCTTTCTCTTTCTAGTTTGTGGAATAGTTTGAAGAGTGTTGGAATTTAGATTTCTTTGAAATTCTGGTAGAATTCTACTCTAAAACCATATAGTTCTCAGGTTTTTTTTTTTTAATGATTGTTTCTATTTCACTAAAGGTTACAGGTCTGTTTAAATTGCTTATGTGATCTTGATTTCACTTTGGAAAGTGGTATCTATGGAGAAAATTATTCGTTTCTTTTAGATTTTTGATGGACCATAATTTTTTTTTTTTTTAAGTAAGTCCTTATGATTCCCAGATTTCTTCAGGGTCTGTTGTTATGTCCACTTTTTCATTTCTGATTTTGTTAATTTGGATATTTGTTCTCTGTCTTTCATAAGAGTTTATCAATCTTAATGATTTTCTCAAAGAACAAACCCTTT
The DNA here is from genome assembly GCA_030556225.1 of Cricetiscus sungorus. Taxonomy (NCBI): domain Eukaryota; kingdom Metazoa; phylum Chordata; class Mammalia; order Rodentia; family Cricetidae; genus Cricetiscus; species Cricetiscus sungorus. The sequence goes on from JANBXA010000398.1 coordinate 38,141,432, forward strand.
GTTTCACTGAATCTTTTTATTGTGCTCTCTGTTCCCATTTTATTGATTTCTGCCCTCAGTTAGATTACTTATTTCTTGCTGTCTACTCTTCTTGGATATGAATACTTCTTTTTCTTCTTTTTGTTCTAGAGTTTAAAGATGTGCTATTAAGTTGCTAGTATGAGATTTATTTATTTATTTATTTATTTATTTATTTATTTATTTTGTTTTTTTATGTAGGCACTTAGTGCTATGAACTTGCCTCTTAGAACTGCTTTTGTTGTGTCCTGTAAGGTTTGGGTATGATATGTATTCATTTTCATTCAATCCTAGAAAGCCTTTCATTATTTTCTTTATTTCTGTTTTGACCCATTTTTCATCAAGTGGGAAGGGCAAGTGAGATGGGATTGAAGGGGGGAATAAGAAGAGAGACTGGAAGAATTAAAGTGCATTCGGGGGTGGAATGGAAACCTATTGCCAGAGAAATTTACTATAATGTATGAAGGCAACCCTAATGCAGTCTCCATATAATGAGGGAGACAGAAGCCATACTAGCCATCTCTTGTCACCAAACAAAACTTCTAATGCTGGGAGTGCTTTTCATCTAATTGAGTTGTTGGCCAAAAGTGTCCCATGGAAATCCCCAAACAACCCAGGTTGTTGCCATTACAATAGGTTACTCTCCATAAATTGTCAGCAAGGCCCTATTACTAAAGATAACACCCACACAACTCACTGAACACAGAGGTTGAACTAGTGCCTACATAGAATCTTCATTCCCATGTTCTAGTGTCTACAATGTGGAAAGGTACTACCACTATCAAAAAAGAAAAGTAAACATCAACCCAACCACAAAACCTTTCTTCTGTCTTGCCTGCAAAATATTTCAAGGCAATGGTGATACAAACTTTGTGGGAGTAACCAACCTATGTCTGATTTAACTTAAAGCTCACTCAAGGTAATAGAACCTATATCTGACATTGCTTGAGTGACCAAGAACTAGAGTCTAGATATTCCAGAGACCTAGTAGAGACCTAAGCACTACTGGTCCAAAAAAAAAAAAAAAAAAAAAAAGTAACAATGAAATGACTCCTGGTGATATTTGCATATTCATAAATCAGTAAGTTATTCAGTCACTGTTAGAGGGGTTTTCTCTTGCAGCAGATGGGAACAAATAGAGACCCCAGATGACATGACTTTACACATACACAGAGAGCTTAGAGCATCAAATACCTCTCCTTGGAGCTCAGGGAATCCCATGGGGGTGGAGGGGGGGGGCGGGTGAGGAGGTGGGAAGGCAGAAGTAGTTAGGGAAACAGGGTGGGACAGAGAACACCAGTAGAACAAGACCTCATAAAACATCTGAGCTAATCTCATATGAACTCACAGAGACTGAAGCAAAAATTACAGGGCCTACATGGACCTGTACCAGATCCTCTGCATATACACTAGAGCTTTCAGTTTAGAACTTTTATGGGACTCCGCAAAGTATAAAGAAGTGGGTCTCTGATTCTTGTGCTTTCCCTGGTGGCTGTTTTATTTTTCTGTTGAATTGTTTGTCTAAATTTGGTTTGATGGTTATTGTTTTATCTTATTATATTTTATTTTGTTATGTTTTGTTGTTATCTCTCAGAAGGCTGTTCTTTTCTAATGAGAGACAGAAAGGAAGTGGATCTGGATGGGAGAGAAGGTGGTGAGGAACTAGGAGGAGTAGAGGGAGAGAAAACTGTATTCAGATTCTATTGAACGAGAAAGTAATCTATGTTTAATAACAGGGGGAAAACTTTTTAAAACCTACATCAACAATTAACTAGTGATTAATCTCAATAGATCTAGGATTATTTCCTCAGTATGTGGGCCACATAGAGAAGGACTATGAAGGGAAATGGGGGAAATAAACCTGTTGATGTGATTTGAGTCATTGAGCCTAGTCATGTGTGGAGCCACAATACCTTTTGAATTTCTCAGTTAAGCTATCTTATTTTCCCTTTAGCTAAAGTACTTATAACTTAGTTTTTGTCATTTGCAATGACAGCAAAGTCAGTGTGAATATAAAAATTGTGATGTATGTTCCCAGTTACGTCTATGAAGTTATTTTGATAATTAACTGCTGTAAAGTTGAAATTAGTCTACTTTGTTATCTCCATGTTTTGAAAAGGAACAGAGTGCTAAACTGGCATCTGGGTAACCTTAACAGATGCACGACTCCTTTACTTTGGCCTATTGAGGCTTTTAAAAATTTTAAAATGATACATGGTACTCTTATACACTTATAAGACTTATAAAACATTTCCTTAGAAACTGATAATTTAGGAAGATTCCCCTGTCTTCAGTACAAGAAAGCCTAGAGAGATATGAAGGATGGAATGAACTGCTAACAACAGGTATGAGGAGCAACTGTCACGGCAGAGCCTTAGATACAGTGAATTAACAGGAAGGACAGATATTGAGAAAAACAATCTACTCCATAGCTATAGCACATGAACTATTTGATATTAGGTAGATACTTCTAGTTCACTAACTGACTGAACATATATTGTTTCATTTGACAATAATTCTTTGAAGGGACTAGTGGCACTATTTTACAGAAGTGGAGAGGATCTTGCCCCAAATCACATGAGGTCAGAGTAAAGGTCAGAATCCAGACTGACTGATTATTGGTTTTGTCTGCACAGACACTCATCCATAAACAAAGGGTTCTGAATTATTTTTTCTAGCATTTTCATTCAATCTCATTTCAAGTTCTATTTCATTCTTAGTCATTTCATTGTTCATTTCTTACTCATGATCTCTTCTGAGAAGTGATATAAACTAAAAGATAAATTTTATCCTTAGGTGAATCATGTTTATAATGAAATGTTAGAAATCCAGAAGTGGGGGAGGGAGATTACCAAACATTGACAGACTACAACTTTGAGTTCCTTAGAATGGATTTATGTTAAATTTTAACCGCCTTTTCCTCTGCTCAGTGCCTTCAGTACAGTGAGATCATTTCTCATTCATCATGGTATCAATAGCTCTGATGATATTAATAATTTACCATTTCAAGAGGCCATGCAAAGAGAAAGGAAATTGCTTTTAGACAGTGTGTTATTCAAGCAAACGGAAATGGTTTCTGAACCACAGCAAACAAATAAACATGCTTCTACCTGGAACTTGGTTGGTGTTTGCCTGTTGTCTGGCACTGCAAGATGTGCTTTGAAACAGTAAAGCAGTGTGTGTGCGCAGACTTTGAGTGCTAGCAGAGCTGTCTGAACTATAGAAGTAGGGGATGCTATGTCCAGCAATACTCACTGTGCTCAGATAAACTACTAAATGAGGGGTATAAAACCATGTGCTACCTTTTTCTTGCAGCAGACTAAATATTAAATTCTTAATGGTCAGTCAGCTTCCACAGCTTTCCAAAGAAGAATATTTTTGCTAGTTAAAGCATGATAAAAAATGTATTGTATACCTTGTATAGTTATGATGAACAGCAACTTTCATAATCTCAATATTTACAACTCTGGTCACAGTATAAGGCAGTGGAGTATTTTCTATTTTTGCTATGACCATTGGTGTGTTTTCGTCCTCTGCTTGTGAATTGCAAAATGTGTTGTTGGAAATTCTGTGGGATCCTGTTGAATTCCTTAAGACTGTGGTCAAGCACACATAGCTATCCCTTTCCAGAATGTTATCCTTGGGCATGGAAAGGAGTGTCTTTTTAATAAAGGAAAGTTGGCAAAGGGACTTCTTACAGGAAGTCCTGGTCTGGCACAAAATTTGAAGTACCAGGGATACAAAAGTCTCATCTTCAGATGCCAGGGGACACTTTTCCCTCGTGATGGCCTGCCATCTTCAGCATCACAGTGGATCTGGATCTTAGGGTTGATCATTGATGAAATGGTAGACCTCCAAAGCAAAGCACTCTGACCTGGCAAACACTTTCCTGGAACACAGTGTATGATTTCTTCCATTCCTATGGAGATCCTTATTTGGCTGAAAGTCTACTCCAGGGACAAAGTGTTTCCAGAGCTTTGGCAGGAAAAGAAATGCCCTCTTTTCAACTTTCTCAAGTTCAGAAAAGCAGAATGCTAACAAGGAAATGTGATAATGGTCTACAGCTTTTCTATGACAAAAATAACTGTAGATCTTAATAGCCATATAATTATGGTAACAATGGCTGCTTATAGGATCATTGTGAGAACAAATATCTTTTTTCTAAGCTATAGAATATGGGATAGTATATGAAACACATAATGGTGCATGCATGTGAGATACAGGTATATGACCTAGGATACAATGAAATATGTGTGCATATGTCCATGATATATGTGTGAGTGAACATACACAAATGATATACTGAATACCAAATCCATGGGATATAACATATACATTCATGTTGGTTTTGTTTTCTACTTTGGTGTCCATTTTAGTTAGAGAATACTAATCCCAACCCCAAATAATATGTAGAGGCAGCCTCAGAGCAGAGATCATACATAAAAATTTCTGTGTTTATTTCAATTGCTGATATGCAACCTTGATTCAGAAATTCAAAAGTTTAGTTTACTATACAATCAGTATGGTACACTGGCATATGTTCTACATCCTACCCCATTTACTGGGGTGGCACACATTCTGTAACTGCTATGAAGGTTGTCCCTAAACAGCTCTTTGAGAATTCTACTAGAATTGCTCTTGGCTAACAGGAACCATTTTGCACGGGTAAGGAAGAAGGGATGCAAAGATAGCCAAGCCTGTGGCTCTAGGAGGAACCACTTTGTTACACTGCTTGTATTTACCCTTGCTCTATAGATGAGGCCAACACTAGACTCCATCTCAAGTCTTTCTTTGCTCAAGTTTTCTCCTTCTGTACACCCATCTTTGCTAATATTTTTCTAAAAAACATCCCTTAGAATTTGTTCCTGAAGCTCCCTGAAGTGCTCTGCGTACACAATATAAAACCCGAGACAGAAGGTTGAACAGAGACACAAAATTCCCTGTTTTCATTCATAGTTAAGATGGATTTCTCTCCCTGCACTGAAAGTAGAGCTGCCTACCGGAAGGTCACCAGCCTCCAGAGAAAGTGAGGTGCTTGGTTATTTATTTTTACCTCCCTACCACAATCTTACTCACTGTAAGTTAGATGGGAACCAAAAAAAAAAAAAAATAGTTTCTTATATTTTGCAAATGCATGATTTTATGTTTAAAATGGCAAACATGTTGAAACTAAGTCAGATTTTTAGATGTTGAACCATCTTTATATTTTCTTTGGAAACAAAAATTTACTTCATTATAGAGTATTGCACTCCTTTTGAGGCTGGATATTTAGCACACATTCGCATCCCTGTGGCTCTCTACTCCTCCTCCACTGTGCATATATTATGTATAGTTTTGGTTCTGGGGTGTTAACTGCTGCCTCTTTCCCTGCCTTTTTCCCTTAAAATATTTTGGACAAAATAAACTTTGTAACATTTCTGTTTTGATGTTTGACTGTAACTCCTTAATTTTTTTCTTGTTATTGGAGTACTTTCCCCACCAGTATCTACAAAGTGTTTCTTTGTACAGGAAACTAACTACAAGAACATTCCCATTGGGCCTTCCAAGGCTCTACTGAAGCTTGATGTGGGAATACTTTAGATGGCAGCCCCCATCCCCAACCATGGAGCCACTATAACCCTCGCTGTAACAACACATTTCAGTTTGCCTCTTGTACCCCATGAAATATATCCAGTCCCCTTTACTGTAAAATCAAAGAAGCATATCCAACCCCTTTTACTGTAAGATCTCCTTTCCTAGAAGCAAGCTCATAAACTGTCTTCCTGAAAGATGAGTCTAGTCTGCCTACTTGAGTATAGTGTGGAACACAGGAAACTCACATGCTATTTGTCTCCTAAGTTGTTGGTTCTTCTCTGACTTAACACCTCACTATTGTTGGGGGGTATCATACAAGAAAATACTAAGTAGTGTCCACAAAAAAAAAGAAACAAAAAAACAAAACAAAAAAAAATCTATGACAGACTTTGAAGATCCCCCATGGAAGGCCTCACGCACCCTCCCTAAGAAGCAGAAAATGGATGGGATGGGACTGGGGGGACACGAGAGGAGGGGAGGGTAAGGGAACTGGAATTGACATGTAAAACAAGCTTGTTTCAAATTTAAATAAAAAATTTATCATAAAAAAAGGAAAAGAGATGCAAAAGAAATGTATGTGAAAGATATGTAGTCAGAATAGATGTAATTGAATATAGAAATATGTAACTGAGAAAGATGTATGTAAAGAGAGATTATCAAGAGAGAGAGACTAAGCCAGGTGGTGGTGCCCATGCCTTTAATCCCAGCACTCAGGAGGCAAGGCAGGCAGATCTCTGTGAGTTCAAGTCTAGCCTGGTCTGTAAGAGCTAGTTCCAAGATAGGCTCCAAAAACAAACAAACAAACAAACAAGCAAAAAAAAAAAAAAAACAAAAAAAAAGGAAGAAAGAAAGGAAAGGAAAGGAAAGAAAAGGAAAGGAAAGGAAAGAAAGAGAGACTAAACTGAAGAGAAGGTCATCATCAGGAAAAAAAAGAAAAGAAAATATCTAACTCGTGGGTCTTGTGGGTACACACATCAGATTCTTCTAAATGCTTTCTCAACACTGCTGTACTCAAGTTTGTTGGAAACTGATGTTCCACATTCCCGGAAGCCTTTAAATAAGACAGCAGACTTCCCTTCTATAAATATAAGGCTAGACCTAACAAGAAAATTACAGGTTCAACTGAAAAAAAAAAAACAATAATAAAGTAACTCATGGAAGAGGGTATTTTAATGGCAAATGAGCATATGAAAATGTAGACAAACTTGCCAGTAATTAAATTGAAACTAAATGAAAGTATCATCCTCCACTAGGATTTAAGGAGAAGCATAAGTAAAGTAGAAAATACCATCCAACTGATAAGTACATAATAAAAATGTGGTACATATACATTATGAACTACTATTTAGCTGTAAGTACAAATGAAATTGTAAAGTTTGCATGTGAGTGGATGTAAAACAGATCATATTGAGTGAAGCAAACCAGACAGAGGAAGACAAATGTCTTGAGTTCTCTCTCCTCTATGTTTTCTAGCTCCACATCTTCAGCTGTAAGTATAGAACATGTCGTAACTGCAGAACAAGAAAAGTAAAAAAGATACAATGGGATGGAGAGCAATAGAGAGGGCAATAGCAGGGCACAAGTGATGTGAAAGGGGAAATTGGTGGCTTTAATCAGTTAAGTGGGGGATGGTGGAGACACATAGAAGCAGAAAGGTTATGGGTAAAATAACAGTAAGAATGTATGGAAAAGTCATAAGAAATATTTTTACCTATCTATCTAAAATTTTATATAAGTCTTTGTGTACAATGAAATTTTCCCATCTTGGCTAACAATGCTTCCCCCCAATAACCACAGACTATCTAACAAACACTCTAACAGTAGGCATAAGAAGCCCCGTTCAAGTTGTTGGTCAGAGTTGTCCAAGGCACTTCCAACACATGGTCTATTGCTGTTGTCCTTGGTTGTCTTCCAGAGGTTGAAGGAAGTTCCTATTGCCAAAGACACCATCTACTTTGGACAAAGGACCAGAAAGATCTGAGGTGATTCTGACCTGAAATATTCCATGCTAGGGCTATATTTTATAGTACCAGAAGACACCATAAAAGAGTCTAAAGGAGAGAAACAACCAATAGCCCTACACAGCTATGGTGCCTGTAAATTTAAATAATGACTAGCATGACATTATATCCCTTAGGGTGCAACAGTGGTATGCATAACATGGTGGAAACCAATAGCTCTATAATTGAATTTAAGGGCTTCTCAACAAGAGGTATATTATGCCTACTATTGGGAACCCAGCCAACCACCAGGGGCTAGTGAAGTTACAGATCTTGGAGGAGAATCCACAACTACCACTTACTAAATAAATGTGATTCCAAACTACATTCTAAAGATTTATTCTTATGTCCACAGGTAAATACAGTCTCACCCCCATGAAATAAATGTCTCCTTGCAACAGATATCATTACAGAAAGCTACAACCCAGCAAAGTACAGAGAATAAGTGACTACACAGCCCTAAATGATATACCTACTACCTGACTCCTGTACCCAATGAACAGAAATCATAATGGAAGATGGGGTAGAAAGATTGTAAGAGCCAGAGGATCAGGAAGTTTGCTGTGAGATCATGTTTCTTAGAAATGACAGGGAAGCTACACACATGAAGTCTCAACAACATGGCTGTCTAAATAAGACATGAAAAGGGACTACAGCAATAGATATACCATCATGGAAATGAGACATTCCATGGAGCCTCAAAATAAATAAATAAATAAATAAATAAATAAATAAATAAATAAACAAACAAACAAACAAACAAACAACTACAGGCAACTAAGGAATGTGGAAAGTGGAGAAATAGTCTTCCTCAGGAAAGAGTCCTAATTGCTTACTCAATGCTAAATGGTCAGGCCTGATATTATACACATACCTTACAAAGACTGAAGAGGTGATATTTATATATTTAGAAATATATGTATACATATGTATATAAAACAACAATAAAAGAAATAGAGGTTGTGAGAACAATTAGAAGGAGGAAAGAAAAGGGATAGAATTATATATTTTAATTTCAAAAATAAGATATTAAAATCAATAAATGCAGAGAATATTAATTACAAGACATAAAACAGAAGAAGAAATTTATATATTGCTAGTGGAAGAAACTGCTGGAAGTACTTGAATAATAATTATAAAATCGAAAATGTGTTTATCCTCCAGTCCTCAAAAAATTCTTATTCCAATGGCCAAGAAAAATTGCACAATGATGTTCACTACTTTCCTGTCATTTCTAAGAGACATATCTCATAAACTTCCTGATACTCAGGCTCTTACAATAATAAATAAGTAAATGAAATAGTAATTTATTCAGTTAATGGTGGTGTAGATATGTAAATAAATAAACTAGATTGACATAGACAGATCTCAAAAATACACTGCTAAGTGGGAAGGGCCAAACAGAAGCTTAAGTTGCATATATGATGCCATGTGCCTAAATTTTTGAAACATAAGATACTTTATAGATTCATGGAGACAACAAGCACATGGAAAAAGTACAGACTACTTCATGAAATGTCTATCTGCAAATTTGAGAGAGTAGTGACTCCTGCTATGGGTTGGGAGGATGAGAAAACTGGGGGCTGATAGTGGTAGATGCACTTATAATACTGCCTTAAAACACCAAAGGAAATAGCACCTGAAACAAATAAATGGTGAAACTAGCTGACTCCGGGGCTGTGAACCTGAGTCTGTTCTAGTTATTGAATGAATATTTAAGGAAGCTAGCAACAGTAATGCAGATGAATAATGTTCCAGCTGATTATCAAGAGGCCTGTTTCTGGTTCCAGTAAAGGACAGCAGAGTGCTCTAGGACAACCCTTTAACATTTCTCAATCTCAGCCCCTTTATTTGTAAATGGAAGATAATAACATTTTGTGTGGCCTGCTTAAGTGTTTGGAAGATGACCAAATAAAATAATGTTTAAAAAGCCACCTTGAAAACCATTAAGACTTAATTAATTTAGTTTTATTTGATTTTATTTAGTTCTGGTGACAGAACCAAAATGCTCTACCACTGAACCATCTCCCAACCCCAAGAACTAAACAATTTTAAAGAATTATTACTGCTTCTATGATAATGTCTAAAAAGAATGCTATATAAAATAACAATGCTAACTTAGGGTACTCCTAGCACAACCTGTATGTGCTTGCTATGGATTTTTATATTGATATATTTGTTTTTCAGAATTGTGTGCATCATCCAATCCTGTTAGGATGGTTTAACAAGGATAGGATGAAAACAGAATTCGGACATTTCTTCCAAATCTAGGCAACTACAATAATAATTTAAGGTACCCGAAATAATTTAAGGGACTCGAGTGCAAACATCTCTAACTAATGGAGGGAAAGCATAGTGCATATACATGTTATTTTAGAAAAATCAGTTTGGCAGGGAAGAACACTGGCAAAGAAGTGCAGCAAATGCTTCCATTGTAGCTCTAGATTGATATTTTCAATAATGGCCTTGAAAAAGAATGCAAAGTGAAGGGAGAATAACAGGAGCTTTTAGTGTGTGTACTCTTCTTAATGAATGAACTCTCCTTGAAAACATTTGTTAGATAGAAGCAATTAAGGCTAAGGTTCTATCCTTCCTCCACTAATTAATTATAGCAAATGAGCCTGTAATGTGCATCGTAACAACTTAATAAGCTGGGCCAAGCTACTTTCGATTCTTTCTTGGTAGTATTTCATCATTGCTGAGTTATCTAAATTAGGTAAGTAAATCTGAACAGAAATAGCTTTTGAATAACCTGTGTCCTTCCAAGCAAGTCTGTGTCTTAAGCAAATGCACTGTTTACATGCTGGTGGGAGCATAGAACAGCAGTTGAGAGGTGGAGACAGGTCAAGGAGACAGAGCAATGTGAGAATGACAATGACCTTCCCTCTGCAACATGTTACTAACCAACTGGACACCATTCCTTCAGCTCCCATGAATTTTTCATTGTGGGATCTGACTAGGGAAGACAACACAGCCATGTTATCTGATACTTTTTGGCATCGTTGATACGTTAGCAATTATTGCCTCAAATGTTTAATTGAACCTGAGTCAAAGTGTAACTAATATAGGGTCTTTAGTAATATCCATATTTTAAAATGAAACTTAAAGGTAATTTGTGACTCATTGAGTCAATGAAAAGACTTCATGCATCTGGAGGTGAGTTAAAATAGGATTTACTCTCAATGAGAGAACCAACAACCCAGCCAGCTATGAATGACCTCAGGCACAATCATCTCAAAAGCCTTGGTTTCTTTAAAACTCAAAGGTCAACGTGTCTTTTGAGCAACAGCATTTGCTACTACCTCAAAGTTAATTGGCTAATTTCTGCAGGAGTCAAGCATAGCTTCATCACCCATTTCATGAGACACAAGCTGTTCATTACCTACATTGCCTACACAGGTATAATTCAGTTTGAGACTAGGAAGGAGAGGGTGACCTAGGAGAACAAGTCAGGACCTGAAGGAAATCTCTCAGGTAATTTGTCAGCCTCACCCTCCTGTTTGTGTGTGTGGGTGCGTGCATGCGTGTGTGTGCATGTATGTTTCTTTCAGGTGCATGTGTATATACATGCATATGGGTAGGCTAGTGGTTAGCATTGAATATTTTTTCTCAGTTTTTCTCCACCTTATTTTTGAGAAAGGAACTCTCACTGGACTTGAACCTCATTTATTGGCTAGATTGAGTGGCCAATGAGCTCCAGCGATCCACCTTCCCCAACTCCAATGATGGGACTGGGATTACAGACATGTAGTCATCATCACGTTTTTGTTGTTGTTGTTGTTGTTGTTGTTGTTGTTGTTGTTTTGTGAGTGTTAGGGATTTGAACTCAGATTCCATACTTGGGACTCAAGCACTGACTAAGCCATCTTCCCAGCCCATTTCTACTGAGCCATCTTCTCAGGCCATTTCTATTGAGTTTTTTGGGAGCAAATAACACAGGGTTTGTCTACTATTCTATTAAAATAGAGAAGCATAGAACAATTTTCATGAATGACTTTTGGAGTACGGGATATTTAGGAACAATAAGAGAATACTACAGTTTGGCAGACCAGAACAAATCCTATAGACAAAGGAGAAATAACTCATCAGACCTTGCTTACTTTCCATCAGGGCACCTGTTGTCCAAAGGAGGCAGTTGGTAAGAATGGACACACAGAGACTCTGGTTTTAGTCTAGAATCATTTTACAGATGTATAAACAATATTCAAACATATTGGATGTATATACATTTTACCCTTAAATGTGTTAGTCTTAGGATAAGAAGTAAGTATGTGTCAAGTATTTCATAAAGTGACAGAATAAGGCAAGGATGTAAAATAAGGGGATCTAACTTTTATTTGCTACTCTATTTCCCTCCCATCTCATCTTTTTCCTTTCAAGGTTAATCTTTTAACAATTTCATTTTAAGATATAAAATGACAAAACTGTTGGTACATCTTTTCTCATGATTACATTTTTAAAATTGAGACACCAAAACCTAAAGCCTCCAAATGTCCTCCCAAATGGAAGACTGGTAGGGATGGGGAGAATGCAGTAACTCCACACTGTCACTACCTCACAGATCTATTTATGCCAAAACCAATCCAAGAGACACTTGGGGAGGAGGAGACTACAGATAAAGTGATGTCTGTGTGTCTCTCTGTGTTCATTCTGCAGGAAAGAGTTGAAAAGTCCAACATCGAAGAGGAAAAGTAGACATTTTCATAAAATATATTTCTCAGTGTAGAAAATATCCTAAGCAAGTAATATGGGAAACTATGGAATCAGTTAGGATCCTACTAGTGTTCTCATAGATAAAAACATTCAGACATCAAAATATGATCAAATATAGTCTCTTTCTTTAATGGGGAGAACCAATCCTTTTGTAAAGTATTTATTGTATTTGTTTGCTTATTTTTTCTTTGTGTGTGTGTGTAGGTGTGTGTGTAGGTGTGTGTGTGGGGGTGTAGGGGGGTGTGCACACCACAGCACCTGTAGAAGTCAGAGAACAACTTGTAGACATCAGTTCTCTTCCCACTGTCTGAGTTTTGGGGATTGAATCGGATGTCAAGTTTGGTCACAGTTGGCTTTATTCATTAGGCCATCTTGCCTGCCCATATCAACATATTTTAAATACATTTGTCATTCACTAGCACCTCATATACCTACTTGTGATTTTTTAAAGAAAATTTGAGCTATAGTCAGATAATCCTATTTTGTATTATTGCTATGACTATTCTAGTTGCTAGCCTTTTTTCTCCTGACTCTTATTGCCCAAGTGATCTTAGGCAGAGCCTCAGATGATCCTGTCTCTGCTAGGATGATAAGCCTACTTGGTCTTATCTGAGGGGTCTTCTTTGAATGGTCATAATTACTCTCCCCAGAACAGTTTATTATAAATTATAAAAAGGGCCACTAAATGACAGTTTATTATAGTCTAATCAAATTTACCAATGCAAAATCAGCCCTAAAAAATAACCCCACTTATGAAATAGATTCCATAAAACCAAGCTCTCTAGATTTGCTTTTCTCTTAACCTAAGGCTATGTCTTGAAGAATCCATAATTGGTATAAAATAGTCATCTCATTGTCTTAGTTAGGGTTTTTATTGCTGCGAAGAGACATCATGACCATGACAATTCTTATAAAAAAATATTTAATTGAGGGTGGTTTGCTTACAGTTTCAGAGGTTCAGTCCATTATGATCATGACAGGGAGCATGGCAGTGTGGTGCTGAAGCTAGTAGTGCTTACTTCTTACAGGCAACAGCAAGTCAATTGACTGTCACACTGAGGGAAGCTTGAGCATAGTAGACCTCAAAGCTTGCACCCACAGTGACACACTTCTTCCAACAAGGCCTAATAGTGCTACTCCCTTTGTCATTCCCTTTCTTCAAACCACCACACTCATCCAATCAAGTATTATTTCAAAAGGCTAATGAATAATTTCCTCAAATCTGTTCACATTTACTATACAATAACTATTTTATTTTCATGACTTCTTCATTGATTTGTGAGGATGTTATTCCCTTTAGTACCAAAACACAAAAGGTGAAAAAATATGTGTCAGGGTAGCCTAATAGGAGCAAATTGGATTTATCAATGACATTGAAACACAGAAAAGTTAAAAAAAAATCACTCAGTGGAAAAATAAAATTTGTTTGTATGTTATTAGAATAACCATGCTAAGTAGCAAAACAAAACAAAACAAAAAAAAACCCCAAAAATGTTCACAGCCATTAAGTATGTCAAGTACTCAATTTCAACAGATATCAACAAAATGTAAATAAAAACCACAAACTGATACTACAATGGCATAACATACAAATAAATTTTCTTTTTCCACTGAGTGATTTTTTTTTTACTTTTTTACATGTGCCTGTGGGAATGTCTCAGAGCCAGAGACTGAGTGCAGAAGACCAGCCTTCATCAGTGTGGACAGGTGTCATGCAAGCTGTGGAGAGGACCTAAAGAGAGCAAAGACCAGAAGCTGCTTTTGTATTTTCTTTTTGAGCTAGGATGTCTGTCTATCTTTTCCTGCACCTCTGCACCTAGGTACCAGAACCAGGTTCATGGATGGTGGCTAATGGAACTTTTAAGCCTCCATGGTGTTGTTGGCTTTTGTTTTTATAAATCTATCTATCTATCTATCTATCTATCTATCTATCTATCTAATCTATCATTTATCTATCATCTATCTACCTACTTATCTATCTCTCTATACATCCATCATTTATTTATTTATTTGTTCATTCATTCATTCATTCATTCATTATATAAGAATGTTTACCTGGATGTGTACTATAAGCATGCCTAGTACCCTCAGAAGTCAGAAGAAGGTATCACATCTGGAACTGGAGTAATAGATGGTTGTGAACCACCATGGAAGTACTGGAACCTGAACCTATGTCCTCTGACATAGCAGCTGGTGCTCTTAGCTACTGAGCCATCTCCCCAACCCTTCTAAAGATTGTTAAAAAATATGTACTGTGCAACAAGTCATTTGTGTTGCCTTCAAGGGGGAAAATGATACTGAGTAGTTCAAACAAATCATCCTATGACCTCAACTACCAAGAAAGGGTTTTCTTCAATGTTTGCATCTATGTTCCCAGCAAAACAAAGAACATATTTTTATTTAGTCTATACTTATAAATAGAAATTTGTTAGGTGTTACGTGATAGAGGGAATGGGTTGGCAAGACAGGTCCTAAAGAAAATGAATAGACTTGTTTATATAATTTATACCAAGGCATTTGCCAAAACCCATTATAAACATTTACTTCACACCTAATCACATCAAGAAAAGTTGCAAGAGAATATTGCATTAAGGCTCCTTCCAGGTGTTTAAACTATCCACAAATGGACCACATGAACACTAAAAAAGCACTAAAAAATAATAATTTATTACGAAGACAGCACAACATGTTCAATGATGTATAGGAGGGCTAATTAAATGTAGAATGTGTGACAAGTGGTACTCATGTAGTTTAAAGTCATGGAAGTAATTCTTAACTAAGTTTCTAACCTCTCTCCTCCCTCTATTTCTTCTTCCACAGCCCTTTCCATGACACAGATTTACCTTTTTTTTTTTTTTTTTTTTTTATCTTTTGCACCAGAACGTAGTAAAAAAGTTCTCAACAAGTAGTTGTTGGATCAAAGAAATGCCAATGCTACTAACACTGTGTATTTATTGTGTATTGTATCCCACAATCTCTTTTTGCTTTCTCTGTATTCTTTTCCATATCTCCTCTACATGCCTTACTTTCAGGTTCTCTGAACAACTAGTCCAAATGATTATCACTTACCACTAACTAGGCCTACCCTTCTCCACCCCACCCATAGTTCCACCTAACTGGAGTCTTGTGTTCAATAGGCTGGGAGTGGTATACCTCTGCGAGATACGCAGCAAAGGCTCGGATTTTTACCCTGGCCTGGTGCTCAAGTCACTTGGTAACTTTGAAAAATACCATTGACCACAGCCCACATTCCAACATACTTTTTCTAGAGTAGATCTCTGGCAGTTGTATTTTTTAATTATATCAGTTCATTTTAATAAATCCTAGGCTGAGCAATACTTCCCAGAGGATTAATGAATGTCTACTAGATGGGGAAAGTACCATGAATAAGATAGGGCACAGGAGAAAGGAGAAAGATATGTAAATGTAGAATCTGAGCATCTTATGAATAAAGGAAGAGGAATGGAGGTGGGGAGAGAGCCAGGAGAGAAAGACAAGCTACCCTTGGCCAGGGAAAGAGTGCCAATGAATAGAAGCTGGGACCCAAACATGCATTTTACTCAATCACAAGAAGTCACTAATACGTTAGCTTCTTGTGGTTCCACATACTGTGACAAGTACTATTTTAGTGCCATGAAGAATGGACATAGTATAGACAAAGCACACATAACTCAAGCATATGGCCAGGTGAGGATGCCATGGTGAGGGTAAGCTGTATTCATGAGAGGAGTGGCTTCAACAATCTGCACCGGAGCACGCGTGCGCACACACAGCACACACACACACACACACAGCACACACACACACACACACTTCCAAAACCAGCCTCCTCTCTGCTAGGTACATCACTTCTGGCCTATACCACCACTTACTCTATTCTCCTACCCACTCTAGTAAGAAGCCAACTTTTATCATATCATTTGGTGAAAATGTTTTAATAGAGTGTCAGATTTAGCATTATGTGACCCTGAGTTTGATGCATTAGTTAGAATTTGAAAGCTAATTTTATCATTTGGTAATCATGAGAATTTGAACAACTGATTTTACGAGTTTTAGTTACTTTCAATACAAAAATGAAATTAATAATATGTACTTTAAAAGGTTTGCAGGAAATATAAAAATCAAATTTATGATACTTGGAAAATATACAATTATTTTTCGGCTTCTCTGGACAAGGCCTTTCTTTCAGTCCATCAATGCCCAGTTTGGTAGCCACTAGCCATATACAGCTACTACTTAACATTTGTGTTATAATAAACATTTAAATTAAAATTTCAGTTTCAGGGCTGGAGAGATAGCTTAACATCACCGACTGTTCTTCCTGAAGACCCAGGTTCAATCCCCAGCACTTACATGGAGGGTCAAAGCCATCTGTAACTCTAGTTCTATGGGATCTGAAGACATTTTGTAGCCTCTAAGTACACTTGTATGTACATGGTAAACAAACATACATCCAACCAAACACTCAAACACACAAAAGGACAAAATAACTTTTTAAAAACTCAGTTTCTTTGTTTTATCAAATACCTGCATCAGATGCCTTATACACATGGCTAATGCCTTCTTCATTGAACTGCTCAAATAACACAATATTTCCATCAGTGTAAAACTTCCAGTGCTGAATCCACTGGAGCCTGCTTAAGATAAGGATAGGAAGTTTATGGAATCCACCAGCTGAGAAGTGAGAGGTAGGATTCAATCACTTGATCCAAATATCCTATGCATAGCATACATGTTTCCTTTTATTTCCACATCCATAATATAAAGGAGGGTAAGAGGATGTGGTGGAAAAAAAATCAGTAAAAGCTTGGCAGCTTGAGTTCAGTTTTGGAAGCCACTGGGGAAGGAGAGAACCAACTTCAAAAACTCGTTTTCTGGTCATACACACCATGAAATGTGTGAGCCTGCAGTTGTACACTTTCACAATATCAATGACATAGAATAACTTCTTAAAAAGGAATCAAGGGAAAGAGGATGAGGAAGAGAAGGAGAAAGAGGAAAATGAGAAGAGGGAGGAAGAGGAGGAGGTGGATCTGAGAAGTCACAAAGTAATCTAGCTTACTCAGCAATGTTCCCAATGCTGGAGTGTATAAGCAAATAAACCAACCTGTGGTGGTCAAGAAAAGGTCCATTTACTATGTATTTATTATTCACTCATAACTTCAAGACACCAGCTTGGTCAACTTTGAATTAATTTCCTTAGCAACATGGCAGGGCCATAGGCAGTAAGTCTTTTGAGAACATCTAGCCACAGCCTCAGACTTTGAAGTTGCCTCTTAATAGCTAGGCCTAGGCTACCTTCCAACAATTGTCATCAATATAGTGCCCAAGTCACTAGTACAAGTCCTGCCTGTGTAAACAGAAAAATCAAGAACATCATGGGCCAGAGGCCAGAGCTCTGCACAGCACCACCTCAAAATGTTGTCATCACACACTGGTGTACTATTCTGGAAATTTAGCAAAAAAAAAAAAAAAAAAAAAAAAAAAAGCAATCTACTGTTGGCCATTTTGCAGATCTTTGTTACTAAATCAAAGTTTAAATTCTTCTTATAAGAAGTGTGAAGAAATAACTTCAAATTTTACTGAAAGAAATGCTCTTTTAGAATATTCAAATTGAACTTCAACATATTAGACACAAGGAAGTGAATGCAGACATGGGGAACAGAGGAGCTAAACTGGTTTAAATATGCAAATCTGCCTTATATAAAGTCCTGTGTGTAGCACAGCATCCCACAGCTGGTTCTGGTGAAGAGCAAGGTTCCCTGAGTACAGGTGGAACATCCACAAGCATGTTTGAAACTGTCTCACAAAACTGTAGCTTGTTTATCTAGAGGAATGCAGATCACCTGCTAAATAAACCTGGAGTAGTCTGTTCTTTCTCTTTTCACATGAGCAATGACTAAGCATGTTTCCTGTCTTGCAAGTGTTAATGGCTTCTACTCAGTTTACACACAGGTCCCAGATAACAGGTTTCTTTAAAACCTTCATGGAGTTGTATGTGTCAAGTTGATCCTATGTGTCATCTCAAACAGGAGCCAGGGTTTTGCTGTCTTCTTAGCCACCCAAATTTAGAAAAAGTGTCTAGGATTCCCAGAAAAGCAGACATTCCAACTGGCTCTCAGCAAGACAGCCAATCTCATAAGTGTGTGCTGTATTTCCAAATGTATGCTCTGAATCTAAAAATACCCATCCACTTTCAATTTGTCTATAGCTGTGCTTACTGAAGATGGACACTAAGAATAGACAGAGAGAAAAACATATGCTTCCTGTCCTCCATGTTTACTCACCAATATCTTACATAGGCCCAATGTAGCCTCTTCCCAGTAGGATTTATAATTGTCTGACCCTTTAGTGCTTACTCCAGTTTTATGGACACAATGTATATCTCTAGTTATTCTTTAGCTCAGCATATGTGTTCTTTCCAAGTTCATATTGCTCAATTATACCTAGTGGAATAATATATACTATACAGCATTCTCTGAATGTCACACAAATTTGCTATAGAACAATACAAAAATTATCAACCAGTTTTATTCCAGATTTATCTACACTGTTGAAAACGGCATGGTAGCATGTCAAGGTAGATGATAAAGAGTACTGGTTAAGAACAATGGCACAATGAATTTGTGAATGAATTTGCTTAATGAATCATAGACCAGAAAGACAGCATCTCCAATATTCTCCAGTAGAGGCAATGCTTCTTAAGAGTAAAGACAAAGAATGTCGCCAAGTGAACTATATATCTCGATTATAAATCACATTCCAACTTCAAAAATGTGAAAAAAATTATATATCTTCAAATTAACAAAATACGGTAAGTATGAGTTTGGAAATGAAGGAAACCTGTAATGAAATTCAGAAACCTCCCCATAAGAAGGGGGCATTCAAACAGCTCTGCAGATATAGGTGCTTGCTGACAAGTTTGAGGTTTGAATTTAATTCCCAGAATCCACAGGGTAGAGAGCCAACTCTCACAAGTTAACCTGTAATCTTCACACTCACACTATGGCATGTACACACACACACACACACACACACACACACACACACACACACACACACACACACACAGAGTAGGGGAGGAGGTAGAAATGAACAGAAAGACACACACACCCACACACATACACACACTCACACACAGACACACACACACACACACACACACACACACACACACACACACTGACAAAGAGAAAGCCACGTAGAGAGCAAAGACAGGTAGACAGACAGGGAAAGAAACACGAAGAAAGACAGAGAAAGGGGGGAGGGGTAAGGAGGGAGGGAGGGAAGAAGGGAGAGAGAGATGGAGGGAGAAAGAGAATAAGTAAATTCTAAAAGCAGTGAGAAAAGTTGTAGACTTGATTTTGATTAGATTTTCATCACTGACAAAAATCCCAAGGAAAAACAATTTAAAGGACACATGGGTAGCCATCAGATATAGAAGTCAGAGGACAACTTACAAAAGTCCATTCCCTCCTTCTTCTATGTAGATTTAGGGGTCCAAACTTGGGTTATCAGGTTTCGCAACTAGCAACAAGCACCTTTACCTGCTGATATAGCCCACCACTCCTCCTTGTGTATTTTAACTGCACATACTGAGTTAAAACATTACTAGTATATTGGAGCATTCTATAATGAAACTATGAACAACCACTAAATTAACTATTTAAGTAGCCAGTAGTTGCTTGAGAAGGATAAAGATGCCATCTCATGTTTATGTTTTCATCTCTACATGAGTATATTACATGGAGATAAATGACACTTAAAACAGCCCCCAGATACTGTCACAACCTCCACCCAAGGAAAGTCCTGTGTGTGTGTGTGTGTGTGTGTGTGTGTGAGTTTGGAATTTTGTACTATTATCTTGAACATAGCTAATCTGCCCCAGTATCAATGCTAAAGCTATCATATTGGTTCAAGATGGATTGGTAAGGCATGCCAAGCTAAATGGTGGTCAGTTGACTCCTCCAGGTGTTCTTTTGATACACGCAGCAAAAGAGGATCACAGGTTGCTTTAAACCAGGCAGGTGTTGCATTTTTAGAAGATAAGTGCTCAGAGGGGCTGACTAAAGCTGTGTACTTAGAAGTAATGTTATAAGTTCAGATAGGTTCTTATTCATGTTCTGCAAACAGAATTCTAAGAGATAAGCATCTAAAACATTATACTGAAGGTCATTTTTTTTTAAAATGGATGTGATGCTAACTCTGGCATATAAATCTCTCCTAAAATAATAAAATTTTTATGTAGCGGAAGGCCACAAACTCTCCATTTGCAGCATAACCACAACTGCAAAGGTATAGCATAGAAGTCCTTAACTGAAAAAAGTAGAGCCCTGGAGCAGCCTGGATGTATCTTTTTCCTCACAATTCAACTAAGTTTAACTAAAGTGCAGCCATAATTATGGGCTTATAAATATTATACCCAGGAAATGAGTCTCAGACTTGTGATAATGAAGCCACAGGTTTCAAATTAGACCAGGACCTTTTCTATAAAGCAGTTACTCAAATTGCAATGTGAGTCAAAACTTCGAGTTCCAAAATTTTTAAGACTTTATGACTTCATTCAGGAATCCTAAAAACAACTGTGGTCATCATCCATTAAAAATGCAACTTTCAGAATGTTCCACAGACAGGGAGATAAAAGCCCCATCGACTGATCTATTTTCATTAGAGCCCTGCCAGTAAATATGTAAACAGTTTTGAAGCAGGCAAACACACATGCTGAACATAATAAAATCCATCTCAATCGCTGCCCTACCAAGGAAAAGAACACCAAGTAACTTGCCAAATAAACAACTGATCTATGCCCTTTCTTGTCACTTTGCTTCTCCCTGGTAAGTTTAATAAATAAAATTGATGGGTTTGGGAACAGTTTTAGGTTAACTATTCCAATTGTAACATTCCTTCACTTAAAGATCAGTTGCCACAGCATTCCAGAGTTTCAAACAAACACGGTTCCCTGCACTTATTTTGACACACAATAAAGCAGCATCGATAAAGTTCAATCCATCAGGCCTAGCTGGAGTGTTTTCTTCAAACTGTGCTTTGCATCTTTGTTTTCTCCACCTTTTTACCTCCTCCCAACAATCTCATTTCTTCCCTGGGGTGGGACTCATTGACTCATTGAGTTCATACAGCAAGTCTTTTCTTTCTTTCTTTCTTTCTTTCTTTCTTTCTTTCTTTCTTTCTTTCTTCCTTCCTTCCTTTCTTCCTTTCTTTCTTTCTTTCTTTCTTCCTTTCATCACTTAACATCTGCAGCACAAGCTATGAAGAAATGCAATTTTAATTCACATAATATCCCATATAAGAATAATTGAAAAGACTAAGGAATAAGCAAGTCATGTAAGAGAGAAACATGAGAATGAAGTCTAACATGAATATAAAATTCTAGTTCTAGGAAGAGATTTTTAAAATGTAGCATTTTAGTGTAAAATGCATAAAGTTACAAGGCAGGGGGTGAGGGTGGGGACCCTTCATTCTTGCCTGCTTCTCATCTCCTACTGTAAATTGATCAATGCCTATTTGTGACAGAATTGCTTTGGGAAAGATTTCAAACACCGTCCCAGGAGGAAAATTCTATGAAAACATGGGCAGCTTTCTTAGTACACATTGTTTGAATATAGACAATGAATGTAAGGATTAAGATGGGGCTACCCTAAAGCCAAATGCAAATGACAATGACTTGTTAGCTCTAGCAGGAGAGAAACAGAAACTACCAAGGGGAAAAGGCATGAAAACAAAAGGAGAACAAGTGGAGAATTTGTTTCCTTTTCCACTATTTTGTGATTGCTTTCATATCTGGATTAATTTCTGTTTACATTTTGTTTCAGAATAGAGAGGGAACAAAGTCACCAAAATAATGCCACTAAGATATGGAGAAAATATTTGATAGCTTTGGCTCTAGAGGTGACAAAAGTAGGCCATGTTTCTGAAAGCAACCGCAAGGCTGTAGAACCCCAGAGCTCCTTTGCACCCTAAATTAATTCGTAGATAAATCTATATACCATAGTAACACCAAAAAGAAGACTAGAACTTGTGTTTTAAGAATTGAGACTTTGCTGTAGCCTCTCACTTTGCTCACATCCTCTGTGTTCCCAAGGAATGCCAGGACCTTCCAGAAGCAAATTGTTTCTCTCCTCTGGGTTGCATGCCTATTTCCTGGCTAGAGACAGACAAAATGGCACTAACATGGTTCTAGCCACGTGGGAGAATTTGGAGGATATTCATTTGAAACAAAAATGTGATTATGTCATACTTGATGACTTCATATTTCAGATATTCAGATTATTATATTTCAAATACATGCAGCACAGATAAGGGAATTTTCTGTTAAAGTTTCCTTAATCTTCACAGCAATTATTTGCTTTCTTTCTTTTTTTTTAATTCAAAGAATTGTGCAACTGTAATAGAAGATCCATCAGTGCTTGTATGCTAGTGTCCTCTCCAGTGCTGTGTGTTGTACAGACAGTGTCTTTTTACAATTCCACAATGAACTTGAGAGACAGGAAATTCATGCAGTAGGTCAAAACAACAATCCAGGGTATGAATTCTGCTGTCTGTCCTTCTTGTCCACATATCTATGCAGAAGATTTGACAAATCTGTTCAACTATCATCAGTACTTAATAGAAGCATTCCAGTGACAAATTTACAAATATTGAGGATAACACAAAATTTTAATAATGAGGAAAGTACCACTAGAAAAATCTGTGAGATATTTAGATAACTTGATTACCAACTGTTTCTATATTAGCCAAAAAGCTGCCTTAAAATTAAGGTGTCAAATGTTCTAATATCACACTAATAGTTTAGGGTTTCTGTTCTACTTTTGTATAACTCTAACATTAAAAAGACAAATATAAATTACCATCAAAAATTCTGGGCAATTAAATATGTTTACATTCTTATGTGGTTTGGTTTTATAAATAACCCATCCAACAATGTGAGTGTGTGGTCTAAGACTTGATTTGAGGAGGCTGAGTCCAAAGGACCACACAACTGTCAGGGCCCATAGACATGGCTCTGCTCCATCTTGACTTAGGGTCACAGAGAGATTTACCTGCCCTTGCTCTTCCAAGGTGAAACAATAGGATGTGAATGCAACAGGATACTTGGCGTAGGATGTGGTCACCGCACATCCTGCCTGAACAATAGAACACTTAACTCTTGTGATAGTTATTTGACATGTTGGATATTAAGAGGGTAATTTACACTTGCTGGTTCTTTGTATCTTGGTAAAGAAGTCTTTTGCCTTCTCCCCCTCTTTTTATGGTGGTATAAAAAGTCTGTATACAATAAATATGGGTGATTCAATACTCACTGGATGACCTCCTCCAAACACAGACCAGAAGAATAAACTGGTCACTGGGTGGGACCTGGCTGTGGTGGTCTCCAGGATGTGTAAGCTTCCTGAGAAAGGCTTCATTACACTTTGCCAGACTGACCAGAATCTCTAGTCGACATTGATTTAGAAAATGTGAATAACATTATTAGCCATTCACTCCATGGTAATGATTATCTTAACTATGTTACCTTGCTTTCTGATAGAAACAGAAGTTTCTAGCAATTATCAATTCTGGCACCACATTAGAATCACAGAGTCTCGTCAGGCATTGATGGTGCATGCCTTTAATCCTAACCACTTGGGAGGCAGAAGCAGGCAGATCTCTATGAGTTCAAGGCCAGTCTGGTCTACAGAGCTAGTTCCAGGACAGGTTCCAAAGCAATACAGAGAAACCCTGTCTTAAAAATACAAAAACAAAACAATAACAACAACAAAGAATCACAAAGTCTCACTCCTAAAGTGAGCTACCCATATGACAATCTCAGCATTTCAGGATATGAGGTTTTACAACCATTGTCCAGTCACATTTTCCTTTCTTGGTGAGGATATATAAGCATGAGCCATTTTCCAACTGCATCCATATTTCCTGTGTGAGCTCTGGATAGATGAAACCCAACTGTAGCAACCTTCAGGAATAGTTATAGTCTACCACAAAATCTACTCTAAGATGGAAAAAAGTTATCAGGAAACAAGGAGCAAGAGGAAAGGAAGAAAAGGAAGAAGAGATCTTATCTTCTAAACTAATCCTTTAGCCACGGCTAGATGCTTAGAAATCACTTGTGCTAACAGCCCTTGTGTTTTCAAGTCTACAATAATTGGAAAATGACAGAAATTAAATCACAACTGACAGGCTCTGTGCATTCTGAGACCACTATAATTTAGCTATGAAATGGACTCAACAACCAACAAGTTGACAATGCTTTGATGTTAAGATATAGACATCAAACTCACCTACTATTGGCCTCAGGCAACTTGGAAGTCGGTTCCAGTGTCCTCTTGTCCACATCAGAAGAGTCCTTTGCAGCAGTGGAAGGGAAAGGGAGGTTTGCTCAGTGGCTAGCGTTACCACTTTTGTGGGTGGAGTTCCTTCAGTATCCACCAGTCCAGCTACTCCAGGATATGGCAGCAACACAGCTTTCTCAGGTCCCCCAAAGATGGTTGTTGCCTCCCAGGTCAACACCCTCATTCCATGACCTGCCACACCTAACTTCTTACCTTTTTAATAAAAAAAAAGAAGTGAGGACTGTTGTAATCTAGGCAAACCTGTCCCCACTCCTTGCCCACCTGTGCATGGCAGTTATATGTACCCTGGCTCTTTAAAAGAAAGACCTTGCCTACTTTGTACTCTTTCCCACTGTTCCCCTGGGCAGACAGAATTTTTCTTGTTTCCTTCTCTTTTGTCCTCTCTCTGTGTCTTTGTGTCTCTTCTTTTCCCTTTTCTTTCCTCCTCCTTTCTTTCTTTCTTTCTTTTTTTTTTTAATAAAACTGCTCACTTAATCTCTGTCTCCCTGGCATGTTTGTTCCACTCCTAGGCTACCCTTGCCTGCCATGGAATCCACCAAGATCCCCCATGCACTTTATTATAACAGTTATCCCTAAGCAAGTGGACCTGGGGTAAGAAAAGTAGCTGAGTAATTCAGGAGAAGCAAACCAGTATGCAGAATTTTCCCATGGTTCCTGACTTTGTTCCTGCTTGAGTTGTTGCCCTAATTTCCTTTAATGTTCAGTAGTAATCAGGATGTACCAGTCAAACATTTTTTTCCCCTACAAGCTGCCTTGGGTCATGGTGTGTGTCATAGTAACAGATAATTGGAATGGGATTCTCACATTCAGATAGTAGAGAAGAATCCCTAAAGATCTAAGATCCCTGATAAACACTCTGGTTCTGACCCACCTACTACAGGCTAGAAAAATAAATCATCTACTTTTATAAGCCTCTAGTTTGATGTCACCATTATTTTAGATATAATTGCCACTTTTTAACCCAGAAAATTACATACATTTTTTAGGGGTTGCATATGGTGGTTAGCGGACAACTTGTGGGGAGTCGATCTTTTTGTCAACCTTGTAGGATCTCACTTAGGTCATTAGAACTTCAAATCAGGTCTTTGGAGAATGTCAAAAGAACTTATCCTTAAGAAATGAACAGAGAATTCTAGTCAACAGACATGTTTAAGCATGTAAGCCACTTACATATGGAGATCCAGGGAAATCACAGAAGGAAGGTGAGTGAAAACAAGAGCTACAGACGTTAGCCTGTCATAAAGTGTTCAGAGCTAGCTCTGCAGGCTAAGTCATAGCTGATAGGAGTCACGTATAGGGAGAATTTATTCCTCCATAGGGGTACAATAGAGAATTACTATACTGAATGGGTAATCTGGAGTGAGTGACATTGACTTAAATTTCAACATCAAACCAAGAGATTCTATGGATCTATGGGGTTATTATTCTAAAATCCAATTCTCATTAATACTAATTATTTTACAATGATACAGATTTTTTCTCTTATTTTTAATTTTTTTTCAGTCTGCCCAGCTTTGGCATCTCTTACAGGCCCCTTTAAAAGACATCTGAGACTCCAGTCTTCAGTATTTCATAGTTTATATAAAAATGGTTGAATGGTGACAGCTGGGGCAACCTAAACAATCATTGTGAACATTTGTTACCATATGCTAGACACTGGGCTTTTAAAGTCATTAGTTATTGTTTTGTAATAAACAATACTAAAGAATGTCATATTATCTGATTAATAAGAAAAATGAGGCATAGAGAGTTTAAAAGAAGTATCACATAACTAAAAGTGACACCCTCATTGGAGTCCTGCATTTAGATTGCAGTGCTTCTTATTAAAGCACATTATATTCTCCATGCCAGCTCCATACTTAAATTCAATAATAAGAGGAGTCATGCCCACATATTAGAAAAATACTATAATATATGGACTGGCAAGACAATTTATTGGTAAAGGCACTTGCTGCCAAACCTGACAAACACTGAGTTTGATCCCTGAAACTACATGGTGAGAGGAGGTCATGAGTTCATACAAGATGTCCTCTAACCTCTACCTGTGTGCCGAGAGCACGTACCAGGACCACTCTCAGAATTAAATTGAATATTTAGAAAATATCTTAAAATTTTAACAGGTAATATAGCCTTTCATAATTGTAATTTGTAAATAGCTCAGCGAGAAAAAAAAAAAAAAGATGCCATGTGACAGAACTCCCATGAAGAAGAGAAAGGAAACTGATCTCTGAAGATAGGAGAAGCAGAAGAGAATGCAGAGGCAGAGAGAGGAGAGGGGGCAGAGAGAAACCATCCTGAATGAGGTAACCCATCACAAAAAGAGAAACATGGTATGTACTCACTCATATATGGATTTTAGACATAGAGAAAAGGATCACCAGCCTGTAATTCACACCGTCAGAGAAACTAGGATACAAGGAGGATTCTAAGAGATTCATATACAGTCCCTCACAGAAGGGGGAAGGGACAAGATCTCCTGAGCATATGGGGAGTAGGGGGAAGTGAGTGGAGAGGGAACTAGGAGAAAGAGAAGGGGAGGAGAGGAAAGCACGTGGGACTAGGAAGATTGAGTCAGGGGAGGAATAGGCAGAGAGAGAGAGAGAGAGAGAGAGAGAGAGAGAGAGAGAGAGAGAGAGAGAGAGACCTGGGAGCTGGGCAGGGCCCTTTTTGGAATGTAGTGAATGTGTACAGTTAGTACTTTTAGTGGCTGCTGCTGAGGACATATCCTGTCAGAACCCCAAGGGCAGGCCAATACAAATGTCTGAATACTAACAATAATGACATAGCAACAAAGTTAAAAGGATATATAGTAACTGGAGATCTGAAAGAAAAAAAATACTTGTTTGCAGTGGGGTCACGTTTGTCTCTTACAATGCTGTTAATTAAGAGATTCATGTAAGGATTGACATACCATAATTCCTTTGTCTGTGATCTTGTTTAGATTGTAAACATGCCTTCCTTCAAAAGCTGAAATGACTGCCTAGCTACTGACATTGCAACACACAACTAAGGTCTTAAGTCTTTTGGAGTTTATCTCATTGCACCACTTATTCCTGTATTTTCTTATTCCATCTTACAAGATGGTCAGTAATGACAGACTCAGGTCACAACTTTGAAATCACTGCTTTCTAACATTTCCAAGTATGCAGCATGTGTGTCTCATCTCCCCTTGGCACAAAGCCTGTTACATTCTTCCCCTCTCACCATGGATACCTTGCTATTTAGCTCAGGCTGAGCCTTGCTGACTCATAGACTAGCAGCCTGATAGATCATTAAAACACTGTCCCTCTCTTTACACTCAGCCAATATGCATCATGTAGCTTAAATAAAATACACTTTCAAAGTCTATAAAGGAGCAAAATTGAGGGGAAAAATGGAGCCTGACAAGAGACAGGAATTGTGAGGGTTTTAGAAATAAATAAATAGGAAAACTGAAAGCACTTTCAGAGGGCTCAGATGCACACTTGGTGTTAATAGTGAAAAACAAGAAAGCAAGAAGCTTTGTTACTGACCTCAGAGGTCTATAGATCTATATATTACTTGGCTAAACATGTTCCTCCTAAGCAGTGACCATGGCTGTCCCCACTGAGTGGATACTGCAGGCAGCATGAAAGCAAAAATGTTCTTTGTCTTGTACCCAAGTGTGCCTCTGCATTACTGTTCTGTTTGCTAAACTCCTATCTTGGAAGAGTGGCCAGAAGGTCAGTGGCTGTCTTTGGAGATTCATTAGTTCTGCTTTGCTTCCTTAAACGAACCCCGAAGATACATTTCTTTTCTCTGATTATCAGCTCATAGAAAAGGTTGCATGTTTCCTAAGCTACCAAAATCTGTGACAGCTGCTACAGAAGGACACTTTTCTCCATCTCACAGGTCCCAATGGATCAGTTTCTCTCTTCCCAGTGGGTTCCTGCAGCCGCTTATAAGATAACCATTCAGAGACTTAATATAATTATAATTGTTTGGCCAATGGCTCAGACTTCTTAATGACCAGCTCTACAAATCAATCCATTTCTAACATTCTATATTTTACCACAAGGCTCATGGCTTGTTATCTAACATCTTGCTTCTCCAGGTGCATCATGGCATCTCCTCCACCTATCACTCTCTAGCTCTGTTCGGATTTCCTGCCTGGCTTTACTCTGTTAAGCCATTGGCCGAAACAGCTTTATTTGTCAACCAATAAGAGCATACATAGTCACAGCATATAGAAGGGGCATTCCATATCCACTGGAGAAATACATTGATAAAAGGAGTGGAGTCAAGGCTTTTCCTGGAGACTTCACCTGCTTGCCACTCCAGCTGCCGAGCTTGCTTTTCTATCTGAGGTTACACTGAACCCACCCAGCATGCCCACCACACCCACTCATGCACACTCCAAGTACTGTGCCATAGACTCTAGTTATTGCAAACCCACCTCTCCAACAGCTCAGAGTCCTCTGAAATAAGACAGAAACCCAATGTGAACAAGGCCTGGGGAAGAGGCTCAGAGATTGAGTGATCACTGCTTTTCTAAAGGGTCCAAGTTCAATTCCCACTACCCACACTGGGTGGCTCACAACCACCTGTGACTCTGACTTCGGGAGATTCATCACTATCTTCTGGCACCCTTACATATGTGGCAGTCACCCACACAGACACAAGATAACATTGTTTAAATAGTTTTTAAAGTAGACAAGTAAGCAAGAATTGTAGAGTTATAGTATTCATACCCCCAGGATGGAATAGTTTCCCCAGGAAAATGGCCAGACTTTGCCCAGAATCCAGATAACTCCAACTGAAATCTTGCTCTAAGCATTTGCCTCTTTGGTCCAAATTCCTGGACCTGGATAGGGGGGGATGACTCTTTGCAGGAGGGGGCAGCGGGACATGTAAACAGTGATGCTGACTGCTGGTCTTCAAGAAAGACAACATTTAATGGTGTCATCCAAGCAAAATAAAATCAATTTCAAGACAAAATGGAAGCCATAGAAAAATAGTCTCTCTATATAATATTTCCTGAAGATGTTACAAAGTATAACAAAATGGAGCAGATTTGCAATGGGAATTCTGAATCATCATGGAGAAAAACACAAGTGTCCAGTACTTTGTTTATGAAAATAATGATTTTTCAATGTTTTTTAATTAAAGGGTTTGACAAGCAGCAGGTTATTTCTTATTTTCTAAATCTGCAATAATAACTAAAGTTATTGTATTTCAATGTTTTTAAAGTATATGGTCTTTTTATCTATCTACTTAACAATAAGAGCAGGACAAAGTCACATCAGAAAATACAAAGTAGATAAAGTAAACTAATTCTGATTAATTGGGAGTAAAGCTGGCAATATTGTGTGTCCAGGAGTGAATCTTTTAAAGGCGAGTATACAGGAACTAACTTCTTCATCTACAGACTCAGAGCCACCGCATCAGGTGGACCTTCTGGGAATCCTTTGGGAAGACAAGAAGGATGGATTGTAGGAGCCAGAGGAGTCAAAGACACCCAAGAAAATGACTCACAGAATCCACTAACCAGGGCTCAGAGGAAGGAGCTCACAGAGACAGGAGAGACAACCATGGAGCATTCATGGGTCTGGCCTATGTTCTCTCCATATATTATGGTTGTATAGCATGGTGTTCTTATTTGACTCCTAACAGTGGGTGTAGAGGTGTCTCCAACTCTTTTGCCTGTACTTGGGACCCTTTTCTTCCTACTGGGTTGCATTATTCAGACTGGATATGAGGGCTTTGTCCTAGTATTGCTGTAACTTGTTATGCCATATTTGGTTCATATCCCTTGGAAGCCTGCTCTTTTCTGAAGGGGAACAGAGGAGGGAGAGGAGGAGTGGATCTAGAAAGGGGACAGGAGAAAGAAAGGGCACAGCTGTGCCTGCTTCGGTTCCTCATGAGGATTGTGCTGGTGGAGTGAGACTGAGCCCAACTCCTACAGCAGAGTTCCTACACTTCCCTTGTCTATTCAAGGGGCAGTTGCTGATACTTTGGGAACATCCTCTTATATAACCCAGACCTCAGGTTCTCCCATACTAGATCCATCCTCTCCTTTTGTAAAGCACATCCTAAGTAGGAAAAATAGACACAAGGCAGACAGATACAAGATACAAGAACAGACAATGTACCTTTCTAAGCTAGATTGATACCTACCCACTACACGAAACTTAGACAAGAAATTAAGAAGGCCACGTATCTTACTGTAAACCAGTTTTCAGAAAAAAATGAGGTTTTGGGCATTTTTGAAAACTGACCATGGTGGACAGGATGTTCCAGCCGTATTCAGTTCTCCTGTTCTGCCGCTCTGAGAGTAATGTCTGTACTGCTTACCATGCTTTGTGTTGAAGTCTTTATCTCTCATTCACACTCGTTTTCTGATTTGTTCTTTTCAGCAATTTAACTTACCACAGAAATGATATGCATTGCCGCCCATCAAAGAATCAAAGCATTTTGCCATTTTAATTTGTGATTGAGATCGTGAAATACATAGCGCTCTGTGATTTAGGTGGAACTAAGCCCTCCTCTTCTGATTCCACCCCTGCCCCACCCTGTGACGGTGAGCAGAGCGAAGCCACTTCTCCTGTCAACCCCAACTGTACTACATTTGGTTTTCTTCAAAATAAATATTTTCAAAAAGCTATATGATCTTTCTCTAAATATATATTTTAGAGTGTATTAAAAGTGGATAAATTAAAAATCACACAAACTTCAAGCAAAATTTGTCATTAAGTAATAAATTTGATTAAGTAGAAATGTCAAAATCTGGCCATGCTTCCTTGGTATCTTTAGCTGCTGAGCAGCTAACTACACAATGCCGTTGTGAGTTTCCATTTCATGGAAAGCAAACAGTGATATGTCTGAGCACACAGAAATTTGCTCCTGCAAAAATTAAGTAAACTCTGAGGGCAACAGGGCAACTTGTCTAAACTCTTCCCTTTTCTACAGGGCAGGAAGGGTATGCACCGTGAGATTGAGGTGAGGGAAAAGGTTAAAATGTACAGTTTTGTTCATGTTCCAGCAAGGTTCCTATTAGGAGTGCTGGCAGAAGTGAGCACAAAGCAGGGCTGGCTTTGCTTGAAGACACACCGTAGCCCATTTGCAATCACGTACTCATTCTGCGTAGAGGCTGGAATCCTAGCAACTCGTCTCTGCTCTGCTGTAGCTGTACTTAAAACTTTAACAGCATAAGGGAGTATTTACATGTCTAGCCAGCATCTCCTCAGCAAATATCTTTTATATCCTTGCTACAACAAGGCCCCACAATTAAGTGATTTTCTAGCACTTACAAGGCTTCTAAGGTAAGACAGGATGGATTGGATTTATGAGCGCAAGGAAGATTTTCTTCGACTCTATTGAAATAAATTTTGAGTAGATTAATTGGAAACTTGGGAATTGTTATTAACATTGTTGTGACTTCTGCACTCATTTCAGATTAATCTAAATAATCTAAAAAGTTCTGCATGCAAGTCCCTTATGCTAGCTTTACACAGGCACATAGATACCTTAGTCTCTCCCAAAGTCATTCAACAAATATTTAATAAAAATCAAATAACACTACTTAAAACTCTTTGCCTTTACGTCCTCTATACATTCAGTACAGACACAGACTGCTACAATTTAAGGAAATGGGACATGTCATTAGAGTCTGGGCTTTGTAGTGATTGAACTGGGTGAATATTTTAGTTAGTTTTAACTCCTAAACAAGCCCCAGATATTCATGTATTCATCTAAAAAATGGAGTTTTTTTCCTAGTTACTAAAAAGATGAGATGTGATGATTGTGAACGTCTGTCACATCTGGAGTATATATCTTTGAGGATGGTGAAATTCTTTAAGAACCAAGGCTCCCAAGAACTCAGCACTTGATTTCCACCATTTTTCACATTCCAACTTCTTTCAGATTTTCCTACTGTAATCTTATTATTTTGCTTGACAAAACTTCCCTGAATGAAATAATATCATATTCAGCAGGAATAAGAATGTGCACTTAAGACAAAACAGGAATATGAGGATATGTCACTTCATTGCAACTGTAGATCTTTACTGAGATTTTCTTCTTATCTATCAAATCTATGGCTTGTAAAATGCAGTGTCCATCCAGTATATATGCAGTGTCCATATATACTGGAAGGGTGGAGAGTAGTTCACAAAACCGGAAGAGGCGCTCTGGACTTGGGCTGGGGCAGGAGAGAAACTAGGCATCTCTGGGAGTACAAAAGAGAGAGTGTGTCAGGTCAGTGTGGTTAGAACATTCCCTTTCAAAGCACTTTCTAACTGTATCAGTCCACTTGAGAAACAGAGCTCGTGTTCCAAAGCCAGCATGCAATAACTCAACCCCGCCAGGAGTTTTATGAGGGAAGTGAATTTCAGAAATAAAACAGGCTCATGGGTCTGTCTATCCTGAGTCAGGTGGCCATGCATTGGGTAAGGGTATGTAGCTTTCCATAGGCCTAACAAGATATGCCTGCCTCTGAAAAGTACAACATATTCTTAGTTAGCGAAATTCCTCCCAGTGGCATATGCTGGGCAGCACTTGAAAAGTTCTGAATCAAAGGCCTCTTCCCCAGGAAATGAAGCTATGTTTTTTCTCCAGTTCTACATGTGAATGAGAACATAACGACACTTGCATATATAATTGCACATTAATGCTAGTTATTAATACAGTGAAAAACCATACATTGAGAACAAAAACTACTTAAAAGATGATGTGAATTTAGTTGAGTCTATTTTTTCTGTTTCCAGTGAGTCTAGGAACCATGGAAGAAAAGAAATCTCCCTCACTATCCCACAATGAATGGCATAAATACTATCACAATAACTTACAACTCCTAAATAAAATGATTCTTTCATTGATTTTGGTCAAATAAACAAGACTTACATGGCCAGAAGAGAATGACGTTCATCATCCGAACACTTCCACTTAAAAAATATTTTCATGTTTGATCTGGAAAAAGAAAAATACCAACAGTTGCTGCCAGCACATCATGATGTTATTAGGATGTGAGGTTGTTTGACTAGGGAAGAAGCAGTCCCAGATGTTTGTGACCAGCAAAGAATGTAGACTGAATTTACTCTACAAATTAAAAAAATAAATACTTGAATGGTCAAATTACTTGCTCTGTCAAGAGCCACTGTGTTAAGTATTAACGAGAGAGTTCAAGAAAATACAGACTTCACATATAGCAGAAAGAAAAGTCACATTTTAAAGAAGCCGTCCTTAAGCTCAAATTGATGTCTGTCTTCACTCAGTCATCTGCTGTTCTTTGGGTGTAATGGGCCACCATTCTTCTAGGCATGAGCAGCAGAGAGCAGAGCTACAGGTCCTGTGGGCTCAGAGGTCCACCCAAGTGTTCAGAGAATTAATTTAAAAACTGCAGAAAGCTATCCATAAAACAGAAACTCTTTATTATCTAAATCAGATAAAAATAAAACAGTGTCTGAAGGATACTAACTCTCAAATCCTCCAGAGATAACCACAGATTTTGCAAGACAAGCAAGGTCAGAAAGTTGGAGGCCCCAGTGTGACAGAGAGCTAAGGTACCTTTGTGGCTCCACTTGGATAAGGCTGTCGTAGGCACTTGAAAGGTATATTTCTTAAAATTCCTGAATTCTTACAGAGGCCAATCCTGCAGTCAGACTGCATCTGTGCAGTGCAATGGGCACAGCTGCATTCTGCATACAGCATGAATCAAGTGGGCTAGGAACAAGCATCAAGGAACCCTGGGCCTGGGAATTTGACATTTGCTCAGAGGCTTTACAGAGTATGGGAAAAAGCATGATCAATCTCCCTTTGCAGGTGTGCCCAGGTAACTTCCTTCCTTCTCTCTTGCCTTGGGCTGATGGAAACTGACTGACCTGTGAGCAGTGTGATAACATTCAGCTACACTCCAGCCTCACAACAGAAAACAGCTATCTAACCTACGTAGGTTGTAGCAGACCCCAAACCTGCACTGCTCACTTAAATATGGCAAGGTAATAAAGACACTGAGATGGACTTATGGCTTGCCATACTCAAGGTAATATTCTAAAGAGAAGCAATACTTAAAGATCACCTACAATATAGGAAGTAGAAACAAATATTAGAAACATGACTTGTGCTCCCAGTAAGATTAAAAGAGAATGTAAAATCTTGTGGGACTAGAAAGATTGAGTCAGGGGAGGAATAGAAGACACAAAAGGGAGGAAGAGGGAGAGGGAGAGGGAGAGGGAGAGAACATAAAAGAGGGAGCCATTATAGGTTTGAAGAGAGAACTGAATCTAGAGAAATGTCCAGAGACCTACAAGACTGACCCCAACTAACAATTAGAGCAACAGTGGAAAGGCTACCATAAATACCCTTCCCTGATAATGAGATAAACGACTTAACTTATCCACCATCATGGAGCCCTTATCTAGTACCTGTTGGAAACAGAAGCAAACACCACAACTAAACACTGAGCCGAACTAGAATCCAGATGCAGAGAGGGAGGACAAGACCAGGCTACAGAAACCCACAGAGACAGCTGATCTGAACAAGGAGGAGCTAATGGGCCCCCAGACTGATAGCTGGGAATCCAGCATGGGACTGACTCAGACCCCCCTGAACATGGGTTTCAGCTAGAAGGCCTGAGCAGTCTAAGGGACCTCAGACAGTGGAACCAGAATGTATTGCTGGTTCCCCAAAGACCTTGCAGGCACATCCTGCATGGAGGGTTACTCCCTTAACTTAGAGACAGGAGAGAAGTCCTAGTCCCTACTTCAAATGACCTGACAGATTTAGATGACCTCTCCTGGATGGCATCACCCTACATGTGGAGTGGGGGCTGTGGGAGGAGAGGGTGGTCGGGTACATGTGAGGGGGGGGGGGAGAGGGAAAGAGGGCGGGAAGAAGGGAGGGAGGAGGGACTAGGATCGATATGTAAAACAAAAAAAAAGAGAATGTAAAAGGTAAAATTAAGTTAGATTATAAATTAGATGTTTGCTTGAGTAAAAGGTAGGTAAGGAGATGAAATAAAATTATGACTAATCTAGAATGAAGACAATAAAGATGAAATTAATGATACAAAAGTGAAATGGTGATGTGAAGAATAGATTTAATGGGGGGTGTTGGTGGTGCACAGCTTTAATTTCAGTTCTGGGAAGGCAGAGGATCTCTGTGAGTCCAGCCCAGTCTACAGAGCTAGTTCCAGGAAAGCTCCAAAGCAACTCAGAGAAACTCTGTCTCAAAAAACAAAACAAAACAAAACAAAACAAAAGAATAGATTTAATAATAAATATGAATTTCTTTCAAAATGCAGATAGATAAATGAGATTCAAAACATGGAAAAGAAAAACTCAATGCTATTAGCTATTATTCCAAACAACAACAGAATAAAATGAGACTGAGAAATAAAATACAAATCTATTTTTGTGTTTTTGAAAAAACACATTTTTGAAAAAAAATCTAATTTTTAAATTTTTAGCATTTCATAGACAAAGAATGTGCAGTAAACCTAGTAAAAAGTTCATGGCTAACAGGTCACTCCCCTAATAATTTGTGAGTCAAGGGAAACAACTAATTTGAAACATATGAGTTATAATAGCAACCTATGCTTCTTGGTGCAGTGTATTGGTGGCATGATAGTTACAGCTCCTTAATTGGATGTGGGACTTGCTCAACAAGAGGAAAGCCATGACTAAGAATGTGGTCCGAAACCCATGGTAGAAGAGGTCTTGGGACCAGAATTGAGGAAGGGGAACTTAAGATGGCTCCTTAGCAAAGTTGACACAGTATCTAACCACCTCCTAAATATCTAAAATTATACCCATAGGCAAAGGTCATTTTCAGTCTCTCCTTGCAGTGAGCATAAATTCAAAGACCTATGGCTGCCTAAGATGCTGAGAATAAAAGATGTTGAAGGTTCAACGCTAGACAAGACATTCATAGCATCCCTTTAAGTCCAATGGGGCATTGCAGAAGATGGGACAGAAAGAATATAAAAGAGCCAGAGACCAGGGACAGGGACTTCAAGTACCATCTTCTATGCATGGCACAACCATGGTAACCATGAATACACAGTAGTTGTGAATACTGGCACAGGTTTCACAGATGTCTGTCCCTCCTAATAATCATCTATGTAGGTAGAAGGGACTAACAAGGACATAGCTACTTTTTCTGCTGATCTATGTCAACTGATGAATTCTGGTAAGGGTCTGATGCATAGTAACCAGTTATATAGCAATTGCTAAGCCCACCAGGCTCTCATGATTAGTTCCAAACTCAGGGTCCCACATCAATCCTAGTTAAACTGTAAACAAAACCAAGATTAGTAAACAGAGGAGAGAGGTGGTAGGGTGGATGGGGTAAGGGAGGTAAGTGGCCAGAATACACAGTATATGTGAATGAAACTGTGAAAGGACAAAATTTTCTAATGAAAGACAAACTAACAACATGATTAAATAGAAAATTGTGCCTGGCAGTTCAGAGATTCAGGCCCTGGCAGACATGATGTTGTTTCACTTTTAGGTCATGAGCTCCAGAATGGACAGAAGAGATGTTTTGAAATATAAAAGAGGCTAACACAAAGAAATACATTATTTTAAAAGGTGTTCCATTCCAGACAGGAAGCAACAAGACACACAGATCCAGGCATTAGGTACCTGGGGTCAGATATTTAGGAACTAATATTTAAGTTGATTCCTGAGGCTCTATTACTTTTCTTTTTAAATGAACTCTACTTCATAGATGAAGTTGAATGTGCAGAATTAACAGTGATGCTCTCAAGAGGCTTATGATCAATGAACCAAATTATTAGAGACAGAATTTAATACTTGGTCCAACTGATTAAAAAAAATGGTGCAACTCTCCACTTCTAACTTATTTAAAGAGCCTGCATTAGGAGCACTCTTTGAAAAATGTATTTTTTCTTTTCACTTGCTTCCGTAAGCTAAGTAAAATGCCCTCACAGCAAAGGGCCAAGCAGTTTTACAAACAAGGTTTTCTTGTTTGTCCCTGCAAAGAGGAATATAATAATAAAGTATAGCCTGAATATGAAAAAGAATCAATGAAATGCTGCTAGTAAATTTTAAAGTACTTCAGACATACCCATGGGTCTATGCCTTATTCTAATAAGCTCAGCTGTCGTATTTTAAAAATGAGATCATTCTATCAATGATTCCTTTGCTGTATCCTACAAGGTCTTACATGTGATTTTATTCAGTAATATGCCATTGTCTGTAAGTTTCACTCATGGGGTCCCTGAGACTCAATTTTCTATTCACCCAAATGACTCAGGAAATATTTAATGATCCTAGTGGCTTTAGTTAGCTTAGATGTAACTGCTGATTGTCAAATGTAGAAATTTAACTGAGCTTGAAACATCATATTGTATTTAATGAAGTACCAGTCTTTCACAACTTCCACTGTTGGCTGTGTTGTGGTAAAATGGCGCACTCTTTATTGCTTATTATGTATATAATGCAAAATAAATATAGCCAAAAATTTTTAATTAAGTATAAAATAGTAGTAAGTTTGAATTTGTTTTGTGCTAGGGGCTACTGTTCCAATGACTTAAATACATAGCAAATGTGTGCATACATAAAGCATACTTACATTTGTTAACTGGTCAAAGGTTTTTGAAAATGTAATAGAAAGGAATATGAACAAAGATAATATTTCAGTTGTTAAAATTATATACATATAAGTTTATAAATATAATATGCATGTCTATCTAAATATAACTTTGATGTTATAAAAGTTATCATTACCATAAAATGGTAATTGATTTACATTTTATTATATATTTTTATTTAATTTAGAAACAAACATATATCAATCCCAGTTCCCTCTCCCTCCCATCCTCCCATACACCCCACCGAGCCCTCATTCCAACCAGGGAGGATGGGGCCTTCCATGAGGAATCATCAAAGTCTGTCAAGTCATTTGGGGCAGGGTCTAGGCCCTCCCCTGTGTATCTAGATTGGAAGAGTATCCCTTCATGGAGAATGGGCTCCCAAAGTTTATTTGTGAACTACGGATAAATACTGGTTGCACTGTCAGAGGTCCCATAGACTGCCCTGCCTCCTAACTGACATCCACATTCAGGGGGCCTGGTTTGGTCCTGTGCTGGTTCCTCAGCTGTCTGACTGGGGTCCGGTGAGCTATGACTTGCTCAGGTCTGTTATGACTATGTTTTTTCCCTGCTGGTCTGGACTCACTACTGCACCAGCCCCAAATAACACACAGAGATTCTGTATTTGATATAATGCTGACGGCCAGTTATTTGTTTCTTATCTGCTGGCTCTCTCTTAAATATTAACCCATTTCTATTAATTTAAGTACTTCCACGTGGTCTTATCTTACCAGAAAGAGGGACTGGCATTCTGCTCTCTCCCTCTTCCATCTTGACTCTCCTTTCTACTATTCTCTCTTCCTGGTGTCCTAATCCTGCTTATCTTGCTTTCCAATTGGCCAACAGTGCTTTATTCATTAACCAATAAGAGAAACATTTTTACAGAATGACATCTCCCATTACAGGATGCTGTTTCTGTGAGTTTCTCTAGCTTGGCTTTGACCCCTTTACTCATCCCTCCTCCCACTTCTACAACTGGATTCCAGTAGCTCAACTCAGTGCTTAGCTGTGGGTCTCTGCTTCTGCTTCCATCAGCTACTGAATGAATGCTCTAAGATTACAATTAAGGTAGTCATCAATCTCATTATAAAACAAATTAAAAACAAAACATTTTTAATTGGGTTGATTTCTTGATGTTCAGTTTTGTTAGTTCTTTGTATATTCCAGATACTAACCCTCTATTAGATTTCTAATTGGTAAGGTTTTTCTCCCATTTTGTAGGCTGCCATTTTGCTTAAATGACACTGTCCTTGCTCACACAGAAATTTCTCTCTTTCATGAGGCCCTATTTATTTATAGTTAATGTAAATGCTTGCACTGTTAGTTCAGAAAGTCCTCTCATGTGCCAAGGAGTTAAGGCTATTCCCCAGCTTTCTCTTTTAGCAGGTTCATGGTGTCTGGCCTTACATCGAGGTCATTAATACATTTAGAGTGACCTTGTGCAGGGTAGTAAGTTTGCATGCACCCATCCAGTTTGACCAGCATCATTTGCTGAGAATGCTGGTTTCCCTCCAGCTTGTATTTTTTGGCTTCTTTGTCAAAAATCATGTGTTTGTTTCACAAGTACTGTGTCCAATCATCTCTAATGCAACATTTCTATTGAGTACTATAGTATTTAGCACTTATCACTCATTTTTTAAATTGCAAAGATAATTAAAAACAGGAAACAATTTTAATGTTCAATAATGGTGCATCATATAAAAATGACGCATATTTAACATGGACTCTTTTAGCCTGATTTAAATATTATATACCGTGAACATGCATCCAAACGTCATTTGGGTGTCCTATAAGCCTGTATAATTTTCATACAGAAGTTAAACATTTTTAAATCAATTTAAAAACCCAAATAGGTAAATGGTGAGCCTATCAAAAATATTGATATAATATGAACATCTGACATTGATTTTTATTTAAAAATATATTATGATTTCGTGTGTGTGTGTGTGTGTGTGTGTGTGTGTGTGTGTGTGTGTGTGTATGTAAAGGTAGAAGAGCAAAAAACCTCAAAGACACTTCTCTGCTTTAAGAGGTTAAAAGTCATTATACCTGATAGTTGAATTATGAGTTATCTTTATTTTCTTATTTTTTGAAGATTATTTGAAAAATAACTTTTTAACCAATAATGAAAATCTGAAATCAACATATAATTTCATAGCTTAGAGTATGAAAGAGTCCTTAAAATAAAGATAAAAATATACTTAATACATTTCAAAATCTAAAAATGTGGAATTAAAACCAGGCTTTAGGAAAAATGGAGAATGTGTAAGAAGACAATCACCAAATAGAGAGGACAGCAGTTTTCAATTACTACATATATGTATATGGTTTTATAGATAAAACATTAATATCTCTGTAAATAGGTAGGTAGAGATAAAACAGATTTCCAAAGCCAAATCAAGAAAATACAGACACGCTGAAAATGAGTCAGTGAGGCGTTTAAAGCTTTGGCCAAGATAATTTACAGAATATAGTTCCAGGCCCTGCAGTTTGTCATGTCCAGCTCAGTTCAGCTCGGCTCTGTCTAGAATAAGTGTCGTTTATTGAGTCCATTATGAGTGGCCATATCAAAAGAACAGGTTCAGATTGCCTTGAACGGTGCCATTTCACGATGGAAATACTTATGTGAAAATTTTAATGGTCTCGGAATAAAGGAAACTCATAAATCAAGGTATTGACCAAGTTTGTTGGTGGAGATATCAAGTAAGCGGTGGTCAGCAATGTGGGCACCTCTGTGTTATAGTCTTCAGAAGGCATATGACTGCATTCTGAGCTGTTGAGTTGGTGTCAGTGAGTGAGTTGCTTAATTAACACATTGAAAAAGCTTATAGAACGGTGAGTGTTAAGTCAGATAAAAAAGAAGTAATGCTAAATGGCTGATGAGGGGATTAATGATAGGCCAAATTAATTTTACCTCTTAATCTGCAACATCCTGACTCTCCACAATCAAGATATTCCACTAGTCAGTGTACACAGTCTGCAACATAGCTTTTCCAGGGATTTTCAGTTAACCCCAAGTTTCTTTAGTTTTTAATGAACAAATTATAGAGACTTTCTGAGACACTGAATACTTTTGCTCTAATCACTTTTGAAGGCTTGAAAAGGATATATAATTTCTGCCGAAGTCCCTGTCTCAAACCATGCTGCTCTCCTTACAGCAAGCACTATTCTGCTCAGGGCCATCTTGGCCCATGGTCTGGTATGAAACCCTGCTGTGCTTAAACCATTGTTGAAAGCAACTGACTTCAGAATCACTTAACCTAATCATTAGGCTTTCACTCCTTCTCAGGGAAATACTGACAACAACTCAGGCACTGGAACATGAAGTGAAAGGATTGAAAGGATTCACCTGCTTTCTCAACTTCTTTTCTCATGGTTCACATATGAAAGAAGACACGTGGCACTGATCTCTGCTTTTAGCTTATTATGTTTAACTAAGTAATCACCATTTCACCCATCTTCCTGGAAATGACAACTTTATTCGTCTCAGTAGCTAAGCAATACTCTCTTGTGCAGAAATACACGTGCCATATTTTCTTTGTTCATTGATCATGGCAACCTAGGCTGAATATATAACCTGGATCTTTTCTCACAGTCAAAACAGGCATCCAGGCCCAGTCAATCATGGTGGTGGTAAATACATTGTATTAAGGTTGTCCCCCTCAATATAGTCTACTCAGTTAAATGTGAGTTTTAGATGAATAATGAATAATTTTGAGTATGTCTGAAATGTAAGAAGAACCTTCGTGTTTTGAACATTTACAGAATATTTTGCGTTGATTTTCTTCCATTGTGACTCTTTGACCCTCTTAAAACTTCTGAGGAATTCACTGCAAGTTCCCACACTCAAAGCTATTCAGACTCAGCTTACAGTGACAGAGAAGAGGAAGGACGCCAAAGTCTCAAAAGGAGGCAGTCCTAGATGGCTAAGTATGAGCAGGGAGCCTCCTCCATTCCCTTCTATGGCAGAGGATGTCATGGGCACTCCAAATTGGGGTCGGGCCAGGGAGCAAACAGGCCGAAGGCACAGTCCTGGAGTCTGGCAAAGGCAGCTAATTTTCCTGGATGCATCACTGAACTGCTAGTCTTACAAGGGTAACAGAGCTGGCCATTATGGTATTTGGGATTTCCACAAAACTGTTTCCAAAGATGCCTGGATATTTCCTAAAAGGAGGAAAATCCAAAACAGTATAGCATAGTGGCTAAGAAAATGGAGTCTGAAGTCAAACAGACCTGGGTGTGAATTTCAGCTCCACCCATTATGAGCTGGGTGACCTTAGGCAGAGGCTTCATCCTGTCTGGAAACTGTTTCTTTGTGCAAAGCTGGGCAAAATTAGAAACTAATCAAATAAAAGTATGTACATAATGCTTGCATCATAATAATTACTGAATGAAGTCATGACTCCAAAAGTCCAGTACAATTTGATGCAGAAGAAATTGCACCAGGTCCTCTGAGTATATGTTATGGCTGTTAGCTTGGTGTGTTTGTAGGACTCCTAACAGTGGGAGTGGGTGTGGGTGCATCTCTGTTCTTTTGCCTGCTCTTAAGACTCTTTTTCTACTATTGGGTTGCCTTGTCCAGCCTCAATATGAGAGCTTTCCCCCTGTCTTACTGTATCTTGGTTTGGCCTGTTTAGCTGTTGACTCTTGAAGTCCTGTTCTTTTCTGAAGAGAAAATGAAGGGGAGAACTTTGGGGGAGGGGGAGAAACTGAGGGGAGTGGAGGGATGGAGGGGAAAGTGGTTTGTATGAAAGAAGAATCCATTTTCAATAGAAAGAAGGGAAGGAGGGAAGGAGAGAGGGAGGGAGGGAGGGAGGGAGAGAGAGAGAAAGGACAAGCACTCCTGAGAAAATTGGGAGCATGGGGTGGGGGAATAGGAAACAAGGAAGGGGAGAAGAGGAGAAAGGAGGAGAACATAAGGGATCAGGTAGGAAGACTTGAGTCAGTTGGGGGTAAGAATAGAGGAGAGCAAGAAAAGAAATACCTTAAATACTCCCTCCTTAGAGGGAGTCATTATAGGTTTAAAGGGAAATCTGGCACTAGGGAAATGCCCAGAGATCTACAAGGATGACTCCAACTAAGAATCTAAGCAATAGTGGAGAGGCTCCCTTAAATGCCCTTCCCCT
The DNA here is from genome assembly GCA_030556225.1 of Cricetiscus sungorus. Taxonomy (NCBI): domain Eukaryota; kingdom Metazoa; phylum Chordata; class Mammalia; order Rodentia; family Cricetidae; genus Cricetiscus; species Cricetiscus sungorus. The sequence continues at coordinate 38,184,798 of JANBXA010000398.1, forward strand.
ATAATGACTACCTTATATGCCATCTAGAGCCCTCATCCAGGAGCTGACAGACACCCACAGCTAAACACTGAGCCAAACTCCTGGAATCCAATTGTAGAGAAGGAGAAGTGATGAACAAAGTGGCCAAGACCAGGCTGGAAAAACCACAGAACAGCTGACCTGAACAAGGGGGAATTCATAGACCCCAGACTGATAGCTGGGAAACCAGCATAGGACTGACCCAGATCCCCTAAACGTGGGTGTTAGTTAGGAGGACTGGACAGTCTATGTGACCTCTGACAGTGAAACCAGTATTTATCCCTAGTATACAAATGGACTTTGGGAACCCATTCCCCATGGTGGGATACTCTCTTAGCCCAGTTACATGAAGGAGGGCCTAGGCCCTCCCCAAATGATGTGACAGACTGATGATCCCCTATGGAGGCCTCACCTTCCCTGGGGAGTGGGTGGGGGATAGGTTGGGGGAGTCAGTCAGTGGAAGGATGGGAGGAAGAGGGAACTGGAATTGATATGTAAAATAAGATTGTTTCCAGATTAAATTTTAAAAAGATAAAAAAAACCTGACGAATAAATTATCATCTGGGAAGGATATATCAGTAGGTCATGGTACACTTAAAAATTGTGATTCCAGGTTTCACAGACTCACAAACATGAATTTTTGCTTTATTATTTGTAACAAAATATATATATATGTAAATGCACTACATTGCATCATAGTAGAAATAGTGAAGGCTAATTACTATGTCCTGACATACTATGTGACAGCTAAACTCCCAAGTTATTGACTAAAATATTTCATTTCCAGACCTACTTTTTATGATTTAGCATAATATAATTAAAAATCATTAAATCTTCTGTATCATCCATCTGTCAGGAAGGAAGAATATTATATTTGCCATCTGTCTAGCTTTCAGGTATGACAAATATTAATGAGAAAAATTAAATCAATATGGGCCTCAGGTCAGCCTACTTGGAAGAGCTAGCCAGTATTAAGCATTCTTCGAATCAATTTTTGTTTATTGATTTTATTTTCTGAAATATTTCAGAAATACAGAAATCAAAATAAACAGAAGCCAATTATATGCTGTTCCAGTCTCTTTGCTTCATTTTACTCTATTAATAAAATATTCTAAATTCAACTGTAGCTCTAATCTCCATGTTTCCTCTCTTTTTCAAGTGTCCTGAAGTTTTATAGATACATCTCCATATAAGGGTACATTAGTTTACTCTATTTACATGTACAAATTAACATGTAGTAATATTTTTGTTTTTAAATTTCATATATTTGTTATAATAGATAAATATAATGATCAATTTGTTTCATTCTTATTTTATTTTGGGATGTTGCAAGGGCAGAGGTGGATACAAAGGGACAGGGAGATGAATGGGATTGAGATGCATGATGTGTAAGCCACAAAGAATCAATAACAAGTTTAAATAAATATATGAAGACATATATGTGTTTCTCTAAAATATACATGTTTACTTATATTGTAATGTAATTTTGTGTCTTTTTACAAAAGTCCTCTAGAAAATTTGGAAAGAATGTCATGAAATGTCTCAATTTGTTTGGGAAAATGTATCTGTATGCATTTTCTTCCCATGAACATGGTATGTGTTCTAGTTAGTTTCTGTTGCTACGACAAACATTATGATCAAAGCCATTTAGAGGAGAAAGGATTAGTTTGGTTTACACTTCCACCACTGAGGAAAATCAGGTTCAGATTGCCAACAGAGCAAGGGCAGGAACTGTGGAAGCCTCCTAGCTTGGTCTCTCTCAATTCCTCCCCAACCATTTACTTAGCCAGCTTCATCACAACTCAGGACCTCCTTCCTAGGGATGGTACCTCCCACAGTACCACCCTCCTACAGCAATTAGCAGTTAAGAAAATGCCCCATAGACATGCACATGAGCCAGTCTGGTGGAGGTAATCCCCCAGTTAAGACTCTTTCAGATAACTCTGCTCTGTGTCACAGTTAAGACTCTTTCAGATAACTCTGCTCTGTGTCAAGTTGGAAGGTGAAGCTAACTAGGATAGAGTATGCCTCTCCAATTGCTTAGGGATTGCCTCTTTTATGCCTTTAAATAAAGTTTCATATTTGCATGCATGAAGAAAAGAAAGCTTTTCTTGATTGATGATTGCTGTGGGAGCTCACTGTGGATGATGCTACCCCTGGGCTGTTGCTCTCGGTGCTATAAGAAAGCAGACTGAACAAGCCATGGGGAACAAGCCAGTAAGGAGCACTGTTGGAAGCCATGAAGCCTAGTTTCAGATCAGCTTATGAACCCTTGTCCAACAAATCTCCAGAGGCAAAGCCAGTGCAGACGGTCTCTCAGAAGGCAAGGGCCAGTAGACCTTGGGACAGGACAGAAAACTACTGAGACTGTTCAGCCTGCATATTTTCTACTTTCTAATAATATTAATGATTCTCTTGGTGGTTTTAGTTTCACTTTATCAGTCACACATGGGACAGATGTAATCATTCCTGTAAACCTTGTGTTTTTTTCTCCAATATTTCCCCTTAAAATGCTTGGGTACTGATGCTTCTTGGGTTTCTTACAGTGCAGGGCTCTTTTGTAGCACAAAGGAACAGTTGAAGAAATACAAGCTAACTGTATGCAGGCAGTTTATGACAAATAACACCATTTCTGTAAATATCCTTTGTTAAGTTTTGAGCAATATTTATTCATAAGAAAGAATGCATATTTTTTTTATCACCTTTTAGCTTTGTAAAGACAGGATGTACCTGGTGTGATAGCTAGCCAAGCTAGCAGAATGCTGAGTGTTACTTTTGGTTTAAAAGTTGTTTTGAAGTGGTGGTACATGCCTTTAATCCCAGCACTTTGGAGGCAGAGACAGGAGGATCTATGTGAGTTCAAGGTCCAAAACAAAAGTTGTTTTGACGTAAAAGTTTGGAAAAGTAAATTTGACATGTTTGTTTTTGCTGGAGGTTAACACTGAAGGATGGGGAAAATATGATTGTTTTTGAAATATAAAGATGGCTTCACCTATTTGGGGTTTGCTACTTGTGTGAAACTCATCTGGTGGTATTACAATTATTCTTCCACTCATGGCCCTTCACCATCTCAGGACCTGAACACTGGATGCTGAGGGATTGCCTCCATGGCTTCTGCATCAGCTCCTGTCTCCAGGTTCCTGCCTCAAGAGTCTGCCCTGACTTCCTGGGATAGCAGAAAGCAGACTGTCAGCTGAAATAAGCCCTTCCCTTCCCAAGTTGCTTTGCATTATGGCAATAGAAAACCTAAGCCACTTCCCACTCTCCACTGCCAATTTCCTGTTTGCTCTCCCTGTCTCTCTGTGTGTCTCTCTGTCTCTGTGTGTGTGTGCCCTTTCTTCCTGATTCTTGATTTGTTGTTCTTCTCAGTTATACCATTTTAAAAATTATTACCTTTATATGAGATTGAGATATGGATATAAGACCTAGTAAATTTTCAATATTGAATTTGCTTGTTAATTTGGTATTTGATAACCTAAATATTGTACATTGCAATCATTATTTTATCTACAGATTTTCTTGGGCTTTCTAAATGTTCTTGTCTGAGGGCTCCAATGGCTTTTCTTTCAATTATGCTGATAAATCAGGGCAATGCTGTTTCCTTCTAATTTAGTATTTCTAGTTTATCATTTGTTTTGGATATCTTATTTTCCTAGGCTTGAGTTGAAAGCCAGAGTAAGCTACATTGTGAATTCAAAAGAAAAATTCAGTAATTCTATGCACCTAAATTAAAGAACATTGCTAGAGCAGATATATTTCCTGTTCATCCTTTCATTACGTATGACATAACCTGGTGATCATCTCTATTCTGACACATAATATGAAAATAAGATGCATGTTGGTGGCTATAATATCTAAATTATTGGGTCACACCAAAGTTTTATGTATAATTATTTGTTTAATGGTTTTATTTCAAGTTTAATCATTTTCATACAACAATGAAAAATATTGAAGTATTACCCAATGTCATTATGAATATGGTATTATATAGTGATTTTTTTTGCTAGTCATTTTAACAACCTAACTGAACTTATTTATTTTTATTTATTTTTATGTATACAAGTGTTTTGCCTACTCATACATATGTAATCAAGTCTGATAAGACCAGAAGAAGGTTTGAATCCCATTGAATTAAAATTACATATGATAACAAGTCACCATGTGGTTGCTGGAAAGTCAACCCAGATCCTCTATAGCAATAAGAAATGTTCTTCACTGCTTAGCTTTCTCTCTAGCTCTCTGAACTATAGTCTTTATGCTATTTCTCCTTCCTTAGGAGATTCCCCTATCCCTTACTACTATCTTACTTCTATGGATGTTTTATATGAAACACACATGTCTAAAGCTTTTAAGGCTAGCATACTAGAAAATGTTTGCATTTATGAACCTTGGTTACCTCACTCAATATGATGTTTCTAGCTCTATTCATCATTTATCTGCAAATTTTAAAGTTTAGTTTTAATAGCTTTGTAATATTCCCTTCTATAAATGTATATTTTCATTTTCCATCAATCTGTTGATGGACATCTAACCTATTTCTATGTGGCCTGGCTACTCCTGACCCTTATAACGTGGATAAATAAGAATCTGGGAAAATGATAGGGAATTTTTTTTTTTTTTAATTTGGGGAGAAATCACTTACACCAGGAACAGATAACTGCCAGCAGGTTCCTGTCCCAAGAATGCCTCCAGAAGCTCTCTGTCTCCGACCAGGAAGCAAGAGCAAGAGCTGGGGTTCAGGCCCCAGACCTAGTCCCCCCAGGTCACATCTGTACCTGCCCTTGTGCCCCAATGGGCATGGTCAGTGCAACCGGTGTAGGCAGTGTGTTATCACTATAGACCCTCAAGGCCAGAGAACAAGTAGCTGAATCTGAGGTGTGACTACTCCTGATCCTCAAGGCTAGGAAACAAGAAGTTGAATCTAAGGTGTGGGTACTGAACCCTTAGAGTAAGGAGGAAGAAAAGTCTGTGTGTTCCATATACATGATAACATGTTCTCCTTTTTGACTAAGGTATATAAGAGTGATGAAAAACTTGTGGCATTTCAGTATTGACTGATCTGCCCTCCTGACTTTTAGTCTGTCTTTTTTTTTTTTTTTTTTTTTTTTGTCTGTAGTTAGCCTTTCCTTCATCCACCCCCCCCCTCAGATACAAACTTGGGGCTGCTCAGCTAGTTCTGGTTGCAGCCCCACAAAGACAGCTTCCGACAACTTACCATTGTCCATTTTTGAAAGTGGAGTTGTGTTTTTGTTAAGGTATTGTAAGGGTTCTTTACAGAACGTAGATAAAAATACATGCTTTCTATGTGACTCAAAAATAGTCTCCCAGCTTCTAACCTTCCCTTTAACCTTCCTGATAATGTAGTGTACTTTGCAGCAAAAAGCTTTTAATCTTAGTGAAAACCTTGCTGTCCTGAAGATAAATTATCTCCTTAATTTTTATACTTTTGGAATAATATATAATAAATTATTGCCCACGAAAATTGGTAACAATTTACTTCTGTGTATTGTGCTAAGGATCTTATTAGCATAATTATTTTTATTGCTGTAAACACACTGAGAATGCAATGTAAAGTGGTAAAATCAAATAGCTATCAAGGGGAACAGTTTTAATTGGTGTTATAGATAATATATTTATGGGGCTGTTTATGAACATTAATATTAACTATCAAAATTTGATAAAGAAAAGAGAATACCAATAAAGACAGACCTGAGAAGTCTTGGTGGACCTAAAAAGACCTTGGCTGTGTGTGTGGGGGGGAGCGGGTATGGAGATTCATGAGCTATTTTCAGAGGACTCTGTCTCTGTCTAGGGCTACCTCGGAGACACCCAGAGCAACTCCAGCAGCTTCTGACAAGATGAAAGGAGTCAGACGCTCTGAGTCTGCACAGACTTCTTCCGCATAAGCCTTTGTCTCTGCGAGAAAGGAACACCTATCCTTCCCCAACTGGTTGAGAAGTTTCAGTGCTAAAAAGTGTCTGTCTATCATTATTCCTGATAAGTCACAGCTGCTCCACCTCAGATCCAATAGCTAAACAGTGAGGGTCACCAAATTAGCCATTCTGTATGTTCACTGGGGGAGAGAGACTAGAACCTTTCAGAACAGAAGCAAGATGGGTAAGGGTTAAAAACAAGTGTTGAAACCCAACCACAAAAACTTCTCAAGAGAAACAAATTATTGAATATTAGCGATGAGATTTGGAATCCTGTTTTTCCTTTGAGCTCCCGCATTTTATGCAGAAGAAATGTCTCCCAATTCAGATAACAGTTTCACTGAGTGAAAACTAGGGCGCACTGAATTGACCCATTTTCCCCTTCTTTCAAAACACAATACAGAACAACCACGTAAAATGCTTACTATGAACAATTTGATGCAGTGAACTATTCATTCAGTAAATTTCAGACCCTGTGCAACTTTAAAAAGAAACAACTAATTTTATAAAGCAACATTCCCCACCCCTGGTATTGCTGTGGTTACAATTTAGGAAAGTACCACTGTTGGACATCTGTATCTCTACATTCCCTCAGGCTTCATCATCTTTTTGCTGCTGCTATTGTTTTAAAAATCATATCTCCTTCCCAATGAACACTAATCAAACTAAGATATTTGTGTAAGTTCCTTGTCTCACTGCTGCGATAAATCACCTAGACAAAACAAGTTAAAGAAGGGTGTGATTTGGATCACAGTTCTATTGTTCAATCCATTATGACAGAGACGAGATAGTGATAATACTGCATCTGTGATCAGAAAACGGAATGAAGAATGCTTATGCTCAGTCTTTTTATTTGGTATAGGACTCCAGCCTGTTATACTACTCACGTTTACAGTAGGTCTTTCCTCTAACTTAGGGGATCTGTCACAGACATGCCCAGAGTCTTGTCTCTTCAGTGATTCTAGCTTCTTTCCAGCTGATAATCAATTTTAGTCATCACACCATGGTATTTTGAAAGCTTTGTTGAAGACACCATCAAAACAAGGAAACTCAGGGACAGCATAGTAGCCATGTGATGATCTGGTGTAAAACAGATGTCTTTAAGGACTTGAAGGAAAAATGGGGAAAGTACATTTTTATATAGCATCCCATATATAACAATTTAGAAGTGATCCTAAAATGTTATTTGACTTGTGTTCATATACTTATTTGTCTCTATGGTGTACAGAAATCATCAACTGTATCATTCTCTACAGAATATTTTGGAATGTCATTCACTCTCAAATGATTGATTTGATAGATTTTTTTTAAAAATCCTAAATTTATGCCTTTTTAACCCTAGATTATATGGTGCTAAAAAATGATTGTTTCAAAGCAGAGACAACAAATCAGGTAAAATTTTCATTATACAGAACGAACTGATAAATCCAGAATATAGCTTAAATTTCCAAAGAACTTTGGTCAATTACTTAATATATTTTGAGGTTTTATTATTTGATTCTTAATTTCAAATTTTTTCTAGATATAAGATTTGGTTTATTTTATTTATGTGTGAATATATGTGTATACAGGTACATGTGCATGCATGTGAAAAGTTTTCTACTTGTTCTTAAGCTAATATGCCAGATAGATTTGAAATTGAGCTATAATCAACTTTGTAAGCATGACAAATTAAATTTACTCAACAATATATCACTTAAAAATAGTCATTTCTTCCTTTATCAAGGATTTTCATTCTATACTGAATTTTTTTGTCAGGTTTTTCTGTTCAAAAGTAGAATACAAATTCCTGTAAGTTCCTTTAACAAAAAGAAAATATCGATATCATTCTAGAAGACAAATACAATGTTACACTTTAAAACAGATTTAATCAGGACAATATCCTGTTTATTCATCTGTAATAACCCAGTGCTGGAACTGGCCCTGCTGGGTGCAGAAAGGGAATGGAACAAGATGTAAGAAACCTGAACTCTAGTTGATATTATCTTTGTGTGTCTACTATAATCCTAATATTCATTTCTTTGAGTGCATTCTTAGGAATTTACAGAGATATGACAGAAAGCTAATGACTTAATCAGTAAAGATCATTAGTTGCTCCACATAGGGAGAACTCTAGAGTCATAATCCTCTAGACTTGATATATGGATGGCTGTAGTTATGAATACAGCAAACTCTTTCTACCTTCCTACTCTATTTGTTGGTGGTGTGTTTTGTGTTTCTCAGCCCTTAGTCTTGCTGCCTTGTTGTTCCAAGACAACAGCTAAATGCCAGGATTCATATTTCTATTAAAAAATATAAAATCAGAGAAGATAAATAAATAAATGATTCTATCAAGCTTACTTTCCCTTTATAAAAGTGAGGAGATATAGCAGACCTCCCTGTATGTGTTCATCAAAACCTAGTCACATAGACACTTGAAAGGGAGCCTCTGGCTTACCCAGTATCTGTAAGGGAGAGATATAAGGGAAAGGCGAGCTTTTTAGTGGTTGTCTCTCAATTGTGAGAGTTGGGCCAATTGATCTTTCAGATACAGCTGCAGGCAAATAGGTAATGTTGGAAAAGAAAAACTAATAAAAAACATGATAAGCTAACTTTGACATATTTTAGAGAAGTTTGTGTTTTGGGCCAAAATCCTGTGATGCACATTTCCCCTCTAAAAGCAAAACAAGGCTCCTCCATCTGTAATTTTTAATGTCTGAAGTGACCAGTTTCTGCTCTTCCCTAAGTTGTCCAGACACTGAGTCATCCTGTTTAACTTTGACGGGGCTACATCTATTTTTGAGGGTTAGCCATGGTGGTTTAAGGACGTTGACTGTCTGTAAAGACTTTGGACACTTTTCCAGCACCTCTTGGAGTTCATCCTGCACTAAATTTAAATCAGAAAAATAAGACATAAATGACTAAGTGAATAATTCTATTAAAATTATTTTCTTAAAAAATTCCTAAGAGTTCAAAAATGCATTGAATTTGCCCAACTTGACTTCATTTGTGAAATTTCATAATCCCTTGTGATATTACAGTGTACCTCTGCTTCTTTTTTTTAAACATAAACTTGCATAGCTGCCCTTTATTACCAAAAGCACTTACTGAATAAATGTGTGTTCTGAAATTAAAACAAAACACTATATGAGAGCAGCTTGGAAGCCAGAATGTCGCCAGCATCGTGTGCCAGATGTCACTGTAGTGTGACCACGAACAGTGCTTCAGTCTATTGGTTAGCCAGAAGCTGCTGAGAGCAGCCCCGAATACATGGTCTGAATACACAGCGTCAAAAGCTACCCCGCAAAGACCCATGTTTTACCAGGATACTCCATGGGAATATTTAGCTGTTACATTGTAAATGCTGTTATTTTGGTTTCTAAAAATGTCAAGACAGGAAATGATTCCAGGGAGGAGTTGCCATGATGGCTGTTTCAGGACAGCCACAGGGGAAAATGCTAAAGCTAGAAAAAGTAAAAACATGAACGAGTATGTGCAGTAAAATGGATATGGATTCCAGGAACAAAAATCAACTTGATTGATGCCTTTATTTGTCCTTTCCTAGAAGATGGAGATGTTTGAAAACAGGAAAAGAAAAAACAAAAAACAAAAAAAAAAAAAACCCAGCTAATTATTACAGGTCTTCTTCTCTGGCTTTCTGATCAGTCACCAGGTGGCCAGAAGCTCACAAGAAAGATATGGAGCTAATGGGAGGGTATACACCACTCCTACCTTCCTGTAGCTGCAGCCAATGGACCATGGAGACCTTTCAGAAAACAAGCAGCAGGCTCTGAAAAGAGGGAGCTGGTACCATAGCCACTAGTGTGGCTACATCACAACCCCTACATCCTCAGAGGGATTCTAAGACAACTAGCTCAGCAACTGAGGAGCTGCAGACAATAAAGAAAAACCAGAAGAGGAAGGATGCGGAGAGAGAAACTAATTTGCTTTTTCTTGCTGACCACATTTATGTACAGCACAGCTCTGTACAAGAATGTACTTTCTGGTTTAGCTGACTTGTTCCCATAGAGGACTTTTATCAATTATGCTTTAAGGAACAATTTCTTCTTCTTTAGCTATTTGTTATATCCACAAATATTTGAAAATCACAGCAGACTTTCAAAACAGGCATCTCAGAAAAATAAACATGTATATATAAAAAAGCATGCATACTTCACTCACCAACATAAACTTTAAAATTTTTGCAATATACGTCTAGTTTTTCTGGGATTTTTTTTTTTTGTTTTTGTTTTTTTTTTCAAGTCAGGGTTCTCTGAAACAGCCCTGGCTGTCCTGGAACTCACTTTGTAGATCAGTCTGTCCTTGAACTCACAAAGATCCACCTGCCTCTGCCTTCCTAGTGCTGGAATTACAGGCCTTTACAACTACAGGCCGGCTATAACTCTAGTTTTAGTTTTATAATTATTAATATAAACTAAACACCTTCCTGCTTTTATATAATTTTATATATAATTTCAAAACTCAGTAACACCCGGTATCCCTCATATTATGCACTGCCTTGAACACAAAAGCGTTAATATATATGTGTCACTGTAAAATCTCCGAAGTCTGGCTTTTTAACAAGCAAGGCAGGAGAAAAGTGAAGGGGAGGAAGGAAAGGCATACTAATCAATGATAATAACTGAACAGCACTGCTGAGAGTGCCATAGAGACAGTCCAGTGGTTGTTAAAATAATGCAGAGACATGTCTTTTTAATTTCATCCTATGCATATGATATGATTTTAAGCATAGGGTCTGGCACAAAATCATAAATGAGTTTCCGCCATGACTTCAACACATAAGGCAAATGGCTTCATTTCCCTTCTTTCCCCAAGCTCCCTGTTGTCCTTGGGCAGTTAGGACAGTGTCATCTCCTCCTGGAGGTGAGCTTCATCTCCTTCTGTCTTTCTGACTTTTCATGAGATGGGCATGTTCAAGCTTTCTGGAAACAGATGATATTTGTACTTACTAAGTATTTAGAACTCTATACTTTGACAAGGATGCTTGACAAATCATTTTTGTGTTTATGTAAAATTATCTTCATGAAATATTTTAGCAATTAGATAATATCCAATACCAGGTAACCACTCTACAATTATCCCTCATTGCTGCCATAATATGTACTATTTTTTAATTTGACTTCCTCTCACCTATTCTAAAATAAGTAACCATGGATGTGATAGTCTTTGTTGTCACTTGACACATGTGGAAAGAGGGAACATTGAAGAATTGCCTCTCTAAGATTGGCATGTGGGCACACACGCATGTGGAGCATTTGTTTGATTACTGACTGGTGTAGGTTGGCCCAGCCTATTGGAGGCAGTGCCATACTCAGGCAGGGATAGGTAAAGAAAGAATCCAGTAAGTTGCATTCCTGTGTGGTTTCTGCTTGAGCTCCTCTTGCAGCTCCCACTTCGGCTTCCCTTGACGACTAAATGTACGCTGTAAGATCAAATATGCTTTCTACCCACATCCAGCTTGCTTTTCGCCATGGTGTTTATCACATCAAGGGAAAACAAGCTAGGACAGTGGATGAACAAGCCAATGAACAATTTTCAGTCTTAAACAAAAGTTAGAATTAAAGAGTATAAACAACTGAAGACGAACTAGTATAAGGAAATTTCTTATTTTTTTTAAAATAAATATTTAAAGGCTAGTATTTGCATTCATTACTTCAACTTATATTTTTAAAAATCCACTTTTAACATTTCATTTTCATGGAATAAGGAGGACATAATCCATATTTGTGAGCTTAATTTTTGTCTGTTTGTTTTCCCACTAGGCTGGCATATAATTTTCATTCTTTGTAGTCGTTTATGACTCATCTGATATTGAACTATTTTTTTTCAGTTCTCGGACAGCTTATTTAAAAGCTGGATTCCTCTTAGCCAACAATTTAGGTTAGTGTCAAGCTCACACACCTACATGGGAGATAGTCATCTCTAACTGCCTTCTTTATCTTTGAAGACACAGCTCACTACATCGGAATGCTAGATAGCACAGATGCAGTTACTTCAGACGTGTTGAAAATGAAAGTCTTGTTTCCTGGGGCATCTCCAGCATATGCTTCAGTGGTCATAAGCAGAAATGGAGATTCTGAAGCTATATGAACCATTGTTCAGAAATCAGTGAAAATTTGGTGTATGGTGAGTAAATAAAGAAAATATATGCAGTCATTTGTAACAGACAAACGTATTACAATGTTGAGGCCACATTTCATTGAATGAATGTTTATATGTATATCCTTGGTTAATATTGTTATGGCTGTGAGGTACTACGTTACAAGTGTATAAATTACTGTCATTTATTTGTCTAGTATTAAGTTCTACAATTCCACAAGAAAATATGTACAACTAAAAATAAAACATATCTACAAAATTCAGGAATTTACTATTTAGGAAAGAAATGACAAACACAAAGATAGCAGTGGTATAATACTTGATGAACTGAGTTACAAAGCTAATTGCTAAGAGCCAAGAAGAGAGTGGCATTATAACGAGAAGGACCCCTGAAGGGACCTTCAGGTGGCTAACTGTTGGGTTCTGATCCGAATGACAGGTTCCTTTATGAAAACAGAGCTGGACAACTCTCAGTGTGTGGATACATAGTGCTGCACCATGACTCAGGGTGGGAAACATATGACCTAGATCTGCCCAATTATCTTGCCCAATTCCATAGACACAGCCACTAATTCAGGAAAGGGCTCATTAACCAAGTTGGTTAATTCAGAATGAAGCCTGTGAATTCAGTGCAAATGTTCTCTCTTCCAATTGACTTCAACTGGAGTTGCTGGCAACCATCTTACCATGAAGCAACACTGGATAAATAAATACTCTTTGGCTGCCATAGCAACTCACCACATATGTGGATGGTTAAAATAACAGACCCTTATTCTTTCATGGTTTAGGGGACCAGAAACACAGCAATCCATTCACTGGCTGAAATCAATGCTGTAGAGGAGAATCACTTTCTTGCATTGCCATGTACTAGTGGCTGTTACTTTCTTGTGATTACATCTCAAAATTTTGTCTCCACATTTACACTGCCCTTTCCTCTTTTGTGTGTATTAAATCTGCCTCTGCCTCAGTTTATTCTTTTGCTTTTTGTTTTTAGTACTAGGAATTCTGCCTCCCTCTTATAAAGACAATTATGATTGATTAGATTTAGAACCCCAGATACTACCCTGCACCACAATCCTTAACTTAGTCTGATAAAATAAGACCCTTTGTCTTTAGTGTTATTTACAGATTTGGGAGATTAGGACATGGTATCTGTGGGTGGCCATTCTTCAGCTTTCTAAAGGCAATACAGAGAAAAGCAGAGGTTTGGATAGAGTGAAACTAGGTTAGAACAACATTATTTGAATGCCCAAATTAACCTTCACTTTACTTTTAAGTTGTGAATCCAAAGAATCAGTTTGAGGTGTGCTTTCAGTCAATTTGCTCCAAGATAGTTCTGATAGAATCAGAACATCTGTTAGGTTGGGGTAAAGGAATTTCAGTGTCAACTATAAATTTTCAGTCCTTATACATAGGGTCAAAATATTGTGTAAAAGCAAAATAGAAACAACTACAATCAATACATTTTGACAACAGGAAAATATGTCTATTGATTTCTAGTGCATACAAGTCTATGTTTAGGGATTCAGTGAACTCTTGGAAAGCATTTCTGTATCCTGCTGCTTGTAGAATCATTTTCATTGCAAACTGATGAGGTTACTGAAGAAATTAGTGGTTAGATGGTGAAATCAGATGAGTGTATAGAGAAGGCAAAGCATCATAATGCAAATCTGTCCCACTTTGAAACATTGGTTATGTACTGAATAGTCGAATGAGGTCATGAAGAGTAGGGTCCTTTCTGTTGACCAATGTTGACTACAGAGAGTGTACTTTGGAGTGCATCTCACCAGTCTGTTTAGCACACTTCTCAAAAACAAGGTGTCACTGGGTTTCAGAGCATTCTGGTGAATCCACCTGGCAGCAGAACACCAAACAGTGACCACAAACTTTTCTGGTACAAGTATGGCTTTCAGAGTTGTTTCAGTGCTTCTGTTCAGTTTAGTTCAGACACTTGGCTGCTGTGGGTTATCATATCAAACTCATTTTTGTTGCATGTCACAACCTAGTGGAGAAATGATCTATTATATATTAACAGTAACATGTAAGTCTAGGGAACTTGCTACCTCTCAAGAGACAAATTCAAGTAAAAGGGGAAAGAAATAGTATCATGAGAGATTTCTGGGGGACCCTACTAAATTACCAGGGCTGCTTTAGCAAAGCACCATAAGCTGAGTAATTTAACAACAGAAGTTTGTTGTGTTGTATTTTGAAAACCTGTCAGTCTGAAGTCTAAGACCAAGCTTCAACAAGGCCATGCTCCCTATAAGGATGCTAATGAAGAATACGTCCATGACTCTTCCTTTCCCTCCGTGGCCCCTGGCAACCCCCAACTTAAAGATACTTCAGTCCAACCTCTACATCTCTTTTGCCTGGCTTTCCCTCTGGGTCCGTCTGGTGTTCATGTATCTGCATGTAAAACTCTTTTTCTTAAACGACATCAATGACTGGATTGGGGTCCACCCTAATGTGTCTCCCAGTTCTGGATTGGAACCCACTAATATGTTTCCCAATTCTGGATTGGGATCCACTCTAATGTGTCTCCCAGTTCTGGATTGGAATCCACTAATATGTTTTCCAATTCTAGATTGGGATCCACTCCAATGAGTTCTAACTAGGTCACATCTGCAAAGACTTCATCCAAATAAGCTCACATTTATAGGTACCTGAGGTCCACACCTGGGCACATTTTCTTTGAGGATGCAAATCAGCCCAATGTAGGCAAGAAAGGACAAACTGGCACTTAAAATCACCCAGAATGACATGGTTCTTCTGAGTTTATCACCGAAAGCATATGCTGAGGTTTAAATGCACTATGACCTCCTTTAATGAGGCACTAAGAAGCAATGCATTTATATAATACTTTTGTGGTGATATCTTGTTTATACTCTAACAAATAAAGTTTGCTTTAAGATAAGAGAGTAGAGCTAGCTACTAATTAACCATAGAGAGTTGGAGGTCTGTAAATACAGACAGGAAGTAATATGGCTGGGCAGAGAGAGGAATATAAGGTAGGAGAAGACAAGAGTTTGGCCTCTCTTTGGAGATTTTGTAGAGATAAGAACTCTAGTGGCTGGCTGCTCTGCTCTTCTGATCTCTCAGCTTTCACCTTCTAATATTTGACTAGGGTTTTTATTATTAAGACCAATTATAACTCATGCTACATCTGGTGTTCAACTATGGGACACAAATTCACAAAAAAATGTTGCTTGCCTATGGCTTTGCAGTCACTGGCCCACACCAGAGTTGCATTTGGGGGCTCCCACCAGAGTCCACCTTGCAGGCTAGGTTGCCTCTCTTTCTTCCTTAAGCCTTTGAGTAAGTTTGGGATTTTCTTCTGTTGCAACCACTCTCCCACAAACTCCATAGGCATTTGAGCTCCAAATGCCACAGGAGTTGGCTTCTTTAGCATGCTCCCCCTTGCAGACAGCTGGCTCTTGGGCTTCTTTTCTCCTGATGGGTGATGGGCTTTCCCTGGACACTCTCATCCAGCTGCTGTCAGACTAGGTAGCTGCCTTGACACCCACTTAGGCTTCTACTATTCTCCACAGCAGCAGTCAGTTTCACATTTCTCTGTCTTCTGAAGCATCACCACTGAGAGATTTGGTGAGACTATTGGGAATTCTTAAAGGGAGGAATTAGTTGAAAGACAGAGTTTTTCCCACAGTAAAAATATGTGAAATATTATTATAATGCATGATAATACTCTGGACATTTGAAAATGGAACAATTAAATGAGAGGATAACTGATTTAGATGGGATTTATTTAATGTCAATTATAAACATTATCAGTTCGACAACTTTTGTTTTATCACTAAAAAGTGGTTAATATGAGTGCTAAAATACAAGTTTTAAAACGTTATTAAAATAGATCATAGAGATATTCAGACCTACACAGAGGAATTTAAAGGAGGACCAATTTTAACATGAATTATAAGTTTAGAGAGGAACAGTCTAAGGTTTTCAAACACCAAGCCTGTGCAAGAGCTGCATGGACTCCTGTGGAAATTTGAGATTTAAGGAGACTGATGGAAGTAATAGTCTCATAGGGCATGCATTTATCTTTTGTGAAGCAGAAGTTAAACTTGTGGTCAATTTGTAATAGAATTATCCCTCAAGACTGGAAGACTTGGTTATAGCTGTTTTAGAACCCAGTCCTCAATTAAAATGGAGGACCTTGTGGAAGATCAGGCTAATATCATTGAACAATGAAGTAGGGCTAGAGGTATGGAAATGTCTCAAGACCAACTTCTTAGAGAGGGAGATTATGCTAATGTACAAAGGCAATCTCTACATCATGACTACATCCTACCATTATGCATGCAGTAGCCTTGAATGCTTGGGACAGAATTGAAGAAGTAGGAAAAAAACTTGAGTCATTTACTAAAATTATACAGGGCCTAAAAGAAATTTTCACAGATTTCTTACAAAGATTTACTTCAGCAATAAATAAAAAGATATCAAATTCAGAAGCTAGACAAATAATAATTGAATCTTGCCTTTTGAAAATACTAACATATTTACCAATTTGCAATATGCAGAGAGTTGTTGTATCAGATGATGCAACATTGACTTTATTATTTATTCAGTTACAAGAAATAATCAATAATAGGAATCATTCCATGTATATGACACACATCTGATCTTGTATGGGTCTGCCAGGCCCTTTAGCACAAGGTAATGCAAAACTTGATCAGCTATTGATTGGGAATGTGCTGAAGGCCTTAGAATTTCATAAAATATGTCATTTGGAAAATTAAAATATGTACACCACACCACTGATGCCTGTTCAGGATTTCAATGGGCAACTGCTTTGAGTTCTGAAAAGGCTGATTCTGTAATCACATACTTGTTAGAAGTTATGGCCATCATGGAAATACTTGTACAAATAAAGGCTGACAATACTCCAGCATATGCCTCTAGTAAAATGAAACAGATTTGTGCTTATTACAATATAAAAGATATTACAGGTACACCACACAATCCTACATGACAAATAATTATAGAAGGATTAAATTGAACTGTAAAAGATATGCTAAATAAACAGAAAGGGGTAATGAAGACCCCCAGAAATAGATAGCATAACTTTGCATAGCTTTATTAACTTTGAATTTTTTAATGCTAATGAGAGAGGAATGACAGCTACAGAGAGACATTGGATAATAGAAAAAAAAAAAACTATGGAATTAAATTAGCCTGTATACTTTAAAGATGTGTTGACCTCGAATGGAAACCAGGAAACACCAAACTTACAGAAACTAATGTCTAAAATAGGAAAGGGCCAGAGCTATAGCAAGACCCTATCTCAATCAATCAGTGAAAACAGGAAGGGTAGTTATATATGAAAATAAGATATGGCACAGAGGTACAATACTTAGGGAGATGATCAGAAGGAGAAAAGTCTGAGAGATAATAATGAGGGGCATATGAATATGAGCTAAGTAAATGTTGTACAACTGAGAAAAGCTCATGGGGAAACCCACCGCCTTGTACAAAGAATCTACTCTAATAAAGTCAAGAACTGTTATGGCACATCCATTCCTCTTATTTATTTGGTACTTTCCTTGGAAGCCTCTGAAAATTTTATCTCATGTCTCATTAGCCAAGACTGACTTAGAGGATTGTGTCATAGCAATAAAGGACAGAAATGAATAGATTTTGCATTTTAGCCTTTGCCATGAGAGACTGGCACTAACAGCAACAAAGAAGGAGTAGAAGGATGGATACTTAGCACACAAGGATCAGGTGGAGACACCCTGACCCTAAACAATGTCCCTTGAACTCTTTTTGTTGTTGTTGTTGTTGTTGTTTGAGACAGGGCTTCTCTCTCTGTATTGCTTTGGAGCCTGTCCTGGAACTAGCTCTGTAGACCAGGCTGTACTTGAACTCTCAGAGAGTTGCCTGCTTCTGCCTCCCAAGTCCTGGGATTATTGGCGTGTGCCACCAATGCCCATCTGCCCTTGAACTCTTGAAATGGCCCTGGTGTTCCTCTCTTTTGGAAGAGAACAGGCCTTTCAGAGGGTAGAAAAAGACACAAGGATTTTTGGAGATATTTGTATGCTAAACTTTGAAGGGACTTAGGCAATGCCACTTACTAGCCGTACAATCTTAGATATAATTTTATTAATTCTGTTAGTTTTTATCTTATCATCAATAAAACTGGTAGATAATTTTCTTAAAATATGTAGCCCAGCCAGGCAGTAGTGGCACACACCTTTAAACCCAGCACTTAGGAGGCAGAGGCAGGTGGATCTCTGAGTTCAAGGCCACTGAGGATTCAGTGAGAAATGTGTAGCCATGGAACACGTGGCGTAGTTACACAATAAATAGTCTGGTCTTTCTTCATAGCTCACCTTTCCTCTCCCCAAAGGTAGGAAGGCGTATCTTCCCCTGTGGCGACCTTTCTCTCTCAATCTGTCTTCCTCATAGCAATCAATCCTGGGGAAGGGTAGTGGTTCAGTGTCCCTTCAAGGCAGGCTATAAGTTGTTTGGTCAAGTGTCTCTTGTGATTCTCAGCTCTACCTTCTCAAGAATGCACTGCAAATCTGGTGGAGAAAGTCATCTTGGAGATGTGGTCACAGAGAGAAAAAGACTGATAAGGTTGTTACTTTTGCCTTGTCCAGAAGAATTATAGAGAACCTCAAATGGCAATCAAGAATAACTAAAAGAAGCAAAAATTCTTTACAGTCCTAGGTGAGGTGATTCATTTGTAGAAATTACACTTTATGCCTACCTAACATTACAGTAGGGCTTTTTTTTTTTTTTTTTTTTTTTTTTGGTTTGTTTATTAGTTTTCTTTTCCGTGTTTTACATATTGATCTCAGTTCCCTTGCCCTCCCCCCCTACCTCTCCTCCCATCCCATTCCCCACCCACTCCACAGGAAGGGTGATGCCTTCAAGGAGGGATCATTAAAATCCATCAAGTCATTTGAAGCAGGGTCTAGGCCCTCCCTCCTGCCAATAGGTTAAGGAAGTATCCCTCCATGGGGAATGTGCTCACAAAGTCCTTTCCTGCACCAGGGATACATCCTGGTTCCACTGTCAGAGGTTTCTTAGACTGCCCAGGCCTTCTAACTAAGACCCACGTTCAGGGGTCTAAGTTGGACTATGCTGGTTTCCCACCTATCAGTCTTAGGGGGTGGGTCCATGAACTTCCCCTTGTTCAGGTCAGCTGTCTCTGTGGGTTTCTGTAGCCTGGTCTTGACCCCTTGCTCATCAATTCTCCCTCTCTGCAACTGGATTCCAGGAGTTCGGCTCAGTGTTTAGCTGTGGGTGTCTGCTTCTGTTTCCAATAACTACTACATGAAGGTTCTAGGATGGCATATAAGTTAGTTATCAATCTCATATCAGGGAAGGGCATTTAAGGTTGTTTCTCCATTGTTACTCAGATTGTTAGTTAGAGTCATCCTTGTAGGTCTCTGGACATTTCTCTAGAGTCAGTTTTCTCTTCAAACTTATAATGGCTCCATCTATTATGGTATCTCTTTTTTTATGCTCTTGTCTATTCATCCCCCAACTCAATCTTCCTGGTCCCACATGTTCTCCTCTCTTCCCCTTTTCTTTCTCCTAACTCCCTCTCCACAGTAGGATTTTTTTTTAAAGGGGTTGGAGGAGTTGCCACAGAAATTAAGAAGAACCTTTTCTTAAGCAAAAATATCAAATGACTAATCTAGATGATGACCACATCTGATAGACACTTTGGAGCAATGGGAGACAGACCATATGGAAGAGAGTCACCAAATAATATTTTAAATAAATAGTTCTGAGAAAGGCTTGGGACACCTATAGTGGAAGTAGATACACTAAAAGAACAAAAAAATCCTGAGTATTACTGGTCATAAGTGAAGCCTATGCCTTTGTGATATCAAGACATATAATTGAAACATCAAGTGAGATTGAATTTGATGTTGTGATATAGCTTAAATAATTAACCAGTTGGGCTACAGAATTAAACACACACAAAACAACGCACAACACATAAACACATATACATGCTTGTACCACACACACACACACACACACACACACACACACACACACACCACTTTTAAAAAATCTTAGTGATAATATCCCATATCCACCCAGCACTGACCCTAAGGCATTCACTATGTGCTATCTACACAGCTTCATTTCTTGTCAAAATGCCTCTAAAGCAGCAATGCCTACTTTAGTCATTTTCTGTTTGACATTTAGAATCACAGGCCTTATGTAACTTGCCACTACCACTCCCCCTTTATGTCACAGAGCAAAGACTCCTGTTGAGATCTGTCTACTTGTGTCTAACTTTAAGTTCCACACGATGCCACCCAGTGGAAGACATTGTCAGTGTATTGTTTCAACCCCCACCGCCTTTCTCACAATATATGTTTCCTCACAATGGGTTTAAATCTTTTATCTTGCATCTTGAGCCTGGAACAAACAAACAAACAAACCTGAAATGCATGAAGTAGGAGTGCTGAATTCACCAGAGGTGGCTAATGGTAGGCCACAGAGATTGGAATAGGTGTTTCTCCTAAGGCTGCATGTGAAGCCAGCATACAAGAGGACTGATTGTATTGTGTAGGAAGGGTGGGATGGGATTCTGGGAAAGGAATTTACCTTGGGAAAACCCAAATACCTAGAATATGTTTGCTAGTAATTCTATCTCCCCAGCAGAGTATTTTAGTTGCATTATGCCAGTTACATTTCCCAGTATTTCCATGCCGTGCAGCCTCTTCTACTGGACACAGACACAGAGTTTGGTCTCTTCTTCATTATATGTTTTTCCAGACTAATAGCACAGTGCACCACAAGCACAAAATTACTTTAGAAATCAGAAACTCCACAGGTTATTTACATTCAACCACATGTACAGCAATTTAAAAGTTTAGTAGAGAAAGTAAATCGATGTTAATAGGATTGCTAAGTATATTGTATGTACTTTACAACTAACCATAGTCTAAATACATAGAATAACAACTTGAACACACACACACACACACACACACACACACACATCTTACATGTGAGTCAGAAAGTTCCACAGAAATTGTAGATCCAAGTTTGAGGCAAAGCAAGCCTGGTTAATGAACTAATACGGATATAAGAAGTCACTTATTCTTGGTTATTGTTGCTTAAAAACCAACCTTTCAATTCAGAACCTTTGGTTAATTGGAATAAAAAACGAAGTACATCTAAGAGAGGAAATGCTGGGTATTGTGGTAGACTGATTCCCATTTTCCTGAGGAACAGCCATACTGACATGACGTACAAGTTTGCACTCCCATCAGCAGTGGAGGAATGTTCCCCTTTCTCCACATCCTCTCCAGCATAAGTTGCCTTTGGTGTTTTTAATTTTAGCCATTCTGGCAGGAGTAAGATGATATCTCCAGTTATTTTGATTTGCATTTCCCTGATAGCTAAGGATGTTGAGCACTTCTGGGAAATCAATAACGGACACACAGGTTTAAAGGACTAACCCAAAGAGTCCATCTGGCTATGTGGTCAACAATTTTGGTGTGTGTTGAGTGCCATGGGTGGAGGTCATGAGGAAAGTTTGGAGAAGAATCATGACCCTACATCCTGGGTGCTTCATATCCACTAGCAAATGTGATGCCTCTGCTGGAACTCTACATTTAATCCATCTGTGTCAGAGGAGACTGATGAGATGTCAGGTGTGATTATTGGTCACCTGAGGCAAGTTCATGAAGTGTAGCTCATCAAAACATGACAAATGTAGGTGTTCAGTTTGGCCTGTCCTATGGAAAAAATAGGGTCACTCCAGGACGAATTTTGTCATTTGCAGCTGGAGCTGTAACCTGACTGATTTTTGGAAAAAAAAAAAAAAAGAAAGAAAAGCAAAAGAAACGAAGTACGAAAAAACAAACAAACAAATGCCTTGTACTGATGAGTAGATTGACCAACAGATGGAAATATATGCTGACCCCAATCCAAGGACTATTTCCAAATGATACCCACCCAAAAGGGAAAATCAGTTTTGTTCCATGGAGTGTCACTGGGCTTATTAACCATACTTCACAGCAGGTTTCATGGCCAGGAATAGTTGGTCAACACACACACACACACACACACACACACACACACAAATCACCTGTTTTGGGCTTTTTAGTTTCGTTTTAGTGTGTATGTGCGTGTTGTGTATTTTGTATATGATATGTGTGTTTATGTGTTGTATGTTGTTTTTGTGTATGTGTGCTTACTGGATTTTTTGTTATTTTGGTTTTTTTTGTTTGTTTTGATATTTTGTAGGAAATTTTTGTTTGTTTTTCTTTTTGTTGTCTTTTTTGATAGAGAGCATACAGTTGAGTATGTGGGGAGGTGGGGAGGATCTGAACATAATTGGGAGAGGGAAAACATAATCAAAATACATTATGTGAAAACTTTTTAATAAAAAGTTTAATTCTGGGTTAAAAACAGTGCTTGCTGAATAAGCCCAAAGTCTTAAGTTTGTTTCCAGAGCTCAATTCCATGGTGGAGAAAGTTCTTCTCTGAATTATACACATGCATGTGCCCTCACAATATGCCACACATACCCCCACACAATACTAATAAATAAAATTAAAGGTTAAAAAACCTCATCTCTTACCATCTGAGACTGTAATAGAAATGTAGCATATATACCAAACACATCTCCTTAAGTGTACAGCTGAGGCTCCACAGATTCATGTAATCTGTGGAACTCAAAGGCAGTATATAACATTTGAGAGCCCTCTGTCCTACCCCTTTCTATTCTGTACCCTTAAGTATAAACCTTCTGCTAACTTCTAACACAATCTGTAACTGAGAGAGGGTTAAAAGAGGAGAATGGAGATAATATGAAATACATACATACGTGTGTGTGCGCACACGCATGTGTGTGTATGTGTGTATAAATATATATATATATATGATGAACTTGTCAAAAATATATAAAATTATGAAAAATAAAATTAAAACACAACTGAAACTATATTAAAACAAGGGACTAAATAAGTGATACAAAAGCATGCATGGGGAAGAGGTCCACTCAAAGTGTAATATAGAACATAAATTTTATTGAAACAGAAAATGAAATTTCAGTGATATGGCTTCAAAATCTACATCGCAACTAGCCTATAAGAAACTACTGATATTTTTTAAATATAAAAGTTGAATTTTCTTCTTACTATTTAATTAAAATACAACAGAGTAAATTGGAGAGCGGGGATTAGAAACTCAGCCAAAATTCAAATAAATGCCTCTATTTACAAAAACTGTTTGGAAAATAAGTGATGTTTTAAGAAATGGAAACATTTATGTTAGCATGCATAAGTTTGTTTAAAATCAGGCACATTAATGTTTCTAGTCTCCCACTTAAGTTTATGATAGATATGCATAACTATAGTGAACATATGGGAGAGTGCCATGAATATTTAATATTTTTAAAGGTATAAATGATATCAAATATCTCAAAGGCCTGATGACTAATATTCACTGTAAGGTGAAGATTTAACTTTAGTGGTACTTTTAGTGAACATTCTTGAGATCATCATGTCTGTTTAACAACTTAATTTCCTCACATGGTCTTTCTGCATGAGACTTCTTCTTTTTGATCCCTTTGCAACAGTCCAATCAGATTATTCTTCAGTTCAGGACTTACAGTGACTGTCATATTAGGTGTCCTTTCTTCTTACTGACAGTAATGTCCCAGAAGGCTTTACTGAGAATATGTAACTTTCTTGTAGCTTTCTACATTCAGCCAGACAGAAGTTAAAGGACAAAGAAAACTAGACTAACAAAGAAAGGGCATTTTCTTGAATTATGGATGTGGTTTCCTGGGCTTCTCAGTTTGACATTGTTGCCTAGTACCAATGTAAAACCATCTTCTTCCATCTCTAGAGCAGGCACCATGTTCTCATCATAACACAGGCCAATATTTTGCTATCTTGTCTTGATTTTTGTGCTTTTGTTTTCTTTCCTCCCACTGCCTTCCCAGAACATGGAATGCAAAACTTCGGACTCCTTATTTGTTTTGTTTATTGGTTAAAACTAGTTTTGGAACATATATAGTATACTCTATCCAACAGGAAATCCTCATCTTCTCATAACTCAATGAAACCTGTTATGATGGAATAAATCTGGACATGAAACAAACTTTAATAAGTTTTAAATAATTGAAATTATGCAGATGACATTACTAGCCAAGTAGAAACAAGCTAGAAAACAACAGTAAGATTAATTTTAAAAAATACAATCTTAAATGACTCATAGAACAGAAAGTTCTTAAATGGCTGAAAATTATGTAGAACTGAATAAAATGAAAGTAAGTAAAACATAAAAATATGTAGGACAAGAGTGAAGCAGTATCAACAGAGACATTTATGATAATACATATTTAAATCAGAACATGTAAAAATCTGCAAATCAATAATCTAAACCAAGGTTCTATGTTAAAACCTAGGAGAAGAAACGAAAAATAAATATTGGGTAAGTAGAAGAAAAAAAAATACTACTAAGTAGCAGAAATCAATGGACGTTTAAAAAAGAAAACAGAGAGGAAAATCAGTGAAATAAAAAGGTGATTCAAAAACACCAATGAGATTGGCAAATCCCTGTGAAACATCAAAGAAAAAGGAGAAGCCAAAGACAAATAGGCACCAGAAATGAAACGAGGGATGCTATGACTGACATCAAAATGGTAAAATGTGAATATTGTGAATAAGTCTATATCCCAAATCTGGCAACTTAGAAGAAATAGTCTAACTCCTGGCAGGGCACAGCATAATAGCTAATCTGGAATGAAACTGGTAACTTCCTCAGAGTACCACCTAATACCTAGTTAAAAAAAAAAAATGGAGTTAATGATGTAAAAGCTTCCAAAAGAGCAATCTCCAGCTAAGAATTGTTTCAAATGCATAAAAAAAGCATCAATGTCAGTCTTACACAGACTCTTCCAGAAAATCTCAGGAAAATTCATTTTAATAAAGCCTGCCTTTCCTTGCTATAACACCAGACAGATTTGATGCAGAAAAAGGATGGAATGGACCAATAGTATTCATGAAAACCAAAGTTTTTAAGAAAGCATTAACAAATAGAATTTGCCATTATATAAAATAAATTATGTGCCATGGTAAAAGAGGATTTATCCCAGGAGTTCAATATTGTCAAATGTCTTAAAAGTACTGGTATCCTTTGTATATATAAGGAAAGGGGAAAAAATTCACATGGTCATATCATCTGGTAGGAGAGAACACTTAACCAACTTAATATTCACCTTTTTAAAAAAAAAACTCCCCCTCAAAAAAAAAAAAAAACTAACAAAAAGGGCAACTTCTTTGACTTGATAATTATATCTTGCTATATTTAATGCTGAAGGAATGCATGCTTTCCCATGAACAAGGCAAGGATATCTGCTGCCACCACTGTCATTCAAAATAGTACTGAAGGGTTTAGCCCATACTGAGAAGCAACAAAGGGGAAAAAAGCCTGTGGATTAGAAAACAGAAGTATGTCTCCACATTGTTTTGCCCGCATAAAGGTCTGTACCATGTTGTTGACATAGAAATTCTAAGGAATCTAAAATAAAATTCTTAGAAATAGCACATTTAACAGTAACTGTGTCTGTGTCTATACTTCTTTTACATCTTTGTGGATGTTTAATCTCAGTTGTCAGTTAAACTCTGTCTGTGACCAATTAAAACCCAAGTTGCTGGACACTTCTGTAAGGGATTTTCAGGTCAAGATTATTTAAAGCTGGAAGACACACCCTAAATCTGTGTGGCACCTACTGGTGACAGTCATGACAAAAGGACATACAAGAGATTTGCATGGTGCCTGCTGGTCCTCCATCTCCACGGCAAGTTTATACTCTTGCTGTACTATTCCTTCATCAGTGTTAGGACCAACTTCTTCAGGATTCCAACATAAACTGAAAATCAGCAACTCTGCAGAAACCCTCCAGAATTCTAGTATTTAACAGGGGCTACTGAGACATCTGGCATCATGGGGTGAATAACTACTGGATTCCCTGCCTTTCTGTTGTGGGATAGCTATTGTCAGAGTACCTGGACTACTTCCTGTAAGCCAACCTAATAAATCCCCATCACACACACACACACACACACACACACACACACACACACACACACACACACTACATTCCATCAATTCTGTTCCTATAGAGAACCCCAACTAATATACCATGTCTATTTTTCTGTGTCTACACATGAGGTAATTTGTTTCTATATGCTGGCAATGTACACATAAGTGTCAGAATTAAAATACCAATTCAAAGAAACAGCCTTTATGTGAATTCAGCAAAACACATAAACCTCATAAAGTTCCAAAGAATAAATTAAAGATCTAGTAAATAGAAAAATATTGTTTGTGGGTTGAAAGATTCAACATAGTTAAGTTGTTAAATCTCCTTAGGTTGATGCATAAATTTGATGCTATGTCTCCAGAATTCAGGTCAGAATTTTAATAGATATAGGAAATATGTGAACTTTGTGTGGAATTTAAAAAATAAAACCCAGGATATATGAACAATATGCAGCTTGAATAATTAAAGTTGGGCAGTATTAATGGAGAGATATACACATAGATTAATGAAGCAGAATAGAAAACCCAGAACAAATGTTACTATGTAATAAAAGAAAATTCACACACATACAAAAAGAAATAGGGATGATGTTAGAATTCCCCAAAACATTTAGGGACAAATAATCTACATGTATAAATGAAGGACTAACCAAGTTCTGATGCAAAGTACGCATAGTACCCAGAAGAGGATAGGCCAGCTTCTGTCAGTACAACCAAGTTTTTTCCAAACGACATTTCCTCTGTCCACCCAGGAAGAGCTGGACTTCAGTACATAGGCTCATGCGGTTGAGCTTCCACTGTAGAAGGAAACATATAGAAGGCTTCTGACAAAGATTTGGACACTGGAATGAGCAGTCCTTTAAGTAGCCATAAGATAGGACCAACAAACCCATATAATGTCCGATGTTGCTTACCGTGGTATTTCCTTACTTTACTCCTGCCCACAGATTATATTCAATGAGACTGTTTTGAAAGTTTGTAGCCTAGCCACTACCAGATAGGATGAAGTGTATTCAAGGGTAGAGATCATACCTCCACACCCTCCAACTCTCCACCCTTGTATACTTCTGAGGCACTGAGATGGTAGGCTGTTTTTATGCATCAATTCAGAAACCTCATGAAGGTGATTGTCAAAGAGACGGCTATGTCACTGCACCTTCATAGAAAGTTCAGATGGAAGAACATGTCTCCAGCACATCCTGGAGACAACACCCATACGATTACAGGAAATTCAAAGGGGAAGAGAATGATTTCCTGTGGTCAAGCTATTCTGTGAGTTTGCAGCTCACGGCACTTGGGTATGTTATAGTCATGGGTTGTTGAGACTGGAACATTTGGGTTTAACTAAGTTAAGCGAAAGATCATTTTCTCCTTTTCAATAACATACAATGGTTTTTGATTAGAAGCTTGAAATAGCAGGGTTCTTCTCTGTTCTTCCATCCCATTGAAGTCCTACTCATAATTAGCTTCCCACAGCTCCTCCTTCCACCATTACTCACCAGGCTGGTCTATTTGTGCTGCATATGATGCCTTCTAAGCTTCTACTGGTTTCGCCAGGTTTAGTCCACTTAGTTATTTTCAGTCCATATTACTATTCTCCTTTACAGAAGTTCTCAATGTATATGTATGACTCTGTACACACATATAAAATAAATTTGACCTATTGATCCATAAGAAAAAATATTAGCATTTTTATTCGGACTAATCTCTAACTGAAATTTAGCATTTACTTATATTGATGCAAACAGCAGATCACAGTGACATAAACATATTACACACACTACTGTAATATTTCCCACTTGTTGTTTTGGATATCTCAAAATTTGATGGTCGTCACTAGTTAAAACAATGCCAGTTGTTAGATATGATACTCTATCAAATAAGCACATATATCATAAATATTTTAGCAACACATAAAATATAATTTTTCTTTGTAGCCTGATTTTATTCAAAAGATACTATGAGCAGGAATCAATAGGCTCAATTAAACTGATCAAGGAAAAACATAGCATAAAAGAGATTAAAATTATTGGAAGATGGGGAAAGTTTCTGTACCACAACAGTAAAAATATTAAAAGCAACTAAATCTTCAAACAAGGGATATATAATTTTTAGCTTGTCATCTATGTTCTCACTTATTAGTAAAGAAAATATTAGCTCAATGGTAATTATTGTAGGCTGAATTAATGTTATCTGTAGAATACATTATTATGATGAAATAAAATCTACTAATTTTTTAATACAAATTATTTAGCAACTGAGCCAGTAAAAAATTTTAATTAAGCACTGATTGTCAAATTTCTAGGCTGTGATAGCTTAAGTTAATTCTATAGTTAGTGTTAATACGAGACATTTACTCTTTTCCAAACTGCTCCACACTAATCAATATTCATTGTGTTCTCAGAAAGGCCTTTGGTTTGTTCTTGTTTTCTTAGTGTCTCAAAACAAAGAAACGTGATTTAGATCTCATTCTTTAAAAATTAACGTTTTATAAAAATACTTTTCTGATTTTCAATTCCAATAACCAAAAAAATTTCCCTATAGTTAGTCATACTTTAGAACTTCTGAATTGTATCATCATCAGGAAAAAAAATGTTTGCTATTATTTTCTTTTCATATCTATTAGAAAATCCAAAACACTACTGGCCCTACTGGCCTATCTTACATGCTAAAAATATTTTAAAACTGGATAAATGTACTAGAGTTTAAGAATTTTAAATGATCGTTTTGTGATTTTAAAATATAACACCTAAAATTAGATATTCATTTAATATGCAAGATGTGCCTAAGAAGTAATTGCCCTGATATTCTTGCTGTGTTCATGAAATTTCCACCAGAACTTACATAAGAAATGAACATCATCCCCTCTGATCAGTGTCCTTAGGAGATCCCAGACTAGATTAACACCATATCCCTTTTCTGAAACCAATTTTAGAACCTCTCTGTGAGTTTATAAAGTATTCCATTTTATGCTCAACAGTTTCCTGAAAAGTAGACACTTTTGTCTTTAAAGTTAGATTTGATGGACATCAATAGCTAAAAATAATCCATAGTGAGGGTAGGGTCCTGGCTGAGCCAGGGAGAAAGAAGTAGGTGGGGACAGAAGAATTACTGGATGCAATGTCATCCTCTACTAGTGATGATATCGAAAATAGTCAACAATAACAATGGTAGGATTCTGGCACTCAGGACAGATGACAGTAGAGGACTTTGGTCAAGATCCAGGTATTAACCCTTCAGTAGCTTGATGGTTGGGTATTGGGTATCTGGGTATCCAGAGAATCTGCAACAATAGGTAAGAGAGCAGTGGGGTTTCTAAGATGCAGCATTCATCAAGCAGGAGGCTAAATTTGGATATTTTCATAAAAACTAAGTATCATCCCTTCTAAAAGGCACATAAGCAATTGCTGCTGTGTGGAGCTCGGCATGGGTCATACAAAAGTTGTGTAAAGATGTTGATGGCAACAGTCATCACACCGGAATGAAGATACTGGGTCCAGGAAGACTATTTTGAAGAGTGATTATCATCTACTTATTCCTTAAATTCATTAGTATTCAACTTGATGCCTTTCCTATCTTCTTGCCCTGGAACCAAACATTAGTTTGACCTGGTTGCTTAAAAACTTACTGACAGATGGAGACCATTACAGAAAATTACAACCAATCTAATACAGAGTTGTGGAGCAGTGGATACATCTGCAAAACAACTTCCACATCTAGGAATCAGGACATTGCAGTGAAGGCAATAGAAAGATTGAGTGAAGATCATGGCGTTTGCTGTGTCACTGTCTCCTAGTAATATCAGAAGCTATACACATGAACTCTCACCAATATGACTGCTTAAACATGATCTGAACAGGGATAATAACAGCAGACATGTCAAAGTTGATGGGGGAAAGTCCATGAGGCCTCAGCCCTACGCAAAGAACTATAATCAACCAAGGATTGCTGAGAGTGGGAGAAGTAGTCTTCCCCAGGGAGGAATATATTAATTGATTATCCAAAACCAAATGGCCATCCCTGAAAACATGCATACAAGTAACTGAGCATGTTATATATAGAAGCACATATGTATATACGCATGTAACAACAATTAATGAAAAATGAGCTCATGAACTTGAAAGAAATCAGGAAGGGTATATGGGAGAGTTTGAAGGGAAAAAATGGTGGAAGGGAAATGATGCAATTATATTAGAATCTCAAAAAGAAAAAGAAAAAAAACCCTGTTGAATGACACTTTTTGTTGTTGTTGTCTAAAAGTGATTCAAAGTCAAAGCTCATATTTTAGGATCTTTACATTTTTTAATTTTAGATCAATAAACTCTCTTATTCTATCAGAGATAATTATAAAATGTCTTAACAGTGAAATCCACGAATATTTATTCTTGCCTCAAAATATTTTGGATAGCTGCCTGCTTCTCTCTGGAAAGCCAAGCTTTCCAATGTTCTTTTAATTATTACATGACTTTAAAAGCCACAAGTAGATGTGAATCTACCTCATACTCCTTGAAGTCTGTGGTATTTTTAGTCCCAAAGAAGCTTCCCTTTAATAGGTTGAGCTTGAGGCTTCTCTGAGACTGGAGCTTCTGTGATGTGGATGCCAACAAGCCCTTTTAAATAGTCATGGAAAGTGAGCTGCAGAAGAGATGAGCAGTTTTCTACATCTACCATGTTCCTAAGTGATGAAATCAGGTTTTGAATGCAGGCAATTTGATGTCAGAGTAGAGCAGTGTTGACAGATAGTGTAAGAAGTACAGGAAGAAAAGGCTTGTTTATCTTCCATCAATCAACATGGTAGATACTGAATGGTTTCCTGTGTACAGCTTCCATGGTGTGACTCTTAGAGGTCAGGTGTGAGAAGGAAGACTTGATTGTGCATCAATTCTGCAGTTATTACTGGATGCTTGGAATGACTGAGGTACTGACCCACAGAAGATCAGGAGGCTTCCAACAGTCTTTTTGGTTGAAAAACATAGTACATAGGAATAATGTTCAAGTCTCCTAGGTTCCTTTCTCCATTAACTCAAATGGTGTCAGTTGGACTTCACCATGTGCTGACCTAAAATTCTTGAGCCTGAGCAATGGCCACTTTAATAACTTGTAAAATACACTCACCTGTGCAGAAGGAAATACATAACTGATGGGAGATGTTATTCTGTAAATATGTGTCTCATACTGGTTAATGAATAAAGCCCTGTTGGCCAATTGGAAAGTATGGTAGGTGGGGCTAGGAGTAAAGGAGGAAAAAGGAAGTAGTAAGGAGGAGTCAACATGGAGAGTCTGGAGAGAGCAGCATGCAGCCCGCCGCTCTCCAATAAGATGACCACGTGGAAATACTTAGATAAGTAGAAATGGGTTAATCATTAAGACAGAGCTAGTCGATAATAAACTATTAACTGGCCAACAGCCTTATATCAAATACAGAGTCTCTGCATGTTATTGGGGGCTGGAGTGGCAGTGGGACCAGACCGGCAGGGAAAAACATGCTCGTAACACAACTGCTTTCTTTCTTGATTATTCTGGAGGAGTATTGGTCACCCTTTGACATTTTCTCCTTATTAGGATGGCAGGTATGGGAAAATGAGGTATATTTAAGGGGGAAAGTTAGCTCTTGGACCACAGGTGTTGCATCCTTGGGTTATGACTACAGCATGATACTATACTGGTACTCAGAGGTGAAGCCCATCAAGCTAATTATTTCATGTATAAACTTTGCGTTTCATAAGCATCTCAAGGTATAGAGTGGCCATTGCTCATTTGTTATAATTAGGAATAATAATAACAATTAAACATTGTACCTTCCTAAAAAGAAGGTTACATTTAAAAGGAAGGAGAAATCTGTGAAGAGCCAAGCCTGGAAATAATAAACTACACTGAATGCATGCCTTTTCCCAGTGTGATTATGTAACCTCAACTGGAAGTTTAGTCTACTACAGGCATCACCAATGCCATTAAGATGGAAAGCTAAAAACAGGCATTATTTAAAAATCACTATAAAAGAAAGGGTTCTTTTATTTTAAAGCATCCTAATGCCTAATGTTTTCATTGACTGTTTTTGTTTGCTTGCTTGCTTTGTTTTTCTGAGACATAGTCTAACCATGTAACTCAAACTAGGGCTAGGATTACAGGTGCATGCCACCATGTTTGACTTGATTATTTATTTTCAATTTCGTTTCCTTATCATATAATGCGGGTCCTTAGGTCCCATTTTTTTTTGGAAAAAAAAACCACAATAATAGATTTTAATTGGAAACAAACCAAAATATACATAAGTTTTTAATGGGAGGTTTCCTTTTCACTAAAGAGTTGACCCATTTAGTATTACAACGTATTTGGGGGAAATCACATTAGAAAATGTTTCAGTTACATCCACTTCAGCATGAGTAGCAGTCTTTCTTAGCAGTTTGCTAAGAGATGAAAAGTAAGGCATTCTACTCTTTTATTAAAGAGGTAAATATGCCAAGGACTTTTCTTTTAAAAAGTTTTCCTAAGATTTATTTATTTTTACATATATGAGTGTTTTGCCTAAGTAAGTGTGTGTACCTCATGCATGCAGTGCCTGCAGAGACCAGGAGAGAATATTAAGTTCCCTGGAACTGGAGTTCCAGATGCTTGTGAGCCATTATTTTACTCCTTGGGATGAAATCTGTGTCCCCTGCAAGAGCAGCCAATGCTGTTACCTTCTGAGCCATCTCCAGACAACAGACTTTTTCAGAACAGAAACCAAATATAGGAGTTCTTTAACTTTAAACACAAACACTAACATTTTTCTAAAGAAGTGAAGAGCTATGGTAGATCTACCGTCAACATCGTGAGTGAAAGTCTACATCTCGATCTTTAATTTTAGGACATTGTCTCCTTCTCACCACGTTTGCTCAGAAGGAAACATGCTAACCACACTATATTACCAGCATACGAGAATAAAACATTAGTTTTCAGCATAGGTAGAACAAAAAGCCTATTCTGTGTTATCAGTCATAAAAGACTATGCCGAATATTTAACAATTTTAGGCTCGGGAATAATGTGGGATATTTAAAATAGGCTTTATGAAAAACAAGGGTTTGGGGAAACTATGGTGTAACATTCTGGAAAACAGCTTTAGGTCATAAAATTGCGAATCACTGACCCTTGGAAATAAATGTCTCGACAGGTCCTAGAATGGTGTTTTCTTGTCCAACACCCTCACTCCACGTCTGAGTCTTTTCGCTCAGTGTGGTTTTTCCCTCAGGGATCATTATTGGGTTTTATAATGATTCGTTTGTGTATGAAAAAGGAAAGCTCAAGGCTATAATTTCATGCATACTTAGAAAACACACATAAAGAAAATTCAGTAGTGAAACAGAGTAATCTGCTAGAGCCTACTGAGACCAAATGTGTACCTGTGATAAGGACAGCTGATCGATGTGTGTGCTCATCTGCTAAGGGGGCGGTCACAGCAAGAGCTTTGTTTCCCTGCAGCTTAGGTAGCTCCAACACCGGCACCCTATATACCGCCAGCCCCCAGGAACAATGTGAGCAGAGGATCATGGGACAGCCCTACAGCATATGAAATACGATGATGAAAACAAGAAAGGATCAGGACAGATTTATTGTAAGGCTAAACCAAAAACTGGGGCAAATAGAAATCCAGAAGCAAAGCTAGGTTACACGTGGATAGGATAGAGGCCAGATAGGAGCTAGGTCAGGAAACAGGGTACACAGCTAAATAGAAGGTTACTCAGCCCAGCCTTACAAGGACAACTGGGACTATCAAGTATCTTCCTCTGGAAGTGCAGTGTAGCTTAGAAGAGAAAACCCTGGCTTTAAATCTTTGTCACCACTTTAGTCCTATAGGACCTTGAGCCAATTATTTATTGGCTCTTCACCCTGTTTTCTTCATCTGTGAGAGGGCAAACAATACTACTACCTCATTTATAAAATGTGTGCTGGTAAGCTCAATGAATGTTAGGTTTTATAATAAAATGCCAACATTCCTGTTTTGTTTAAAAACTATTCAGCTGGGCGGCAGTTGCACACACCTTTAATCTCAGCACGATGGAGGTAGAGGCAGGTGGATCTCTGGGTCCAAGGCCAGCCGGATTTACAAAATGAGTTCCAGGACAGCCAGTACTACACAGAGAAACCCTGTCTTGAGGGGGGTGGGATTGAAATTGTGCCCTTTATCTCTCTGGTATACTTATGGTTTAGGAAAAAAGAATAGTAACTTCTCATACTTTTTTCTTATTAGATAATATAAAGATGTTTTCTATATTTTTATTTGTGTTACTTTATACACAAAACAACTGTTTCTAGAAGCAATACCAAAGATTCTGATCTCTGGAATTTTTTTTTTCAGGATAGAGAAAGGATATAGGAACTTATGCTTTTCTTGGTACAGGAAAGGATCTTAAGACTAGGGAGGAAAAAATCTCTGGAAAGAATGAATAGTATGACAGAAATAACTGAGGTGAGGTCTCTGAATTGTAACTGGCATGGATGCCATATTTTTTAACCTGCCCCAACGATACCAATGGAGGTAAAGTCTGGTAAGAAGGAACAGAAGTGATGTTGCAAGCATGAGCATATGCAGGATGGAAAACAGGTTCAGAAATCATGCTGAAAGGGTCATGGTGTGTGAACATAATGAAAACGTCTACTGAAAAGGGAGTAGATACTCTTCTCATCCTGCTGTCCATCTGAAGCTTTGCTCGATCTGTCAGTGATGTGTCTTAGACATATACAACATTCTAACTAATCTTCTTCATCCTATTTATATCTAAATATTGTCCATTTGTCACACACATCCTGAGCTCTGAGCTGAGTTTTATAGAATACAAAGGTATATAGCACTTCCTAATTGTAATACTTAGAGTAAATTCAAATTCCTACCAGGGCTTCTTAAGACTCTTTATTACTCGGGCATGCATCGCTTTCCACACCACCTCATGTCTCCATTTTTTTTTTTAATTAGAATTCTATAACACTGGCTTTTCAATTGTCCAGCTGTTTCTTGCCACCAGGGCTCCTATACTGACTTTTTTTTTTCTTACAGCTACTCTCAGTATTCAAGGCTTAGCTGAAAGATTTCTATTTGTTCCCAAATCTCCTAAGAATTATCTGACACAATTAGCTTTCTAGGATTACTTAAAATTTAAAATGTCACTTAATTTTTAAATTACTATATAAACTTATTAAAATTTGCAAATAAAAAAATACACACAAAAATTAATCAGACCCAAAGTCTGTATATCTCATTGAACTTCTATACAGTTAGAGCCGTCTATAATAGAAGCTGTGAGCTAAACATTGGATTTTACACTTGCACTATAAATATATTTTATGCACTTATCCTTACCTACCACTCAAACTGAAAAAATGCTTATATATTTGTCTGTAAGTTTTTATCAATTTTTTTTTTTACTAAACATAGGTGTCCAAATACCTAGCATTCCACTGCCATAAAGATTGCTTCCACTGGACATCTGAAAACATTCCATTGGTCACAGCCTGACACTAGTGAGATTAGAAATATCTCCCTGTCCAAAGAGATCCCATTAAAAGTTCCTGCAGGAAGAGGAAACAAATATCCTTAATACTTAATATCACAAATCTTATGTAAATTTGATATGCACCCACCCTTTATTTGAATTTTTTGTTCAGCAAAATTTGTCAAAACAATATATGATGTTTCTATGATCCTGTCAATGAGATTGCTCACCATATCACATATAATTTCTCTAGGCATTAGCATCTGAATACATCCAAAACAATTAAGTTATTGTTAGCATCTCTTAGCATAGATGTAAATGACATCTCAAAGTATTTATTTCTCAATATTGGCAGCTAACCATCATTATTCTTGGTATAGACAGAAGAAAAATGAAAGAGCATTATTTTTTTTTTCATGATATCATAATCTGAAGTAATGGACCTATAATTTTCATCTCTCCATTGTTCTGAAAATAGCTATAAAGATTGTCGCTGTCTTGTGGCTTTTGTTAACCTCAGCAAAGCCTTGACATGAACCCTGTTGAAATTCTTACCCTATTTCTAGTACTCTCCTTGTTATATCTTCTCTCATGTAATTTACAGAGGTACCTCCAGTCTTATAAGGGAGCTGGCATCCACAAGCATAAACACATGAGGCACATACATACATATAAAATCAAGAACACAATAAATCACAAACATAATGTAGTATGTTTTTATTAAATAAGTGTAATTAGAAGACAATTGATTTCAATGGTAAGAATATTGTCTTCCGAGTGATTAAGGATATAAGATCAAGGGCCAGGATTTTTGCTCAGTGACAGAAAGCTTACATTGCACATATGACTCTCTAGGTCCAATCCTCAGTACTTCTAAAAATAAAACTGTTAAATACAAAATGAAAAGTATAATTCAGCACCCGACTTGGAGCCACATTAGTATTCATACAGCTTAGGAAAATAATTAAATGGCTTTAGATTAAATTTATGAAGAATTTAATTACATTTATAAGCCAAAATTTAATTGTGAAAGAAAAGGTACAGTGACACCTACCAAAGGGAAAATGAGAGATACATGAGGTAGAGGGAAAGATATAGGAAGTATCAAAGCCATTTTAAACAGTACTCATTCAAGAAAAATGAATATGAGGGATGTGAGGCAGGAGCAATTAACAGCATAGGACATTTGAAAACTTATATTGAAACATACTACTGTAGAGGCTTCCTAAAATATATACATATAAGTAAGGAATTTAAATAGAGTCACTACATAATAGGGGAAGACAATGCCCCATCTAGACATCTTATTCTACCAAGCAAAACTTCAAGTACCAGGAATGGATTACCTCAACAAAGCCTTTGGCTAAAGGGTTCCCATAGACTATCCCTTCCAACTTCACTTGCTATTGGCAAGATTATTGTTTACTTCCCATAACCTGATGATAAGCCCCTATTGCTGAAGACATAAATTATTTATGTCATGGAACATGAAGAATTCAAGCTGGTGTCCAACTAGAAGTTTCTTTACTGACCAACATTCAAGATACTGGCAGCTACCAGAGGAGAAAAGTAATCATCCATCAATATCACCCAGCTACATACCCTGTAACCTAAAATATCAGCCTATCTACAATATGTGCTGGTATAATAGTGAGACAAATATTATGAGAGTAACTAACCACTTTTCTATTGGATTTAAGCTCTACTCTACAAATGAAGCCCATACCAGACACTGCTAATGTGGCCAAGAACCTGAGACTAGAGAGGCCATGGGTCCTAAGGAAAAACCTAAATTCCTAAAGAAACATAGCAATAAAATGACATATTTACTATACCCCCAAATCATAGCATCTCCCAGCCCTCATCAGAGGAGCTTCTTCTTGCAATTAATGGTAATTTACACAGAGACCCACAACTGAACAATGTGTAAATTGTTCTTTACAATTTGACTTTGGAGCATTCAGCTCTAAATAGGATGTCTTTATCTGACTCCTCCCCTTAAGGTCAAAAGATCTATGCAGAAGAGGATGTGGGAAGAGCCAGAGGTGGTGGATGGCTCCAAGGAAACAGTGTCATGTAGACGCAACTGAGTTGACACACATGTAAACTGACATAGAACTGACAGCACACACAAGACCTGCACAACTTCCACCCAGACAAAAGCCACTTAGAAGGGGAAGTAGACACAAGTCATTTTCCTAATCAAGAAGCTATTGACAATTAATCCCTACTGGGAAAGGGAAAACACAGTTTAATCCAATGAAGTGTTGCTGGATATATTAACCACATTTCAGGGCAGGCTTCATGGCCAGGAGTAATTAACTTAATACAAAATGGACTCCATGTTTTGTGTCTACTTTGTTTCATTGTTTTAGTACTTTTTTGTTTTACTGTTTGTTCATTTTTTTAGTTTGTTTTGATTTTTGTATTTTGGGTTTTTTGTTGTTGTTGTTTGTTTTCTCCAGAGAAAGAGAGAGAACACAAGTGAAGTGGGGTGGAGGTAGGGAGCTGGGGAGGATCTGGGAGGAGTTGAGGGAGAGGAAAGAATATTATCAAAATATATTGTATGAAAAGACTTTAGATTAAAAAGACAAATTTACAAAGAATAATAAATAGGATATAGTGCTAGTTCAGACAGAAATACAATAACAACATGAAACAATGGCTTAAGGATGGAATAAAAGTTGAATCATGCAAACATGGTGAGTCTTTGGGACTCACCAGGTGAAAACAGATAATGACTCCCACCTCTGACTTCTCCACAAGAACCCAAACACACACACAAGCACATGTACGTGCACAAAATAAATCAAACTAGTAAAGAGGGAATGGAGAATGTCAATATCAACATATTACTAGATTTATTTTAAAATATAGTAAGAAAAAATGATTCTGTCTGAGAATAAGGTTTACGAAAAGTTATAAATGATGCGAGGGCACAGTGTAACACAAATCAGGCTCTGTGTGGTGAAACCAGGCCCTGGTGGGAGAGTGGCTCCTTGATTGGTCTGCCAAAGGAGAACTTTACCAGAACCCCAGGCAGAAATCTGCCTATAGCTGACCAGCTGCCAAGATTCCCATAGCTCAATGGGAATGCAACTCTTCACTGGAAGCCAGAATGCTACCCCCAAATTCAGTTTTCAGTATGTTCTAAAATCTCAAAACTTGTGTGGGACTTGAGATAAAACATGATACTTTTGTACTTGCTTTCAAGACTCAGTAGTTATAGCAGTAAATTCAAATAGTACTAAATTCCTCCTCTACACTGGCACAGCAAGGAAATCCCAGAGAACCAAGACTAGGTGTTTTTGGTGAGCTTACAACACACAGAGCAAGAGAGCAACACCCACAGTTCATTTTCATTTCCAACTGTATATGGTGAGTTGGGACATGCTTCCAGCTTAGGAAGAGGTCAAGAAAGACCTGGCTGGGAGGTTCCAGAAGTGAGTTGAGATCCTGGGCCTTGCTTCAAGAGAATGCCTGCAGGCGAGGGCTGTGATGCAATTTTACCTCACCAGAGTGCTATTATCAGAGCTGCCCATGCCCGTGCCAAGAATAATATTATTATCTATGCTTTTAGATGATTCCAGATTTCTATGATTCATCAGATATACCTCAGTTACCCTTGGCAAATCCGAATTGGCTAAATATAAACTTTGTAGAGTGCAGATGTCTATCTTATGGCATAAGGAATTCAGAACTCATTCAGAACTCCCACTAACTCCAAAGTTTGAGGTCGCTTATATTTTTAATAACACATTCCAACATATGTTCATGTTCCACATTATACCCTTAAATCCAGAAGATTAAAGAACCAAAGAATGTTAAAATTGGAAGAGACCACAACAATTATTTATTATAATCCTATCATTTCGCCAATGAAGAAACAGGCCACAAAAGGATAAATGTAATTTCCCAAGGTCTCACAAACATGAAGAGCAAATCCCAGACTGAAACCAAATTTGCAATGCAGTTCTATAGCTCATTCTTCTGGCTACTATGTTTAAAAGGTAATAAGGCAAAACGGATTTTCTAAGCTAAAAGACATGCTTAACAATAAATTGTTATAAGCAATATGTCTGGGATGATTGGTGCTTGTGAAACAAATTCCAAATAGCTATTATGTGATCCTTTTTACTTGGATTGTTTCCTGCTTGGCCAATGTATACCAACTACCAATCTAAAATATTTCTTTACAATATATACTTTGATTACTATATTATTTTATATTATTAAATAATTATTTTAAATACTTTTATTCAAGAAAATGGCCAATGTGTATATATATATGTGTGTATATATATATATATATATATATTTATTTATATGAGAAGTTATAGAGTCTCTTGCTTTAGCCAGAGATTTATGTGTGGAAGTCATAAACATTGCTTTTTACTAGAAGGTCTCAATCTGTTAGATGAAATTGGTCTCAGATTTGTGATCCTCCCTCCAGAGTCTCCCAAGTGCATGGAATACAGGATGGCATCAGGGTATGTGGATGGTATATCTTGGTTTTCTATTAAACTGTTTTATAGCAGTAGTTCTATTGTGTTTACAAATTATTTAATATCTGAGTTACAGAAAATATTCATATTCAATAAATATGCAATGAATGTTTATTAAGTAAGCAAACTAATCTATGTTGTATTGAAATTCTATATTAACTCATATATAAATTACATCTATTGATATGATGTCTCTCTCTCTTACACACGCACACATCATTATTTGGATGAATACAAACTTTACTATACTTGATTTAAAAATCAACCCATTTCCCCTGAAAGCAGGCTCCAGGCTCCATGATTCCCCCCTTTTACTTAGCCGGTAATTAAACCCTAGATGTCAGCCAGAAGCTGTTCCGAGGGGAATGGTTTTCTCCCTTCTCTTTCTGTATATTCTTCTGTATCCCCTCTAGCTGTAGACAGGAGTTCCACGCCTTTCTCAGGTCCTACTTCCAAGCCCAGAAAACCAAGCCTTTTCAATATTCACAACTCTTCATTTGCAATCTCCAGTGGCCTTCTTAGCAATGCCCAGACATACAGACAGGAGCAGGTAACTAAGAGGCATGCTAGGAATTCTGAAAGGAACTCCAACCCAGAGATCTATTCATCAGCAACTAGTACAGGGAAGTAGGAGGTAGAGCTGGGAAGAGAAACAGAAGGGAGTTAACTGTGCTCTTCTTAGAAACCAACAGCCTCTGTGGGAAAAGGAAAGCGGACTGCTAAATATGGGAGAAGGTCATTTAAATGTCATACAGTGGCTTCTGATACCTTCATCTTGCATTTTATTAATTGTTTTAAATGCTGTGCCCAGAAAACTGCCACTTAGGTCTTCCAATTGCATATAAATAACAAATGACATTTCTACTTCTCATTCTCTTTCATGTGTTTGTTAACACAGGTGTAATGTTGTAATAATCTCTAACTTCCAGTTTTAATATCAGCATATGTATGCAACAAACTACAAATGAAATGTTTGACCATTTTCTTCAATGATTTGTATATAAAATACTTGAAATCTAAAATATTTACCACTATTGCTGGTTGTTGGTGGCACATGCCTTTAATCCCAGCACTCTGGAGACAGAGGCAGGTGGATCTCTGTGAGTTCAAGGCCAGCCTGGTATACAGAGTGAGTTGCAGGACAGGCTCCAAAATAATACAGAGAAACCCTGTCTCAAAAAAAAAATTACTGCTATCCCCCTGAGGAAATAAACAAAATAGTGAGAACTAAAAGTGGAAACACAGCAGCAGCAAGAGTGAAGGAAGTCATGTTCTTAATAGATGTCCACCCCCACTAATTGGCCTGGATATATGATTTGTATACACCTCAGTTTTTGCTTTCTGAAAAACAAAAACTTGGACCATAGTCATGAACTGATGGAAAAATAAGAAGTAGGGGAGGGAAGCGGTTTGTATGCCTTGCTGACCTCCTTGAAAGTTTGACTGGCTTTTTAAGACCTGTTGATGCCTCATGTCCGAAGCACACATCACAGAGTGGTGATGACTCCAGAGAGGAAGCAGCAAGGACAGAGGCAGCCTTGATGCAGAGGACCTGGATACTTATTTGAATACACCCAGGAAGGGAAGTGTTTGCACTGCCTCTGTAGGATGAAAATCCCTGATGTATACTTCTAACAAAATTGAACCAGAGTCTAGGCAATCTGGAAACTTAATGCAAGTGAAGTCTTGGAAAGTTTTAATTGGTAATGGACTGTTTAATCAGTTTATACACAGATAAGCATGTGGCCTGCTGGGCTTTTATATGCAGACATGTCACATCATTTCATCTGATGACAAGATGAAAAAACTTCTACAACACAGGTGGGAGGAGAAAAACACTCAAGGACAATTTTGCAGACAGTCATCCATCTAGAAAAAAATACGTTGATTTTCCTCAGAGATTGGTTCTGAATGTGACTGAATGTGAATGTGACTGACTTTCCTAGCTCTGTGAAGGAGGAGGAGTTGAACCTTGCAATGAGGTCCAGGGTCAGTTTGTTCACTGTGTTGCTCTGGTTCTGGCTGGCTTGTCCTGGTGTCTACTGTTTACCCTGAGAAATCACATTGAGAGTTTCATCAGCTACAGCAATGATTTCCATTTCATTAGTGAACTGTATTGCCTGAAACTGTACATATGCTCTTATTTTTAAAATATCTCATTTTCTAAACTCTGTTCAATGTTTTTATTCTTATTTTTCAAATATTCTTTTGTCTTCTTTTAACACTTTATGTCTTTGCCATTTTCATGTCATTGAAAGCAAGCAAGGAGAGTAAGCAGACAAAGCACACTGAGATGCTTCAGAAAACACTTCTATAGAAATACTTCCCAGGCTGAACTTGGTGCTACCTCCAAGGAGACTCTACTGTGTCTCCAGAGTGGTACTGTGATTTTAAAAGAAGTCATTACCTCACAACTTCATATTTGCTTCCCATGGCCTGACTGTACCTCTTATAGTCTTTGAATAAATAGCCTTGTGTAAATCCTATTACTTATCATAAATAACAAAATAAAACTGCATTTTGTTTTTTGTTTCAAAGGACTCATTTTTAAGCTTAAATTTAATCTACTTGAACATATTTTTATTCTTCTTTGAAATTTTTCAGTTATTGCAATTATATTTTAAGTTATGTGTAAGCTCATGTGTCTGCCAACATTCACAAGTACCCCCAGAGATAGAATGTGATTTCAGATGCCTGGAGCTAGATCTACAACAGTTGAGGGTCCTCTGGAAGAACAGTAAGTGCTCTTAGCTGCTGAACCAGCCATTACTCCAGCCCTGATTTCTTCATTCTTTATTATTATTATTATTATTATTATTATTATTATTATTATTATTAATTTAATTTAGAAACAATCTTATTTTATATATTAATCTCTCCTGCTCCCATCCTCCCATTCCTCCCATCCACTCCCCAAGGAGGGTAAAGCCTACCTACCATGAGCAATTATCAAAGTCTGTCACATTATTTGGGGGAGGGCCTAGGCCTTCCATGTATCTGGGCTGACATAGCATCCCTCTAAGGAGAATGGGCTCCCAAAGTCTATCTGTTCACTAGGGATAAATACTGGTTCCAGGGTCAGCAGTCCCATAGACTGACCAGGCCTCTTAACTGGCACCACATTCAGAGGGATTGGTTCTGTCCAGTGCTGATACTCAGCCTGATTTCTTCATTCTTAACTTCACCTAGACCCAGACTCTCAGGAATCACAACCTTTGAAAGAAGCTGGTCACAGGTTATTACAGTATGGATTTCCCAAACATAGCTCAAACAATTCTGTAGCTTACCCTTCTTTCTCAGCTGGCTCTAAGCCACTTGTAAGTCTCAAAGCACAGCAAGCTGTCTTGGCTTCTGTTACACTCTTTCCACCTTGAACTCCCTTCTCTGTCTCACTGGTTTCTCCCTCAAGTATGAGTCACCTCTACTCACCCCCTTCTCTGTGGCTTTCCTTGGCTAACCTCTAATTGCAGGTAATCCTTTACCTGCTGTGTGCTGAGCACCAGCACATTGTGTATTAGCAAAGTGGTCACAAGATCCTTCAGGAAGATTCTGTAAGGGAGCCAAAATGGGTAAATAGAGAAGTCCACCCAGAGAAGATAGTAACTAATTCAAGTATGGTGACAAGTAGTGGACCAGGAGAAGGAAGCAGCAGGCATCTAAAACATCACCAACAGTGAAGCAAGGGTAAAGGGAAGATGGCTCATAAAAAGGAAATATTATATGCAAGGGTGTCTGGAGTTTGTTTGTTT
Source organism: Cricetiscus sungorus (assembly GCA_030556225.1). Classification (NCBI taxonomy): domain Eukaryota; kingdom Metazoa; phylum Chordata; class Mammalia; order Rodentia; family Cricetidae; genus Cricetiscus; species Cricetiscus sungorus. Next base: position 38,228,625 of record JANBXA010000398.1, read on the forward strand.
TGTTGTTGTCATTTGTGTGTTTTTTTTAATTTTATTATTTAAAAAAAGCAACCTTGCAAATAAAAGCATAACATACCAGAGTTAATCAGATCCAATGTTTACACAACTCAATGAATTTCTATATAGTTAGAATTGGCATTTGGAACAAGCTGTGGAGCCTCACATTTACTTTTACACCTTGAATATATTTTATGCACTTATCCACCATCAAACCCAAAAGTTCCATGGCAGAATTAATGTTAGAAAAACAACTAGCTTTATATCATCTTTCATACCTCATATATCACTTACATTCAAAATCTTCCTTATTCCCTTACTTTTAGCCTTCCTTAGTCTATTCTCTAGATGTTATACTGCACCCATATGCTCATTTGTTTATATTTTTGCATATTTTATTGATTAGATTCTATAGATAGAGAGAGCATGCAGTTGAATTATTTCTGGGACTGAGAAACCTCATGTAACATCATCAATTTTCCTACAAATTTTTTATCCTTGTTATTCTTTATAGCTGAGTGGTATTCCATTCTCTATATAGCTCTTACATCTGAAAGCAGTAGAGAAACGTTTAAACAGGAGAATGAAATGATCAAATTCTATTTCAGAAAATGTAAAGATCAGACTAAAGGGAAAAAATGAAGACAGTAATATGCTGGCTCTGAAAGTAAAAAGCAGAAATGGAATTTGAGCATTTGAAAGATTAAGTTAAAACTGAAAGGACTTGATTACTGATTGTTCAAGTCATGCAAGGTTCATGAAGGCATAAGAGGGGAACCCCAGGTTTTTCTACTTTCCTGCCAAGCTAGAACAGGAATATGAGAGAAGGCACATGAAGTCCAGTTTCATTGTGGATCTGTTGACTGGGATAAGCAGCAGAATAACTGAGAGTGTTCATTCTTCTATATGTCATATGGAATGACTCTGTGCTAATACACTGGGATCACAAATGTCCAACTCTGATAGCCTTTAGGAAGGAGAGGACATCTGCAATGTTAAAACCTCCCCTTTAGATTATCCTCAGCCATTCCAACCTCTTCCTGTCTCAAAGCTTTCACCAATGGCCACCATTAGAGTCACATTATCCCAGATAAAAACATCCTATGAGTGTTCAAATACACCACCTCTTTTAGAAAAGTAAAACATGGATCTCATAGTTATAGCTATTTCCTCACTATTTTAATAGGTCCCATGATCAAATGGACCATTGTTTCAGAAGTGAGTACTTTGTAAATTAAAGGACTGAGTAACAACCATGTATAAGAATACAAATTATTAACAAAAAACTTGTGTAGAGTTAAGAATTAAAAAGCAATTTATTTTTAAAGACGCCCTGGGGGGCTTTTTACCTGCCAAGAACAGGCCTGTGTTTTCCCAGAAACAGTGAATTATATTGCTAATGATGGACAAAAGCATTAAATCAGGCAATGTTTCATTTGCAAAGTTGGAGCTACTTAGGTGTTTCTAACCTGGATTGAATAATGGAAGAAAACTTGACTGATCTCTGAATTGTGTATATTCAACCTACACTTTCATCTTTTGAAAAACATTTCCAGTGCCTGCTTTTTTTTTCCCAGACATACATACATACTTTTGGGGTAAGTGTTCCTCATAGTTGAAATATATTTTTAGTTATTTTGGTTGCATTGGCATATATGAATGTACAGTTATTCTTGTAGTCATTTGTTACTGGATTTTTCTTGTTCTGCCAGGTTCCTCTGCCCTTCTCAGCCCCAAATAGAGACATATATGGATTATAAAACTGTTGGCCAAAGGCTAGGGCTTTTTATTGGCTAGCTTTGTCTTAACTATTAAACCATTTCTATCAATCTAAGTATTTCCACATGGTCTTGGCTTACCAGAGAATGCCCAGACCTGTTTCTACTTTGGTCATTACATGTTGTCTCTCTCTATGGTGGCGGGTTCTCTCCACCTACATTTTTCCAGAATTCTCCTCATCTCATAGTCCTGACTGTCTTCCTGCCTCATTTGCCAAACAGTGTTTTATTCATCAACCAATAAGAGACATATATTTAGAGAAGAACATCTCCCATCAGCAGTTTATGTCAATCATATTGAATTTCAATTGAGCATCTTTAAAGTCATTTAATTAATTTATTCTTTGACAATTTTATACATACAGGTCACATCCATCCCTCCTGTCCTCTGTTATCTAACAAAGAGCATGTTTTTCTTTTTACAAAGTTCCTAATCATTCCAAACTAAGTTTCCTCAAACCTGTTAGGAACCAATATGGCAATTACCAGCAACAGAATAACGTCACATGGGCCACAGCAAGAGGCATGCCCAGATGCATGTCTGCTTTCTGAGGAAGCATGTTATCCTAAATATGCATGGACTGTCTAGTCTTCATGTGGCCAATGAACAACTGAGTCACTGTCTCCTTTTTTGAGGAATTTAGCTTAGGATCAGAAACTCATCAAAGACAAGACCAGTTTTCATGAGAATGTGCTGATGAGGTACCACAATGACTCCTTTCAAAGGTGCTAGCTATTTTCAAATAGCTGCTGAAGACTCTTGGTGTTCCTGTACTTGGGAGACTGGCTTCAGTTTGTGCACAAATGCAGCTTGCCATATGAGCAAAAGTGAGCTGATAAGGGTTGATGCTGGCAAAGTCCCTGAGAGGCCAGCAATCCACACTGTCAGTTACTATCATCATAATTCATGCTGTCTGTTACTATCATCATGATTTGTGCTGTCAGTTACTATCATCATGATTCGGCTATCCTTTGCTATCATCATGATTCATATTGTCACTTACTATCAGCAGTGATTGGTACTGTTAGTTATTATCAGCAGTGATTCACAGTGTCAGATTTGCTCCTGGATGGTTCCTGGAGGCATTCATGTGAGCAATAGTTCTTTGGATTTTCAGGATTCAGCTAATTTCATTCAGTAAGTGTGAGACTCTAAGAAAAACCCATATGCAATTTATATTGATAAGAGAATGCAGTAGATTCATGAACAAGGTAAACATAGAATTGATCCTCAGCATGGACACATGTGCCAGCATTTGGAAGCAGCAGTAGTATAAATACTGACATCCATGTACTGGTCTCAGCAATGGAAATTATAGAGTCAAGTCATTACCAGAGTGGATATTTTTCTGAAGCAAAAGTCACAATGACACAATGTCAGTAACTTTGAATGTTACTCCCTGCTATACAGACTCTCAGCCTGATGTAGACTGTCCTAGATAAATGTGTGAACTGTGTAATATCATTGACAACATTTCTCATCTTAAAGTAAACAGAGAAAGAGTTGTTTGCAACTCAAAAAATAACTATTATACCAAAGGATTATTTATTATTATTTTAATAAAACCCTAGGTTTATTAAAGCATTGAAATGTTAATAATTGACACTTAAGGTGAGGGAATAGTAATAAGGATACCCTTTTTAGTTTTTATTATAATAGCAAAATATTTGAAACATCCTGAATATCCATCAATAATTTAATGATAAATAAAAACAGAAAATGAAGAATATTCACAAAATAAGTCTTGACTCTTTTAATTGTCAACAAATATGTTATAAGACTAACAGATTAAAAAGATCAATGAGGTAAATTCTTAAAATAAGAAAAGAAACATCTCTAAATAAGAATACTTAACAGAAGAAGATTTTGAAAATCAGCATGCCACAATAAGATAATCTTGATGAAATGAACAAACCACCATAAAGGACTCAAAAGCAAACAGAAAGACAAAAAAAAGAAAAAGAAAAAGAAAAGAAAAGAAAAGAGAAGAAAGAAAGAAAGAAAGAAAGAAAGAAAGAAAGAGAGAAGGAAAACCTGGATGGACAAACCCACAAGAAGGTAAGATATTTGATTGAAAAGCTACCCCCAAAGGTAAGCACAGGTCTAGGTGGCTTCATTATTAAATTCTATTAAACACTGTAAAAGGAATTAAACTAAAACTGTACAAGTACTGCCAAAAAGTAGAAAATGAAAGAAAATTTCCTAACTCATTATGTGGTCGTTATTACTGACAGTAAAACTAGATAAAAACATAATTAAGACTGAAGTCTACATATCAGCATCCCTTACCAATATGTTAGCGTATATAACACAGAAATTCTCATCATGTAGGAGCAAGCAAATTAAAGCAATGTATTCAACAGGATTGCGCACCATCCTAAGACCTAGTTTATCAAATGATGAAACCTTTTGCAAGCTCAGGTGCATTTAATCCCAAGACTGGTAAAAGAGACAAGCTTGTTTTAAACTTAAATAAAAAATATCTTTTAAAAAGAAAAAAAAAGATGTTATTCCTCATTGACTTGTCTTAGAAACCATGTTGAAGCTACTTATCCATAAATATTTTTGTGAACTTTTAATTATAGTTAATTAATTTATAGATTTTCTTCATGTCATCATCCCAATTACTATAACTTATAAAATTTGAAATTGGAAGGCTTGGATCTTCTTTGTTGAACTATTTTTTTTAACCCATATAGTTTTGGTTCTTTTTTACATGAATTTTAATCTGCTTGCTATTTCTGTTAAAAGCAATTCTGCTTGAATTGGGGAAAGAATAGAAGAGAGCAAGAACAGAGATACCTTAATAGAGGGAGCCATTATGGGTTTAAAGAGAAATCTGGCACTAGGGAAATGTCCAGAGATCTACAAGGATAACCCCAACTAAGAATTCAAGCAATAGTCTGTAGCCTGGTCTTGTCCTCCCTCTCTGCATCTGGATTCCAGTTTGGCTCAGTGTTTAGCTGTGGGTGTCTGCTTCTGTTTCCATGTGCTACTAGATGAGGGCTCTATGATGGTGATGTTAGTCATCAATCTCATTATCAGGGAAGGGCATTTATGGTAGCCTTTCCACTGTTGTTCAAATTGTTAGTTGGGGTCAGTCTTGTATGTCTCTGGAGATTTCTCTAGAGTCAGTTTTCTCTTCAAACCTATAATGGCCTGATAGCTGGGAATCCAGCATTGGACCGACGCAGACCCCATGAACATGAGTCTCAGTTAGAAGGCCTGGGGAGTCTAAGGGACCTCTGACAGTGGAACCAGGATGTATCCCTGGTGCACGAAAGGACTTTGGGAGCACATTCCCCATGGAGGGATACTCCCTTAACCTAGAGGCAGGAGGGAGGGCCTATGCCCTACTCCAAATGACTTAACAGATTTAGATGACCCCTCCTGGAAGGCATCACCCTACATGTGGAGTGAAGGCAGAATGGGATGGGAGGGGGGACATGAGAGGGTGGGAGGAGGGAGGGAGGGAAAGGAAACTGGGGTCGATATGTAAAATAAGAAAAATAAATTAAAAAAAAAGAATTTAAGCAATAGTGGAGAGGCTACTTTAAATGCCCTTCCCTTATAATGAAATTGATGACTACATTAAATGCCATCCTAGAGCCTTCATCTAGTAGCTGATGGAAGCAGAAGCAGACATCCACAGTTAAGCACTGAGCTGTACTCCTGGAATCCAGTTGTAAAGAGGAAGGAGGGATGAGCGAAGGGGGTCAAGATGGTGCTCAAGTAACCCACAGAGACAGCTGATCTGACCAATCAAGAGCAATGGACCCCAGTTGGACAGCTAGGGAACTAGTATTGGAATGAACCAAACCTTCTGAATGTGGGTGTCAGTTAGGAGGCTTGGGCATCTATGGGACCTCTGACACTTGAACCAGCATTTATTCTTAGTGCACAAATGGACTTTGGGAGCCCATTCCCCAGGGAGGAATACTCTCTCTGCCCCGATATGCAGTTGAGGGCCTTGGTCCTCCATGAAAGGGATGATAGACGTTGATGATTCCCCCCATGGAATGCCTCACTCTCCCTGGAGCATATGGATGCTGGGCAGGATAGGGGGAATCAGTGGGAGTCATGGGAGGATAGAAGGAAGAGGGAAATTGGATTGATATGTAAAATCAGACTGTTACTAAATGAAAAAAAAGACAGCTTGAATTTTTATAAGAACTATATTTATTCTGCAGATCATCTAAAAAGTGATCAACAATGTTTTTGGACATGGTATGTCTTTTTATTTATTTGTCTTTAATTATTTCAGCAATGTTTTATAATATTTTCCTCTTTAAGAGTACATTTCTTGCTCTTTTTTGTTCTATTTTTTATTTAAATTAGAAAGAACCTTTTTCTACATGTCAATCCCAGATCCCTCTCCCTTCCCTGCTCCCCTCTCCCCCACACCCCCTCTCCAATTCCCTTTCTGCTCACAATGGAGGGTGAGGTCTTCTATGGGGGATCTTCAAAGTCTGTCATATAATTTGTAGCTGGGCTAGGCCCTCCCCAGTGTGTCAAGGCTGAGAGAGTATCCCTCTATGTGGAATGGGCTTCCAAAGTTCATTTGTACACTAGGGGAAAATACTGATTGATTAACAGAGACCCCATAGATTGCACAGTCCTTCTAACTAACACCCATGATCAGGGGGTGTGGGTCAGTCCTGTGCTCATTTCCTAGATATCAGACTGGTGTTTATGAGGTCCCACTTCTCCAGGTCAGCTGTTTCTGTGGGTTTCTCCAGCCTGGTCTTCACCCCTTTGCTCATCACTCCTCCCTGTCTGCAACTGGATTCCAGGAGTTCAGCTCAGTGTTTAGTTATGGGTGTCTGCCTCTGATTCCATCAGCTACTAGATGAAGGCTATAGTATATGATGGTATATAAGGTAACATCAATCTCAGTATCAGGGAAGACCATTTAAGGTAGTCTCTCCACTGTTGCTTAGATTATTAGTTGGGGTCATCCTTGTAGGTCTCTGGACATTTCCCTAGTGGCAGGTTTCTCTTTAAACCTATAATGGTTCCCTCTATTATGGTATCTTTGTTTGCTCTCCTTTATTCTCTCCCCCCCGCTTAATCTTCCAGGTTCCTCAGGTCCTCCTCTACCCTCCTTTTCTCCCCTTCTCTTTCCCTTAACTCCCTCTCTCCTCCCTCCTTATCCCAGTTTTCTCAGGGGATCTTGTTGCTTTCCCCTTGTCCAGGGAACCATGTATCTTAGGGCCATCCTTTTTTCCTAGCTTCCTTGGCAGTGTAGATTGTAAGCTAGTGATAATTTGCTCTATTTCTAAAATCCATATATGAGTGAGTACATACCATGTTTGTCTTTTGTGACTGGGTTACCTCACTCAGGATGATTTCTTCAAGTTCCATCCATTTGCCTGCAAATTTCAAGATTCCATTGTATTTTGTTTTGTTTTGTTTTTTTCTGCTGAGTAGTACTCCATCATGTAAATGTACCACATTTTCTCCATCCATTCTTCAATTCAGGAGCATCTAGGTTGCTTCCAGGTTCTGACTATTACAAATAATGCTGATATGATCATAATTGAACAGATGTCCTTGTTCCATAAATGTGCATCTTTTGGGTATATGCCTAAGAGTAGAGTTGCTGGATCTTGTGGTAGACTGATTTCCATTTTCCTGAGGATCTGCCATTCTGATTTCCAAAGTGGCTGTACAAGTTTGCACTGCCACCAACAGTATAGGAGTGTACCTCTTTCTCCACATCCACTCCAGTATAAATGGTCCTTGGTGTTTCTGGTTTTAGCCATTCTGGAAGGAGAAAGATGGTATCTCAGAATTGTTTTGATTGGCATTTCCCTGAATGCTAAGGATGTTGAGCACTTTCTTAAGTATCTTTCGGCCATTTTAGATTCCTCTATAGTGAATTCTCTAGTTCTGTACCCCACTTTTTAATTGGAATATCCAGTGTTTTCATGACTAGCTTCTTGAGTTCTTTATATAGTTTGGAAATCAACCCTCTGTCAGATGGGTTGGTGAATATCTTTTCCCATTCTGTGGGCTTTTGTTTTGTTTTGCTAACTGTATCCTTTGCCTTACAGAAACTTCTCAGATTCAGGAGGCCCTATTTATTAATTTTTGACTTCAATGTCTTTGTTACTTGTGTTTTGTTCAGAAAGCAGTCTCCTGTACCAATTCTTTTTTTTTTAAATTTCTTTCTTATTTTACATATCCTTCTCCCTCCCTCCCATGCCCTCCGAACCCCTGCCCATCTCACCCCCCCCAGGTGGGATCATCAAAATTTTTCAAGTCATTTGGAGTAGGGACTAGGCCCTCCCTCCTGCCTCTAGGCTAAGGAAGTAACCCTTTATGGAAAAATGTGCTTCCAAAATACTTTTGTACACCAGGGATACATCCTGGTTCCACTGTCAGAGGTCCCTTAGACTGCCAGGCCTTCTAATTAACACCTACATTCAGGGGGTCTGAGTAGGCCAAATGCTGGTTTCCCAGCTCTCTCTGTAGGTTTCTGTATCCTGGTCTTGACCCCATTTTCATATTACTCCTCTCTGCAACTGGATTCCAGGAGTTCAGCTCAGTGTTTAGCTGTGGGTGTCTGCTTTTGTTTCCATCAGCTACTAGATGAGGGCTCATCTGGCCTCATGGTGGATAAGTTAGTCATCAATCTCATTATCAGGGAAGGGCATTTATGGTAGCCTCTCCACTGTTGCTCACATTGTTAGTTAGGGTCAGTCTTGTAGGTCTCTAGAGATTTCTCTAGTGTCAATTTTCTCTTCAAACCTATAATGGCTCCCTCTATTATGGTATCCCCCTTTTTGCTCTGGTCTATTCCTCCCCCGACTCAATCTTCATGGGCCCACATGTTCTCCTCTCCTCCCTTCCCTTTCTCATAACTCCCTCTCCACTCACTGCCCCCCCACTCCCAATATGCGCAGGAGATCTTGCTGCTTTCCCTTTTGTGAGGAACCTTGTATGACTCTCTTAGTTTCTTCTTTGTATCCTAGTTTCCCTGGAGGTATGAATTATTGCCTGGTGATCTTTTGCTTTATGTCTAAAATCCATATATGAGTGAGCACATACCATGTTTGTCTTTTTGTGACTGGGTTACCTCACTCAAGATGGTTTCTTCAAGTTCCACCCATTTGTCTGTGAATTTTAAGATTCCATTTTTTTCCCCACTAAGTAGTATTCCATTGTGTAAATGTCCACATTTTCTTTATCCATTCTTCAGTTGAGGGGAATCTAGATTTTCCTAGGTTCTTGCTATTACAAATAATGCTGCTATGAACATAGTTGAACAGATGTCTTTGTTGCTTGGATGTGAATCATTTGGGTATATACCTAAGATCAGAATTGCCAGGTCCTTTGGTAGACTGACTCCCATTTTTCTGACAAACCGCCATACTGATCTCCAAAACGGCTGTGCAAGTTTGCACTCCCACCAGCAGTGGAGGAGTTTTCCCCTTTCTCCACATCCTCTCCAGCATAAGCTGTCAATGGTGTTTCTAATTTTAGCCATTCTGATAGTATTAAGATGGTATCTCAGAGTTGTTTTGATTTGCATTTCCCCAATGGCTAAGGATGGACGTTCAGCACTTTCTTAAGTGTCTTTCAGCCATTTTGGATTCCTCTATTGAGAATTTTCTATTCAGTTCTGTACCCCACTTCTTAATAGGGGTATTTGATGTCTTGGTGACTAGTTTCTTGCTTTCTTTGTATATTTTGGAGATCAACCCTCTGTCAGGGGTTGGTGAAGATATTTTCCTATTCTGTGGGCAGCTGTTTGGTCTTGTAAACTGTGTCCTTTGCCTTACAGAAGCTTCTCAGTTTCAGGAGGTCCCATTTATTAATTGTCAATCTCAGTGTCTGTGCTACTAGTGTTATGTTCAGGAAGCTGTCTACTGTACCAATTTGTTCAAGGGTACCTTCCACTTTCTCTTCAAAGAGGTTCAGTGTGGCTGGATTTATATTGAGGTCTTTGATCCATTTGGAGTTAAGTTTTGTGCATGGCCATAGACGAGGGTCTATCTGCAGTCTTCTACACACCATCATCCAGTTGTGCCAGCACCATTTGTTGAAGATATTTTCCTCCTTCCATTGTATACTTTTAGCTGTTTTGTCAAAAAATCGGGTGTTAGTAGGTGTATGGGTTAATATCAGGATTTTCTATTTGATTCCATTGGTCTACCTATCCATTTTTGTGCCAATACCAAGCTGTTTTATGGACTATTGCTCTATAGTAGTGCTTGAAGTTGGGGATGGCGATGCCTCCTGAAGTTCCTTTATTGTACTGGGTTGTTTTGGCTATTCTGGGTCTTTTGTTTTTCCATATAAAGTTGAGTATTATTCTTTCAAGTTCAGTGAAGATTTGTGCTGGGATTTTTCTGGGGACTGCATTGAATCTGTAGATTGCTTTTGGCAAGATTGCCATTTTTACTATGTTTATCCTACCTATGCAAGAGCATGAAAGATCTTTAGAATTTCTGGTACCTTCTTTAATTTATTTCTTTAAAAACACAAAGTTCTTTCTATGTAGGTCTTTCATTTGTTTGATAAGTGTTACCCTAGATACTTTATGTTTTTTGTGGCTATTGTAACGAGTGATGTTTCTCTGATTTCCTTCTCAGCCCCTTTATTATCTGTATATAGTAGGGCTACTGATTTTTTTTTTTAAATTAATCTTGTATCCTGCTAGTTTGCTGAATGTGTTCATCAGCTGAAGGAGTTCCTTGGTAGAGGTTTTTTGGGTCACTTATGTAAACTATCATATCATCTGCAAATAGTGACCTCTTGACTTCTTCCTTTCCAATTTGTATTCTCTTGATCTTCTTTTGTTGTCTTACTGCTTTAGCTAGAACTTCAAGTACAATATTGAAAAGATATGGAGAGAGTGAGCAGTTTTGTTCCTGATTTTACAGGAATCGCCTTAAGCTTCTCTCCATTTAGTTTTATGTTGACTGTTGGTTTACTGTATATTGCCTTTATTATATTTAGGTATATTCCTGTTATCCCTGATCTCTCCAAAACCTTTATCATGAAAGGATGTTGGATTTTGTCAAAGGCTTTTTCAGCATCTAGTGAGATTATCATGTGGTTTTCCTTTATCAGTTTGTTTATATGGTGGATCACATTGATAGATTTTCATATGTTGTACCTTCCCTGCATCACTAGTATGAAGCCTACTTGGTCATGGTAGATGATTTCTCTGATGTATTCCTGGATTCGATTTGCCAGTATTTTATTGAGTATTTTTTCATCAATGTTCATAAGGGATATTGGTTTGTAGTTCTCTCTCTTAGTTATGTCTTTGTGTTTCTTGGGTACCAAGGTAATTGTATCCTCATAAAAGGAGTTTGATAATGGCCCTTCTGCTTCTATTGAGTGGAAAAATTTGAGGAGTATTGGTATTAGCTCTTCTTTAAATTTCTGGTAGAATTCTGCACTGAAGCCATCCTGCCCTGGGCCTTTTTGGGTTGGGAGGCTTTTGATTACTGCTTCTATTTCATTAGGGGTTATATGTCTATTTAAGTTGCTTATCTGTTCTTGATTTAATTTTGGTAAGTGATAGCTATCCAGAAATTTGTCCATTTCCTTAGAATTTTTGAATTTTGTGGAATACAGGTTTTCAAAGTATGACCTGAAAATTCTCTGGATTCCCTCAGTGTCCATTGTTATATTCCCCTTTTCATTTTTGATTGTGTTGATTTGCAAGTTCTTTCCCTGGTTTTTGGTTAGTTTGGATAAAGGTGAGTCTATCTTGTTGATTTTCCCTAAGAAGTAACCCTTTGTTATATTGATTCCTTGTATTGATTTCTTAGTTTCTCTATTTCATTGATTTTAGCCCTCAATTTGATTATTTCCTGGCTTCTACTCCCCTGGGTTGAGTTTCCTTCTTCTTGTTCGAGAGCTTTCAGTTGTGCTGTTAATTCTCTAATGTGACTATTCTTTGTATGGGCACTTGGTGCTATGAGCTTTCCTCTTAGTATTGCTTTCAAAGTGTCTCCTAAGTTTGGGTATATTGTGTCTTCATTCTAATTGAATTCTAGGAAGTCTTTAATTTCTATATTTCTTCCCTGGCCCAGGAATGGTGCAATTCTGCTTTGTTCAATTTCCATGAGTTTGTAGGGTTTCTGCAATTTGTGTTGTGGAATTCTAAGTTTAAAGCATGGTGGTTGATAAGATACAGGGGGATTTTCCTTTCCTTTTCCTTTTTTTTTTTTGTACATATTGAGGTTTACTATATTGCTGAGCATGTGATTGATTTTAGAGACAGTTCCATGTAGCACTGAGAAGAAGGTATATTCTTTTGTGTTTGGATGGGATGGTCTATAAATGTCTGTTAAGCTCAATTGGGTCATAACTCCTATTAGTTCCTTTGTTTTTTTTGTTAAGTTTCTGTGTGTTGAACCTGTCTAGTGTTAAGAGTGGGTTGTTGAAATCTCCCACTATAATTGTGTGAGTTTTTATGTGAGATATGAGTTTTAGTAATGTTTCTTTTACGAGTGTGTGTGCCTTTGTATTAGGGACATAGATGTTCAGAATTGAGACTTCTCCTGTAATGAATAAGAAATGACCTTCTTCATCTCTTTTAATTGATTTTACTTTAAAGTCTAATTTGTTAGATATTTGGATTGCTACACCCACTTGTTTCTTGGGTCCGTTTGATTGGAAAATCTTTTCCCAATTCTTAACTCTGAGGTAACATCAGTCTTTGATGTTGAGGTGTGTTTCTTGTATGCAACAAAAGGATGGATTCTGTCTTTGTATCCATTCTGTTAGCTGAGTCTTTTTATAGGTGAGTTAAGACTATTAATATTGAGGAATACTAAGGACAATTAATAATTCTTGTTTGTTTTCAATTTGTTGTTGTTGGTATTATGTGTGGATTTCTCCCCATTATTCTTTTGGCTATTAGTAAAATGGGATTATCTATTGCTTTTATTTTTGTCAGGGTAATTTACTTCCTTGGGTTGGAGTTTTCCTTCCAGAACTTTCTGTAGGGCTGGATTAATTGATAAGTATTTTTTAAATCTGGTTTTGTTAATACTATCTTGTTTTCTCCATCTATAGTGATTGAAAACTTTGCTGGGTATAGTATCTGGGCTGGCATCGGTGGTCTCTTAATGTTTGTAGAATGTTTATCCTGGATCTTCTGGCCTTCAGAGTTTCCATGAAGAAGTCAGATGTATTCTGATAGGTTTGCCTCTATATGTTACTTGACATTTTCCTTTACTGTTCTTAATATTCTTTGTTTATTCTGTATGTTTGGTGCTTTGATTATTATGTGGCAAGGGGACGTTTTTGTGGTCCACTCTATTTGGTGTTCTGTAAGCTTCTTGTACTTTCATTGGCATGTCTTCCTTCAGGTTGGGAAAGTTTTCTTCTATGATTTTTTGAATATATTTTCTGCACCTTTGAGGTGGGTTTCTTCACCTTCTATACCTATTATCTTTGGGTTTGGTCTTTTCACAGTGTCTCATATTTCCTGGATATTTTGTGTTAGGGATTTGTTGGACTTAAGCTTTTCTTTGGTCAATGAGTCTATTTTTCCTTCTGTATCTTCAATGCCTGAGATTCTCTCTTTCATCTCTTGTTTTCTGTGGTCTTTGAAGGAGTTGAAGACAGATAGTTATGGTTATAGTTTTCCTTAGTTAGGATTAAACATAAGTTACATATACAACTTTAGACTCACAAAGATAGGATATATGATATTTTCTTTAAGTCTTACAAAATGTTAATGGACTAAAGTTTGTTAACTATGATTCTTATTTGATAATTGTTGTATGGTATATTTTGCTATGTTAAGGTTAAACCCCTTCTTTTATTTTAGATAGAAAAGAGGAGATGATGGGAAATGTTATTCTGTAAATATGTTTCTCATACTGGTTAAACAATAAAGCACGGTTGAGCCAATGGAAAAGCAAGATAGGCAGGGCTAGAAGACAGGGAGGAAAGAAGAAGTAAGAGGGAGGAGTCAAGATGTAGACTGGGGAGGAAGGAAGATGCCGGCAGTGGCTCCCCATAAGATGACCACGTGGAAGTACTTAGATAATAGAAATGGGTTAATAATTAAGACAGAGCTAGCCCATAAACAATAATGGTAACTGGCCAATAGGATTGTATCAAATACGGAGTCTCTGAGTATTATTTGGGGCTGGTGCGGCTGTGGGCCCAGACCGGCAGCAGGCGGGCTGGCATCTGTAGTTCCTGGTTGTTTACCCAGTTTTTCTAATTCCACCATTCCCTCAGACTGGTTTTTTGTTTGTTTGGTTGTTTTTTGTTTTTTGGTTTTGTTTTTTTTATTGTGCCCTTTTCAGCTTTCAATCCTTGCACTGTTTGAATTATTTCTTGCAATTTTGGGTTTGTCTTTTCTTCAATTTCTTTAAAAGATTTTCTCATTTCCTCTTTTAGGGTCTCTATCATGAAGTTGTTTTTAGGGTCATTCTCTTCTGCTTCATCTGTGTTGGAATGTTCTTGTCTTGCTGGTGTGGACCCTAGACTCTGGTGGTGTCACATTGATCTTTCTGTTTTTGGCTGTGTTCTTATACTGTTGAATACCCATCACTTCTTCCAGTGTGTACTAATGGGGTCTCTCCCTCTCCTGGTGGGTATGGAACCAAGATTCTCTAATGATGGGTACATACAGGTCCAGAACTCTGATGGCTCTCCTCTTCCAGTGGGTTGTGGTGTGCCTAGGGTACTGCCAGCCTCTGGATGGGCTGGTGTGCTAGGATGGGTTACCCTGTGTGTGTGTGCAGTCCCCTGGTCTCACGAGGCTCTAAGCAGAGCACCAGAAGGTGGGCTCCTCCAGTGGGTGATGGCAGGAGGTAGCAGACTCTGGACAGGCTGGTCCACCTAGATGGGCTCCCCTGTGGGTGTGCAGGCCCCAGGCCTCAGGAAGCTCTGAGCAGGGCTGAAAAACATCTTTTGAACTAACGATTCTGGTGCAATATATGAAGAATTTTTACAACAGAATAATATGCACAACATCAAGAACAGAGTTGGACATGCTAACTCACAGCATATATACAAAATTAACATGAAAATAGATAATTAATATAAATCTATAAAGTTTTAGAAGACATCAGAACTTTAAACAATAACTACTTATTGGATACATTCAAATCACAATGAAGAAAAACCTTATGAATTGAATTTCATAAATTTATCAAGTTTTTGATCCTCACAGGACAGCTCAAAGAAAGTGAAAAGAAAGAAGAGCAAAGAGGAAAGAGTGCATGAAGGACACATAGCTCAACAAAAGAAGCCAAGTAAAGCAAAAGACTTTCACAGGCAGTTCTCCAGAGGAAATATACAAATGCCAATAAGCGCAAATGTAATGCACAAAACTGGAGGGATGCAAATCAAAACTACAAGGATATACTGTTACGAGACATTTCCTGCCAGTCTGCTCCCACAGTCATATCGCCACTCAAATAACACAAAAATGCTGTATTAGATATATAGCTGTTGGCCTCTTACTACCGTTTCTTATTGGCTAGCTCTGTCTTACATATTAATGCTTTTTTATTAATCTAAGTGTTTTCACATGGTCTTATCTTACCAGAGAGACGGTCTGGATCTCTTCTTCTTAAGTCCCTACATCTTGACCTCCTCTTACATCTCCCAGAATCCTCATTGTCTCCTAATCTCACCTATCTTGCCTTCCTATTTGCCAACAGTGCTTTATTAATTAACCAATAAAAGAAACATATTTACTGAATGACATCTCCCATTAACACACCAGTTCATACTCCACACTACATAGCCTAATATATGCTAAATATAAAAGGACAGAAAATAACAAGTGTTTGTGATAATAATAGAGAACTATACCCCCCCACACACACACACACACTCATTGCTGGGGAGATTGTAAAAGAGAGCAGCAGCTAAGGAAAACAGTTTTGTATTCCCTCAAAATTTTAAATATTTAGCTACCACAACCCAGCAAACATACTTCAAATATAGATCCAAGAGAATAGAAAATAAAAGCTTGTATACAAATGTTCATAGAAGTATTTTTCATAGCAGCTCAAAATTGGAAACCACCAAAATGCCCATTAACTAATGAATGGAAAAAGTTTGTGCATTCACACAATACAATATTTTTCAAATAAAATACTGCTGCCTATTATGAAATGAAGGAACTACTCCAATGTTATGCTAAGCAAAAAGCCATAGACAAGAGATTATATTGTGTAATGTGGTTTTCTTTGTATTAATGTCTAGGGAATGAAAATCTATAAAAATTAGAAAACAATTTAATGGTTACTCTTCTATATTGAACTATAACTTACTAAAACTGTTAGTTTAAAAATAAAATTTCTTATGTAAAGGCATAAGAAACAAGAAAACAAAGGGGAAAGAAAAACTAAAAATGAACTAAACTGAACTTTTAAAAATGAAGTGAACCTGTACCTACTGTAAAATAAGGTACATTATACCCTCCTAAAATAGTTTATAATGTGTGCCTGTGTAAAGTTATAAAACAATCATGCATATGTATATAGCTACCTGTGTGTTTATAAGAGCATGTGAAAGAGATAAATGAACAGCTGAACAAAACATTCACTTCCTCAGGGTGTGAAGGGGGCACCTTTTTATTATGTTACCTTACACAACTAAGCATTTCTTAACGTACTTAATAAGTAATTATTTTGTAATTTATAATAGAGAAAGGGGAGCATCTTAAGGAAAGGTATACCTTCTTCAGGAATGTGCCAGTCCTTTCAACACTGGCACTCTCAGGAAGGGGCCAGGAAAGGGTACTGAATCATTGCTCCAAGTGCCTTGACCCCTACCTACATTCTCTCAGCTTGTTTAGCTTTGGTATACTGAAGGCATTGAGGTAGGTCTTTGAGAAGTATAGTATATGGGCTGGAGATATGGCTCAGAGGGGAAGCACTCACTGAGCAAGTGTGGGGATATGGATTTGAATCCCCATAAACCACATAAGCATATGTTTGTAATCTCAGTGATCCAAAGCCAGAGAGAGGCAGAGAAAGGAAAACCCCTGAAATCTTGTAGAGCAGCTGGCTTGGTGTTCATAGCAGCAAGAGAATCTATTTTATTTTATTTTGGTCTTATTTATTATTTTTTTTTCTTATTATGCATAACTAACCCAGTTCCCGTTCCCTCTCCCTCTCATCCTCCCTTCACTCTTCCCTCACCCGAACCCCATTCCCCACCCACTCCACAGGGAGGGTGAGGCCTTCCAGGAGGGATTGTAAAAATCTGTCAAGTCATTTGAGGTAGGGCCTAGGCCCTCTGTTGTACCTCTAGGTTAAAGGAGTACCCCTCCATGGAGAATGTGCTCCCAAAGTCCTTTCAGGAACCAGGGGAAAATCCTGGTTCTACTGTCAGAGGTCCCTTAGACTGCCCAGGCCTTCTAACTGAAATCCACATTCAGAGGGTTTGGGTAGGTTCTGTGCTGGTTTCCCAGCTATCTGTCTGGGGTCCACAAGCTCCCCTTTGTTCAGGTCAGCTGTCTCTATGGGTTTCTGCAGCCTGACCTTGACACATTTGCTCATCATTTCTTCCTCTCTGCAACTGGACTCCAGGAGTTCAGCTCAGTGTTTAGCTGTGGGTGTCTGCTTCTGTTTTCATCAGCTACTAGATGAAGGCTCTAGGATGGCATATAAGGTAGTTATCAATCTCATTATCAGGGAAGGACATTTAAGGTAGCTTCTCTATTATTGCTCAGATTGTTAGTTGGGGACCTTCTTGTAGACCTCTGAACATTTCTCTAGTGCCAGTTTTCAAGAGAATCTATTTTAAATAAGGTGGAAAGCAAGGACCACAAGCACACATGATGGCACATGCATCCATACACATACATACAAAGAATTTTTTTAAGAGACAGTATGTGCCTCACAGTGGAATTGCATAATTCCTGTGTTTATTTGTTAGATTAAAGGAAAATCTGCATTGGGCTCCAGCTGACTGCCTTGTTGCCTTTTCCCAGTTTAAGCACACCTGGCAAACAAGAGTTAGCCAAAACAATTGGAGGGTCTCAAAATTCAAAATGGTTAATGCTTCTGTATCAGCTTAGGCACTAACCATGTAGTCAGAGTAATTAACCTAACTTAATATAGAACTATACCTCAAAATTAAAACAACTTGTATTCATTCTATATTCCTCTTACAAAAGACTGCACTCTGCGCTTATAGCGATTCTAACAATGATTTTCATAAATACACACATCAGATTTCTTTTTCTAGAAAAGTTACCCCTTCTGTTTAGCCACAGGGTAGAAATCTATATCCATAGTAGATACCAGTGTTTACTGCACATGGCTATAGAACAAATACAAAATTCTTTCCACATGCTATACAGTAATCCCATGTTAAAGAGGCTACTACATGGAAACATAGTCTACTGTAGTAGTCCAGTGGCAGAAATAGAAGATTCTTGATTTTTCATTTTCTGTGCAATTACTGACCCTCACACTTTAATTATTCCATCACAGATATAGTGTATCCCTTAATATAATATCTCTCTTGTGAGTAAGACTCTAGTGCAAAAGTCAATGAAATGATAGTTTAAGGAGCACGGAGATGCGGATATTAAAAAATTGGTTAGACAAGGATCCTCCCAAAATTTTATTTTGGCCAAAGAAACAATCAAAGGCAATTGCTGACAGATGCCAACTGTATGATCAAGAAGAAGCAAACACCAACAAAAGACATCAGGATAAAAGTTTCTGTAAGTCTTTCCTGGATTAGTTCATACTTGAAGTCTAAAAAGCCATGGTGTTTACCTCCTCAAGTCTTTCCAAGGTACAGACTGAATATAAGGAGCTGACTAGGTGTGGTCCCATCGAATTAAAATCATAGTTTGCATGTAAGGTTAGTTTTGTTTTGTCTTGTTTAGTGTTCATGTTTGATTTTGTTTTACTAATATTATGTTTCAGGAGCTGTAGTTTTTCCTGTTGTGCAATTTTTTTCCTGGAAAAGCTAACAAAGTAAAGATTATATATGATTCCAACAAAAGGCTTCCTTGATCAAAATCTCTTCTTTGAATGCATGTATTGTTATCATTTGGGCTTAGATCCTTGGGCTTGAATGAAGAAAATACTTAATACAAATAGCTTACGGTAAGTTTATAAGAAGTGACATTATGATTTATATTCTTTGGCTGGTAAGATGGCTTAGAGTGTTAAGGTACTTTCCACTATCCCAAGGACCTGGGTTTAATCTTTAGAACTTACATAGAAAAGTCACATAATCAACAGCCCCAGATTGTCCTCTGACTTCTACATATGTGTCCCCACCACCAATAAATGAATGTAAAAATTAATATACATTCTTATGCATTTCTTTCTGTAAACATCATGGCTCACATACAAGATTCAGAAAAATCAAATGATTTATTTTATTTTATTTTTACTTTTTGCAAAATGCAGCTAGTAAGGTTGTGAAGACCAAACACTGTCTAGTTAGGCTAAAATTCACTGGACTCAGCTACTAGCTGAGGCCCTCTTTGTGAATAATGCTGTTGCTGACAGTTTCTTTGATCCTGATGTGTAGCCAGCCTCAGCTGCAGTGATGTCATGGATGTGGCATCCCACAGAGGGATTCCTGCACATCATAGCACAGAGCTTTCCTGAGAGTGGTAAGCATGCTCTCCTCTTTGTGGGGGTTCCCAGTGAAAGTCTTTCCAAGTCTGTGTTATCTGTGGTCAAAGTTCGAGCATCTTTTCAGGAGACTTGCCAAATACAGTTATTTCATTCAAATTGCAAGGCTAGAGATTCAGAAGGCAAGTTGTTCAACCTCTTCTCTTAAAGATTAAATGCAGAGACATTTACACAGCTTGCTGCTGAACACACAGGTAGGCAAAAATTGACAGGATTTCCTCTCACACATCCTTAGAAATGTTTTTTGAGTAAATAATCCAGTACTAAAAGCAAGTGAAGCAAGGATAAAGATGGCATAGAGGTCATGGCAAGAAAAAGTCTATTGAGTGTAATAACTAAAGAATAGAAGTATTGAGCATAAAAATCTTATACATATATTGATAGCTTTATAAATGTATTAATATATAAAAATGTACATTACAATTAAGTGTTTAAAAAACAACCAGATTTGGAGATAACTTGGTGGTTATATGCTTGCCACTACATATATGAGAACTTGAGTTTGAACCCCTATAGCCCCTGAAAAAGCTGAGCATGTTAAGGTCTCTGCACTCCCAACATTATCATAGAAAGAGAGAGCAGAAATAAAGACATGAGAATTACAGAAACTCATGGGTCAGGTGAACCAGGCACATACAGCAGAAAAACAAGAGATATTGTCTCAAACAAGTAGAAAGTGAGGCTGGATGCCCTAGGTTGTCATCCTCTGATCTCCTGTGTATGTGTGCTGTGGTACATGAGGACCCTAATTCACACACAGACACACACACACACACACACACACACACACACACACACACACACCATATACATAGATTTTTTAATAAAAAAATAAATTCTCAAATTCAGTGATTCTTAACCTTCCTACTGCTGCAACGCTTTAATACAGTTCTTGTGTTATGATCCACAATGATAAAAATATTTCATTGCTACTTCAAAACTGTAATTTTGCTACTGTTATGAATCATAATATAAATATATGATATGCAGGATAGGTGATACATGACCACCAAAGGGGTCAGAACTCACATGTTCAGAGCCTTACTATATGAGACTTTTTATGTCATACATGTTATTTTAGTAGAAAAATGTATAAAATAAGTTAAAAGTGCAATGCATTATGTGATGGCTATTCTTGGTTGTCAACTTAATTATATCTGGAATTAACTAAAACCCCAAAATGGAGGGGCACACCTGTAAGAGACTTTTGCTTAATTTGAAGTCTGAGGATCTACTTCTAATCTGGGTCTTTTAGGCAGGAAGACAAGCCTTTAATCCAGATTTTTTAGGCAGGAAGACACACCTTTAATCCAGATGTTTTGAGCTGGGAAACCCCACTGCTGATCTGGGCCACTCCTTCTGTTGGGTCTGTAGGAGAGCATAGAAGAAGGAGGCTTTTGCTCTTTGTCTGCTTGCTCACCCCTCATTAGCAAGTCCATTCTTTCTCTGGCATTACAGCCAACTTCTGCAAGATTCCAGTGTGTGCTAAAGACCAGCTGAGACATCCAGCCTCCAGGATGTCTACTTGAGCCTTCTGTTTATAGGCAGCCATTGTTGGACTAGCTGGAGCACAGCCTGTAAATCATTCTAATAAATTCCCTTTGTGTGTGTGTGTGTGTGTGTGTGTGTGTGTGTGTGTGTGTGTGTATACATTATAAGGGTTATATCATTTTATGTATAGAAAAAGTTACTTTAAAAAGCTTAGAACACTGGAGAGATGGTTCAGCAGTTAAGAGCACTGGCAATTTTTCTAGAGGACCAGGGTTCAATTCCTAGCACCCACAAGGTGTCTCACAACCATCACTAACTTCAGTTCCAAGACATCTGTGCCCTCTTCTGATTCTCATAGAGTACATACATACATACAGGCAAAGCACTCATACTCAAAGAGTGAAATAAATCTTTCTTTTTTAGTTTAGAAACCTATGTAGGAACTTCAAAAGCACACCATAAATGGGGTTTATAAGGATTTTGTGCCCTGGAGGAATCTTTGGAAAAGGACTCTAGGAAATTCCCATCACTTCACCAAGTAGCTTAATCAGATGGTGAACAATAAACTTATTTATATAGTCTATCATTATGTCTAATTTGGGGGCTCTGAAAAGGAGATGTGACCAACATCAGAGGGTGGCATGGAATACTTTATTTCTTCAATGCCAGTATGCTTAATTATGCCTTCCTAATTGGGGCTCATATTCAAGGAGCTATTTGAAGATTATTCATTTCCAATTACACGTAACATTTTTCTCCCTCAGAATTTTGTGCCATTTCAAAAGTCTACATATTCCTCTAAATTAAGTAGAAAAAGGTAAGGCTTCCTGTCTGATACCAAAGGGATAATGACAATTGTAGGCAGTGACCTAATAAACTAGAAAGGGCTCAATTGAAGAACACAGTGGCAGGGGGCCAAAAGCAGGGTTGGCCTCCTTGTAACAGAAAACTGCACTGTGAATACACACTCATCAGCCATTTTTTTTGCATTATTTAGAGTATATTTCATTAGCTTCTGTAATCAAATCTATGTAGATAAGAACTTACATATTTTGTGCTCTATGCAAATGGGAAATCATAATCTTTCTAGATCAATAGAGTTGTTAACTTTTGTATAAGATAAACTTAACATAGAAAATGAGAAACCTTTCTATGAATTTGACAGTTCAGTTCAATTTCAAAAATTCAAATTACATGTATGTGTATATGCACCCACATATGTGTGTATGCAGGTGTGTGTGAAAATGTCAGTAACAACAGACTTTCCAGGTTCTGAAGTCAAAGTTACAGAGACATTCAGCATCTCAAAAACAAAACAACCCAGCAAAACCCTAAATCCCAGAAAACCATTAAGTTATGTAACTATTTTGGTATCTACACCATTTTTTCTCATCAGGCAACTCTTAACAATGCCGGTACTATGCACGGCTTGACCACATTGTGAATTAGTCCTAAGTTCACAATGAGATAGATTGTTGAGCTTCAGCAGGGAGTTTGACAGCAACGCATTAATATCAGATCACACTGTTGTTCTATTAAATCAATGCCTTCCTGGGGATTCAGCAAGGAATTCCATAAGTTGGAAACTTAACCCTACAACATATATACAAAATCCAGCAATAACTGAGAAGACCGGGGCTTAATAATGGAAGGTTCTAATGACCAATCTGATAACATTAAAAGTGCAATTTTCTATATATATTCATGGATCCAAATAGATCTCTGCAGATTGATAACTGCCTGTGTCTTCAGCTGTTCCAGGTCCCTTAGCACGTCCTTCTTTTAGCAAGGTGCCTCTTTACCTAAAGTACACTGTCTGACAATCACTGAGTGAAAGACTAGGCTGTGATGTGTGGACGACTGCCCTGAGCAAAAGCAAGTTCTATAAGCTTTGTAGAGACAGCAGAAGAGTTAGATTAAAGAATAAAACTCTGAGCAGCTTATACCACTGAGAGGGAGGAAGAAAGGCAGGGAAGAAAATAGAGGAGGGGAAAGAAAATTGAGCCTGAAAAAGAAGAAAGACAAATAGACTTGCCCAGGAGCAGGAATGGGTACCACAGAAGACTGTGAGAATGGAAGATGGAGGGGAAGAGATTGTGTGAGTGTTGGACAAGAACCACATAGGCATAGGCTTCCATCTATGCACAGTGTTATTGGTCCTAAATGATGTCATTTCCAGAGTCTCTCTAAAATTATTTTCAGTAAAAGCCTAAAAATTTTTTGGGAGGGTTGTTTTTTCATTTTTAACTCCCACTCTTAATTTGGCCATGTATCACTACATTTCCAGTGTTTCCCTTCAGGTTGAACTTGTTAAGAAGGTGAGGGAGCTCCTTTGGTGATTTGAATGAGAATGCCCTCCTCCATATATTTTTAATGTTCAGAAAGTATTAGGAACTATGGCCTTGTTGGATAAAGAAGGTATATCACTGAGGGGGTGGGTAGGCTTTTAGGTTTTAAAATTACATGCAAGGCTTAGACTCTCTCTCTCTCTCTCTCTCTCTCTCTCTCTCTCTTTTTTCTTCTTCTTCTTCTTCTTCTTCTTCTTCTTCTTCTTCTTCTTCTCCTCCTCCTCCTCCTCCTCCTCCTCCTCCTCCTCCTCCTCCTCCTCCTCCTCCTCCTTCTTCTTCTTCTTCTTCTTCTTCTTCTTCTTCTTCTTCTTCTTCTTCTTCTCTCCTCTCTGCCTGCCGCCTATGAATCAAGTTATAAGCTCTTAGCTACTGCTCCAGCATCACCCCATGCCAGCCTGCTATAATGCCCCCATCGTCACGATCAGAGACTCATTCTCTGGAACTGAAAGGAAGACCCCAGTTAAATGCTTTTATTTTATAAGTTGCTTTGGTCATGATGTCTCTGCACAGCAATAGAACAGTAACTAAGACAGAACCTAAACATACTTCTCCTTCAGGAGAATATGGTGAGCCATGTATCCTGGGTGGGACTCAAGGGTTCTATGGAGTCCATCACAGACTCAGAGAACAGGACTGCTCTTACTTCCATTATCTTTTTCTACTAGTCATTCACATTATAAAGAATTTGCCACAGTGTCTCTTCCATCATTGGGGGGAGCCATGGGTAGAAGCATGTATTACAACCCTCAAATATTTAATATGATGCTGGTTCTGGTCAATAATCTCCTATCCATGATAGCAAAATTTTTAAAACAACAACAAAAAGAATTTTAAGCCTATCTGGGAGTAAAACTTGACCCATAGGAAGAAGAGACCAAGTTCCCATGTAGAATATCAAACATTTCATGCAGGGGATCTGCCCTCCAAGAAGGAAAGCAAAAATGTTCCTTTTGCTCAAATGTGGGTAGTGAATGTGACTTCCTCCAAATTGTACAATGTGAAAAGGAGAATGAGGAAGTTTGTGATAGAGAAACTACAGCCTGAATGTCAAGGTTATCGACAGTGATGCATGTTGGAAGCTTTTCTTATATTTTTGGTTGTGAGCCTAGCCTTTAATGGCTGAGCCATCTCTCCAGCACATTGGAAGCTTTCCTTAATGAATGCTGAAAATGATACTTCTGTGTTCTTCCCACAACTCCCAAGTAAAACTCCCAGTAGCTCCAGACAAATCATGAAAGAAATACCAAACATATCAACTTAATATTAGACACCTAAATGTCAAGGTCATCCAAGACAAGAAACATACAAAAAACCATAGCAACCAACAGGTGTCTATAGAGATGTGACAATCAATGTCATGGTGTGTCCTGACTGTATCCTGAAAGAGAAAAGGAACAGTAAATAAATACTGAGAAATGTAATACAGACTTCAGGAAATGTACCCATGCTGATTCACTGACTGTGACAAGGGAACATATCCAACTGTTTTTTAATAGATTTACCTATTTTTGGTTTTGGTTGTGAGCCTAGCCTTTAACGGCTGAGCCATCTCTCCAGCCCTAGATTTACCTATTTTGTATGTGTATGGGCACACTCATGCCATGACAGTTGAAAGATAACTTGTGTGTTCTCTCCTTCCACTATGTTAGTTCTGGGACTGAAGTTAGGTCATCAAGCTTGGTGACAAGCTCCTTTGCCTGCTAACTCATCTTGCTGAGTTAACAAACGCATATGTTAATATGTAAAACTGCACATAGGAAATGTAAAATTTCTTCATTTCTTTGCAAGTTTCCTACAAATTTACTTTAAAAACAACCACAATTGTCATAAAGCCTTTTATATTTATTTAACAGATGTTCATTTGACAGGTTTTGTTGTGAAAATTTAGTAACCACAAATAATAATATATCTTTAAATGCTCTAACTTCATTGTAATGCACATGTAACAGATAGATATATTTAGAAACAGTTGGATTTTTGAAAAGTACTTAATTCTAAAAATACTTGGCAATAACAGTTTTGGATAAGCTCTGCTACTGCTAGCAATAATAATTTTGATTGTGTTTTAGTCTTTGCTAACTTTAACAAGCACTTCCAGTTAAGCCCAAAACTCTGGCCAAGGTCACACTGGTATTTCTGTTTACCACAAAAGATACATTATGTTTGTATAATAAGCTGGCCCTGGCTAGTAGAAGCACAATTCTAGGAACTGCTTGGGAAGGGACTAGAGGCAGAGAGCACAAGAATGGAAGGTGAAGAGTGTCCCTTCAAATGTCTCTCTTTATGCAATCAGAGAAGGTCATCTGAACCCTCCAAAGCAGGAGTCTCTAGCCTGGGTCCCAAACTTGGTCTAAGTTATAAACCTGGTATCTGTGTTCTCCCATGCAGGCCCATGATGGACCCAAGTACTCCAGAAGAATGCTCTTAACCACTGAAGCCATCACTTCAGCCCCCAAGACTGGGGCTCCAACAAGGATTTATTTACCTGATCCAATCAATAAACTTCTTTCTATCCTGATGTTCCCCAAAGAGAAAATAGACTCAGAGACTACAACATCAACCTGGAGAATGATTTGGGAAAAATTTGACACATTACTTTTCTCTGTAAATCAAACAGCATCAAAGAACACAAACTAAGTTCTGATGATTTACACAAGATGCTGGCAAGACTGTCTAATTACAGAACACTCTGGCTCAATTTTTTTTTAAAAGTGTGAAATTCTTAGGTTCTTACTTTTTGTGTGCTGGACAGCTTATTTGGGAATTGGCTTCTTTCTGAAGGGTACCAGGTCTGAAGGGGCAGATTGCTGTTCTTTATGAGTGGGAAAATAAGATTAAAGGCAGCACAAAATCTTCCCTGTGGCATGCAAAGCTACTTTTCACCCACAAAGCATTATTTAAAACCGAAAATCATTTTTTTTCACATTATACTTGCCAATGTCTCTATTGAGTGTGTATTACTGGGGAAGGGAAAGATAAAATTGAAAGCTAGAGAACTGAAAATCTCTGGTAGTTTAGGTTACACTGTCTTTTTCCTGATATTCCCAGGGGGTACGATTGAGCTCAACCTTTATTTCCTTAGCTTAGCTCTGCCTATGTGACTAAATGGCAGACATTGTTCCTTGAAAGCAGGGCCCTTCAGTCGGTTCAGCATTCCCAGGATCCCCCATAGACACAATGTGTTACACTCTGTCTTCAGATGCTCCATCCACTGGTGGCAGCTAAGTACCAAGTGTGAACCCTGGGAGGTCTGGGGAAGTGCCACCCATGCCAGCATGGCAGAGCTCACTCAGGATACAGGCTTGGATGAGCAAACATTCCCTCTTACTTCCCAGGCCTGTAGCAGGCCACCCGTTCATCTTTTGCGTTTCTATTTCCTGAATCAGCAAGCACTTGGCAGCCATGGCAAGCCTGCTTTTCCAACTGTGTCCACAGGAGTGGCAGCTGCTTCCCCTGGCAGTAGTTCACGTCTTACCTCTATGATTTTGAATGTCACAACAAGCAGTCCTTTCTAAGTTTTACACATGAACAGGGTTGTAGAACAAATGAAGTTTTTCCTCCCTGTCTCCTGGGACTGCCATGGAAACTGTGTTTTAAAAAAAGTACAAGTACATCATTGCTCCCCTTCCCTTTCTGCCTCTAACTCCTACCATAGGCATCCCCTCACTCTCTCTAAAATTCATGGCCTCTATTTCATCAATTGTTTATACACACACACACACACACACACACACACACACACACACACACACACATATATACACACACACACACATATATGTGTGTGCATATATGTATATGTATAATCAGAAACATAAATACAACCTGCATAGTTCATGCAATGTTACTTATATGTACATGATTTCACGGCTGACTACTTGGTATTGGATAAGAATTTGGAGGTTTTTCTCTGGAAAAGACTATTTCTCCTACTATCAGGATTTATTAGTTGCCTACAGCTCTATGTACAGAAATCCTTACGGCAAACGCAAGTGATCAAACTGCAGAGAACATGTGCATAATGACCGTGTAGCAATGGACCAGCTCCAACGGCTGCATCTTCAACACATCTCCTACACCAAAGGCTCTGGGATCTTATTGGACGAGGGGTAGGAAAGATTGTTATGACCCAGAGGAACAGGGAGGTTGCTGTGAGATTGTCTCATAGAAATATCAGAGAAGCCATACCCATGAAATCTCATCACCATGGCCTAACAAGATGCCTGAAGAAGACCTGAACAGAAAGGACAACAGATGTGCCCACATGGGACTCGGAAAGCTCACAGTAGTCAGCATGCTAGGCAAGGCTGAGGACATGGCAGAGGAAGAATATTATCTGGGGCCATCAGGAGCTGGGTACAGAGATTTTTGTTCTTTGTGGCCTTTAGGTTTTTACCTTGTATCAAAGAGTTCCCTCCTCCAACATTGATAAATTAAATAGAGTTTGTTTATAAGGTATGGTATTTAATCAAGTACCCTGGGCAAAGAATAAAAATATCCTTGGCTAAAGCCAACCAAATACATATTGACAATTACTCATGTATCTTCTTGTAAGCCTTACATAGGTGTCCCTTTTCCTGGAAGGGAAGAAACTTCCACAAGTACTTAGCATAGCTGGCTCTTACTGATTTGATTCATTATATGTTTCATGAGGGGTAGTTGTTGGGGTCATGTCTAAGGAGGCTTCCCTATCCTTTTTAGAGCAAGGCTGCAGCATTCTGTACATGCTAGCCTAATAAAGACTAGGGCTCAGTGTGGTTCACACAGGAAGCAGTTTGTCTCCTCCTGTCTCTGCCAAGGTAAACCTGCTGCCTTCCTGTGTAGTTCCCATCACCAAATAAGTCTCCCAGCAGCCATTTCCACAGCTGATTCAGGTACTTAAAGCCATAAAGAGTTAGTCTCCTTGCTCAGATGATTTTAGTAGCTACACTCAAATCTAAGCTAACCTACACTTTCTCTTCCTCCACACCTAGATCCTCTTCGTGCCTAGGAGCCTGTTGTTAGGCTCTCTTTCCACTGTGGGTTACAGAGGTAGGGGTGTGTTGGAAGGCAAAGAAGAAAGATGGGACTCATTTGTGCCTCTGCACTTGGCTGGCAGCCAAGCCTCCTTGGCCTGCTCTCCCCGGGGTTTTGGAAACACTACTCCCAACATGGTAAATACCTTACTGAGTCCTGATCTTCTTGGCCCAAGAGAGTTCCCTGCCTTCCTAATCCATTCTGAGGGCATTCTACCTCATTAGATCCATCTCAGTCTTCCACACATTTTCTCTGTGGGGAACTGTTTTTAAGCTGACCTAGTCTGTCCTATCTCACCCGGTTCACTCCACGCTGAAAGCACCCAGACTCTCTCGGAGCAGTGACTCTTCCCTCTCCTGCCCCCACCTCTACTCAGGATGCTTTAGGTACTTACTCCCCTTACTCCCACCCTGGACTCCATGAAACAGAACAATGCATTCTCAGAATGGAAGCAGAACCCTCTATTAAATGAGTGGGACACACAGCTCCTCTCTGCAGCAATGGGGACCACCCAGCTCTATGACAACTCTCTGCAAGCAAGTCCTTCCTGCCTGCACTTAGAACTCCCAACACTGAGTCTTCTCTTCAGTGCCCTGAGGTGAGATGTCTGGTTAAGACTGGCAGAACAAGTTCTGAGGTACCCTCTCTGCAAGGCCTGCAGAAGCAGTCAGTTGGCACCCAAGGAACTTGACACCTGCTCTTTGTTCTCTGGTGCTGCAGCTGAAACTGAGAAAAAGATCCTGTTACTCTTGTTTGTGGTCAGTCACCCCTATTAAAGTCTAAATCCCTAGAGGCAGGGACTGATATATCAGCAGAACCTAGCAGAAAAAACTCTCATTGGCTTCTGATGGTTACTTTGCAAAAAAGTTCTTGAATATATAATAAAATACAGATAGATATCATTTTTACTGAAGATTTTAAAGTGACATGCGACTTTCATATCCATCAATACAAATTTCTAATCTTATAATAAGATAGCTTCTCTTCAGAGAAGCTGCTAAAGGACGCTAGTCTAAATCTTAGAAGCTAATGTTTTGTTTAAAGCCCTCCAGTTGCTGGAGCCACAGACAGCAAATGCTTACACAAAAGTTAACAGATCAGATGCTGACTGCTGATGCTCATAGCAACTCTTTGTCTAGACATGCAGTACCCATTCTGCTGACACACGCTTTTAGAAAGGTTTTGCAGGGTGTGAAACTGGTGTCCAGATCCCTGAGATTTAGCAACAAATCTGGACCCCTGCATAGAAAAACTCTCCGATGAACTGTGACCCCCCAGATTTACCCTTTGGTATCTCATCAAGCACCCTCCACAGTTGGAAACACACGAGGAAGAGGAGTGGAGGCATCACTGCCCTTCAGTGAGGTTGCCACAACTTTCTTCACATTTGGAAAAAGAATGGGAGGAGAAAAGGAAGTTTAAAAAGCAAATTCCCCAGATTCATTCCATGACAAACTGACCAAGTGCTTGAGGGTAAGGGTGGAGACATGAGCTTACCTAGCAAAGTGGCCTAGAAAACACTCCCGGGCAAAACTTCCTCTGTCTACGAATAAAGCCCGGTGAGGTAGGAAGAAGTGGTTTAGAGTTCAGCCTGCAGCCCTGAGAAGAGCAGAACGCAGGGTATGAGAGACTTGCCTGACGTGTTTGTGCCTGTCCTCTGCAGTCCACCTCATCATACACTCACTCTGTGGTTCTGTTCTGCACTAGTCACTAGGCAGAGAGAAGACTCCAGAGCCACAGAGTAACTTCCTCCTGTAACAATTGCCAATTATAAATAAGCCCTTAAAAACAGGCCATGAATTCAAAAGAGCAAGGGGAGGCACATGAGAATGTTTAGAGGGAGGGAAGGGGGAAATGAAGCAATTGCATTATAATATAAAAAGTAAATTAAATTAATAAAAGTTTTAGTTGGTTAAGAAGGGAGGCCTTCCAGACCCAAATACATGAGTTTGGATATTCTGCAACAGAAATTGGGACCTTAGAGAATGTCCACTCTGGTGCCTCACACTTTACCAGGACACATTGTGGTTCTTGAGAGTGAGAGTAGGGAGGGCGACGGCACTGGAGGCTGTTCCTTCTGCTCTATCCTTTTGCTCTTGATGTTTCCTCACTCTCTGGTGTACACTTCTTTCCGTTCCAGTCAGAGCATGGTAATGAGGCTATGCTTCAACATGGAAACAGCCTGCTTTTATAATTGCACGCATGTCTGTATCTGTTGTTCTGGCAAATGCTGACCTAAGAAAATACCGGTTTCCAGAGAGCCAGTTTCGGAGAGACCTGAGATTCGCTAAGCTAAGTGTCCACTTGAAGTGTGAGTCTAAGGCTCCCTGACTCACCAGGATGTGTTGGACTTATCATGATGAAACCGTCTCAGCTTCATCTATTCGATGGAAGAATAATGCTGCTCTGTCATTTGTTCAATTAAGAAGTGCCCTGTCTGGTAACAACTAAGTAAGCCTGAGGGAAAATCCTAAGACATATTTTCAGTATAAACTAGGGTAGTGTAGCCATTAGACATCAAGATCTGTATAGCTGCTTTGGCTAGTATTCTGTCAGCTTGACACAAGCTAGAATTATTTGGGAAGAGAAATTGAGAAAATGTATCCATCTGAATGTCTGTAAGCAGGTCTGTAGGTCACTTTCTTGATTGATGACAGGTGTGAGTGGGTGCCTGTGTGGGTGTTCCTGGTTATATAAGAAAGAGGGCAGAGCAAGCCTTGTGGAGCTGGAGGGAAGCAGCTCTCCTCCGTGGCCACTACCTCACTACCTCAGTTCCTCTTCCAGGTTCCTGACTTGAGTTCCTGCCCTGAATTCCCCTCATGAAGGACTATAGGCTGGAGCTTTCTCACACCATGACATACAGTATGTCATATCACCAAAGTCAGATGGCTGCTACTAGCCAGTTATGTTTCTACAGAAACCATCTCACAATCACCTTGTTTCAAACAATCATATACCAACATACCCTCCCAATTTATGAAAGGAGATTGATATGGAAATTTGGATGAAAGCTGATACAACTGAGTATGCACCATGTTGGGTTTTATCCCCTCGTAGTATCTTCTCATGGGCAGAGCAAAACGAAAACCTGATCTCCCATCATGAAAGAGTTTCCTTTGGCCACGAGCCCTGCCTACCACTGTCAATTTTTATGAAGTCACTATTTAAAAAATCAACATTCCAATGCAGCTAGGCATGGCGATGTATCCTTGTAATCACAGCGCTGGGAAACTGAAGCACAAAGCTGGAGAACTCAAGGCCAAATCGAACTACACAGTGGACTTTGTCTGAAAACAAACCACCAGTGAGAAGGCTCAGAGGGGAAGAGCCTGCCGCACAAGCCCGCTGACCTGAATTTGATCCTGGGACCCACACGAGGGTAGAAAGAAAGGATAAACACAACTGTCCTCTGACCCACATGTGCCATGGCATGCACACGCCCACACTCACACACTGAGCCTGTGCAAATGTACACGCACATGCAAAAATAGCAATAACAACAACAGTGATAACACTAAGAAGGAACAGACAAAGAAGTATAGAGATAGGCATCAGCAGGAAGAATGCATCTGAAGAGAAAAATGAACCCAAAGCACATTTAGTTTCTCACGGGCGATTTTCCTGATCACATTTTCTAAGACTGAGCTAATACTCTGATTTGTGCAGATGGGATAAAAATGAATTTCGTTTCTTTGTTTTCAGAAATGCCCACAAGAGGGTTTTAAAGTACTGACGATCTTGTTGCCAGTTGGCACGGGCTGTCTGTCCTCCAGCAGCATAAGTAATCACTTTAACAATTACCAAAAACAAAAGTATGTGGTTGGCAAAATCATCAGAGAAGAGAGATGCTATGTTATTTAACCAGTCTTTAACAGAAAAAGTGAAATGGCCTAACAGTAAAGGCTGACCAAGTTGTTTGTAATTGAAAAAAAAAAAAAAAAAAAGACGACATTTTCTTTGGAGACACTTGTGGAGGTATATTTTTTATTATCTAATAAAGCCATTGGAGATCAAAATACAAATCTAGCCACAGCCATAGAGCCACACAATGGCGATACACACCTTTAATTCCATCAGCCACACCAGTTAGCTATAGAAGCTGGGCAGTGGTGGCACACAACTTTAATCCCAGGACTCAGAAGACAAAGGCAGATGGATATCTGTGAGTTCAAGGCCACCCAGTGTTACATGAGAGTGAATCAGGTTAAAAGATAGACAGCTCACACGAAGGAGATCTAAGCACTTGGGATCCCATGCCTTTAATCCCATCTCTAAGAGGTATATAAGAGAGGAGTGGGCATTATGCAGTCAATCTCAGAGATTTATTCTCCAGACATGCTGAGGACAGGACAGCCCTTTCCATCTGAGGTAGAGGTAAGAGCTGGTGACAGGTCTCTTTGCTTCTCTGATCTTCAGCTTGAGCTCCAGTGTCTGTCTCTGGGTTTTTGTTATTGTGTTACAGACACTGGTGTCATTGTTTAATACCACACAGAAGTGATAAAGTACTCATAGAAGATAATTGTAAGCATAGTTGTACATAGTTCTGAGGATTTATGAAGCATTTTCTACTTGGAGCTCTGCTCTAGAGTGTATGATACTAAGTTATCTTGGATACTGATTGGCATAGATAATGCTCACCAACAACCCAAATACTCCCTAAATCTCCCAGCATCCTTTGCCCACCTCCAAGTAGCAGTACTTAAACGCTCATGTGTATTATTCACGCCTCCTTTCTTCTGCTTCTGCAACATTGAGGCCACAGTTTTCAGATGATCTGATGCCCCTGAAAAGAAAACTGTTGACTAGCATTGAACATGAATGAAGAAATCTTTGATGCTATTTCACTTTGATGTTATTTCACTGGCTGATGTTGCAGCAGTAAAATTAACCACTGTGGGCCTATGCTAATTCATTTGCTGTGTCATCAAACCTAAGCAACAAACATGAGGCTTTTAAAAATGGAGATTAACAATATTTTCCTTAGCCTATTTTTTCTTCCTGTTTTGATTTTGTTGCTATTTTTGATTGTTGATAGTCTTCTAAAACTGCATGATGACTTTCACACTGTACTTCCCAAGATAAGTATCATTATGTCATCAACATTATCATCATTATATCAGCATCATTATGTCATCATCAGCATCAGCATCATCATATCATCATCATCACCTTCATGATCACCTTGGGATCGGTTTGAAATAAGTTTTAAGCTCAGAGCAATAGCTTATGCCTGAAATCCCAGGGCTGGAAGGCTAAGGCAGGAAGATCATCCATGAGTAGTCTATTAACACACACCAAGAGTCAGAACCTGTCTTTTAAAATATATATATTATAAAGAAAGAAGTGGGGAAGAGGGAGAGGAAGGAAACAAATCCCCTAGTTTCACCTTAAGTCAGAAATCCATGGAGAAAATCCTAAAATTCTGTGTTTTGAGTACTCACATTTGAGAACTACTGGGCTATGCCAATGTTCCCGTGAGGCCACAAAAATGTGTTACCATGTAGCCAATGTGTTCCTTTATACACAAGCAGCAAGCAGAGAATTCTTGCACTAATTTCTAATGTTTACATGCACCTTTCTGTTTTCTTTTTTCATATGCATATCACCTTATGTCACACTGTAATAGACATTTAGCAATACCTTTTTATTGTGTTTACTTAGATGTATTCTGTGTGTCAACCAAAAAAAATCTCCTTTTTTTTTTTGCAATTACATAGTAGTATTCAGTTAACAAAACAAGTATTTCATAAGAATTAGATCAAAGACAACAGAAAATGAAAGAAAACAAACAAACAGAAGAAAGCAAAGTTAGCATCCCCATGTGTAACTAATCTACAGTGTACTTTAAATATCCCTGCTAATTTATAGTTCAGGGATTGCACCAAGCAAGGTTAGTAGCTTTAGAAGACATCACCAGAAAGGGATCTTCTAGACACACTGCATATTGTACATCAGTACATTGTACATTTTAAAAATAAATCTCACACAGCCTGACACCCTCCCCTTTTTTAACCACCATTATAAAGAGTGAGTTGTACACACAGGGGATTAAATGCTTTATACAAGAGGGGAGAAAAGCAACATATCCATCCTCCTTCACCCTCTCCTCCCTTCATCTTTTCTTCCCTTCTTTTCCATGCTCCTTTCATCTTCAGGCCTCTCCACAGAAGCAAGAGTCTATAGCTCTCTCCACAGATTCCAATAGACTACTTGGGGGAGTCAGACTTTGCACTCCAAATAAA
Organism: Cricetiscus sungorus; assembly: GCA_030556225.1. Lineage (NCBI taxonomy): Eukaryota > Metazoa > Chordata > Mammalia > Rodentia > Cricetidae > Cricetiscus > Cricetiscus sungorus. Next base: position 38,263,110 of record JANBXA010000398.1, read on the forward strand.
AATGTTCCTGTCCACACCAAACAAGATTAGAATGTTTATCAGAAAGTGGAAGCTGCAAAGGAATTATCCTAGTTTCCAATTTCCTTTTTAAAAGTACACACTAGTGAAATAAAAGATAAACATGTTTTAACCTGCTATATTTACGAACTGGTAATTAAAGACAACTTAAACAGACCGACTTTCACAGATCTCTAGCAGAAATGAACAAGTTTAAAGCAAAGACTTAAGAGCTAGGGATTCAGAATATAAACCCATCCCCAGAAGCCACAGCAAGCAAGAGACCAGTCTCATTAATATCCTGTGCTCCAGAAACATGGTTTCTGGGCAGTAAGTCTCAAAGGGTGAGTGACACGGCTTTGTCTCTTCATCTCTTAGTACATGGTATAGAAAAACTATGTGGTTATAAATGAATGAACCAATAAGTGTCATGGCAAAGGAAGAAGAGGCCAATGGGAAAATGAAAGAAAGAAAAGGAAGGCTTTCAAATATCTCCAGGGACAGGACATCACTAAACAATAATTCTGATAGTTAAGCAATTGGGATCCAAACCTTGGTGATCACATGTCAAAAGCAACAAGTAAACAGGCCTACCTCTTGGCACTCCTCAAGGCAAGTCAGGCTTTGAAAGCAGAGAAGCAAAACCTTCAGTGCCTTAAAAGACTCCATTTTCTAAAGAGAGAAAAAAAGGATGTGGAGTTGGGTGGGTGTGGAGTGGGGGAAAGTTAAGGGAGGTAAACCTTGATTAGAATATGTTATATGGAAAAAATTATTTTTAATTTTAAAAAGTAGACTTTAAAGGTGGGGGCTGAGAATGGGAGGCTCTGATCAAAGGGGAAAGGCACATGCTTCTCACACCTTTAGAAGAGTAGAATGAGTTTCAGAGGATCATCTGGCATAAGAAGGGGTCAGGTTTCTGCATAAAAAAGCCTCTTTACACTTGGAATGTTTAATAGATAAAAACTCTTGAAAACTCTCAAACAGTCACGTTTGATATTTATAGGCTTATTAGTTGGAGACATTGCGCTACAAGCAAAAGCACTTATTCTAGGAGAGAGGGCCAGCACCTAGTTTTCAGCACTAAATCTGATGGCAATCCAATACCATTTGGCTTCTGGGAGCACCCACACATACATGCTATACATAAATTCACATAAGGACACATTCATACATGTAAATAAAGTATATAAATATTTTGAAGATAATTGATGCCTTTTATTATTTCAGTTTCTTCCTATCAATTTCAGACAAACATATTAGTTATTAATCGTTTTTTTGCCACAATTTTCAGAGGCTACTGCATCAAGTATTAATAAATGTTCTCCACTATGTCTGATTACCTAATTGTTTTGCATAATTTAATAATGTTTTATGAAATTCAAACAAGTAGGAATGGAGTGATAAATGAAAATTAAACAATAATACTTCAGACTCCCAGTTTTTTAAAACATCATCCATGTAAGGGACTCCTAAACACTTTGAGACATGTATATTTGCCATACTTTATAGTACATGAAGTCATAGTCAATGTCTGTAGATGTAAGGAAACTTCTATTACTAGTTAACATAAATCTTCATCTCACCAAAAAGTCTATGGTCTATAAGTAATTTAGCCTCATTAGAGTAGGTGGTTACGAAAGCACCATTGTTAAAGGTCCATCCTGTCAATAATTACACTTCAAGCAGGAAGATGGGTACCAGTTCCTCTCACTTCTGTGGGGTAAAAGTTGATGAAAAGGTTTCACCCTGCCATTGCAGCATTTGGTATAGGAACTGGTTGATCCAATATGAACAATGCAATTCTGAGCCATAGCTTCTCTGAGAATGTTGTATCACTAATAAAAGCAAGCACACCTGGGCCAGAGTATTAGGTGCTAAAGAGGACTTCATATAGAATGGTTTTGATTTTTTTTTTTGTCTTTCAATACTAAAATTTATTTCAACATTCCTTATGGTGCACACTATTCCCTCCTGAGTGAAGCCTGAGTTCACCTGCCACATTCATTTCACAAGTAAGTAAGACTGCATGTGTTGCTGCTTACATGAGAAAGATCATGCCTGTGGCTGCATAATATGGAGGAAAAATTGAGTCATTATTGTTAGTTCATCTCTTACAAATACTGCCTACATACATGTATCATTGTTTCTTACTGAACCCATTGAATTATGTTATTTTCCTTTAGAAGAGTATACTTTCAAGTCATTAAAGTATCACAATTTTGAATGGAAAGGGGAATAAAATCACTATTTCTTACTGAAATTCAGATATTAAAGTTTTGACTTATAGTCTCAAAAATCTAGTAAAATAAGCAAATAACATCAGAAGGCAAACTTCAGTTCCTCATCCTTAATCTCCTGGATCACACTGCTTCTTGGAAAATAGCGTACTTTTGCATATCTGACTGGAGAAGGTGAGGTAATAATACAATAACCAGCAAAGGGGAAAAGGGCAGGAGCCTGTTGTACATGATCCATGAAGGTGCACCAGTGTGCCCTATTCTGAAAGAAGGATGTAATGTTGCCAAGTCTAATATAGAGCATGCTGATTCACACACAAGCTAAATGATGTTTAAGGAAAATTTTAAGAATGTTCCTGCTGCACTTCTACTATTTTTCCCCCAAGGAGATAATGTGGGGGAAAAACATACAAACACACACACACACACACACACACACACACACACACACACAAAGGAAGGAAATATATTCAATGAGAAGTAATAACAAGAAGTGCCAATCTAATACAACCAACATTTACAGGTTTCAGGGTCTGATAAGAAAATCAAATCCCCACATTCTATTAGAGAAAATACTATCTCTTTGCTTAATCTGCTGTTGTGTCTATAGAACATAAAGTAATCTGGCAATTTTATACTCAGTTTACTTGATGTAAATAATTTTAAAAAACACACAATTCCAAGTTCAAAAATAATATGAAACAGCCTGTTGAAGCTTTCACACTGAAAAAAAAGTAATGAGATTAAATAACTCAAATTCATCTTCATAAACTACAAGTCTTCTCAGGCGAGCACAGGACAAAGTCAGCAAGAGTAGTATTTCATAGAATGTTCAATAGCCAGTATATTGTTGAAATAAAGATAGACTTTATTAACATCAAAAACATTTAAGAACATTTGGCAAGATAAGCTTGGATGTATTGTGGCAGACCAGTTATATCCCTCCTACACAGTTGATTTAGAACAGTACTCCAACATTCGGCCATTCCCTTTTTTAAAAAAGAAGAAGCACTGCTGGTGGCCACATTGATAACCACTCGTGGAGACTGTCTCCTATTGTTTATCATTTGAGAAGTGGGTGGATCTAATCGAAGCATCAGACATTTCTATGCTGCAATGAATTTATCATGTTAACGATGGCCAGTGAGACTGTTAAATCCAGATAGTAAAGGTGTCTTATGTCACTGCGATGTGGATACCAGCAACCCCTGTCTGCTGGCCACATAATGAAGAGTAAGCACATAAATCTGGACTGACATTGCCCTATTTAACTGTCCTGCTAAGTGTTATGAGGAGGAACCTAATGTGATGAAGGAACTGAAACTGAAAAGTCAAGCAAACCATCCAAGGCCATAACTATAAATGACAGAGTCAGAACCTTGCCTTTTAACATCTGGGTAACTCCAAAGTGTGTTCTTGGAGCCACAATTAGATTGCTAAGAAATTTGGACTTCAGCCTACAAATAATGGAAAACAACAAAGAGTCATCGACACATACTGTTCTGTCCTTACATCATTCTGTGAGTTAAGTAATGGAAAGTATGACTGCTGCTTTATGGCTGGAGAAACCAAGAAAGATTACTAACTTAAGGTAAGGGAAACAATGGGTTCCTAGCACCCAGACCAAGACTCATGCTGGTTTTACATGGTTGGCAAAAAATACTTTCTGAATATTTGGAGTGTTTTCAATGATTACATAGCTTCAAATACAGAAATTTCAAGAGCACATTCCCAGTCAAACACTCTTCCCAGAAAAACTTTGCTGTCCATAGCCAATTAGTTGCTCTTTTGTGATGTCAGTCTGAGAAATGCAAAGTATCTAGTGTGACCAAGAAAGACAGCAGTCATTGGTTTCCATGCAGTGGCCAATGCCATGCTGAACCACAAACCCCGTTATAATGTCAGTAATTGAAAATTAGTACTCTAAGAATTCTCTTTGGTGTAGCAATAGTATTCCTTTTGTATACTTATAATTGCTGCAAAGAATTTAAACAATCAACTTTTAAACTTATAACCACCATTTAGTCATATCTAATGGATAACACTTTGTCTCAAATGTTTTTGTAACTAAAACATAGTAATACTTATATTGTTCAGGTCAAAAGTAATAGTTAGAAGAGTACTACTTATTTATAACAGTAATTAAACATTACTCACCCTAGAATATAAAAAAAAAATCTGCTCACAAAGCAAAGCAGATGCACAAAAAGCCGTATTTATTCCTCAGATATGTCACAAAACATTCTTTATGCTTTACAGGATAAAAAAAATAGTAACTTCCTCTGAAAAAGATAGAAATAGAACACACATGCACATATCCACACCCTCTGCCCCACACATGTATGTTTCAGGAGGAAACTAAGACTTAGAGGAGTTAAAATGTTTTATAATGTTTACAAATTAGACATGAAGGTCTAAGATAGTAAAAACTCTCAGACACTGGAGAAAGAAATAAAGGAGAAAGAAGTTATACAAAGAATCTTAATATGTATCTAAAGAAGTAGAGTTTACTTTTAAAACAAGTGTAAAATGTATATGTGGCAAAAATAATATATTAAAATAATATATGAACTATATGAAAATATAGATAATGGGGATAATATATGCAAAACATGACAAACAGAAATGTGGGAACAGAAGATGTGATGGCTAGACTTGTGTCAACTTGACACTCAAACTAGAGTTATCTGAAAGGAGGGAAGCTCAACTATGAAAATGCCTCCATAAGATATGGCTGTAAGACATTTTCTTAGTGATTGATGGGTGAGGGTCCAGTCCATTGTAGGTGGTCCCATACCTGGGTTGGTGGTCCTGGGTTCTATAAGAAAGCAAACTGAGTAAGACAGGGAAGCATGCCAGCAAGCAGCATCCATCCATGTTCTCTGCATCAACTCCAGCCTCCAGGAATCTACCATTTGAGTTCCTGTCCTGCCTTCCTTCAGTTATGAGAAATGCTATGGAAGTATAAGATGAATAAACCCTTTCCTCCCCAACTTGTTGTTTGGTCATGGTGTTTCATTGCAGCAATAGAAACCCTAAGACATGCACATGTCTTAGATGACATGACATGACCATGTGTATAGAAATATCTCAAACAAACAAAAACAAAAATCTTGGAATTAAAAAGCAAATATATCTAGATCACAGAACCTTACCACTTGGAAAAGGAGAGGGAATCATAAGGGCTGAATATGGGTGTGGATGAAAGGACAGAGTAAATAAGGAAATGGGGGAGTAGGGAAAGGAAAAGAAGGAAAGGGAGGGATAGGGAGAAGGAGAGAAAATGGATAATAGGACAACAATGCCTCTTGCGGAGAGCTAACAAATAAAAGGCCCAATGTCAGGAATGGGTTACTTCTTTTGGGATTGTTGGCCAATGAGGTCCCATGGGCCCTCAATGCCATGGTTCCCCTCTAGAACTTGAAAGTAAGAACTTGAGTAACAGAGTGTGAGAACCTAATCTGGTACTGAACCTGAAGCTTCATCCCTATATGACATCTTTATGGTACTGAAAGGCACTACAAATGCTACCAGAGATGAAAATTAACTGTCAGTTTCACCCAACTGTGATCCCTATGAGCTGGCAAGACATACTGACAGGTGCAGTAATGTCATAAACTCATGGGAATACCTAACCACTTTGCAATTAGATTAAAGTCCTATTCCACAAGATGAAAACCATATCTGACACTATTATTATGCCTGCAGCTAAATAGAGCATAGGCTCTAGGGAGAACCCACCACTATTATTCTGCTAAGTGGACATTGTATTAAACTGACACCTACTGACTTGCTGTGTTTCACACACACACACACACACACACACACACACACACACACACACATATATATATATATATATATATACTCCATATGTTATAAAAAAAAAAACAACTTTGATGAAAGAAATAAGAAAGTTCAAATAAATGGAAAACATTGTGTTCATGGACTGAAGCACTCATCTTTATTTTTTCCAGACAGGATTTTTCTGTGTTACTGTTCTGGCTGTCCTGGAACTTGCTTTGTAAACCAGACTGGCCCTGAACTCTCAGAGGCCTCTGCCTCCGGAGTGCTGGGATTAAAGGCATGCACCACTACCACACAGGTGATACACTCATCTTTAAGATGTCAATTCTTCTAGGCTTGGCCTACAGTTCGGTGCAGAACAAAAATCCATAAGTTGTAAATAAATGTTTTTAAAGAAATCCAGGCATGATGGCACAAACCTGTAATCTCATTACTTGGGAGTCTAAGGCAGAAGAATTGTATGAGATAACTATGGACCATATAGTAAGGCTTTATTTCAGTGTGTGTGTGTGTGTGTGTGTGTGTGTGTGTTTGTGTGTGTGTGAGAGAGAGAGAGAGAGAGAGAGAGAGAGAGAGAGAGAGAGAAAGAGACAGAGACAGAGAGACAGACAGAGAGAGAGAGAGAGAGAGAGAGAGAGAGAGAGAGAGAGAGACTGAGAGAAAGATCTGGAATTGCCACAACAATACTAAAGAAGAAAGCAGGACTATCTTAGTCACTGTTCTATTACTGTGAAGAGACACTACCACCAAGGCAACTTTTATAAAAGATTTCAATTGAACTTGCTTACACTTTCAGAGGCTTACTCCATTTCATCCTGGTGGGACATAGTGGCAGGCAGGCATGGTGCTGGAGAAGTAGCTGAGAGTTACATCCTGAATTATAAATAGCGAAAGAGGGAGAGAGATAGAGACTGGGCCCGGCAAAGGCTTTTTGAAACCTCAACACCCGCAACTTCTGTGACAAACTTTATCCAACAAGGCCACACTTCCTAATCCTTCTCAGTGGTGTTACTCCCTGGTAACTCAGAATTCAAATATATGAGCCTGTGGTTGCCATTCTTAAGTAAAGCATTACAAGGGCCAATACTACCAAATTCGGGGTTAAGTGACAATGGCTATGGCAATGTAGAATTGGTGACACAATATATGGTAAAACGGAAAAGACAGTAGAAACCAACCCACAAATACAATCATCTGACCTTGGCTAAAGCAGAAAGGACATTTAATCCAAGATGGTGGTTTTGGCAATAAATATTGCTTAAAAATGTGTTCATGTGCAGGAAATATCTGGATTCATACTTTACAATTGCCATTAAAAACTTACTCATAATGTATCACACATTTAAATGTAAAATGAAAACCTAAAAATTTCAGAAAGCAGGAAAATATTATGGTTTAATGGTGAATTTTGTATATCAAAAGCACAGCAACCCATGAAAAGATAAAATCACAATTCAGAATCAAGATTTAAAATTTTTCCTGTATGAAAGACAATGTAAAGACTGAGGAGCAGGACAGACAGATGAAGTCTGAGGTTCCTTGAATCACACTGCTAGAGACTTAAAGAGACAACTGAGAAAAATCTATCATCTGGACCATGTTGTCATTTGAAATCCTAGGATATACCTGTTTGCCCTGATAATGATCTACAGATAATATAAAATAAGAGGAAACATGTAGCCCTCCTCCCTGTGCCCTCTTCTGAGCCTACTGAGGATTGGGGACTGAGCATGGGGAAACACTTCCCAGCCGACCAGCTCATCCACAGTCTGTCAACATCCAAGTCCCACCCCCAGCTACTGGAAGAGGAGAGCTATTGGAGTACTGGATCTGCTTGTACCCACCTTAAGAGAACCTTGGTCCTGTACCCACCAGGAAAGGGAGACATCCCATCAGTATGCACTGGAAGAAGGGATGGGTAGACAACATTACAAGAACACGGTCAACAGCAGAAAGATCAGTATGACGACTATACAATGAAGACAGAGACCCAAAAAGGGGTAATGAGAAAATTCCTTAAAGAAATGGAAGAAAAAAACAAAGAAAAAAATTAATGAAATGGAGGAAAAGACAAACTAAAAATTAAAAGAAACAATTCAAACCGTGCAAACCTTGAAAAAAAAGACCCCACACTCTGAGGGAATGCTGGAAATAGAAAAGCTAGGTAAATTATCAGGAACTACAGATACAAGCAAGCATAACCAACAGAATACAAGAGATGAAAGAGAGATTTTCAGGCATTGAAGATAAACTAGAAGAAATAGATTCATCAACCAAAGAAGATCATAACTCCAACAAATCCCTAACACAAAATATCCAGGAAATACGGGACACTGGGAAAAGAGCAAACCTAAGAATAACAAGTATAGAAGAAGGGGAAGAAACCCACCTCAAAGGTGCAGAAAACATATTCAACAAAATCATAGATGAAAGAATACTAAGAGCAGCGAAGGAAAAAGGTCAAGTAACACATAAAGGCAAATCTATTAGAATTACACTAGACTTCTCCCTAGAAATTCAGAAGAATCTGGATAGATATTCTATCAACACTAAGAAACCATGGATGCCAGCCCAGACTACTATACCCAGCAAAGCTTTCAGTCACCATAGATGGAGAAACAAAGACATTCCATGACAAAACCAGATTTAAATAATACATATTAACTATTCCAGCCCTACAGACAGTTCAAAAAAAAAAAAAAAAAAAAAAAAAAAACTCCAACCCAAGGAAGTTACCTATACCCACAAAAAGATAGGCAATAGATAATCCCACTTTACCAACAGCCAAAATAAAATAGGGAGGAAATCCACACACAATTCCACCACCAAATCCAAAACAAACAGGAATTAACAGTCTATGGTCCTTAATTTCCCTCAGTATTTATGGTCTTAACTAGCCTATAAAAAGACACAATACAAAGACAGAATCCATCCTTCTGCTATATACAAGAAACACACCTCAACTTCAAAGACAGGTATTACCTCAAAATAAAGGGTTGGCAAAATGTTTTTAAATCAAATGGACCAAAGAAAAAAGCAGGTGTAGCAATTCTAATATCTAACAAATTAGACTTTAAAATAAGCAATCAAAAAACATGAAGAAGGTCATTTCTTATTCATCACTTCATCAAGATGAAGTTTCAATTCTGAACATCTATGCCCCAAATACAAAGGAGCCCACACTCATAAAAGAAAACATCACTAAAACTCAAATTGTACATAAAACCTCACACACTTATAGTAGAAGATTTCAACACCCCACTCGCAACAACAGACAGGACCACCAGACAGAAACTTAATAAACAAAAGAACTAACAGAAGTTATGACCCATTGGGTTTAACAAATATTTATAGAACATTCCATCCAAACACAAAAGAATATACCTTCTTCTTAGTGCCACATGGAACCTTCTCTAAAATCAACCACATACTCAGCAACATTGCAACCTCAACAGGTACAAAAAAATGAAATAGCCACCTGTATCTTATCAGACCACCATACTTTAAAAGTTAGAATTCAATAACAATACAAATTGCAGAAATCCTACAAACTCATGGAAATTGAACAATGGGCAATTGCACCATACTTGGGTCAAGGAAGAAATAAAGAAAGACATTAAAGACTTCCTAGAATTCAATGAGAATGAAGATACAACATACTGAAACTTATGGGACACTTTGAAAGCAGTACTAAGAGGAAAGTTCATAGCTCTAAATGCTCACCCACATGAAGAAACTGAAGAATAGTCACACCAAAGAATTGATAGCACAACTGAAACTAGAACAAAAAGAAGCAAAATTCCCTGGAGGAGTAGACATAAGGAAATAATCAAATTGAGGGCTGAAATCAATGAAGTAGAAATTAAGAAAACAATACAAAGAATCAATGTAACAAAGAGTTGGTTCTTTGAGAAAATCAATAGGATAGACAAAACTTTATCCAAACTAACCAAAAGGCAGAGAGAGAGAGAGAGAGAGAGAGAGAGAGAGAGAGAGAGAGAGAGAGAGAGAGAGAGAGAGAGAGAGAGAGAACATTCAAGTTAGCAAAATCAGAAATGAAAAGGGGGACATAACAATGGACACCGAGGAAATCCAGCGAATTTCCAGGTCATGCTTTGAAAACCTGTATTCCACAAAATGCAAAAATTTAGCAGAAATGGATAATTTTCTGGATAGATATCACTTACCAAAATTAAATCAAGAACACATAAGCAATTTAAATAGACCTATAACCCCTAATGAAATAGAAGCAGTCATCAAAAGTCTCCCAACCAAAAAAAAAAAAAAAGCCCAGGGCTAATAACAATACTCTTCAAAGTGCTCCACACAATAGAAGCAGAAGGTTCTTTTCCAAACTCTTTTTATGAGGCTACAATTATCTTGGTACCCAAGCCACACAAAGACACAACTAAAAAAAGGAAACTACAGATCAATATCCTTCATGAACATTGATGCAAATAAATAAATAAATAAATAAATAAATAAATAAATAAATAAATAAATAAAATACTGGCAAATGGAATCCAAGAACACATCAGAGAAATCATCCACCATGATCAAATAGGCTTCATCCCAGGGACACCCTTAAGGATGGTTCAACATACGAAAATTTATCAATGTAATCCACCATATAAACAAACTGAAAAAGAAAAAACACATGATCATCTCACTAGATGCTTAAAACCCCTTTGACAAAATCCAACACCCATTCATGATAAAGGTCTTGGAGAGATCAGGGATAACAGGAACATGCCTAAACAATATACAACAAACCAACAGCTAACATCAAACTAAATGGAGAGGAACTCAATGCAATTCCTCTAAAATCAGGAACAAGGCAAGTCTGTCCACTCTTTCCATATCTCTTCAATATTGTACACAAAGTTCTAGCTAGAGCAATAAGAAGATCAAGGGGATACACATTGGAAAGGAAGATGTCAAACTTTTACTATTTGCAGATGACATAATAATTTATATAAATGACTAGAAAAACTCTACCAGGGAACTCCTACAGCTGATAAACACCTTCAGCAAAGTGGCAGGATACAAGATTAACTAAAAAATAAAACAAAATAAAAACAAACAAAAAATCAAGGGGCAGAGAAAGAAATCAAAGAAACACCACCCTTTACAATAGCCACAAACAGCATATAATATCTTGGGGTAATGCTAACAAGTGAATGACCTATACACTAAGAATTTTGAGTCTTTAAAGAAAGGAATTAAAGAAGGTACCAGAAAATGAAAAGATCTCCCATGCTCTTGGATAGGTTGGATCAACATAGTAGAAATGGAAATCTTGCCAATAGCAATCTACAGATTCAATGCAATCCCCATCAAAGCTCAATACAATTCTTCACAGACCTTGAAAGAACAACACCCAACTTTATATGGAAAAACAAAAGACCCAATATAGCCAAAACAACCCTGTACAATAAAGGAACTTCGGAGGCATCACCATCCCTGACTTCAAGCTCTATTATACAGCTATAGTCCTGAAAACGGCTTGGCATTGGAACAAAAATAGGCAGGTAAACCAATGTAATCAAATTAAAACTCCTGATATTAACCTACACACCTACGAACACCTGATTTTGTTTGACATCTTCCTTTCCAATTTGTATCCTCTTGATCTTCTTATTGCTCTAGCTAGAACTTCGTGTACAATATTGAAGAGATATGGAAAGAGTGGACAGACTTGACAAAGAAACTAAAATGATACAATGGGGGAAAAAGCATCTTAAACAAATGGTGCTGGCATAACTGGATTCTGACCTATAGAAGACCACAGAGAGATGCGGTATTTATTGCCCTGCACAAAATTTAAGTCCTGATAGTTCAAAGACCTCAACATAATTCTAGATACACTGAGCCTCTCAGGAGAGAAAGTGGAAGCTACCCTTGAACAAATTGATACAAGAGACCACTTCTGAACATAACACTAGTAGCACAGACACTGAGATCAACAATGAATAAATGAGACCTCCTGAAACTGAAAAGCTTCTGTAAGGCAAGGACACGGTCAACAAGACAAAATGACTGTCCACAGAATGGGAAAACATTCATCAACCCCACATCTGATAGAGGCCTGATTTCCAAAGTATACACACTACTCAAGAAGCCAGTTACCAAAACACCAAATAATCCAATTTTAAAAAATGGGGTATATAACTAATTAGAGAATGCTCAATAGAGGAATCTAAAATGGCTGAAAGACACTTAAGAAAGTGCTCAACACCCTTAGCCATCAGGGAATTGCAAATCAAAACAACTCTGAGATACCATCCCATTCCTGTCAGAATGGCTAAAATCAAAAACACTAAGGACAGTTTATGCTGGAGAGGATGTGGAGAAAGGGGAACACTCCTCCACTGCTCAAGGGAGTGCAAACTTATACAGCCACTTTGGAAGTCAGTGTGGTAGTTCCTCAGGAAAATGGGAATCAGTCTATCTCAAGATCCAGCAATTCCACTCTTAGGCATATATCTAAAAGATGCAAATTCATACAACAAAGACATCTGCTCAACTATGTTCACATCAGCATTACTTGTAATAGCCAGAACCTGGAAACAACCTAGATGCCCTTCAATTGAAGAATGGATAGAGAAAATGTGGTACATTTACACAATTGAGTACTACTCAGCTGGGAAAGAAAAAAAATAGAACCTTGAAATTTGCAGGATGGAACTAAAAGGAACCGTCCTGAGTGAGGTAACTCAGTCACAAAAAGACAAGCATTGTATGTACTCACTCACATATGGATTTTAGAAATAGAGCAAATGATCACAAGCCTACAATCTACACTGCCAAGGAAGCTAGGAAACAATGAGGGCCCTAAGATAAACATACACGGTCCCCCGGATAAGGGGAAAGGGACAAGATCCCCTGAGAAAACTGGAAGTAGGAGGAAGGGGAGAGAGAGAAGAGAGAGAAGGGGAGAAAAGGAGGGGAGAGGAGGACACTAAGAAGCTGGAAGATTGAGTGGGGGGAAGAATAGAGGAGAGCAAGAAAAGTGATACCATAATAGATGGAGCCATTATAGGTTTAAAGAGGTACCTGCCACTAGGGAAATGTCCAAAGACCACAAGCATGACCCTTACTAACATTCTAAGTAATAATGGAGAGGCGACCTAAAAGGCTTTTCCCTGATAATGAGATTGATGATTACCTTAAATTCTATCCTAGAGCCTTCATCCAGTAGCTGATGGAAGCAGAAGCAGACACCCACAGCTAAACACTGAGCTGAACTCCTAGAATTCAGTTGCAGAGAAGGAGGAGTGATGAGCAAAGAGATCAAGACCAGGCTGGAGAAGCCCACAGAAACTGAACTGAACAAGGGGGAGCTCATGGACCCCAGAGTGATAGCTGGGAAACTAGCATAGGGCTGACCCAAATCCCCTAATCATGGGTGCCAGTTAGGAGGCCTGGGCAATATATGGGGCCTCTGGTAGTGGATTAGTATTTATCCCTAGTTTAAGAATGGACTTTGGGAGCCTAGATACATGGGGGAGGGCCTAGGCCTCACCCCAAATGATATGACAGACTTTGAAGTCCCCCCATGGAAAGCCTCACCCTCCCTGGGGAACAGAAAGGGTATAGGATGGGGGTTGGGGAACAGAGGAGGAAGGAAGGGAGAGGGAACTGGTATTAACATGTAATATAAGCTTGTTTCAAATTTAAATTAGAAGGAGGGGCGAACAACTCTTGTAGGAACAAGGATCTTTGTCATTAACATAGGAGGTAAGGACCAGAGAAGAATGTACTGCCTATGTGCTAATGGGTTAGAGCTGGCAATATCAGTATGAACTTCAGTGTGCTTTAGGCATATGATGTGTAAATAAAATATACTCATATATGTATATGTACATGCATTTTCTTCTATCAGCTGAGAGGGCATTGCTATAACAAAACCATATGCATAGAATCTGGAGTTTGCTTATTTATCCTATGTCCAATAAAAAGAACCAGGACTCCCTAGAGATACGGCTAATTTTCGAACTGTAATGGGAAACATGTGAGATGAGCCCGAGGCACCTTATTGTCCCAGAATGCAAAAGAAGTAGAAGACAATAAAGAGAGCAGGAATTGGGGAAGCAGCCATTAAGATGTCTGCAATGGCCTGATGATAGAAGGTATACAAAAGAAATAAAAATGTCAACTGAAAATACTAATGTATAAATGGAAACATTCAGAAAACAAAATAAATGAAACTGTAGTAGATTATTGGCAACATGTAAAAGCAACACTCCACAAGTAACTGACTAAATAAATACCCAAGAATTTGAAAACATGGAAACAGGGGAAAACACTAAATTCTCTGGCAGAAGAATTATAAATAATGACCATAGATACTGCAATACTGCATCCCCCCCATGATAGGTTGACCATAATTCTCCAGTCTGTTCCAGCTAGGCATATTTCCTTCCAGAAATGGGCCACAGAAGGTAAGGAGAACTAGAGAAGCACAAGAAACATAACCTTAGATAAGTGACTCAGATCATCACTAATGATACTGATAATTGTGTTGATAGAATATATCTTTGATGTAACACAATGACAGTGGCACATTCCATCTGATTTTCCTCACAAATCCCCATAACTCTATGCTAATAGTGATTTTTGTTTGTTTGATTTTTGGATTTTGGTTTTCCTCTCCCCTCTTTTATTCTTTTATTGAAAATAAGTTTTTTTTTCATCTCACATAGTAAATCTTAATTATGGTTTCTTCTCACTCCTCTCAGTTTCCCCTTCACTTCCCCATCTCATCTGGCTCCACATCCATTCTGCCTCTCATTAGGAAATAAACAGACTTCTAAGGTCCAATAATAAAATAAATATAATAAGATAAAACAAAAACTAACACATTAGAATAGGAAAAAACAAAGAAGAGGCACAAGAAAAAGATACAAATGCAAACAAATACAAATACCTACATTCAGATGCTCATGGAATGTATAGAAACCACAAGCTAGAAGCTGTAATATATATGCTAAGGACCTATAGTGTAAAAAGAGAGGAAAAATGAATATCTATATATATGTATGCCTATATATCTATGTATAGAGATAGATATGTCAAGAAAAAATTTTAAAAATTTAAAAGCTCTGATATGACATTTTGAGGCAAGAAACCTTCTCCAAAGACAACATTGAGTTCATTTTATGTTGGCCCTCTGCTGCTGGGCATACAGCCTACCCTGAAGAGTAATTTGCTTCCTTGCTCCCTTAAAGAAAGCTAAATTTTCATTTGCAAGTGTTTATCAATTGGAGATTGTGTCTGGATTAAAGATGAGGACATATGTCCACTTCTTCTTTCAATTCTAGGACAGGCCTGTGCAGGCCCTGTGCATGCTGCTTTAGTATCTGTGAGTCCATGTATGCCCATCCTATTGATTTAAAGGGCCTTATTTTCTCGGTGTCCTCCATCCCCTATAACTCTTATACCCTTTCTGCTTCCAGATTCACAAGGAATGACTGCTGGAGTTGATTAGAGGCTAGGATAATGCAATGAGTGTCATGATCTATTTCTTTAATCAAGCAAAATTCCAATTGAGGGACACTCTTTAACATATTTAGTAGTGTTCTGTAAGTATGTTTAAGATCTTCAAAAACATGGAAGGTCTGAGAGTGTCAGCAGTACAGAGGAGATTAATGACAAATGACAATGAACTTTATGTTGCACAGCACAAAAAGCTATTAAGTGATGCTTTCAGTCGCATGCAGGCTATAGTTGATAATGTACTGTACTGGCTCACTACATCTAACACATGTAATACACAAATATAAAGTGTCAATATAGAATCTGCATGAGATAAGAGGTATGAGGAAAAATATTAAAGGGATTTTCTATGCTAACTATAATTGTTCTCTAAATTTAAAATTAAAAATAACAATAGCAAAATAAAAATGAAATTTTAAAGCTTATTTATATTACACATTTGTAACATTAAAAGTTCTAAAATATAAAGCCTTACAAGCTGAAAAAAAACAAAACACATAACTCAAACTAAGAACAGACAAAGACTATAAGCAATATATTCACAGGAAGTAAAATCCAAATGATCATAAAATTAAAAAGTCAACCAAGCAAAAGAAAACATTGGCCTTATCTGATGTCAAGGAGAAAGAAAAATTAAAACATTGTACTGTTTCTTAAATATCAGTTTATTCTATAATTAAAAGAATAAAAAATATCAATTGTTTATGAGGATGCAGAATTGCTAGAAAGCACATTAATTTTAACATTTTGCAATTAATTGGGCAACATATTCACAATAAAAAGCATATACAGTTTGTCTTAGCATTTTTACTTTATCTATTCTATTGCAATAAAAGAACCACAATGAGAAGATACACGCATGATGCAACATCATAATGTTGCAAAACAATAGTTGAAAATTAGAAATCCATTAGTAGGACAATGCTTAAGTAAATTCATATACTATAAACTACAGGTTATTATGAGCTGTTAGAATGTGGGATGTGTTTGTTAATCTGGAGAGAGGCCACAAGATGACTCTGAAAGGAAAAAGAACACTGGAGAATAATATATAAAATGAGAAGGTATCTTTTAAATTTCCTGCATATGCATCTATGCATAAATATTTTTAGAATTGTATACTATTATAATTTATTAACTTCAGTTACCATACAATAGGATTCAGTTTTACATATAACCTCTTGGCAATCTGAATATATGTACATATAAAATAACATAAAACCTCAAGTATAATTTTCATGATTTTGCAGGTGAGTGTTCAGAAATAATGAATTCTGGAGCTTCAACAACTGACCTGCAATGATTCTTATCCAGCAGAGTTTCTATAGCACATCCAACTTGGAAGGTGCTCTCCTTAGAACCACAGTAACCTACTTCCTCTGTCAAGAAAAAAATCAGTAAGAGGTTTATTATCATCAGTGACCTATATGAAAGAAAGAAAAGACCCAAATAAGTCTGCATGTGCTGTGAACAAGATTGTTAGCTTCCTAGAAACTTGAATGAGTGGTCATGGCCTGTAACAATTCCAATCACTTTAGAAATTAAAATGAGGTTCTATATATGAGAACCAAATCATGGAGCTGGAGACATAGCTTTGTGGTGAGCACTTGCTGGTCCTCCAAAAGAGCTGGGACACAAAAAAAAAAAAAAAAAAAAAAAAACCCAAATCTAAGGATAATGGAAAAAGAGGAAGGAGAAGAAACAAAGGTCAAAGGCACAGAAAATATTTAATAAAATCATAAAAGAAAAATTCCCCAATCCAAAGAAGGAGACGCTTATCAAGGTATAAAAAAGCATACAAAACACCAAATAAAGAGGATCAGAAATGGAATTCCACACAACACATATTAATTAAAACATTAAGACACAGCACAACAACAACAAAGATTGTTAACAGCTGCAAGGGAAAAGAACACATAAAAGTGGACCTATTAGAATAATATCTGATTTCTCAAGCTCTAAGAGGCTATAGATGCCAACTCGGACTACTAAACCCAGAAAACCTGTCAATCACAGTAGACAAAGAAAAGTACTCCAAGAGAAAAACTAAATTTAAGCAACATCTATCCACAAACACAGCCCTACAGAAGAGGATAGAAGGAAAACTTCAGTCTTAAGAGGTTAATCATACCAATAAAACACAAGGAATAAATAATACCAGACCAACAAATCAAAAGGTGGAGGGAACCCATTTCATAACAACAAAATAACAGAAATCAAAATATACTGTTCATTGATAACTGGATGTTAATGGCCTTAAGCCCCCCTCCTCCCAAAAAGAGATACACACTACAAAGATTGGATTAAAAAACATGACCCGTCATTCCGCTGCATAGAAGAAATATACATCTCCAAGATAGACATATCCATCCTTGGGGTTAGAGGATGAGAAAAGATATTCCAAACAAATAGACCCAGGAAGCAAATATGTGTAGCCATTTTAATATATAACAACCTAGACTCAAACCAAAACTAACCAGAAGAAATGGAGAACACAAAATACTCAAAGAAAATATCCTATTGCAATTCTAAACATATTTGCACCAAACACAAAGGCAATGAAGTTTGTAAAAAAAAATACAGTTATGACAAAAATCACATATTGACCCTCATGCAATGATAGTGAGTGATTTCAATACTCAATTCTGCTTAGAAAAACTAAGCAGAAAAATGCTGGAGTCATAAATCAACAGACCTAGCAGATATGTGCAGAACATTTCACCCAAACACAAAAGAATATACACATTCTTCTCAGCAACTCATGAAACTTTCTCAAAATTGATCACATACTTAGACTCAAATCAGGTCTCAACAATTACAAAAAAAATTGATATAACATCCTGTATCCTATCTGCATATCATGGATTAATGATATATATCATCAACAACAGGAACAACAGAATGTTTACAAACTCGTAGAAACAACTCACTCCTAAATGAAAATTGTGTTAAGACAGAAATTAAGATTTTTTTTCAGAATTGAATGAAAATAAAAACGCAATATACCAAAAACCTATGGGATACAATGAAGGCTGTTTTAAGAGTCAAGTTCATAGCAAAGATACCTAAATTTAAAAAGAAGAAGGAGGAGGAGGAAAGAAAGAAAAGAAAAAATGAGAGATCTCATAATAGTAACAGAACAGTATACCTGAAAGCTCTAAAGGAGAAAAAGAAAAAAAGAAAAAAAAAAGAACATCCAAGAAGATTAGAAGGCAACAAGTCAGGCAGTGGCATATTTTTAATCTAAGCACTCAAGAGGCAGAGGCAAGAGGATCTCTGTGAGTTAAAGAACAACCCGATCTACAAAACTAGTTCCAGAATAGCCAGGGCTACACAAAGAAACCCATAAAACAAAAACAAAACAGACAAACAAGAAAGAGTAGAAGGCAAGAAATAAGAATACTCAAGTCTAAAGTCAATAAAACAGAAACAAACACAAATAAAAATTACAAAGAATCAATGAAACAGTGATTCTCTGAAAAAAACCAATAAGATTCTTAAAATTTCAGCCTAATAAACTAAAAGACACAGAGAGATCTGAATTTTAAAAATTATAAATGAAATGGAGGACATCACAACAGACACCATGGAAATCCAGAAAATCATTAGAGCATATTTTTTTTACATCTCAAATGCAGTTTCCCCTTGATTCTCTGCTCCCAGCTCCCCCCACCCCCAACACACACCTGCCTGCCCTCTGAGTCCATCCACTCCCCTGCCATTTCTATTCAGAAAAGTGCAGGCCTCAAAACCTGTACTCCACCAAATTGGAAAACTAACAGAAATAAATACATTTCTTGATATATATATATGACCTACCAAAGTTAAATCAAGAGCAGATAAGCAATTTAAACAGACTTATAATCCCTACTGAAATGGAGCAATTAAGTCTCTTAACCAAGAAAATGCCAGGGCCAGATGAATTCAGCACAGAATTCTATCACATATTCTAAGAAGAATTAACACTAATACCCCTCAAATTATTTCACAAAATATAAACAGAAGGAACATTGTGTAATTTTTTTCATGAGGCTACAATTACCCTAATTCCTAATTCACAGAAAGATCCAACAAAGACAGCAAATAACAAATTTTCCTTGTAAATCTAGATGCAAAAATACTCAATCAAATACTTTTGAAATGAATCCATGAAAACATCAAAAAGAACATCCACCATGATCAAGTAGGCTTTATGCCAAAGGGATGGTTTGACATACATAAATTGATAAATATGATCCAGTACATACACAGACTGAAAGACAAACACTACATGATTATCTCTTAAATGTCAAAAATGACTTTTACAAAACACAATGTTCCTTCCTCTTCAAAGCCCTGGAGAGACTAGGGACACAAGGGATATACCTCATCATATTTAAGGTGATATGCATCAAGTTCACAGCCAACATCCATCCAATAGAGATTTTCTAACAGAGCAATCTGAATTCAAAGCTCTTTCACTAAAATTAGGAACAAGACAGGGTTGTCCATTCTCTCTCTTTATTTATTTAATAGAGCACTAAAGTCTTAGAGTAATAAGACAACTCAAGAAGATCAAGAAGATACAAATAGTAAGGTGAAAAGTCAAGGTATTTTTATTTGTAGGTGATATGGTTTTATACATAAATAACCTTAAAAATCCACCAGGAAACTTCTACAGCTGATAAACACCTTCAGCAAAATATCAGGATACAAAATTAATATATTAACACACAAAAACTACTTCCCTTCCTATATACAAATGATAGACTGAGGAAAAAATCGGGGAAATAATCTCTTTCACAATAAGGTAAAACTAAATCAAAATATCTTAGGGGTAACTTTAATCAAGCAAGTGAAATAATTTATATAATAAAATCTTTAAGGCATTGAAGAAAAATAATGAAGGAGCTATCAGAAGATAAAAATATCTCCCTTGCTATGGATCAGTAGGAATGAAAGAGTAAAAATGTCTATCCCATCAAAAGCAGTCTACAGATTCAGTAAAAATCCCCATCAAAATTCCAATATAATTATCCAAGACATTGAAAAGACAATTTTCAGTTTTCCATAGAAATAAAACAAAAATCAAGATAGCTAAAACAATCCTGAATAATAAAGGAACCATCTCTGATCTCAAATTGTACTATATTGATCAATGGAATAGAATGACGATCCAGATATAAGTCTACATACCTACAGACACCAGAATATTGAGAAGAAAGCCAGAAATATGCAATGAAGAAAAGTCAGCATCTTCAACAAATGGTGTTAGTTAAAAATGGATGGGTTCATATAGAAAAATGCAAATAAATCCATACTTATCACATACACAAAACTCACCTCCAAATGGATGAAGACCCTCAATGTGTAGTCAGATGTCCTGAATCCGATAGAAGAGAAAGTGGGGGATACTTCTGAACTCATTGGCATAGGAAATGACATTCTGTAGATGTTACTATTAACACAGGCACTAAGAACAACAGTCCATTAACAAACAGAACCTTATGAAACAACAACAAAAAAATGCCGCACTGTCTTTCAGTCAAATTGGCAGGCTACAGGACTCCCACGTCCTACTACTGAGATGCATGGTTATCTATGTTCATTGCTCTTCTATTCATAATAGTCAGAAACTGGAAACAGCCTACATGTCCATAAATGAAAATATGGTACATTTAAATGATGGAATATTACTCAGCTGTTAAAAAAAATGTCAAGAAATTCACAAGCAAATGGATGGAACTAGGAAAAAAAACACACATCCTGGGTGTGGTAATTCAGACCCCCCCCCCAAAAGACAAATATTGTATGCTCTCTCTTATATGTTGTTGTTCGCTATGAAATCTTTAATAGGCATGCTACTACCCATATAATCACAAGTTAGATATATAGGAAGGAACTTCTAAGAAAGGGGAAACAGAATATATAGTTACAGAGAGACCAAAAAAGGGGACTGGAATGGTAGGAATGAAATGGTAGGACTGGAATAGAGAGGCAGGGATGATGGGATAAGATATGGAATAAGAGGAGGGACAACTAAAACTATGGATTTGAGGAGACATATGAAACCTATAATTGTAGAAGTTTCTTTAAATGGAATCACCAAATTATTGGAGAGACAAAGACCCACCTAGACCTCTCTTGACACCAAGTGAAACCTCCCATCCTTGGTTATGTTACATTTGACTGAGCTGTTCAGCAGGTGGACCCCATGGAAATCCACAAATAACTCATGGTATTGCCTAGGCTTTCAGTTGCTCTCCACAAATTGATGGTAAGATCATGTTGCTGAAGACAGCACCTACCTAACTCACTGAACATAGAGAAGTCATGCTGGTGCCTATCTAGAGCCTCAGCCCTACACCTATTCATGGTTTTGAAAAATATTCTGACTCTGCCAGAGAGAAAGGTAAACACCAATCCAGCTATAAACCCTTCAATCTACAGTAGTGATCTGCCTGCAAGATATGTCAGTGCATATCTTGCATAACAAAAGTTATGGGAGTAACCAGTCACTATCTGATTGGATTTAAGACCTACTCAATGAGATAGAACCAGTGCCTGACATTGCTTGGGTTTCCAAGAACCTGAGACCAAATAAGCCAAACACCTAAGGGCAAAACCAAATACTACTGTTCTACTAAAATAACCCCAATGACATTCTGATAGACCTATAGATCAGAGTCATATTCAGCCAGCATCAATGAAGCTTCTACCTACAATAGATGGGAACAAATACAGAGACCCACAACTGGACAATAAACAGAGAGTGAGAGACTTTGGAAAACTCAGTCCTAAAGTGAATATCCTCCTCAAACCTCCCCCTACTAGGGTTCAGGGAACTTTGCAGAAGAGGAGGCAGAAAGATTTTGAGAGCCAGTGGGCATGGAAGACACCAAAGAAACAAAGCCTTCTAGATACACTGGACTGATATACACACAAATTCACAGAGATAATGGCAGCATATACAGGGTCTGAATAGATCAAGGCAAGATGGGTCCCCAGTACTGAGAAGGGAACTGGACAGGAACAGCCATCACTAATCCAATAGACTACCAATCACTAAGAAAAGAATCAGTTTTCTCCAATGGAGTCTTACTGGGTACACAAAGTACACATAAGGGAAGCTCCATGCACAGAAGTAGACAGCCAACACAAAATGAATTCAATGATATTTTTGGAGATATTTTGTATCAAAATACTTTGTTTGGGAATTTTTTTTACCTTACTTGTGTTTTGGTTATATGTTATGATTTTGGATTTTGCTTTTTTGATGTTTTGGTTTGGTGCGAATTTGTGTGTATGTGCATGTGCATGTGCTTGTGTGTGTGTATGTGTGTGTGTGTGTGTGTGTGTGTGTGTGTGTGTGTGTGTGTGTGTGTGTGTTTATGTGTATATATGAATGTGTAGCGTGTATGTTTCTGCCAGCCCGCCAGCCTGCTAGTCTGGGCCCACAGCCGCACCAGCCCCAAATAACACTCAGAGACTCTGTATTTGATACAATCCTGTTGGCCAGTTACCGTTATTGTTTATGGGCTAGCTCTGTCTTAATTATTAACCCATTTCTACTTATCTAAGTATTTCCACGTGGTCGTCTTATCAGGGAGCTGCGACAGGCGTCCTGCTTCTTCCTGGGCTACATCTCGACTCCTCCCTACTACTTCCTCTTTCCTCCTCCTGGTCTCCTAGCCCTGCCTATCTTGTTTCCTATTGGCCACAGAGCTTTATTAACCAGTATGAGAAACATATATACAGAATAACATCTCCCATCATGAATGTATATGTTTTTCTTTGTTTAGGGTTTTGTTTTCTTTTTTCTGTTTGTTTTATTCTGGTTTGTTTGTTTTTTATTATCCTACTTGTTTTCTGAATGACGGAAGAAAGGAAGGGAGAAAGAAAGAAAGAAAGAAAGAAAGAAAGAAAGAAAGAAAGGAAGGAAGGAAGGAAGAAAGAAATGGGGTCAAATGGGTGGGGATGTGTGGGGAAGTAAGGAGGACCTGGGAGGTGATATGGGTGGGGAAACCATAACCATAATATACTGCACGAAAAAAAATAATTTTTTTTACAATTTAAAACAAATAAAATATCATTGTTCTATGAAAGAAATAATTGTGACTAACAACAGTTAAAAAGATAACTAAAATCGAGATTAGAATTCTCTGCTGATTCAAACTGCCAGAAAAGCTAGGAAACGAGGAGGACTCTAAAAGAGACATACATGTTCTCTGGAGAAGGAGAAAGGGACAAGATCTCCCTAGCAAATTGGGAGCATGAAGTGAGGGGAGAGGGAGTTAGGAGAAAGAGAAGGGGAGAAGAGGAGGGGAGAGGAGGGCATGCGGGAACAGGAAGACTGAGGGTGGGAAAGAATAGAGCAGAACAAGAAAAGAGATACCATAATATAGGGAGCCATTATAGATTTAAGGAGAAACCTGGCACTAGAGAAATGCCCAGAGATCTACAAGGATGAACCCAACTGTCTAAGCAATAGTGGAGAGGTTACCTTAAATGCTCTTCCCTGATAATGAGATTGACAACTACCTTATATGCCACCCTAGAGCCATTTATCTAGTAGCTGATGGAAGCAGAAGCAGACACCCACACCTAGACACTAGCCAAACTCCTGGAATCCAGTTGCAGAGAGGGAGGAATTAGAGCAAAGGGGTCAAAAACAAGCTGGAGAAACTCACAGAATCAGCTGACCTGAACAAGGAAGAGCTCATGCACCCCAATCTGATATCTGGGAAACCAGCATAGAACTGACCGAGACCCCCTGAATGTGGGTGTTAGTTAGGATTGGGCAGTCTATGGGGCCTCTAGTAATGGATTAGTATTTATCCCTAGTATACAAATGGACTTGGGAGCACATTCCACATAGAGGGATATTTTCTCAGCCTAGACACATGGTGAGGGCTTAGGTCCTGCCACAAATGATTTAACAGACTTTGAAGATTCCCCCATGGAAGGCCTCACCCTCCCTGGGGAGCAGAAAGGGGATGAGATAGGGGATTGGTGGGGGGCAGGAGAGGAGGGGAACTTGGATTGACATGTAAAACAACCTTGTTTCAAATTTAAAAAAGAAAAAGAAGAAGAAGAAGAAGAAGAAGAAGAAGAAGAAGAAGAAGAAGAAGAAGAAGAAGAAGAAGAAGAAGAAGAAGAAAAAGGAATTCTCTGGTGGGCCAGGTAAGAAATGATGACACGATGGTCATCCTTCATCCTTGTGATGAAGGAGTGGCAGTAAGAAAAGTTTCATTTAGGTCTCAGTCTCTCTCTCTCTCTCTCTCTCTCTCTCTCTCTCTCTCTCTCTCTCTCTCTCTCTCTCTCTCACTCTCTCTCTGCCTGTCTTTCTCTCTACCTCCCTCCCTCCCTCTCTCTTTCTCTCATGTAACTATGAACCTACGTATTACAAATCTAAGCTGTTAGGTTAGAATGGCCCCACACTGTAATAACGCCATGACTGTTGTGGGAGCAGCCAACTACTCTTTTCTTGTTATTTGAGGCCCATTGCACAGAAGTGAACCCATACTACATAGGGTCACACTGCCTCCTAATTATTTATATTTAAATTACATTTATATTTATACCCATAGGCAAAAGTTACTCTCAACCTTAATCAGAGAAGTTCCTCTTTGCAATGAATGGGAGTAAATGCATAGACTCAGAGCAGCTGAAGATGGTGAGAATAAGTGATTTGAGAGTTCTGCCCTAAACGAGACATTTACACTACCCTAACACTCAAATAATATTGATTGCTAAGAAGGCTGTTAGGAGATAAGGTGAAAGGCTATGAAATATCATCTTTTGGATGCAAAAGATAACACAAGCATTGTAGTCATGAACTCACAACTGTGGATATCTGCACTGGCCCTGCACAAGCCTATCCAACCAACAATTAGTCACGGAAGCAAGAGGGGCTCATGGGACTTTACAGATTACTGATGAACTATTGGCTATTGATAGATTCTGATTTGGGGGAGTCATTGTCTTTAGCTGCTAAACCCACTAGTCTCCAACACATACATAGTTTCAAAACCATCATCACACAGAGGGCCCTGGTTAAATTCAAAAATAAACGATGTGAGAGGGAGAAACAGGCATATGGGTAAGAAGGGGTTAGACAGGGGTAATTGGAAAAATGGAAGAGTAGTCAGTATGTATTATATGTACATGTGAAATTGTTAGTGAAAAAATTAATTAATAATACATTTTTCAGAGCTGTGAGATGGCTGAATATGTAAATATACTTCCTGACAAACCTAAAAAATCTGAGTCTGAGCTCAGTTATCTGACTGCCACAGGCATACCTGCGCACGCGCGCACGCACACACACACACACACACACACACACATACACAGAGGGGGGGGAGGAGAATACTGTTTGTTGGAGTGATGGTCCTGACATACCTGACTAAAAGTCCCTATGTCTCTTTGTGGGATGTCTCAGGCTACACAATTCACAATTCCAGTTATATTTCTCACTGTTGGTGACATTCGCTTGTTCCCTCTCAGCTCAGTGAAAGACTTTTGCCAAGTTCCCCTCTCTATCTGCCTGGAACTGCCAAGTAACACAATGGCTTTTTATTTATTTATTTATTTATTTTAATGTGGTTTTGTTTTTAAGGCAGGATGGTATGTAGCCCCAGCTGGCCTTGAACTCACTAGGTAGCTTTGAACTTCTGACCTGTCTTACTGTAGGCCTAAATTATCATGCCTAGTTTTATGCAGTGCTGTGGATTGAACACGGGGCTTCATGTATGACAGGCAAGCAGCCTATGATGCTTGCCCACACATCTACTCTATTCTTGCTATGGAGAGATATTTAAACCTTTTCTGTTGATGCTACACTCCTGATGATAATAATTGTGGATATTTTATCTCCCCTGTTAAAAACCAACAAACAAAAGCCCCAGAAATAACAGTAATAGCCCCATATACAATATCACAGGGTTAGTACACTAATTTAGACACAACATAGCAGGTTTTAAAGGAGATCTTATTATATTATACTCTGATTTTTTTGCCAAAGGTAATCTACACATAGCTATTATAGTCAATACACTTAGAACAAGTTTCGCAATATTTGAAACTTAGTAAATTTTTTTCTTTTTTTTTTTTTCCTACTGAAGTTCATTCCATTTTCTGAAAGATGTCAAGTTTTCATCTGAGTCACTGTCACCAAAGTCACATTGTTCCTGGTGCAATAATGGAGAGAAGCATTTTCAGCAAATGCTGTGATGCCATTTTCAGCAAAATTGTTTCCAAATGGATCTTGAAATGATTCCCAGATTTTCAAATTTCTCTGCCAGCGATGGTCACTTTAGTGTCAGAATCTTCATATTGCTGAATAATTTCTTCCCAGTAACAAGTGAATCATGACAGTTCCTGACAGGATCATAGCCTCCTGTAATCACCCTTTATCTCACTAAGTGCAGGGGCCAAGGCATCAGGACATACTATTGTACAGCTGGCTGTTATGGTGGAGGTTCCACCCAAGCACCCCTCCTCTACCTCTCTCCAAACCTTGCTGCATCTCAGAAAGCATGACAAATGATGACCCCCTGCCCCAGAGATGCTCAAGATCATTCCCACAGGGTATTTAACTGTCCCTCAGAAAATAGACTAGTGGTTTTCTCTCTTTCCTGTCTCCTCCCTGGGGGTCTGGAAGGTCATCCAGGAGCATTGCATCCACTATCATGGGCTTTTTCAATTCGGTTTGATTTGGTCGGATTTGGATTGCTGCATTGGCGGAGAGGCTTATGAGGTACAGAAACTTTTCACTGGCTTCTAGTGCATAGCACATTCCCTGACTCATGACTGCCTCTCCCCCCTCCCCACCTGCATGGAGCAAATCCATTCAACCTGAGCACTCTCTGAAAGTCTGCCCTTTTATGAAGGTGTAGGACCTCAATAAGACTATGACCAAGCTCACATTTTCTATATAATCTCTTCAGTTTGTGAATGAAAATATGTAAAACCATCTTGAAGGGCACTAAAAATGAATGCAAGCAGTATATCTGTATGTCTTCCTATATCTTATTGTTCTGAAAAGTGTTTATCAAGTTACTTCTAATAAGTTGGAACCTGTAGGCGCTCAGACTAATAGAAGCAAAGGGTAAGGTACTATCCTTTAGAGAGCTCAAAGATCACTGAGTCATTGTAATCGTTTTACTGAAATATGATTCAACTCGAATCTCCTGTAAGCCCTCCAAGTAAATAAGTAAAAGATAGTGAAAGGCTGTATTAGTCTCTTTACATTAAAATAATAGAGTATTGAATATGGTTAACTGTTAGTAGGGTTAACTGTATAAAGTGAAAAGACTAGTTAACAGTTTTAGAAGTTCAGTTGAAGGCCCCATTTGTTTGGCCTATATTAAGATCAGGGGATGATGGCACAGTGTGATGACAGCATGCATAGGGTCAAATGGCAACTCTAAAGATTCAGGCATTATGCTGACCTGCCCCAGTCACCTGGAAGAATGCACTCAGGCAGTACTCTGGTCAGCCCAGGTTTAAAGGACCCCTTTAAAAGAAAGACCTCCACTCACTTATGCTCTCTCTTTATGCTCTTTCTTTTCCCTCTCTTTTTCCTCCTCTTCCTCTGGGCAGACAGGATAATTTCTGTCTCTCTCTTCTGTCCTCTTTCTGTCTCTATGTCTCTTTACTTCTTTTTTTATCCTCCCCCCCCTTTTCCCTTTCTAATAAAACTTCTCACTTAAGCTGTCTGCCTGGAATGATGTTTGTCCCTGCTTCACTTGCCATGGAATTCATCAAGTTTCACCAAGAGCTTTATTCCTAATAGCAACACCTTGAACAGGAGTTAAAAATTAATGAGTGAGGTCAGGTTTGTTCTTTTTATAGCATTTTCCTTGAGAGAACTACTAAAGGGGTCAACTAAGAAACTTCCCTGCATCCCCATGATCTTAGGACCTCTCTCTATACAGTACAGCTTTCTGAAGTGTCACTCTGGGGACCAAGACTTTATTCACAGTGGACTAGTGGGGAACATTCATAACACCATCACAGAGGTGCTAACTGTGGTCCTAGCTGTTTTCAGATGTTTAAGTGACTGTGCATATTAACAAGTTCATCCAAAGCTGCCCTTTGTATTACCTACTACCTTGAAGACACTGAGAAGCCATTTGTTCATCCTGTTCTTTCCTGTTACTATCTTTCTTTCTAAGCTAGAATTCTACAAGAAAGTTAAAGTCTAATACAAATTTGGGGACAGGGTCTCATTCACCATTTATTTATCTTTAAGAATGTTAAGCTGAGGATGAAATTCAATTGGTAAAGGTACCATTAGACAAAAAAACAATTCTGAAAAAAACAGAAGCCAAAAAGTCTCTGGAGAACTAAGAAAACAAAGAGAAAAGGCAGGCTTGGAAGATGAATGCTCTAAATGAAACAATTGCACGAAAGCCAGAGCCAAAGAAACATTATTCAAGACTTAAAGTCTTAAGGCTGAGAAGTCAGATATGACAGAATTTAATTTGAAATTCCAAAAAGTGCTTGCAATAATTTATTTTCTTAGTGTATCTTTCCCAGATGAGGAATTACCTAATTCAAAGATGTAGAAATTCATTATATCCTTATTCAAAACTAACAAAAACACCACAAAATTAATTTTAAGAACTCACTACAACGTCTATACAGTTCAATCATATGGACTATATATGCAATAATCACTAACATATACCCACCATTGCCAATCAGGCTCATGCCAAATTGACTTTAAGCAAGAGATATAAAAAATCATGTTTATATTTAATGCACCCTGGTAAATTACACCAATTGCCAGTGTTAACACTATCTGCACTGCGCGCCAAAAAAGCTTTTAAATACCTGGAAGAAGCAAGCTTTCCAAAACTATCAGGGGAAATGGTTAAGAGAGCTGAGGAAGAAAAAGAGGGGGAAAAGAAGAGTGAGACAGAGGGAGGGAGGGAAGGAGGGAGGGAGAGAGGGAAGAAGGGAGGGTAGAAGGAGACAAGAGAGAGACAGAGTTTTCTTCCTGCTATTCTGTATTGCACAAAGAGATCCTAAAGCATATTCTAATGTAAAGAAAACCCAAGGGCAGAAAAAAAGGAAGCTGCCATTTCCTCCTGTCTTACAATTCATCAGAAAGACTGGAAGGTGTGGTTGGAAAAAACAAGCACAATCTCGTTTGAAAAAAACAGTGTGCTGTACTCTAAATGTGACCAGTAAATGTTAATTCTGAATATACTCTATGAACCAGTAGTTTCTGGATTTTACAATTTCTCATAAAATCATTGTTTGTAATAATGCATTTAATAATCTTTCTGCTTACATTCTACAGATGTTTTCATGATGAGGAGCAAACACAAGGATCTCATATATGCTAAGCAAGTGTTTTACTAACAACTGAGTTACACATTTTAAATAAATTAAGGTGAATTATCTTGGAAATGATTGCAAATTTTGCTCATTATGTTCTCCTTGTTCTGCCATTTGACATTTGATAGCAATGCTAAATTATTGCAACCTGTTTTAAAGGCTTAGGTCGTTGATTGACCTGTTTAAATGCCTATGCAAATGAAGTTTTGGACTCTTTAGGACTCTAACACCAAAATATGTAAATCAATCAACCTTCAAGACTAGGAAGCAAACTCATTTCATCATCACTTTTAAAAAGGTAAAGACTAGAATCCTAGCTTTGTATCCAACTGTGTTCAAATCTTGACTTTTCATTTGTAGATCCTAACTTCAAATCTAAAGAATAGTGTGTTTAATTTGGAGTATCTGTAGAAGCCAAGACACTAGAAAGAACCCATGAGAGAAGAAAGGGAAGGGGCCACCATTAGAGGGGAAAGCAATCAGGGTAGAAAGGTTTAGGTGAGGGGGAGGGAGGAGGGAAGAGAGAGGAGAGAGGAGGGAAGAAGGAGGAGGGATAGCGAAGAATAATGGAAGGTAAGCAAAAGCTAAGTGTAATGGTGAAAGAAAAGAAAGCGAAGTGGGTACCTTTGGGTGGGCCCTGCCGAGGTATGTCACTTAGCAAACAGTCCCAGTTAATGCACGAGATTTATTGGGGGAGGGAGGGAGAGAGGGTAGAAGATTGAAAGACAGTGCAGGAGAGTGGTCATGAGAGAGGTGGACAGGCAGACAGGCAGACCAGAGGAACAAGAGACAAGAAAGCTATGCGTGGTGGACACTTTTAAGGAGTATGCACTGCTGACAGTGGAAAGGTACCTGGCAACAGGTGATGACAACTCTTGGCAGTTGAGGAAGTCTGCTGTGGGGCAGAAACTATTAAGGATGCATGAAAAGCCACATGGGAGGCTCTACATGGTAGGCTAAATTTTAACATAATTTTTCAAAATAAGAGTTTGAATGGAGATCCCACAAGGATGAATAACGCTACTCCCCAAATCCACAGGTTATTAAACAAAAACTCTAGTGTCACGGCCTCGAGAGATGACTTGCTGCCAATTGCAGAGGACCTGAGTTCAGTTCCCAGCACCCATTTGAGTGGCTCTGAGAGGCCAGACACTAGCAGGCAAGACTAACATCATTTAAGGCTGGATACCATCTTGAGAAGCTGCTGACTGGACCTTGAACCCAGTTCCAGGAAAAGAAAAAAAAAATACAAATAGTTAAAAGTTGCTCCAGGCCCCCACATCCTGCTGAATCAGCCTGACACTGAGGAAACAGACATCTTATCATGTCACCAGATATCCCAATAGGTCACCAGATGCTCTAACGGAAATTTCCAAATGCTTACTTAACCCCAGGGGCAATCGACCCAGGAAGCATCCCCCTGAACCAATCAGAAAACACCAAGTCTTGCACTCCCCTACCTTGGAGTTTTACCCTTTATAAGTTCACTCCCCTGCTGGTTCAGAGCCACTCCTCTTACCCGCTGTGTAGCTGTGTAGGAGTGCTGACAGTCCTAACTTGAGTTCATTTTTTAATAAACTCCTCTGTGTTTGTATTGGTACTCTGCTCTGTGATGGTTGTGTTCAGGGTGGGGGTGGGGGATCCCACATTCTGGGTATAACAGCTCATAACCACCCGTAACTCCAGCTCCAGGGGATCTTATGTGTCTTCTGGCCTCCTCATGGCCCCAGATGCATACATGTAAAACACACACACACACACACACACACACACACACACACACACACACACACACACACGCACACGCACACGCACACGAATAATAATAACAGCAACAACTTACCAAATAGAACACAATCCCAAACATGGAAAACCTTACTCCTGGTTGTTCAGAGATGCTCCAGAGGCCCTTAACTATTAATATTGTTTTTTGGTTTGGTTTCCCCACTAAAACTAGATGGCAAGACCCTATTGCTTAAGACACCACATACTTTGGCTGTAGGACATAGAGAAATCAAGGTGGAACAGACCTGAAAGAACCTTCCTTCTGGCCAGCTGTGACAATATGAGAAGTGCTATGCCACTGTGGGAGAAAAGCCACCAGTGGTCTTACCCAGTGGTGGACTGTGCATGCCACAAAACTGACCTGCCAGGTAAGGTATGCTCACTGGTATAATAGTAATATAACTGTTGTGGAAGTAACCAACCACTTTCTGATTGGATTCTAGGCCTAGTCCACAGAAGGGAACTTATGTCTGGTTCTGGAAAACTGGTCAACTTCCCTTGGTTGGGAAGCAGGGAACCTACTATATTGTTTAGCTAA
Source organism: Cricetiscus sungorus (assembly GCA_030556225.1). Classification (NCBI taxonomy): domain Eukaryota; kingdom Metazoa; phylum Chordata; class Mammalia; order Rodentia; family Cricetidae; genus Cricetiscus; species Cricetiscus sungorus. The sequence continues at coordinate 38,295,303 of JANBXA010000398.1, forward strand.
TTGGCCATGCTGTCAAACTGACTTCTAAATATTTGTGTTTGTACCCATAGATCGGTGCTTCTGGAGAAGTTTCTTTCTGTGTGGGTCATAGTCAGTCGATGCTGAGAATAAGTGACTTTTGAGTGCTTAGCCTTAAGTGGAACACTCACGTCACCCTCTCTCAAGGTTCAGGGAACATAGAAGAGGGAGAAATATTTAAGAATTAAAGGACAGGAGGGAGTGATTAAATATTGTCTTGAGGAAATGGCATGATTGTTGCAACCAAGAGCTCATGTCAGCTGTGGCTACCTACACAAGACCTGCATAAAATCAAGTCTCCCTAAAATCCACCAAGAATAGCAAAAAGAAGGGGGTGGGGGGATTTTGAGGTCAAATGCCTAACTGAGAAGCTAATCTCTGTGTAAGGCTACTGGGAGGGGGAGTCATATTTTTCAGCAATATTGCCCCATGGTGCTCCAGCAAAACTATCCACAAGCATCCTCTTGGAGGCAATGCTAATTAAACTCAGCAGGTAATTAAAGGGGGAGAGATGAGGATGAAGGTAAAGAGAGGACTTCTGGGAGAACAGGTCAGAGAGAGTGGGTGGGTATAAGAAAAGATAATGGGATAAATATGATTAATAAAACATGATATACTTGTACTCAGTTTTCTAAAAGTAAATAAAATGGATTTTTAAAATCTATTAAGATTATGGCCTAAGCCTCTACATCAGCTCTGCTACAGGAACAAGAGAATTAAAACATGATTTACAAGGCCTCGGCTGCTTGTAGTTTCCACACATGAATGAATGACGGATATCATTATTGAGAGAGAATGAAGGATTTTAGAATGATTAGTTTCTTTTTTTTATTTCAAAATTTTATTTATTGTTATTGTTTCACACAACAACAAGATCCTTTCATACATCAGTAGTTGATGGTTGAGATGCAGGATTGAAATGAGCAGAAATGTAAAGGAGAACACACTTCCCAAATAAAGATGCATATTTGATGCAAAGAAATATTCACCCACAAGAGTAAATACATGCATCTTACATCAATTGTAATCGTAGTGAAGTCTTCAGTTAAAGAAGGGACTGTGAAACAATGGCTTTCAGTGGAAGGAGCCTAGTTTCTTTATTCATAAATATAAAAGCTTTTTGTAGATTACCATTATTTCAGTACAAAGACATTTAAAATACAAAATAAATCAGAACATATTTTTAAAAAAGGAAAAGCAAATTAAAAGGCCAAAAGGTCAAAAAAGATACCCTTAACCCGTGCCATCCCTAAATTAAAGCACAGCAACTACAGAACCCAATAATACAATAATTCAACAGATGTTGTGTTGACTTTGCAAAAGATTCCTGAAAGGACCTCACTGGCATGAAACAGAAATCTATGATAATCACTCCATCAAATAAATCCACCAGCCTCTGCTCTGGTCTCTCTTGGAGAAAAGAAAAGGCCAGCACTCTATGAATGGACAAGTTAAATGAAACACCATATCAGATGCCATCCTGTAAGAAAATTGTGGGAGTGAATGAAGTTTAACCCTTCCCCTTGGCTGGTAAGCTCTTTTATACTTTAATAAGCAATGCCAAAACTTTGAAAGTAAAACTATGGGCAAATTAAGGAGAATATGTTGCAGTACTAAAGATCTGGGAAGACAGAAGAGAAGTTGTTCAGAACCAACTCTTGAATTAGATCACCTCTGGGTCTTCTTGGCAATAGCAATCATATGACTAAAAGTAAAATTATAGAGATACATTATAGAAAAGAAATAATAATATCTATCCAGCTTTCACTGACCAAGCGCTTTGAGCGTAGTTTCTCATTTCAAGTTCACTAAGTTTCCTTTTTACAAATGAGGGAACGTAATCCAACTTTTGAAATCACTTGCTTGTACTACCACAGGATGAACAAGCGGCTGAGCCAGGATTCAAGAGCTGGCCATTTGCAAGCCTGTATATGTCATTCACATGAGATGAAGAAGCCAATCATGCATCAGATCCAGCCTTTCAACATTGAGACCAGCATTGAACTTTGAAAAGCCAACATTTTCCATGTTTACTCTGTCATTGAGAAAAATCACTGAGGTCACTGGAAATATGAAGTTACAGTTATTCATACCCACCTTGAAATGACATTCATGAAGTTCTTAATCACCGGCTAGCAGTCCAAAGGCTCATTCTTCAAATGCGAGGGCACTTCAGACACCATTTCAAGTGATGTTAAAATCTACCATCAGTCGCAGAGAATGCGTCCCATGACTGCTTTGCTCTTTAAGTCCCAGGGTCCTAAAGAGTAGGTTTGGAATAATATGTGCCAAAGCAAAGCCTGATATTGGTAAACATGGAACACTTGTGAGATACATATATGTGAGCTCTATATACGAATATATCTATATAGATAACCAAATACTGGTACTTTGTTCTATGAATAAGTATAGTAATGAAAAATCTAATCAAGGAAAATGATGACTATGCAAGAAGGGACATTAAAATCATTTGATATCCTGGTCAAATATCAGAAGACAGGGTAAATAAGGCAACAGGGTCAAGTATAATGGTGTTGGTATTACTGTTACCTTTCAGTGGCTTATTATGAAATCAACAGCTGCTGTAACCCTCAGTTTTATAACACTTTTGCTTTTTTTTGTGACTTCTTATTGCCTCACTCACCTCTCATTTATACATTATTAGTGCTAACATGCTATTCCCATTATGAAACACAGGCATGAGCAAACTGCCCATCACAGTCCCCCTGGGAGCACAACGTGCTTCCTACAGGACAAGAACAGAAGCAAGAACATGAACTTTAGATCATTTAGATGAAAATTTTGTATCTAACAGAAATAAGATAAAATAAATAACAAAATTTTAGTTAACCATATAGGTAAGTGTGTATTTCAAGATAATCAAAATCATAAAGTATTAAGAAGGAAGACAAGTTTAAAAATAAGATTGTGAGTTATCACTTAGAGGAAAATTGATGACTAGGTTCATTTAATTACCTTAATAAGAGTTCAGGGTATATTAGCAAATTCTGTAGAGAAAAATGGATGAAGTTAAGGATATTTGGTCTTAGAAAATAGAACTTTAGTGACCAGGATTTGAGTGAAAAAATAATCCTTTTCCAGATAAAATAGTCAAACCCAATCAGTGAAAAAAATGTTGACTAGTTTATTTATAGAGCCAACTATAAACATTATTGTGGAAAGATTGAACAATAGAATCAAACTTCAGGCCCAACAAGTCTCAGAAGAGAAGGAAAAATGACTTTCCAACCAGGCTGAACTTGAATTTGGAAAGCAACAGACAGACTTAAAATTCATGTCAGCAATTTGAAAGTATCATGTGCCTTGGTAGGTACTTGTAGGCGGCCGCCCGCAGGACGCCATTACAAGATGGCGAACTTCCTCTTTCTTGTACCTTATTCGGGCATACGCCAGCTTGGCGGCTGCACTCCAGTACGCCTGCTCGTTCCCTAGCCAATCCCGTGGCTCCAACACTGAGGCGAGGTCTTTTGAGCCTATGAGACGGTGACCCGTTGCCTAGTAGGATATATAAGCAGCTGTCCCTTCCTGCCCGGGGCCCCTCACCTTCAGCTCTCCCTTCAACCAAGAGGCTCCAATAAAGTGTGATCTGAGAAGAATCCTTGTGTGGTTGCCGTCTTTCCTGCGGGTCGGGCTTGGCGCGCCACAGGTACTGTGCTCTCCATCATATTCACACCTCCTGATTAACATGACCTTGCTGTAGCATGTATGTTTTCCGCCAGCCGGCCCACCACCGGTCTGGGCCCACAGCCTCGTCAGCCCCAAATAACACACTGAGACTCTGTATTTGATAGAATACTGTTGGCCAGTTACCATTATTGTTTATGGGCTAGCTCTGTCTTTAATTATTAACCCATTTCTACTTATCAAATTATTTCCACGTGGTCATCTTATCGGGGAGTGGCGGGTCCTGCATCTTGCTTCCTTTCGCTCTACATGCTGACTCCTCCTAACTACTTCCTCTTTCCTCCTTCTAGTCTCCTAGCCCCGCCTATCTAGTTTCCTATTGACCAACAGGGCTTTATTAATTAACCAGTATGAGAAACATATTTACAGAATAACACTCCCATCACCTTGGAAACAAGATTTCTTCAAAGACTTGAATACAATGTTCATTAGATACTATAAAGGTGTGTGTGTGTGTGTGTGTGTGTGTGTGTGTGTGTGTGTGTATTGAAGAAAATAAGGAAAACCAGCCTAAGTGTCAAAATAAAGAATGAGAAGACAGATGTTTTACCTGGATGTGTCCACACCCAAGTCTTCACAAATATGCTGTCAACAGAATAAAATAGAGACTAGAGTTGTTCATAAAATTATTCAAAAACAAGAAACCATTAGTAACCATATATATGTAAATTGAATATATATATTCTTCTAAATGACACAGTAATAAGAAAGAACATACCAAAGACATCACTTAGAAATAGTACGGGGAAAAGAGGATCACTGATTTCACTTCTAAAAGTCAAATTACTGGATTACAGGTGTGTGTGTGTGTGTGTGTGTGTGTGTGTGTGTGTGTGTGTCCCATTAGTTTACTAATTTACAGGAAATATGTGTAGAATACTTGAGAATAGTGCTAGACTATGGAAGTAGAATAGTCCACTGCCACATAGAATTTACCATTGTTCCATTGATAGCCAATGTATATTATCTAATGAGTGATAAGAATGACTAAGCAAAACAGATATTTTATTCTACTCTATATACACAAAAGAAAGTATATAAAGCAAAATGGAAGCTTGAATACCCATTAAAGCCTATATAGAAAATTCCAATTTCATAAATAAGTTTGACTAAAGCCAGTAGTAAAAACAAAACAAAACAAACAGCCTTGCTTGGAGTTCCTGGACAGCTAATGTTAAACCATTCATTGCACTTATAAAGGGGACCCTTTACATGTTTCTTTGGATAAGTGGATAAGCAGAATCATTTCTAGACTCACATGGTTTTATTTGAATATATGGCATCAAACAGGTTGGAACTTATCTTAACTAAAGTTTATCTAAGTATTACCAGTACTACTTGAAGAAAAAAAAAACACTCGTAGTAGCACAAACCTGTAATTCTTATATTTAGGAGGGCTGAGGCAAGGGGATTGGTATGAGTTCAAGGCCAGCCTGGTCTGTGTGGGGAGACCAGTTTGGACTACAAAGCAGGAGTCTCAAGAAGAGGGGGGAAAAGAGAGTGGAAAGAGTAGGGAGGAGAAGGAATAAGAGGAGGAAGAGAGACTAAGGAGAAAAGTTTCAATGAACTTGGTATATGTTCTTGGGGTCTGTAAAGCCACAAAGTAAGGAAGAAATTCCTAGTTCCAGAATTGAGTTATAGCAGAAAATCAAAGCTTCTTAGCGCTTCAAAATTGCTTAACTCCCAAATGGGAGCAGCTTTCCTCATGTTCTAAAGAAATTCAATTGAGTAGTGCTCTTTCATTTGTAGCAAAATCTTCCTTACCCTCTGATAAGAACACAAGTTAGCATCTGAAATTGAAAAAAGGTAGTTTCTCAAAACATGTTTTTGTCTATTTTTTCTCCTAACAAAATTGAAACTGACAAAAAAGCAGCATGTGCCACAGCATCCTATAATCATAGAAGACTACTGAAAGAGCTTACATAGTTAAAAATTATTATTAGTCCCACTTGAAGCTGTGCCAGCTTAAAAGACACAGTTTTCACCTCAGAAAAGGGAAATAAGAATGTTTAGCTATCAAAGCAATAAAAGAAAAGCAGAGTGAGAAAGAGAAACAAAACAATATTCTTATTGAAAGAACATATTAAATCTGGAATAAAATTCTAAGGTATCTTTCATCACAATATCCTATCATATTACTTGCTTTAACTGGTAGAGGAGGCCATGCTGGAAAAGGGAGAGAGTGTCTCAGGGAACACAGCGTTTGACAGTCCGTCTCTCTCTGGCCAGACAAGCACACACACATTTTGCTATGCTGGAAATCTTCGCTTCTAAAGAGCCAATGGCAGAGTCCCATGCACTCACACCTCAGTTGAACTCGCAAATGAAATTTGCCGACTGGGATTTTCTATTGTATTTTTTGGCTTGGACCAATGTCAGAGCTTCACCTCCAAAGTGCTGACTGGGGAAACTTCCTGAAACACACGGGAACCCTTCTTTAAGTAAGGCCTGTTCTAACCAGTTTGCTCCCCACCCCTGCCATGTGTTCACCAAAGTGAATAAAACAATAGGTGGAGTTAGTCCCTCTAATGATCACAACCATTTAACTAGAATGAAACTGTGCAAAAGTTAGGTCCTCTTTAGTTTAATATCACTAAAACTTCTTTTGTGCCTGTTCCCTTCTCTTTACTGTGCTAGACTGTAAATATAACTACCCCTTTAAGGGCCAAACCATATGTTGAGAAAATTGATGTGCCAAACACTATTTTACACGCTAGGTAAATAGCAGTGAACACTATGTCCTTCTGTGGATACAGCTTAGTCCATGAGCAAAGAGTGGAATGTAACTAAGTGATCGAATGTTTGCTTTGAATATACAAAACCCTGGGTTCAACTCCCAGTTCCACAGAAAATGTGATGTGGGTGGAAAGTTTCTGCACCCCGATAAGCCCCTCCTCCGACACAGCAATCCAAATCAGACCAAATCAGACCGAATTAGAAAAGCCCATGCTTAATGGATACAACACTCCCACATGATTTCCCAGCCACCAGAGAGGAGACCGGAAAGAGAGACCAGAAAAACCACATCCTGTGGGAATGGTCTTGAGCATCTCTGGGGGGAGGGGTTCTCATTTGGTGGGCTTTCTGAGCTACAGCAGGGTTTGGGGAGAGTCCGGGGAGGCAGGTTTTGGGTGAAGCTACCACCGGAACATTCCAGACTCTTTAGGTATATGGGTGTCAGATGCTGGGGTGAAGCTTCCGTGAGAAAAATGGGAAAAAATGTATTTTAGATGATAACAAAGTTCTAAACTGTAAGCTGTAAAATAAGCCAGCAAATGGGTAGGAAATCCCTGCTATAGGAATGTTTTGATATATTTTAAACAGGGTAGGTGGGGACAGTTGCACCAAGTAGATGGTACTAAGAAAAGGAAATACCTGGTTAGGAACACACACCTTTAATCTCACCGCAGAAGGAGGGCAAATCTGAGGCCATTATTGGCTTTCTAGTAAGATTCTTTCTCAAATAACGAAGAGGGTAATAAATAAATAACAAACAAACAAAAACATGTGTGACTGTCAGGTGAGGTTAAGGAGACAGGGTGATCAAGGGATGCTTGCTGTCTCTGAATAGTGATTGAAGAACAAGCCCGGAGAAAAATGTTCCGGGGGCCCACGACAGATTTCCAAGCAGAGAGCACCAGGCATCCCTCATATCCACCTGCAGAAGAATCGGTGTGGATGTGAGCTCTCTCACTAGTCCATGAGAGCTTAATGTGGAGAACCTTGTGGATTTTTAACTAAATAGCAAGTAAAAGTCCAAATATTTCATTTTAACTCATCCTTTACAGTCTCTGTAGGTAGTTTCTTTCCTTGGAGTAAGAATATTCAACACAATGAGAATTCCTTTTAGTAACAGAGTTCAGGTCCTACAATACTCTCTAAGGCAGAATAGTGACAGGAACTTCTGAAGGAGCCTTTGGTCCTGACCTAATTGGTATTGCACCTAGAAAAAGATGTGGAGATGGATAGATATTGTGTCCTCAAATGTTTCAAAGAAATTCAAAGTTCAGACCTTCACACAAAATCTCTGCATTCCAAACACTTGTAACTGAGATTTACAATAGAATTGTCTTCAGCATTGTTTCTCTTTTAACTAAACACTGTGGTGGTGTCTTAAAAATTTTTATTGGGCTGGAGAGATGGCTCAGAGGTTCAGAGCATTGGCTGCACTTCCACAGGATCCTGAGTTCAATTCCCAGTACCCACATAATGAGATTGGGTGCCCTCTTCTGGTATGCAGGTATGCATGCCAGCAGAATACTGAATACACATGATAAATAAATAAGTTTTAAAAAAAAAAAAAGTTTCTACTGTTGTGACAAAACATCACAGCCAAAAAAGAAAGCTGGAGAGGAAAGGGTTTATTAGGTTTACACTTCAGTATTGCTGTTCATCACTAAAGAAAGTCAGGACAAGAACTCAAACAGTACAGGATCCTTGACCCAGGAGCTGATGCAGAGGCCATGGAAGGGAGCTGATTAGTCGATTGCTTTCCCTTGCTTGCTCAGCCCACCTTCTTATAGAACCCAAGGATGACACCACCCATCATAGACTGGACCCTCCCCCATTGATCACTAACTGTGAAAAGGCCTTACAGCTGGATCTCAAGGAGACATTTCCTCAGCTAAATCTCATTCCTCTGATGATTCTAGATTGTGTTAAGTTGATACTCAAAACCACCCAGTAGAGAGGGAAACTTCAAGGTTTGACAAGACATTCACACAGACAACCTTGCCTTTTTTTATTTTATTTTTCAATATTCAATAACAAAGTGACATAGCTATATAATGTAGCTATATAATGATCCTCAGAGAATTCTCTTCAGACTTCAACAGTTTTTAAGGATATTTCCATATGGCGTCTTCCAGTGAAGATATGCAGCTGCCACCTATGAAATGTTCAGAACTATAATGAGAGCATTATGAAACTGGCTGTGATGTTTCTACGACAGTGTCTGGGACAGCTGATGATGGTTACAGGACCTCATCTAAATAAAACACTTAAGCAATGGAGTAATTGACTCAGCAAAGTGGGGGGAGGGGACAGCCACCATTAGAAAGAAAGTCCTTTGTAATCTCCCAACCCAATCTTCTCAAGCCCACCTTCTCCTTCTTTTAGGTACATGGATGGTTAAATTTTTTATGTGTGAATTCCAAACCAGCTGAGAAGAAATTCTTATGGAATATGCTCAAAAAATTACTTGGTAAGTGGAGATTTATGTAAATATTTTTGAAGTATTCGTAAGTGACCTAATCCAGACAATTGGGTTTTCTTTTGCACTTTTCCCTCCTAACAGTGGAAACTGTATTCACAAACTCTATGTGAAAGAATTATGTTTTTCTAGACTCTGGTGAAGAATCTGTAGGATCATTTCTTCCTACAATAGAAGTCCTCTTGCTTCAGGTAAATTGGAAACTGCACTCATGAGAGGGAACAACAGGCAATTCCCCTAAGGAAATGCTTTTCATCTTTCAAAACTTTACTGACATTAACCAATTAACTGATAGGTGAAGTCAATCTTTTAAAATATGTGAAACGGAGGCAGAATATATTTTAAAAGCATTTTCTACAAAGAGATCCAGTGTCTGAGTCTGAATTAGCACTTGGACTTTCTCAACCGCAGTTGAGAGATTGAACTCATGTAAACATTGGAAAGGTCAGCTGCTCATCAAATACTCTTCCAACTACAGCAAATGCATCCTCATTAAGTTTCTTTTGCAAAAGTTCCAAGGTGCTGAACACACAGCCATTGCCACCAATAATTAACAATCCAAAACAACTTAAATACAGGGAATTTGTTGTTGGCATGTCAAAGCTTCAGACTATCTGAGGATCAGAGTATGTGGGAGTGGTAATGGGAAAAAAGCAAGCTAGGAAAAAAAGACATCAGGCTCAGAATTTTCCCAAGATTTTTTTTTTCCTTTCCCTGTTCAAACAGGTTTGCAGAAGTTAAAAAAAAAAAAAAAAAAAAAAAAAACCAAAAAAAAAAACCAAAAAACCTCATCAAGGGAAGACTTTGCACTACTCAGATATCAGAAATGGGCAAAATGTAAGAGCTAAATAAAGTGGTCTAATAAGGAAAAGAGTTTGTAAAGTGGAACATAAAATAGGCTGTTTAGTATTCTAGTGAATTAGATTTATCTGCTCAAAGTACAATAAATTTTTTTAAAAATTACCTGAGTTCTTCCTCTACAGTAAATTTCCCCTGTCACATTCTTTCTGCATAGCCCACATTTTAAAAACAAACAAACAACCACACAGGCCTCATTCAAACAATACATCTACTGTAGGAGTTGAGAACTGAGAGATTGTCACCTTTACGACTTTCCCTGAGTCTCACACCCCCACACTCTCTAAGACTAGTTTGTACATGGCCATGCTTAGCCTGACAGAGGTGTGATGGGCTATGGGACACATAAGAAAGAAGACAGAACCCTAAGAGGATTTAAATCTCAATTCCATACACAAGCTTTATTTGTCATGGATAGTAGACATAAATGTGAAGGAAAAACAAATCAGACTGAAGAAAATCATTGTGGCATTGAGTTACGCAAAATTTTCTTAAGAAATATACAAAAGACACTCAAACACCACACAAAGAACAAGTCAAAGTTAATAAAATACAGTATTTTTGCTTTCCAAAAGACACAGTTAAGATAATGAAAGTTCAAGGTACAAACTGAGAAATATTTGTAAAACAAATATTTGACAAAGGGCATATAAAATTCAACAAGAAAACACACAAACCATTTTTCCTTGTGTATTGAGTTTAATTATTTTTTCCTTTCTTTAATTAATTTATATTTTAAATTCCAGTCTCTGTTCCCCCTCTCTCCTTTTCTACCACTCCCTCCACCTTCCTCTCCTCCCATCTGTTCCATGGAGAGGGTAAGGCCCATAGGGAGTCTATTGAGTCTGCCCCATCATCTAGTTGAGACAGGACCGAGGCACCTCTCCAACCACCCCCCCACACACACACCCCTGTGTTTAGGCTGGGCAAGGAATCTCTCCATATAGAATGGGCTCCACTTTGTAAGTTACACAAACCATTTTTTAATCATCAAATTTTCAATAGCCAATCACAAACGATACACATTATCAATAGGCATGGGACAGATGTTTGGCATAACCAATCATCAAGAAAGTACAAATTGACAATATAAAATAAGTACTTGCAGGAAAACATCCTTGTCCAATATGCAATGAAAATATTTAAAGAAAATTAAAATTGCAACCACAAAAAACATTTTTACCAAACATCAAATAGAAGAGAGTTACACAGACTTACAATATCAAGTGCTGCCAAGGACAGAGGCAACCAGAACTCTCGTACACTATTGGAAGAATGGGAGACACTATAGTTGCATTGAGAGCCAGTGTGGAATATAAATGCACACAGATACAGCCACCTGAGTTTTGCAAAAATTCCAAAAACACACATCAGAGAAAAGACAGACTCTTCAACAAATGGCTCTGGCAAAAGTGGACATCTACATATAGAAGAATGGAAGTGGATTCCCATCATTTACCTTGAACAAAAATCAACTCCAAATGTATAAAGACCTTAATTTAAGACCTCAAACTGTTAGAAAGGAAAATACAGAAACCCCTTTCATATACAGGCAGACATAGGCATAGGCATAGGTATAGAGGATGTTTTCAATGGCACTGCAGCCACTCAGAAAATAAATCCCAAAATCAAGGAAGGGAACATCATGAAATTAAGAGAGTCTAGATAACAGAAAATTTTATTGAGTGAACAGCCAGCCTACAAAATACAATCTATACATCTGAGAAAGGATTAATAACTAGAATATGCAAAGAACTAAGAAAAAGATAAAAAACAAGAAATCAAACAATCAATCAATAATGGACTAATGAAATGAAAAGACATTCTCAAACGATAAAGTATAAATGGTCGATGGAGGGGGGAGTTGAATTTCATTAGTCATCAGAGAAATGCAAATTCAATTTACATTGAGATTCTACTTACTGTAATCCAAATGACAGTTATTAAAAAAAAAAAAACAAATAACAAATGCTGACATGAACTCAGACAAAAGAAAACCATCCTACACTGCTTGTGAGTAAAATTAGTGCAGCCACTTATAGAAGTTAGTAAGGATGTTCCTCAAATACCTGAAAATAGATCTTCCATATGTCTGGCTCTGATTTCTCAAATCACTTCAGGTCAACACAACACGTAGACACTAGCACAGCACTATTCATTGGTGCATTATTTGAATTAGCTAAATTATGGAATCAACTGAAGTGTTCAACAACAGAGGGATGGATAAGGAAAATGAGTGTGTGTGTGTGTGTGTGTGTGTGTGTGTGTGTGTGTGTGTGTGTGTGAATAGTTTTTCAATAACTAAGAGGAATGAAGCCATATTGTTTTTGAGAAAATGAATAAAAGTGAAGATCATCATATTGAATAAAATGAGCCAATCTCAGAAAACAGTGCATTTTCCTCTATTTTGGAGTTCTGACATTTTATACAGATACACACAATTGTATTATAATTATGATGTGAAAGCAAAAGTATAACTACTGGGAGCTGATGGGACCGGAAGGTAGAATTGTAACTGGGGCCTGATGACAGGGGGATGTGAGAGAAAAGAGGAGATGGGAACATGAGTGCAAATAAGTTTAACATATAAACAAGCATAAAACTTTTACATTTAATTCACTAATTAATTGGAAAATAAAAGTGTGGTAATGTCATGCAAAGTGTTAAATACAGATCTACCATATGGCCCAACAAGTCCTAACTTTACCAAGGAAAATAAAAGGATGTTTCCACAGAAAGAATTGCCATGAGTATCTATAAAAAGCAAGAAATAACCCAAATGTCCATCCACTTCTAAATTTCCAAACTGAGAAAATCTATAATGTGAAATATATCTCAGTAAGATACAAAATACTATTAGTCAAAGTAACCATATAAATAAATCTCAAAAACTTTGTGAAAACAAAATAATGTATTCCAAAAGACTACCATATTCTATTACATATTCCTGACATCCATAGAAGTTAAAGTCATGATAACAGAACTAGGGTGGGGTTGGGGTGGAAAGGTGGGCAAGGGAAGGGGTAGAGAACCAAAAGGCACAGACTACTTTTAGGAGGGCAGAGTTTATTAGGGTAGAGCTGGTTCTGGTGAATTATCAACACTCATACTGCTTAAGAAAAAAATTGAGTGTCTAACATTATACCTCAATAAAATTTAAAAGAGAGATCTGTGTGCCAGGGGGTCTACATTTGCTCTCATTCTATAAAATTTTGCTCTCTGAAAATCCATAATTGTGAAATTGTATATCTTTGTGATTTTATAATAGACTTGAAGTTTTATTTTCAAATAAACATTCATATTTGATTTGTTAATGTGACATCAGAAAAGTGAAAAATGATTTGACTTGCTCCTTTGTCACCTCTAGAACATCATTTTTGGGAGAGGGAAGGAACTCCCACAGGGAAGGAACCTGAAGGCAGGAGTGTGGCAGAGGCCATGGAAGGGTGCTGTCTTCTGGCTTACCTCTCTTGGCTTCCTCAGTCTGCTTTCTTATAGAGCACAGGACCACCTGCCCAGGGATGGTACCACCCTCAATGGCCTGGGCCCTCACCCATCAATCAGTAATTAAGAAAATTCCTTACAGCCTGATCTTATAGAGGCATTTTCTCAGTCGAGGTTTCCTCCTCTCAGATGACTATAGTTTCTGTCAGGTTGGCATAAATCTAAACAGTACAACTACATAACCTTTGCTTTCCCAGTGTGTACAATGGAAATGACAGCAGTGTCCATAGGGTTATTCTGAGGATTTGATGAGATAATCTACTACAAATGCTTAGAACAGTGCTTGATGTGTAATCAGCTCTCTTCCACTAGTCTGTGTGAAGTGCTAAAACTACAAAGGAGGATAAAACAGGATTTGATTTTGTTGTTTGTTTTGATGAGCTTACAGTTTATCATAGAGGCTAGGGACAAACTAGTAACAGTATGTCCAAAGGGACACAAGAAAGAAATATTTACATACTATGAAAGCACAGATGGTGATCAATACAGAGGGAGAAGAGAGACTTGTCAAGGAACCCTGTAAAGAGTAACTAAGCCTCAGAGGAAATAGAAATTCTACAGGCAGGAAAAGAACATAAATAACCATTGTGATCATATACTAAATGTCTGCTAAATGATGTATATTGTGACATGTATTTTCCCAAGTCCATTTCTCTTGCAATTATTCTAATGATTCTATGGGACAGGTACTGCTGAAACCTATTTTATATAGTAAGGGACAGTTGAGTACAGTAATCACCTTGCTTGAGGTCACAGAACTACAATTTTACATGCCTTAAATCAACATGGAAACTCAGCCTTTCTTACTCTGGAACCTATGGTACAAAAGAGCAAGCAAACAAACAGACAAAATGGGAAGTAGTGAGTGTGACTAGACCACAGATAAAGTTAGCTTTGGGGATCCTATAACCATGAATCCTATTTCAGATAAGGGGACCCATTATTCCCATGCAGAAAGCCACTATTAATTGCTTTGCTCATGGCTCTGACCAGACACAACTTAAGGAAGAATTTGTTTAGGCTTACACTTTGAGGTAACACAGGGCCATCATTATGGAGAAAGTATGGCAACGGGAGGTAGCAGATCACATGACATCAAGAGCCAAGAGATGGAAAGACATGAATGCTGGTATTCAGCTTGCTTTCTCCTTTCTATTCAGTCTGGAACCTCCACCTACCCTCACCCCAGTGTAGCCTGTAGAATGATGCTCCCACATTTAGAATGGGTCTTTCCAAATCAATGAACCTAATCTACAAATTCACTCTGAGACATGCCCAGTGAATCCCTGAAAGGTTACTCTAGACCTCACAATATTAGCCACCAGAAAGCATTCAGAGCCTGCTCTCATGGTGGTGTTTACTGAGTGCAGCCTTCCTTTGACATCAGTAGTAGGTTTGTAAAAAGGTGGTCCAGTTACCACCAAAGACCTAGGATATGATAGAGATACTGATTTCACAGGCACCGTGCAAACCTATGGAATCAGAACCTCTTGGATCTGTACCTTGAACTTCTCTTTATAATAACCTCTCCCAGTGTTACTCATATATACTGAAGTTTGAAAGCCCCATCTATTGCAGGTTCATTCAGTACCCTGCCCTTCCCAGTCTCTCACACCTATTGTATACTGATCACCTTTCAACACTAAGATCATGGTTGAATCATTTGGGAGAATGATATGTGTCAAACTCTGCTGGTATTGTGGACAACTTGCTGCAAAGACCATGTCTGGAGCCACAGGCTTGTAGAATAACCTAACCAGACTTCTACTCCCTTCACAGTACCCCTCCTGCTCTATTTATTTACCTCCATACTACTTGTCTGCACCAAAAACCTTTTGAAATTTTACTGAGAGGCAATGGCCAAGCTGTTTTATTTCTTTATTCCCGTATACTTTTAAAAAGTATGGTAGTGTCTTTAAAAATATTTATTTGATGTCATGAATGTTCCCTGAAGTTTTAGAGGAATCTAAGAGGTCAGGTTAGTAATAAATAAAATAGACTGATAATAACAAATTGAGTTCTTAAAGAATGATGCATATTATACAGCTATAGAGTTATAAACAATTCAACATAGTGCTTTCCAAAACATAATGAAACCAGTAAGACCACCATCTCTGGAGCCATTTGGGACTGACTAAGAAGGTGTCTCAGATGAATCTCCTTATTGAGCACTCAGTGGATGAGAGAATGCTTGGGTCCTGTGCAGACATGCTCTGGAAGCCTGTTCTTGCTGGCACTCTAGCAGGCAAAGAGCTGGGTGCAATTGGCTGCCAAGGCTTCAGCTCCCTGACACTAAGCAGCAGCAAATGCTACCCCAGTTGAAAGGCAGCTTTGCACTCCAGGTGAGAAGGGCAGCTTAGAAAATCACTTTGGGCTCCTGGTGTTTGTTACTCTGTGCTGTCATACTCTCAGAACATCAATCCTTTGCATTTATGCAGTACCTTTCTTAATGGGTGTCCATTAACCTGGAATCATTCTTGGTTTTGCAGTCTAAACAGTTACTTTACATCTGTGGTAAAAGCCCTTCTGTTATTTGTATTTAATTTAAATGAGTTGAATAGGCATTTTCATAAAAGGGCTCCATTATGTTCGCTATCAAATGAACAGAACTGAATGCCGAGGGTTCCCCAGAGACAACAGTTTTGTTGTATTTGGTGTGTTTAGGTGGTACTCTTTGACCCAGTCCTTCCAGATTGGGTCAGCTAGGCCAAGGGAGATTCGACACATTTGAGAAATAATTGTGATTCAGTTTTTTCCATTTTATTTCCTGCCCTCTTGTGTTTCATCCCTTTTGCCTTACCCACTCACCGTAGGTAATACATTTATGTGACAATTTATATTGACTACCTACTATATGGGCAATAATGCACACACAGTGTTAAGTTTCAAATGGATAACTTTAAAGAGATTGAATATGGTTCTTGCTATCACAAAATTTACTGGCTGATGGAGGAGACAAAAATAAGCAATGACAAGATAATATGTTCCATTCTTGGTTCAACGAGATTACCAAACTGATCAATTCCTGCAAGGATTTAATTCAGAATGTTTGAATTATCCTCTATGGGTAGGATCACTGTGCCCACAATTGGTATAACTGCCAATAGGGAAAGCAATGGTGTATTGGATTAAGTAATGTGCAATATCCTCTACACACACACACACACACACACACACACACACACACACACACCCTTTCCTTCTACCATGGTATCTGTATTCAAGCAAACCTTATTTTACTTAATAAAGGCCCTCAAATTTAAGAGTAGTCATGCTGGCAATATAGACATGCAAATTCAGTTCCAAATAGAACACAATTCAATTCAAATGCAGTCCTTCTAGCCCTGTATCACCTGTTAACCTGACTGTTAATTTTTATGATTCACCAGTAAAAATGTTTCACTGAGTTCTTTGAGTGGATGAACTTAGCAGACATGCTTTTGAGGCAGATGAGAAGGGTCATAGTCCAAGTGGACAGAAAGATGGGTAAACTGGAGACCCATTGCTTGAGGCTGGTGTGTAAAGCAAGCACAAGTAGCCTCATGTGTGGAGTCCTAACCCTGCAGGCTTCAATGAGAATTAGTCAGTATTATGTCACATCACTGGTAACCAGACCCAGTTTGGAGTCAAGAGAGACTGGAGGAATGTCTGGTGTGCAATCCCCACATTTGGTGTTCTAATTACTGTGAGCAACTTTTCCAGTGGACCAAAACAAAACAATCAGGTGTGGCTCATCACTCTGTGCTTCAGAGCTAGCTAAGGATCTGCTGACCTTAGGAATCTGCTACCTGGAACATACATGTTCTCAATCATCTCTGACCACTTCATAGGATCCGTCTCCCCACCTGTAGGTGCTCAGAGCTGCTTTAACCATCTGTTGATGTTCCATCTTCACAGTTGCCCTCTCTCCTCAGACCATTTGTACCTCAGCTATACTAACAAGAAAATGGAAGTTATAAGAGCATGAAAGATATTGCAATGATGCATGACCAAAATGCCCAGGAAATTCTCTCCAAGACATTTCATATATAAGCCATTTGTCTAAGGGGTAGTGTGTGTGCATGTGCATGTACATGTATGTTGAGATAGGGTCTCATGGCCCAGGCTGGCCTCAAACTTGGTACACAGCCAAGGATGGCCTCAGATGTACCATCCTCCCACTTGCACCTCCTGAGTACTAGGGTTACAGGGGTGCATCACTACATCTAGTTTATGAAGTTTGGGGGCTGAAATTTAGAGCTTTGTGGATGCAGGACAATCATTTGACAATGGTAAAATTACTGTGACCCTTTTTCTTACTCAAGCCTTACTTTATTAGAGAAATATCTTTGCTGATTGACTTTTAGACTGCATCTTCTGTTTCTCAAAAGGATTTGGGATAGTTTTCACAAAACAACAACAACAACAAAAAACAAACAAACAAACAAAAAACACTCTTTCAAATTATCTGTAATCTCTCTCTTTCTTTCTTTCTCTCTCTCTCTCTCTCTCTCTCTCTCTCTCTCTCTCTCTCTCTCTCTCTCTCTCTCTCTCTCTCTCTCTCTCTCTCTCTCTCTCTCTCTCTCTCTCTCTCCTTTCCTCCCTCCCTGCACACACACACACACACACACACACACACACACACCCCACTCCCATTTAAATCTAGCCTATTAGGCTATCTGCTACCTTGAACAATATTTATTCAACATTGTATGTGACACCCCTATCATCTACTACATTGGTAGTTCTTTGATAAGTAGACCAATGTCTTAATAGTCTTAGTAGACACTTTATCCAAGGGACCTTGACAAATTGCCAGATGAAAACTATTTTTTCTTCTTCTTTTTTTTTTTAAATGGTGAAGGGATGGGGGGGTGTTATTGTAGATATGAGAGAGAGAATAACATTTGGAAGACTCCAGAACAGAGATAAAGTAGACTGAACATGGCCAGCAGACTGGATTTGACAAGGGCTATCTGTGAAAGGGGGAGAATAGTTGGGAATAGAGAACAGAGAAAACAGCAAGAGAAGCTGGAGCAAAGCAAAAAGTGAAATCTAAGTTTTCAGTCCTAGTTTACTAAATTGATTTCTGAATTTCTACATTCTAACACCTTTCAAGAGCCATGTCAAGATCCATTTAGTATTGAGACATGCAATTTTAGTATACTAAGGGAGAGCCTATTTATGTGGTTTTCTGTTTAATACCATAATGATAAAATGTTTGCAAATAGCTGGGATACGATTACTCATCAAGTGATATTTATTTATTTTATTTATGCATGCTTGCTGGCTAGCTTTTTGTCAACTTGACACAAGCTAGAGTCATCTGAAAGGAGGGAACCACAATTGAGAAAATGCTTCTATAAGATCTGGTTGTAAGGCATTTTTTTATTTAGTGATTGATTGAGGAGGGTACACACAGCCCATGGTGGGTAGTGCTATCCCTAGGCTGGTGGTCCTAGATTCTATAAGAAAGCAGGCTGATCAAAGCCACAGGAATAAGCCAGTAAGCAGCACCCACCCACCCACACACACACACACACACACACACACACACACACACACACACACACACTGCCTCTGCATCAGCTTCTGCCTCCAGGTTCCTGCCCTGTGTGAGTCCCTGTCCTGACTTCCTTCGATGACAAATAGTACTATGGAATTATAAGCCAAATAAACCCTTTCCTCCCCAAGTTTCTTTGATCATGGTGTTTCATCACAACAATAGGAATGCTAAGTAAAGCACATGCATTCATTTGTAAATGCAGTATATATGCATTGGTATTCATAAGTGTGAGATAAACATGTGTGCTGGAGTATGAGCTTATGTGTACACATGTATATGAAAGCCAGAGGTTGATATTAAGCATCTTCCTTAGTCTCATTCCACATTATATACTGAGGTAGTCCTTGCTGAAAGTGTAACTCAGCAACTCAGAAGGTTCAGTTGGCCAACTGTCTTTCTAATGCTTGAATTATTGGTATGCCACTACACTTCACAACTTTTACAGAGGTTTTGGGGATCCAAACTCTGGTCCTTGTGGGTCTATGACAAGTATTTTATCTACTGTGCTATCTCCCAAGTCCCCATCATTTTGCATTTTCAAAGCCAATGGAAAAAGTATTATTTTCAATATCCTCTGTTGGTTTTTCTATCCAGAGTATTCTCAAACCATCCCTCTACCCACTAACTAACCTGAAAGGATGGGACTGTAAATAAGCCTTTCAATAGGCCCAACACTTTCCTGACATTCCCACTGCTACTATTCTTGATTCCTCATCATCCATAGGGGTATCACTCCTGTTCCTGCACAAAGGTATTAATAGAGGAAAATTTAACATTCCACTGCCAATTCTTTTTAGAGGGTGACTGGTCACTACTAGCCATCATTCTTAAATTGTATCACATACTTCCACATATTTGACTTACAATGTCATGGCCTCATCATTGTTTTCTAGAATATTCTCTACTAAAAGAAAAAAAATATCATGCTTGTAATCAATACTTTGTCTTTTGAAAGCATGATCTGTTGACAATGCAAAAGCTAAGGTTATATTTATTTGCCTTTATTTCAAATACTTTAAAGCATCTTTCAATGTTGCTATCTTCCAGATATTAGCAAAAAATGCTTATTTATAAAAAAAGTTACTGTTGATCTGGAGAGATAGCTCAATGAGTAAAGATGCTTGCTGCCAAGGCTGGCAATCTGATTTTCAGTCCCTGGGACTCATAAGATGGGAGGAGAAGAGTGACTTCTGATGGTTGCCTTCTGCCCACTCCTCATGAACATGCCACAGCATGGGTTCCTGAAACATACACACACACACACACACACACACACACACACACAGGCACATACATGTACACAAAGTGATTAAATACATTAAAGTAACTAAGTTCAAACTTTGTTTTCTTTACACATTTCCCTCTAAGAACTTACCCATGTGCTTGTCATGGAGCAGGTATTAAATATTTTCCAAGTAAAAGCACTACTCATCTGCACCTGCATCAACAGAACAGCCTGGCCTCGATCTAGCCTCTAGAGATGGTCCCGATGGTCCCATCATTACATCTGCACTTTCACCAACACAGCAGCCTGGCCTCAACCCATCCACTACAGATTGATACAGGTTGACAGCTTCCTAAGAGACTTGTTTTCATTTCTGTAAAATAATCTAACAAAACACAGGAAATGTTTAATTGTGAACAGATTAGCCATCCAAGTGTATGTGAGCAGCTGCCTTCCAATGTTCGTCATGTATGGATGATCCTGAGCAGAGGAAAGAAATAACAGGCAGAAACCCAAATTATCTTCTCAGCCCCCAACCAACTGCATCAAGTCTTAACCTGTGTTAGACTTAAGCAACCAAATGCAAAGAAAAATTCAAACAAGGTTTAAACTATAAGATAAAAGGTGATGGAGTGACTGAACATCACAGACCAGAGAATTGAAGTAACTGAGATAATTCAACCAGAAAAAGTACTAAAAATAATAAATTATCATAAATGAATAGGGTTGGGTTATAGATATAGTCATCAGAAAATAGTAAAATGCAGTTGGTGGGAGTTAAGAAATGAGGCAGCTGGGAACTGATGTCCAATGAATATTGTAAACCAACTCCATAGAGCAGACAACAGGTAACCATCCAGTAGGCCATGGTTCTATAGCTCTGTGCAAGCCAGCCAGTAACAATTGCAGCAGAGAAGCCTCCATTTATTGAATATATTATACTTGGTAAATGTGTTGTCTCAAGTTCCTAAAATCCTATAATATAAAATACCCCTGTTTCTTGTTTTTCAAATTTTTAAATGTATGGAAGGTAAAGGAAGTAAGATGGGAAAATTAAAGGATAATTAAACTTTTCTTTGGCCCAAGTGCATCCAGCTAGACATTTTCTAGCCAGCTCCCAACACAGACAATTTATTTAAAGCCGGCCACACACAACACCCCACTCCATATGCCTCAAACTCAGTCAGTGGTAAAGAGTCCAAACCACAGGATGGAAGAAGCAAGAACCAGGGCAGATGGTCAGAGTTTGAGGAGAGTTGAGTAACAATTCATGGTTCACTGCAGATTTCATGAGGAACTAGAGTGTCAGGTTGGTAAACTGAGGCAGAACCTAATGTGTTTCAGAAAGAAAGGCAAAGTTCTTGATAGATGTCACATAGCACGTATACAGTACACCAAATACAACCTATGTGCAGAGAACTGTCAAGCACAAGAAGTAGAAGTAAAAGCCATCATTGTCCTCCCAGGTCTGAGTGGGACTCTAGCAAGGATGCATCTAAGCTTGAAGAGGCTGTGGGGTGGTGGACTCAACAGAAAACAGCTGTGACAGGCACAGCTTACAACGCCCAGGACTTAGAAACAGAAAACCACTTACAAAGACCCTGCCATAACTCCAAACAGATGTTGATGTCCATAAATTTGATGCCCAATTCAATAAAGACTAAAAGTAAAGTCCAGAGCCCTCCAAAGCCTTGTCAGCCTTTTTAGATGGGTGAATTAATGATGAAAACTCAAAGAATTTCCCCATTTATTCAGGATAACTCATTCCTCTAGAATCGCTCACTAACTTTTTAAAAACATTTCTGTGTCCAGTGTCAAACTTACAGGATCTGAATAGCAGATGGCAGGACACAAAAATTTTTTTTCAAAGCATTGTAAAAAATTTTGATGATCTGTATGACTCATCTGCATGAATAAATCTAAAGGCTGCTATCAGGAGTCCCAACCCTGTATCTGTGTGCCAGCTCTGATGAGTATTCTCTCACTTCCCTATTCGGAATCCCTGTGTGACTCTGATACCTCATTTCATATGGCCTGGAACTTTAAGAACCCAACCAGTTGCAGCCCTTCAGCCAGAGAATAGACAGTTCTGCTGTAGCACATAATGGAGTTAGATATCTAACTGGGGACTTCAAACAAGACAGTCTGAGAATGGTGTAGTCAACTGGATAAGAAGGAAACAGCTTGCTAAGTAGTTAAATGAACTGGAAACCACTGGGCTCAATTGCACAGAGACAGGTGTGAACAATGACTGTGAGTCTGCTTCCCTGAAGCAATGGCAGGTGTGCAGGGGGACTAGGTAGGACAATGGCTTGCTTTGCTCGCATCTCCTGGAACTTCCTTTTAGTCCTCCCTTTCTTCTTTTCTGTGTGATAGATTTCAGGTGATAGATCTTGAAGGCTGGCTTCACGATCTCCAACTGGTTTCTCTTTAGAAAAATCATATTTTTTTTTTAATTGAGTGCATTGAAACTATTTAGGTTTGTGTTAAATTGTTCATGTGTGTTAATTTCATTTGATGAGCAACCAGCACCTTAGGTTGACTTGAGCAACTAAGGAATTTTTGATCATTTATCCTAAGGACTCAAAGTTTCTTCTCTTTATCTCTTATTGCTTATGGAGGGATCTTACCCAGTAAATGGCAGGAAGTAATTTCTACCTCCATTTATGGCTCCTGGATAAATTTGCTTCAATTATAGCTTGGATTGAGATTAGGTGAGGGATTAAGTTACTGATAAGGGGGTTGTGTTTTTCACTGTCACTTGCGTATACATAATCCACTTTGATGTCATCCTCTTCCAGTGTGCTTATCAGTTTATCTGGCTAGGTGTTGGCCAAAACAAACAGGAAGTTGCCTACAAACTTGGATTAACCAGTCTATCACTTGCTTTTTCTACTGTTTAAATACAACCAGGAATTAGCCATGAAGAAAAATTAGACTCTTTGAGGACTTAAAAATATAATGGCTTTTCTGAGAGTGTGTTAAATGGGTCAATGCCAAGAAGATAGGGACAGAGAAGAAAGAATTAAGAATTAAGACTCCTTCTGACAAAGGAATGTGATGAATATCACACCCAGGAGAAAGGGTGAACAATGTCATTTTGGTGCCAAGTTTAACTTCTTAGATCTTAAAAGAAGTGTCTGATAATTTCTCTGATAATTTCTCACAAATAGTCAA
Source organism: Cricetiscus sungorus (assembly GCA_030556225.1). Classification (NCBI taxonomy): domain Eukaryota; kingdom Metazoa; phylum Chordata; class Mammalia; order Rodentia; family Cricetidae; genus Cricetiscus; species Cricetiscus sungorus. The sequence goes on from JANBXA010000398.1 coordinate 38,318,547, forward strand.
GATCTAAGAAGCAGCCATCTTTCAAAGATCAACAGATGCCCTAAAAACTGACCTTAAGGGGGAATAAAGGCACCAGCTTTCCCAAACCTGCATTTCCTGCAGTGATGTGGCTATCATCTCAAAAACACTGCCCATTAAAACAGCTGACACAAGATACACCTGAATCTATCCACTTTATCCTTCTCTTGCACAACAGCCTTGGTTTCAAGCCAAAAGAACAGGTAGAAGTTGCCATCCCAGTAAGTTAAATATAGTGAGGGGAATGGAACACCCTCTTATTTTTTTTTTTTTTTTCAAAACAAGAAGGACCTTGCAAAGGGTAAAACAAAATCTTGGCCCTGCTGGATAATGTTATAGTGAAAGGGTGATTTGTGTAGCATAATTATATCACAAAAGCCAAGAAGAATAATAAACAACCCTTGAATTGCTTGTTGTAATAGACAACTCCAAACAATCTATAAAGAACCAATGTCACATAATTTAAAAATAAAACATATAAACAAGTTGGCTGCCTCTGTGAGCTTGACTCTGGCCCAAACTCTATTCCACAGAGTGCAGGAAAAGTCAGGGTTGAAAACCTAGTGGCTAGGTCTCAACTTTCAGCACACTTTTTCTCACTGTGCCTCTTGAAGCCCTTTTTGCATCTTCGTCTGTAAATGGAAATAATAGTGCTATATTCCTGGAAGAGCTGCTAGAAGAACTCAATAATAACAGTCACGCTTTTATTACATAAATGTTTGCTGACATAAGAAGACTTTCAGAACACACTTCTGATACATACATATATCTATATATGAATGTATATATAATATACACTCATATATATATATATATATATATATATATATATATATATATATATATATATGCCTCTCTTAGGATGAAAGAGATGCAGCAATGAACCAGACTGCCAGACTGGTTCAGATACACCAAGAGCTCATTTTTTAACAGAACAACAGAACACAAGATGAGCAGGTCTCTGTGCCTTGGACATTTCAAAGTTAGTTATTCTCCTAGCATTACCAAGGTCCTCCAATTGGCTCCCATAATCCTATGAATTAAAGCATCTTTATGGACCTTTCACAAAGCCAAGGCCTTTGGGAACTCATGGAGTCTAAGGGTGGATCAACATCATTGTGACTACATGATTAGTCAGAGAACAAACATTCCAGGTAAGCAGTTTTGTTTTCTCCCAAAGATTAAATTCATTCCCAGCTGTGGAGACTAATGGGCCCCCGGGATCTTTCTCTATATATTTAACAAGGAGATAACTAAGTGGCAAAGTCAACAACAATCAGAAGGCAGGTGCAAGGAACCAAGCAACTCTCTTACAAATGTTTTTCCTTAAGGGAAACACGACACACCTTTAATACCAGAGCTGTGAGAGCAGCATCATGGGGAGAAGACTGCAAACCAGGAAGAGATTCCCATGAGCAACCAGCTTAAACTCTGATCTCTGCCAGAATGGAGTTTAATTCACACACTCCTGTGGCTTGATCATCCAGGCTAATATCCTTGGACTCAAGTTTGAATAAATTCTTCACTCTGACTGTCAGATCTAAACAATCACTCAAGTGATTAGTTTCTTTGAAATATCTCTGCCATTTTTTTTTCTTTTACCACCTCCTGCCTAGATTCCCAAGGGTCCCACAGTAATCTTTTAGATTCTCCAAGTTCATATTACCAATAACTACCCCAGAGGAAGTATCAAACATAGTCCTCTGAAGTCACATTTCAGCTTAAAAAGTAAACTTCACGTGGTCCTTTAGTCTCACCTTTTCTATCCTGTTTTTAAGTTCCTGCATCATCTGACCACACCCTACCAATTTAGCTTTGCATTCCAGTTAGACTGGCTTCCTCATCAGGCTCCCATGGATACACAAGACACTCCCCTGTATAGCTGCCCTTCTTCTTTACATAGGTTATTGGCCCTGTGTGGGATAGACAACTCTCTAAAATCAAAGCAAAACTCTGCTCACCCTCTAGGACTGAGAGTTAGCATTATCTCAAGCCTGACTGCTCAAGAAGCCTTCCCTCTATGCTTTAAAAGAAGAGGGCCATCTCACATATGCCTGGACTTGCCTGCATAACTAGATCACAAATCAGATCACTGGGGAAGATGCTGATTCCCCATGCCAAATACAACCTTAAGCACATTTAATTTTCTCCCTTTGAGTAATTTTGCATTCCCTTACTGCTGTCTGGGATTTTTTTTGATAAATTTGTCACCAATATTGAATTCGGAATGTCAACTTAGAACTACATTTCAGTAAAGCCTCCACATGTTCTCTATGAGAAAGGGCATTAGAGAAGTGAGATGAATTACAGCACAATGATCATGGAAATCTGGCATCTGGATTCCAGGCCACTGCTAACCAAGCTCTGTTATTCCAGGCAGGCCACATTCGTCCATGTAAAATGAAAGGGCTGAACTGTGTGGATTCTGTCATCTCTGCTACTTAGTTATTTCTTTAATTTTAAATTTGCTAGTAGGGCAACAAGTCTAAGCTGGTTCCCTATAGAGAGTAGAGGGGTTTCTCTTCAGGAAATAGGATATGGGGCTTTCCATTTATAATCACAATGTTAATTATCAAAGTTCTTATAAAATATTCTTACATATTAGATAATGTTTTCTATTAATCTTCTAGGTCCAATACTAAAGTTATAATTGATTAATTCTCACTCAGCATATCTTTTGAACTACCTTATAATTGGACTATCTTGAATTTGGACATCATGAAGCTATACAAAATTTTTAATTAAGTTCAATTTGAGATTAGGTGAAAAGGAATCTGAGGATACATATTGAATGTCAAAATGTAGAACTAAGAGGATGTTATAAATAAATCATGGAGACAAATATTTCTCCTACTTTCTAACCAAATGTTTATTTTTATCAAGAAATCCTGCCAAAGTCTGCTAGGAATCTCCAAGATCTTTGTTCTTTTCCATTTATTTTGTAGGGTCCTAAGGATAAATTCCTTGATTTGTGGGAGGAGAGAGGAAATGAGCTAAAAAAAAAAAAAAAAAAAAGCACTTGTGAACAATACTTTGTAAACAATGGAGTCAGGTAAGCATTTTGAAGGAGACTAGATGACAAGAAAGAAGTTATGTCAAAAGAGGGTCTTCAAAGACATCAGTCCCAGGAGCAAATTAAATGTTCCATAAATCTAGTCTCAGACTGCTTCTCCTTTGGAGAGCCCCTTCATGTATTTGTTCTTTTATTCATTCTTCCAGTACCTCAGTAGCACTCAGTAGCATGTTGGCCACTTAAGACCAATATATGAAAAGATAGTGTTCAAAATTTAAATAACTAACCACCACTGGTTTACACATATTAATCCCAGCACTTTCAATGCAGAGGCAGGTGGATCTCCATGAGTTTGAGGCCAGCTTAATCTACATAGTGAGCTTCAGGAAAAACAGGGCTACACAAAGAGACTCTGTCTCAAAACAAAAATTAAAAAGAGAAGAGAAGGAAAAAAGAGGAGGACTACTATGACAATGACAAAAATAATAACCACAATGATGAGGAAGGTGAGGCCATGAAATTTAAAGGCAACTGCGATTCACATTAGCACAGTCCCTCAATGAGCACTGGCTATACATTATTATATAATTATAACACATTATATACATAATGTGTTCTCATCACATTAGCCTCAGTACCATTTCCTCACTATTACACAAATGAAGACGCTAAGGCTTTGGAAAATTCAGTAATTTACCTTAGGACCCTTGCTAGAAAGTTTCAAGGCCCATTTCCAACCTGGTTCTTCTGGATCTACAGATTGGTGACAAAATGTTTGCCCAGCATGTGCAAGGCCTTAGTTTCAATCTCCAGTACCAGAAAACAAATAGACAACAAGAACAAAAAATACCAAAACCACAGTCTGTCCCACCCTATACCTAGGACATTCCAGCCCAAACCCACACTGATACTGACTCATGAGACAACATGATAACAGAAACATATACAAGGTCCTGCACCCTCTGCTATTTACAAGCATCTCCAGCTCTACCAAGATGTACTTGGGAACCTGTACATTAAAACAAATCTGAAAGCAAGGGAAAGTTATTAGGTAGCTGGTCTCCCTTCAGAGCTCAGAGGAATGAATGCATCCCTCTGTGAAGTTGCAACTATAGCATCAGATTTCAGCAACAGAGGAAGCTGGTGTGTGTGAAAGTACACAGCATGTAATATATGGCAAAGAGGCCACAGGGAAACCAAAAAAAAAGACTATGATTACTTCCTAGTCTCCACTAATTTCTAAACACACACACACACACACACACACACACACACATGCATGCACACACCTGGGTGCAGTAAAGCACTCTATTGCCATAAAAGTTCCTTTTATTTTAAACATACACCTTCTTCCCACAAAAACAAAATTAATAATAAGTAAATATGGCACATGTTTGAAAACTAAAATATAATAAGAAGAGTAAGGAGGAGGAGGGAAGAGGACGGAGTAGGAGGAGGAGGAGAAAGAGGAGAAGAAAGAAGAAAGAGGAGGAGGAATTCTCTTCCAGAAAAGAAAAGCCCTAGGAGAGGGGCAGTTGCAACACTGGTGACTCTGTGGCTGTTTGGTTCTCTGTAGGCTGAGCAGCCAACAGAACTAAGAGAACCACAGAGGGGCCTAGGGATCACAGGCACAGAGAAATGTGAAGCTTCCAGGCCCTAGAGAGGATGCTGAGCTCCATGGGAATGAGCCCCACCTGCTCTAAAACCAGCTCCAAGCCCTCATGGAGATGTATTCCGAATCAGGGCACTGGCAAGAATGCTTTCCTTATATGCCTGCATACCCATAAAACCTTCCGTGGGCTATCAGGGATGACAAGCCCTTAGTGAAGGGACAAACACGCAAACAAAGGGTTTGGAAAAGAAGTCATCATTAACTCCGGAAGTTGGAAAGAGAACTGGATCTTATTAAGGGTTATGTCACAGGCTTTGTGCTAGGGACTTTACTACCTAATCCTCACAATAGCTCTTAACTTCTTGGTATTGACTTCTTTTAGTGAAAGAAAAATAAGCGAGTCTGAGAGACATTGATTATTTTAGGTAAAGACCACACAGCCAGACAGCAGGGTCAGAACTACAGTCTGTCCTCAGAGTAGGACTTCTTCCTGTGCAAAGCAAGCTGTAAGAAATCCTGTTGGGAAGACAAACACTCACAGCATCATGTATTTGCATAATTTCCACCTATTTGTTTGGCCAGAATTATATGTACTAATCAGCCACTATAAGCTTTATCTTTTAAAAGTGAAACTTCTTTGACTTTTCTAGTTCGTTTCATTAGCAGTAACTACTACTAACAGAATGTCCAAAAGATATAAGAACTCACATATGTGTATATAGGCTTCTTTTTTTTCAGGTCCTCTGCTTCAATGTGCATTTCATTGGCAGAAACCATTAAAAGAATCTCCCTCCTTTGTGGATATTAACTTACTTAACTAGCCTTCTAAGAAAGATGCTTACTTAAAATTGTGTTTAATCTTTTTCTGTTACAAGCAATGTTTTACAAATATTCTTGTACAGTTTCATTGAAGACCCATGCTAGAGTAATTTGGGGGATAATCTTGGAAGTAAAATTCCTTGTTCAAGAGCATTGGACTGCATGCATTTAAATTCTTGATGGTGTTACAGAGACGTTAACGGACCAATATGGAAGAACTAGATTTTTAGTGAAGCAAAGGAGGTCTCTGGCCATGGGTAGCATCCCAGCTGGCTTGGTCAGTCATCTGGCTAAAGGACCATTCTTCAGGAATGCAGATTCTTGAGTCATGCTGAAGACACAAAAGGAAAAGTTATTCTTTTAATGAGTTAATGTACTGTTCCTTCCCAGAATTCCTGTTCCTCCTTCAGTCTCCTGCGGGGCAGCAGACATGGAGTTTTGCAAATGTGTCCACTTTCCTGAATCACTCAGAAAAACGTCACTTCTTTTCATCTCTTCATCTCTTTTCTAAGCAAGCTTTCTCAAACACTGTGAGCTCCACTCTTTCTCCTTACCATGTGGCTGACTTCCATTCTGGAAGATGTACAGTCAACACCTATTTTGGTGTTTGTTTGTTTGTTTGTTTTCTTTTAAAATCTAACACTATCCTCCGACTTCCTTTTGAATACATTTTAAAAATTTATAAACTAAACTAAGAACCCAAAGACGGTACCCCAACTTCCTTGGTAACAATAGTTAAAACAAAATCCCTAAAGGAAAGAGCATGCACTAGTTTACACACCTTAAAATACACAAATACATGCTTTACACTTCAGTTTTCTCTTCCAATGTATCCAAAACTTCACTCTTTCCTATCTTTAGAAAACAAAAACAAAAACAAAACAAAAAATACGTCCCTGTGTTCACAGTCTTCTTTGAAAGTTATAGACTTCCTTCACCATATACAAGGGAAATCTTACTTATTCAAGCCTGGACATTATAGTTCTGTTCCTGGCATGAAGAAAGGGTTGGGGAGTTCCTTGAACTCCAGAAGATGCTGACTGAAGCATATGATTGTTATTAGATGATGCTGGCATGGGAAGAAGATGGAATAAGTCCCTGCAAACAAGTAGTTGGCAGTGGTGAATGACTCAGCTTCCAAGAGCACTGTTAGAGTCATTATAGGCATCTGGTAACCTCACCAGACCACTGCACAACAGGGCTAGTGCAGACTGTGAGCCAGGAAGGGGGACACCTGCTCCAAACAGAGCTATTGAGAATCTACTGTCTGCCTTTGTTTGTTAAGGAAAGATATCACAGGAGAGGGACAAAATTTTAGAAACATCAGACTAAAGAAAGGTTAAGAAGAATTAGACAGACTTTCCCAGCTATACCAAAAGGAAATAAGGAAAAAAATAGAAAATGAAACACTATATATCCAAAAATTAAAAAAAAAATACCCTTACTGGATTCACACACCAATGTTTTCTTGCATTGATACAATCTAATCAAAACTGCAGGACCCAAGCAGGGATCCCAGGCTTCAAAGATTGTCTTAGCATTGCTTCCTCAACTGCAAAAAGTCTGAGGACATTTGTAAAATGTTTCTCTTTTATCCGGCAGTTATTTAACATCTTGGAAAAAAGAGCAAGCTGATAGTCATGATCTGTAGAGCACAAAGAGGAAGAGTAATGGCACAACTGGCATTAATATTACCCGGCAGAGAGAGACCTTGTCTCTAGAGGGAATCCAGAGATCCCAATAGAGGTCACATTAATTATCATCTGTTATTAATGATCAACAGATACTACATGATTAAAACAGCACATGGATGTACATAGCTAACACAATCTGTTTAAAAATCGGTTGGTTGCTTTACCCAGCTGAATATTTTGACCACTTAGTAAAGGAACCCTCAAAAAGCAACAGAACTCCTTTTAATTACATGTGGGGTGTTCTTCCTAATTTTCCCAATGAGCAACCAATGGTATAATGTCCTATCAACATTACTGGAAGCTGTTTGACTCTGTGTAGATAAAATCAGATACTCGATATATGTTTCAGGCTTAGTATGTTGTTATAAAAATTACAGAGCTCTGCCAGATGTGGTGGTGCAAATCTTTAATTCCAGCACCCAAGAAGCAGAGGCATGAGGATATCTGTGAGTTCAAGGCCCGCCCGATCTTCATAGTAAGTTCCAAGATAGCCAGGGAGAGATAGAGAGACCCAATCTCAAAACAAAACACAACAAATTTACAGAGCTGAAGCATGACTTAATAAAGAATTGTTTTAACCCTCTGGTCTGAAACAGTAAGTTAATCAACTTCATAGGTCATTGGCAGCTCTTGTGTAGCATGTGTTATTTCCCATCCCACATCATGTCAGCTACATATACAAACTGATCAGATTTGCTATGTTTTCTTCTGTGTCTCTGAAATATCGCCAAATCAGTCACTGCTCCTTTCAAGTGCCATCCATCCCTATGTATATGTTTGTTTCCTTCTCATTGATTGAGTTTGGTTGAGAAATTAATTGAGTATCATTTGGATAGAGGAAAAACTAGCTTGGAATACATATCTTCCAATTGCATCTCAGGAGTCATTTACCTCAGTCTGACTTTTGGCTTATCTTTCTTTCTCCAGGACAGTGACTATACGAAGAAATTCCATGGACAAGCAGAAACACCAATCTATGAAAAAATAGGATTACAAAAATTATCATTCTAATAACAAAATAATTAACTTAAACTCAAATTTTGGATAAGGTGATCAGTCCCCTAAGTGGACTAAGTGCACTAAGTGGAATAATTAAAAAAAAATAAAAAATTGGCCAGCCCTGAAGAAACCAAGGCAGAAGCAGAGGCCAGTGGATCTCTGTGAGTTCCAAGCTAGCCTGGTCTATATAGGAAATTCCAGGCCAGCAAAGGCTACAAAGTGAGACTCATTCTCAAATAAAATAACCAACCAAATAAATAAATAAACAAACAAACAAACACATATTCAGTCTTGTCTCTCTTTTGTAATATACTCTATTATATAATCAGGAAGAAATGTGAATAAAACCACTAATGATAATGTAGTATATAATAATGCATTAAATTTAACAAAATATTATGATAAAGCAATTATCTCCACCAACACTTGAGTAATATCATTTATCACAGAATTATATCACAGCTAGTCATGTAATTATTGAACAAATGAGAAATGTATAGTTAGTTAATGTAGTATCCATTTCTTCATAGCTATAGATTAAGAGTTGTAATTTTTGCCTGGCAGGTTTTACAGAGCATTAATGCCTACTTAGACAGCCAGTAAATAGCCAATAGAATAAGTACCACGTTGATAAAAATTCATGCAACTGTTTGAAAAGTCAAACAGTTTACAGCTGTTTTTCTTTTAATTCATCTGTTAGGAGCAAAAGACGTTAGCAGAGCCTTGGAGTTCTTCATCATGTGAATCCTGTAATACAGATAAATATTCCAAGAAATGCTAGCCATCCTCCAAATATTCATTTTACTCCTAAAGTAATTCAGCTTTCTAAATCTATCTGCTAACCAGCCCCAACTCACCTTGCCTCCCGAACCAACCCAATGTATTTAGAATCCTGCAGTATTAGTCCTCACCTGACTGTTTCACACTTTACAACTCACTCACCTCACCATAAAAGCATTGGCAATTTTTAGTACCGTTATGAGATGTTCAAGTCTGACATCTGTCATCAGCCCACGCCCAGCTACTTTGTTTTACCTCTGACTCACCAGCAACCATCAATGGACTCCTTAATGATAACGTTTTAATTGAACACATTTACACTTCTTACTACACACAGGCCTTGTTTTAAATCCTTTACAAGTTTACATACAGCTTTATTCTTCTGAAAACTCCGTTAGATAGGTACAGAAAAGGTCGACGGAGACTAAAGATGTGTGATTTGTTGCTCCAAGTCTCAGAGCCTATAAATGGCACAATCAGGACTCAGATAGAGGCAGTCTGGCCCTAAGTGCCCTAAACTACACCCGAGGCTTTGAGGCAATGGGTTTATTGCAAGGACAATTACAGGGATGGGCTAATTATATTTTAATCTTCAGCAGCTGACAGGGTACACTAACATAGAAATGAGATTAGTCCCCACATAAATCTCTAAAAACATCAAGTCAATTTAGCAGGCCCTCCAGGTCTTCTGTTTTCTTAAACACCATGAAAACAAGCCAAAATAATTCAACTGTGGTTCTCACACTGAGAAATTCCAAATGCCCTGGGTGGAAAGTGACTTTTTTCCTTAAGTGACTGAAATAGACATGTCAATTTTCTAGACAGTTTTAACTGTAACTCTAGTGCTAACCCTTGTTTCCTGGTCTGAGCTGAGGGGTCCAGCACCACTAGGGAAGGAGGGAGGAGGCATGGCATTTTTGAGGTATTGAGACCCATGCTGACTTTCTAGCTTTTCTCTCTTAGTCAAGAATAGGAGAGAGCATCTGCTGGCTGCTGGGGGGGGGGAGTTGGAGGGGGATTGGGGTGGTAGCGGGGGAAGTGTACGAGGTCAGGTGGTTGAAAACAAATGTGCACAAGCTGCTGTGGTGGGAGAAATGTACGAGGTCACGTGGCTGAAAACAGAATTGTGCATAAGCTGCTGTGGTGGTGGTGGTGGTGGGAGTAGGAGATCACGTGGTTGAAAACAGAAGAGTTCACATGCTGCTGTGGAGGGGGATGCATGAGGTCACATGACCAAATGCCCCTGGATGTGATGTCCTTCTCCCCATGGTCTAACTACTGATTGTAAACCACACTTTGGGATCTTTTTATTGTCCCTTTGGGTTTTCACAAAAATAAGAAAGACAGTATTATATAGAGACTGCATCTATGCTTCTATTGTACTTAGAAGATCATAATAATATTTCAAATTTTTTCTAATTAATAATGAAAATATTGAAAATAGCAAATGATTCTACTGTTGAAAGCAGTAGAGCAAGACATGTATGTATGCAATAGATAACGTGCACATAGATAAAATGCACTGCTACTGTGATGAAACACAATGACCAAAACTTGAGCTTCCATACCCCAAGTCATAATCCACTGAGAGATGTCAGGGCAGGAACTCAAACTAAGTGCAAACTGGAAAGCAGGAGCTGAGGCAGAGGCCATGGAGGGGTGCTGCTTAGTGACTTGCTCTCTTGGTTTGCTCAGCCTACTTTCTTATAGAACACAGGACCACCAGCCAGAGGTGGCACCATAATGGGCTGGATCTTCCCCCAATCACTAATTAAGAAAATGCCCTGAAGGTCTACTACAGCCTGATTTTATGGAGGCATTTTCTCAATTGACATTCCCTCCTCTCAGATGATTCTAACTTGTGTCAAGATAACATGAAAGTATGCAGCACACATGGTATCATCCTGTTGCTCTCATACATCACTAAGTCTACATAAGCAGATTTTCACTCTTTCTCCACTTCCAGGCTCTGCTTCAGCTCAACAATGTCATCTTCTCCTATGAGGTACCATGTAGGGTTCTATAAGCCTTCTGCAAAGTCCTTCAAGCATATCCACTTAGATGCCCTCCTCCCAACATTATGAAAATCTGTATTCTCATACTCCATATTCCTCTCAGCAGCTCTGCATCCTCTTCCTTCTACTTGGGGATGGAGGTCAAGACATAGATCCTTCCTCCTTTGTCAGAGGCCAATGGTGTCTGCTCACTGCTTGCTTACTCCTACCTCAAGAATAGCCTCTCTTCTGGAGCATGAAGTTTCACAAAGCATGAGTTCTCTCATGAAACTGCCTTATCTAGGCATAAATATCTCTTGTTCCTTCAAACGCTTGACTTGAAACTTATAGACCAAGAAAGACTGTATCATTTTTTGCTTGGTGCAATTATTTTTTAAAGTCTACAACATTAAGGCTGAACCTGTCAGTCAAGCCAGCTGAAAGGGAGCACATGCCTAACTCAGCTCAACAGAGAAGGTCATTCTAGAAACTGAACTGAGAGACTCTGAACTAGCCCTGGGCTAGCCCAGAACTCCACTCAGTAAGAAGCTATCGAGGGAAGTAATTTTACACAGGGAGACAGCATATGCAAAGTCACGTGTTAGATGAGTCAAGATTCAAATAGATTGTCACAAATTGTCTAGGCAATATAATCCAGGTACCATTTTGATACCAAATAAACACAATCATTATTATTGGAGCAGAAGAGTATCATGGAAATCAATTGATCTAATGCCTGCAAGTAACAGACAAGAAGAGTAAAGCCCAACATGATCATCTTTAAGCTAATATTAGTTCAGAGAAGGGACTAAACTCAGTCTCTCACTTCTACCTACACGTTGGAACTCTCAACTGACCCTACCAAATAAACATCTGTACTGAGTTGAGAAAGAGCATGAACTATGTCAACACTTTTTAAAAAAATATTCCTAGACTACTTCACAAAGGTGAGGAAGAAAACAGCCACTCTCTTAATAGTAGCATTGATGTTTTTAAAAAAAGAAGCTCCCTTAATGCTCAGAGCACTTCTTTAAGATATGTTTTATTGTTCGTATCTGTTGTACAGATGAGTACAATTCATTAAAGCTGTTACCTGGCTATTAAATAGAAGGTGAGTAGTGGGTAGCCAGGAATAGCCATTTGTATTCCTTTATTTTCATATTCCTTTACATGCAGTTGTTTAGTCATACATGTTATCAAATAAATTTTTAAAATGGACAAACACATATTAGGTTGTTCATGTGGTATAATTTGCCTTTTAAAAGAAAAAACACAGATATCTATTAATAGAGGGCTACTTTAGTAAATTAGGGCATGTCTCAATTATTCACTGTAAAAATAAAGGGGGAAAGCTCTTGGTACTGATATGGGACAAAATGCCAAAAAGAGAACAGTTAAGATAAAAATGAAAATAATAGCAAAGATTTAAATATGATGTTCTTGACTAGCTTTTGTCACAGAGATGAATATGCTAATTAATCTGATTATGTAAGGAAGGTAACCATCAAGAAATTAGTGACAGTTGCCTCTGAAGTGAAAAGGACAGATCAGGGACTAGGATATGAGATGGGAATAAAATGTTTACATTTACACATGTGAAAATAAGATTATTAAGACCTAGCAACTACTTATGTTTCCTTGAAATTGTCGACTAAATATTTTTAACCTAAAAGAAATTTTCAACTTGTATGAAATAAACTTTAACTTGTATGAAGTAAACAAGTGTTTTAAATCCTCAAATAATTACTTATATTTTACTTCAAAGGAGCTTTTTGAAAAATCAGTCTTCTTAACTCCCTGCCAAGGTATTGATTCATTCCTGACTCATCGGGGAAAATAAATAAGTAGCTCAATATGTAACTGGCGGGCTGCCAGTTGGACAGGGAGCTCTGGGCAAGGAATGTGGGTAGGGGGTGACAGGAAGGGTATGAGTTACCTAAGAGGTAGTTCAGAGTGCTGCTAAAAGTCCATCCCTAATTCTCATTTATTAAAGAGAGGGAGTCAAAGCTTAGAACGTGTGAGTTATTCAACAAAACCATTCATATAAAGTAAATTGAATTCTTAGGTCCCAACACACACTTCCTGCTTCCATCTACATGCACAAGACAAATAATGAAAACAATTGATTTGACACTAAATTTTCCAACTACTTTCATTCCACCTCTTATATTTCATTTTGATCCATATCTGCCAATTAGGGCTACATTCCCTATTTAGGAGGATGACTTCTGTAGTAAACTGGGATCAAATGAGAAAAATGGAGCTTGTTACAGATTGCAAGTCTATATTGCATCTCCACAAGTTCATATTTTGGTGATGTAACCCTGCCCCCACCCTGCAATGAATCCTATTTGGAAATGGGACTTCTGAAGTTCTATGGCGTCACAAGGATACACCCTTTCATTATTAGTGGATATTGTACAAGAACAGCAGAAAGCTTTCTCTATATCCCCCTTCTCCATTTCCTCTAAGACTGGCTATGTGAGGGGATAACAAAAGGAAGGATGGTTTCTCCACATCATTAATAGTTATATCAGCTAAAATGTAGTGATAGGGTTTCAGAAAAGTCACATCTAAGAAAAAAAAAATCTGATGTTTCTTACCCAAAGATCATTATACAACAGGCTACTGCCTAATTTCCAGGAGCCCAGATAAATATAATGAGTAAAATAACTAAGATAAAACATGCAAAAGATATTTATTCTGATAACAAAGAAATGCCAATGACAACAACAGTTTAACTATCCAATATGCACAGTATTGTAAAGGGGTTTAAACTGAAGGTCCCAATTTTTTTATGGTGGTTCTACTCACATGTTTTGTTTTGTTTTATGTTTTTGGTTTTTTTTAATTTCACAATAGCACAAAAGCATTCAATACAAACTAGTTGGTTGTTTTAATGTTTGCCTGGTAGCAATATAAAGCAGACACCCTCCCAAGATACAGGACAGCAATAGAAAATCACCATTCTCAATCAGCCATATAGTCATGAGGTTAAATGGGTACATCCCAGGAGCCATGACCGACTCATAGCCATAGGGGCAAATGCAGCCCAACATAAATGATAAACTTACTTAAACATTGGGGGGAAATTTTGTGAATTTTTCAGGGATGGGTAGGTTCTCAGATGTGAACTTTACAGATGACAACATATGTTGTAATGTCAAAATATTGGACATGCCTGCCTACTTATGGAGCTGTTAAGCTATAGTGTTAGGAAAAATATGTCTATTAAATGAATTTCACTTTTTAAAACAATTTAAGTGAAAACAATTTATTTTATATGTCAGTCCCAGTTCCCTCTCCCTCCCCTCCTCCCCTGGTCCCCACTGACCCCCTATCCCATCCCCTTTCTGCTCCACAGGGAGAGTGAGGTCTTCCATGGGAGATCATCAAAGTCTGTCACATCACTTGGAGCAGGGTCTAGGCCCTCCCCAAGTGTCTATGATAAGAAAGTATCTTTCTATGTGGAATGGACTCCCAAAGTTCATTCATACACTAGGGATGAATACTGTTCCACTACCAGAGGTACCATAGACTGCCCAGGCCTCCTAACTGACACCCAATGCAGGGGGTCTTGTCAGTCCTATGCTTGTTTCCCAGCTATCAGACTGGGGTCCATGAGCTCCCACTTGTTCAGGTCAGCTGTTTCTGTGGGTTTATTCAGCATGCTTTTGATCCTTTTGCTCATCACTCCTCCTTCTCTGCAACTGGATTCCAGGAGTTCAGCTAATGTTCAGCTGTGTATCTCTGTTTCTGCTTCCTTCATCTACTGGATGAAGGCTCTAGGATGGCATATAAGGTAGTCATCAATCTCATTATAAGGGGAGAGCATTTAAGGTAGCCTCTACACTATTGCTTAGATTGTTAGTTGGAACCGTCCTTGTAGATCTCTGAACATTTCCCTAGTGCCAGATTTTTCTTTAAACCTTCAATAGTATCTCTTTTATTTCTCTCCTCTGTTCTTTCCCTGACTCAATCTTCCTGCTCCTTCATATCCTCTTCTCCCCTTCTCTATCCCCTAATTCCCACTCCCCTTCCTCCATACTCCCAATTTGCTCAGAAGAACTTGTCCCTTTCTCCTTCTCTGGGGGACTAATTATGTCTTTCTTAAGGTCCTCTTTGTTTCATAGCTTCTCTGAAGGTGTGGGTTGTAGACTGGTAATCCTTTGCTCTATGTCTAATATCTATATATGAGTGAGTACATACCATGTTCTTCTTTTTGTGATTGGCTTACCTCACTCAGGATGGTTTCTACTAGTTCCATCTATTTGCCTGGGAATTTCAAGATTCCATTATTTTTTTCCTCTGAGTAGTACACCATTGTGTAAATGTACCACATTTTCTTTAACCATTCTTCAGTTGTGGGGCATCTAGGTTGCTTCCAAGTTCTGGGCATTACAAGCAATGCTGCTATAAACATAGCTGAACAGATGTGTTTGTTGTATGAATGTGCATTTTTTGGGTACATGCCGAAGTGTGGGATTGCTGGATCTTGAGGAAGACTGATTCCCACTTTCCTGAGGAACCACTGTGTTGATAACCAAAATGGCTGTAAGAGTTTGCACTCCCACCAACAGTGGAGCAGTGTTCCCTATTACGAGCAGTTTTCCATCAACCTGGTCCCAGAGCTGCCTCAGTCCCAAAATAACACATAGAGACTCTATTAGTTATAAAGCTTTTGGCCGATGGCTAGAGCTTCTTATTAGCTAGCTCTGTCTTAAATATAACCCATTTCTATCAATATAAATGTTTCCACGTGGTGTTATATTACCAGACAAAGGGTCCTACACCTCTTCCCTCATATCTTACATCTTGACTCTTCTTTATTACCACTCCCAGAATCCTCCTTATCTCCTAGTCCTACCTATCTAGCCTTCCTATTTGCCAACAGTGTTTTATTCATTAACCAACAAGAGAAACATATTTATAGAATGACATCTCCCATCAGTTTCCCTTTCTCCACATCCTCTCCAGCATAAATTGTCATTGGTGTTTTTGATTTTAGCCATTCAGAGAGTATTAAGATGGTATCTCGGAGTTGTTTTGATTCATATTTCCCTGATGGCTAAAGATGTTTCTCTTTTCCTTCTTCTTCTTCTTCTTCTTCTTCTTCTTCTTCTTCTTCTTCTTCTTCTTCTTCTTCTTCTTCTTCTCCTTTTCTTTTCTAAAACCAGGGTTTTACACTTATTTCAATGGTTCAGAAAATATATGCATACATATATACATGTATATTCATGTCATATATACATGTGTGTCTGTGTGTGTGTGTGTGTGTTGTGTGATTAAAAAACAAAGAAAACATAGTAAAACACTGAAATTAGGAATCTAATTACAGAGTTTGAAAATTCCATTGTATTTCCTTGCTTTAGGATTTTAAACATAAGGACACACACTTCTGTAATCACACAAAGTTAATCTACACTGTCTACAAGTAGAAACACTAGCAGCAAAGTGATAATTAGGAACAATGCAATTCTTGGAAGGATAAGCTTATGAGGGAGAATATCACAGGAGCTTCCGATATTGAATTCTCATAATGAATCTGAAGCTCAAGCCTAGAGAGTTGATATTCCCAAATACATATAATTTTATACCCTAACAGAAAAATATAGTATCTCTACTCTAGTATGAATGTTGGATTTTCCTTTCTAGTTGTTAATTATATAGTCCACACATTTTTCTGAGCATGTATTTCCAAGCTTGGAAAAGGTAAAAACAATGGGATGACATATATAAAAGTATCTTTGAAGGAAAATCACTCGTGTGTGTGTGTGTGTGTGTGTAAATAAATAATTTTGCTTTTTAAGATTAAGAAAGATTTTGTTAAGGAAGTCACACTCCTGAGGTCAGGCTATGGAAATGTACTCGCTGTGAGCTAATCACCTTATTTTTCTAAGTTTTGATACAATCACTGATTCTCAGCACTGGATAGTGTGACAATGGATACTATCTTTTTCTAAATAATTTCCATAGATTGTACAACATGCCACAGTAAGATTGCACACATACTCTGTATATGCAGCCTAAGTTTTATTGTGAAAACCTGAAAGTTTCTGTTGTTCAAATGTTATAAATAACTATCATTGCTCATGTGTCAGTTCTGCCTGTTTTGACTGCCTCATTAGGATGTCAGTGTATGCTGAGTGCTCTGCAGCTGCATCCGTGATGTCAAGCCACCTAAGTGCCTCTGTTTTCATCATCCGAAGCAGTGCCAGCATCCACTGTCCCCTGTCCTTTTGTGACTTCTTCTGCCATTAGAACCTGGATTTTCAGTATTTACTGAAGTTTCAGGTTCTTTATTAAATGGAATAACAATGTCTTCTTTCTTCCTACATTTTGCACAAACTTCAAGTTTACAAGTACATGGTCTACGGCCTACACATTATGTGCTAAGAGTCTTTCACTGTCTTTTGTAAACATTTAACACACTTCTTAGCTTTTGACAGTGGTTTGCACTTGGTGTATTTTACACGCCACTTAAGGACTTCTTTGCAGCGCTGACATACTCCATCATGAAGTTTTGCATCGATTTTCTTGGGCTGAGCACTCTTATAGAACTTGTCATTTTTGAAGTTGAATGTACTCTGGTGCTTCTGAGGCCTGGACCAAGCCATATTGCCTTTCTGGGAACTCATCACCAAATCACAAGCACCTCAAGTTGGTGCAGCCTGTGTGTTACCCCCAGTTTCTCTTCTAAGAGGTGCCATGTGGCTGGATTTATATTGAGGTCTTTGATCCATTGGGACTTAAGTTTTGTGCAATAGATATGGATATATGTACAGTCTTCTATGCCAGCACCATTTGTTGAAGATGCTTTCTTTTTTTTCCATTGTATCATTTTAGCTTCTTTGTCAAAAATCAGGTGTTTGTAGGTGAGTGGGTTAATATCAGGATTTTCAATTCGATTCCATTGGTCTACCTATCTATTTATGTGCTAAGGCCAAGTTGTTTTCAGCACTATCACTCTATAGGAGAGCTTGAAGTCAGGGATGTTGATACCTTCAGAACTTCTTTTATTGCACAGAGTTGATTTGGCCATCCTGGGTCTTTTGTTTTTCCATATAAAGTTGAGTATTATTCTTTCAAGATCTGTGAAGAATTGTACTGGTACTTTGATGGGGATTGCATTGAATCTGTAGATAGCTTTTGACAAGATTGCCATTTTTACTATGTTGATCCTACCTATCCAAGAGCATGGGGGATCTTTCCATTTTCTGGTATCTTCTTTAATTTCTTTCTATAATAACTCAATGTTCTTGTTATACAGGTCTTTCACTTGTTTGGTTAGCATCACAACAAGATATTTTATGTTGTTTGTGGATATCATAAATGGTGATGTTTCTCTGATTCCTTTCTCAGCCCATTTATCATCAGTATATAGTAGGGCTACTGATTTTTTTTGAGTTAATCTTGTATTCTGCCACTTTGTTAAAGGTAATTTTCAACTGTGGGGGTACCCTGGTAGAGTTTTTTTGGGTCACTTATGTAAAATATCAGATCATCTGCAAATAGTGACAGTTTGACTTCTTCCTTTCAAATTTGTATCCCCTTGATATCTTTTTGTTGTCTTACTGCTCTAGCTAGAACTTCAAGTATAGTATTGAAGAGTTATGGAGAGAGTGGATAGCCTTGTCTTGTTCCTTATTTTAGAGGAATCACATTGAGTTTCTCTCCATTTAGTTTGATGTTGGCTGTTGGTTTGTTGTATATTGCTTTTATTATGTTTAGGCATGTTCCTGTTATCTCTGGTCTCTCCCAAGACCTTTATCATGAAAGGGTGTTGGATTTTATCAAAGGCATTTTCAGCATCTAGTAAGACGATCATGTGGATTTTCTTTTTCAGTTTGTTTATATGGTGGATTGCATTGATGAATTTTTCATATATTAAGCCATCCCTGCATCCCTGGGATTATCCTACTTTACTTGCTCATGGTGGATGATTTTTCTGATGTGTTCTTCGATTCGATTTGCCAGTATTTTATTGAGTATTTTTTCATCAATATTCATAAGGGATATAGGTCTGTAGTATGCTTTCTTATTTGTGTCTTTGTGTGGGTTGGTTACCAAGGTAATTGTAGCCTTGTAAAAAAAGTTTGGCAATAACCCTTTTGCTTCTATTGTATGGAACTCTATGAGGAGTATTGGTATTAGCTGTTCTTTGACTTTCTGGTAGAATTTTGTACTGAAAACATCTGGCCCTGGGCTTTTGTGATGGGAGATGTTATTCTGTATATATGTTTCTCATACTTGTTAATAAAGCACCATTGGGCCAATGAGATAGCAAGATAGGCGGGGCTAGGAGACAAGGAGGAAAGATGAAGTAGGTGGGAGGAGTCGACATGTAGCCCAGGGAGAAAGGAGGATGCCTGCCGCGCGGCTCTCCGATAAGACGACCACGTGGAAATACTTAGATAAGTAGAAATGGGTTAATAATTAAGACAGAACTAGCCCATAAACAATAATGGTAATTGGCCAACAGGATTGTATCAAATATAGAGTCTCCTGCGTGTTATTGGGGGCCGGCACGCCAGACCAGCGGCGGCGGGCGGGCTGGCCGGAAAACATACACGCTACACTTTTGTATTTTGGGTTTTTGTTTGTTTGTTTGTTTGTTTGTTTTGAGGGTTTTTTGTTTGCTTTGCTTTGTTTTGTTTTGTTTTTTCTTGATTGGGAGACTTTTGAAAACTGCTTCTATTTCATTAGATGTTATAGGTCTATTTAAATTGCTTATCTGTTCTTGACTTGATTTTGGTAAGTGATAACTATTCAGAAAATTGTTCATTTCCTTTAAATATTTTAATTTTGTGAAGTACAGGATTTCAAAATATGACCTGAAGATTCTCTAGATTTCCTCAGTGTTTGTTGTTATATCCCCCCCTCTTCATTTATGATTTTGTTAAGTTTCATGTTCTCTCTCTGCCTTTTGGTTAGTTTGGATAAAGGTTTATGTATCTTGCTGATTCCTTGAAGAACCAAGTCTTTGTTACATAGATTTTCTGTACTGTTTTCTTTGTTTCTACTTTATTGATTTCAGCCCTCAATTTGATTATTTCCTGGCATCTACTCTTCAGGAGTGAGCTTGCCTCTTTTTGTTCTAGAGCTTTCAGTTGTGCTGTTAACCCTCTAGTATGACTATTCTCCAGTTCCTTCATGTAGACACTTAGTGCTATGAACTTTCCTCTTAGTACTGCTTTCAAAGTGTCCCATAAGTTTGGGTGTGTTGTGTCTTCATTCTCATTGAATTCTAGGAAGTTTTTCATTCCTTTTTATTTTCCATTTCTTCCTTGATGCAGGAATGGTACAACTGTGCACTGTGCAATTTCCATGAGTTTGTAGGGTTTCTGCAATTTGTGTTGTTGAATTCTAATTTTAAAATCTGATGGTCTGATAAGATTCCCCGGGGTTATTCCTTTTTTTTTTTTTTTTTAATCTGTTGAGGCTTGCTGTGTTGCTGAGTATGTGGTAGATTTTAGAGAAGGTTCCATGTGATGCTGAGAAGAAGATATATTCTTTTTTTTGTTTGGAAAGGATGTTCTATAGATATCTGTTAAACCCAATTGGGTCATAAATTCTGTTAGCTCCTTTTTTTCTTTGTTATGTTTCTGTCTGGTCATCCTCTCTAGTGGTGAGAGTGGTGTTGAAATCTCCTACTATAAGTGTATGAAGTTTTATGTGTGACTTAAATTTTAGTAATGTTTAGTCATGTGGATGCCTTTGTATATGTGGCATAGATATTAAAAATTGAGACTTCATCTTGATGGATTTTCCTGTGATAAATATGAAATAACCTTCTTCATCTCTTTTGATTGATTTTAGTTTGAAGTCTAATTTGTTAGATATTAGTATTGCTATACCAGCTTGTTTCTTGGGTTCATTTAGTTGGAAAATCTTTTCCCAACCCTTAACTCTGAAATATCATCTGTCTTTGAAATTGAAGTATGTTTCTTGTATGCAGCAGAAGAATGGATTCTGTCTTCATATCCATTCTGTTAGCCTGTGTCTTTTTATAGGTGAATTAAGATCATTAATATTGAGGGATATTAATGACCACTGATTATTAATTCTTGTTTGTTTTGGATTTGTTGTTTGTGGTGCTATTATGTGTATTTACTCTGATTTTCCTTTTGGCTTTTTGGTTAAGTGGGATTATCTATTGCCTATGTTTTTGTGAGTGTAGTCAACTTCCTTAGGGTGGAGTTCTCATTACAGTATTTTCTGTAGGGCTGGACTAGTTGATATGTATTGTTTAAATCTGGTTTTGTCATGGACTATCTTGTTTTCTCTATCAATAGTGATTGAAAGCTTTTCTGGGTATAGTAGTCTGGGCTGGCATCCATGGTCTGTTAGTGTTTGTAGAATTTCTATCTAGGACCTTCTGGCTTTCAGATTTTCCATGGAGAAATCAGGCATAATTCTGATAGGTTTGCTTTTATATGTTACTTGGTGTTTTTCCTTTCCTACTATTAATATTCTTCCTTTATTCTGTATGTTTGGTGTTTTGATTATTATGTGGTGAAGGGATTTTTTTTTTTTTTGGTTCATTCTGTTTGGTGTTCTGTAAGCTTCTTGTATCTTTACTGGTATGTTTTTCTTTAGATTGGGAAAGGTTTCTTCTATAATTTTGTTGAATATGTTTTGTGCACCTTTGAGGTGGTTTTGTTCACCTTCTTCTATACCTATTATTCTTAGGCTTGGCCTTTTCACAGTGTCCCATATTTCCTGAATATTTTGTGTTAAAATTTGTTGGTTGATGAATCTATTTCTCCCAGTGTATCTTCAATGCCTGAATTTCTCTCTTCCATACCTTGCATTCTGTTGGTTATGCTTGCATCTGTAGTTCATGATCATTTGCGCAGCATTTCTATTTCCAGCATTCTCTCAGACTGTGGGTATGTTTGTTTGTTTGTTTTAGTTTTTTGTTGTTTTGTTTTGTTTTGTGTTGTCTCTCTTTCAACTTTTAAGACTTGCACTGTTTGAATTGTTTTCTTCATTTGTTTGGTTGTTTTTTCTTATCTTTCCTTATTTTTCTTTAAGAGATTTATTTCTTGCATTTTTTGTCTTTCCTCCATTTCTTTAATTATTTGTTTGTTTTTTCTTCCATTTCCTTTCTAGTTTCCTCTCTTAGGGTCTCTGTCATCACCATAAAGTTGTTTTTAGGGTCATTCTCTTCTGCTTCATCTTTGTTGGGATGTTCAGATCTTGCTGGTGTAGAGTCCCTAGACTCTGATAACATCATATTGATCTTTCTGTTGTTGAATGTATTCTTATAGTGTCATCTTTCCATCCATTCTTCCAATGGTTGTTGGTGGGGTCTCTCCCTCTCCTGGTGGATATGGATCCAAGGTTCTCTTCCAGTGGGTGCAAGCAGGTCCAATACTCTGTTGGCTCTCATCTCCTTGTGGCGTGCTGACAGACTCTGAATGGGCTCATCTGCTGGGACAGGTCCCCCCCCCTACTCCCGTGTACCTTAAATGAATATTCAACTCATGTATTTAGTTTGCAATAGGTTTAATGGTATATAACCTTATCGTGACTCAAAGTGTTTACATGTTAGAATTATAGACAAGGTGTATGTTGGGGCCAAGGAAATGACTCAGCAGGTAAAGGGGTATGCTGCCATGCCTGACAACCTGAGCTCAACCCCACCACCACCACATACATGCACACACAAAATAAATAAATGTAGTGTTAAAAATTTGGAGTCAGGCATGGTGGCATTTGCTTTTAGTTTCAGTGCTCAGAGGGAAAGGCAGGTACATCTCTGACTTTGAGGCCAGCCAGGTGTACAAAGTGATTTCCATGACAACCAGGGCTGAACAGAGAAAGCCCCCTCTCAACAAACAAAACCCACCACAAAGAAGTTAAAGAAAGCAGAGCTATTGCAATTAAATAATTAGAAGTGACAGGATTCAGGGCATATGTCTATATAGAGCAAGAATCATGAGGATGTTCACAATTTTTAGCCTTTATGCCACTTCTGAGAATTTATTTGTTCAGAAATGGTTCAATTAAATAATAAAAAGCTATCTATGTGTGTGAAGATAACAATATGATATTAAGTGCAGCTACATCCATATTTCTATAATATAACTTAATAAATTGAGAGCTAAGTAACCAATAAAGGAAGGTAACAAGTTAAATGTGAAATATCACTCTTCATTAGAGAAAACAGTTGTTAATATAACAAAACATGAGAAAATTTAATAGTAAGAGCAAATGTTATGTGAAACTAGTATGATATAAATAGCCCTGTTTTTAAGTATGACTAAATACATACACATGCAAAAAGAACTAGAAGTTATTATATAAAAATGTTCATCCTTAACTGAAGAATTCAATTGCAAATTCATTTTAATTAACATAGAGTATTTTCTCATGAGGTCCATGGGCATTTGGGACTTAGAGATTTATAAATCTAATCAATATAATAACAAGCTATCCAAAACACAGCAATTATTGGGCTAGATACATATGTTAGTTTGTTTTCTGTCTAAAAACTCACTGAATACTGTTATGACCGCAGATTTTCATGCCATGGTGGAGCTTCTGAATAAGAGGCTGGCTCTATACACCCTGCCCTAAATCCTGTAGCTACTAATTACTTTACTTCAGCAGCCCATTATAGTAAGAATGGCCCCAAAGGTGTTTTCCTGAATAAAATCTTCGCTTCCATTATTGTCTTTTGTTCACTACAAAGAAACTTGAAGACTCAGGTTCCAAACCCAAGCCCTCAGGGTTGTCAAAAAAATATGTCTTAATTCAAAAGACACATTATAAACTTTTTGTTATAAACATAAGTGTTATGAATGTTTGATTATAAATCTTCTGACTTGACATTTGATTTTACTGCCTGGAGGAAGGACCTATGTATGTGCTTTACTTGATATTTAGCACTTCATTAGACATAGCACTGAGTGATGAACTTAGAGTCAGGATATGAAAACATGCTGGGAGGTACACTCACTTTTCCAACAGAGAGTAGACAATCTGACACAATGTGCCTTGATCTTCTCCTTTACTACGTTATCCTCAGGCTTTTGCCTTAGGGTCCAAAATTGTGGGTTCTAACCCTAAAGAGGGAGTCCAGGGACAGCTGCCTTATACTGCGTAACATGAGTGTAACTTTTCATGCAGACCCCAAGCATTTACTCTAGAGCTTGATCAAGATGGACACAGGCACCAATTAGAGAGACAAGTGTCAAGGCCTCGTGACCCATCTTCAACACTTGTATGTCTAAGCAAATGGAGTTAATATGGTAGAATACTAAAGAGGAAAAGAGATCTTTTACAAATTTATTCACAGGAAAATGAGACAGCACGTCTTTCGCCTTCAAGGGATTGTTTAGGCCACGGAATAAACGTGTAGGCACATGCCCAGCAAAGAAAGCAATCTGGCAGCAGGCTCGAAAGCAGTCCTTCCACAAAGCCATATTCCTCACCTCCTTCCTTCATGTAGCTCCACGTCCTCCACTTTGGCTCAGTGAAACTCAATACGTTGAAAAAACAGTATTTCTTATTTTGCATATTTTTCTTTAGCTTAGTTGGAAAAGCATTACTTTTATTCTCTTGGCTGGGTCAAATGGTTGGCACTTTGGGCACATAGAATAAAAGCTAAAGTGGAGAGCTGGATTTGAACTCCTCACTCAAAACATTAGCTGTACAGGACTGGAGGTTAAGAGTGCTTAGCCTATAAGCACAAGGACCTGAGTTCAAATCCCCACCACCCATGTAATAAACGGGGAGAGAGCATGGCTGAGCATGTCTATAATGTCCCTAACACTGTGGCCTGGGTAGGTGTGTTGGGGAGAACAAAAGCATATCACAAGATCTTACTGGGCAGTCAGGCTAGCCAAAATGTTCTGTTTATGATTCAGAGACTCTATTTCAAGGCTATAAGACACATAGTCCCAGAGAAAGACATCTGGACTCTTGCACTGACCTCCACTGGCACACTCATACACACACATTCAACACGCATGGAAGGGGGTGTAAGGGAGAGAGACATAGACAAAAGAGAACAGTTAACTATATTGACAAGCTAACACCTCTCTGAGGTTCTTTCTCTGTCTCTAAGAGCAATGATTTCACATGATTGCCAGCATGTCATCTACCTCAAAATATTCTATATTTAATAGAACAAAAACAAATTGTGCCAAGAAATACTGGTGGGAGGATATATATCTTTAAAAGCAGAAGAAACTATTATGGAGTTTATAAAAGTGATGTTTCATTTTTACCTGGCTTGATGTCTCAGAAATGAATCATCTGATGGAATGCACCACTCTTAGAGTGAAAGGCGTATAGATCAAAACATAGAACTAAAAATAAAAGATGAGCCTATATTAGGAAAAGGTAACTGGGAGCCAGGGAAGGAATTTCTCCACGAGGAATTTCTTACATTCTTTAAGACCAAAGCAACCAAGTGGAAAGGGAAAATCCAGGTACTTGGCTGTAAGCTTTTCTCCCTGGCAGACTGCATGCTAAGGGTGTGCTTTGAATTCATCATCTGTGGAGCCTGAAGGAAAAGGCACCAGGCCAGTTTATCCTCTAACTCTCCACTGGTGTACGCACCATGATGAGCTAAACAATGATCGAGTTTAAAACAAGATACAAGCAAGTAAGATTTAAGTATAGTCCATACATAATTCCTCAAATTACTCTTATGGTAAAATATCATGAACCCTCTCTTCATTCAGCAAATTTTTCCCTAAGTCTACAAGTTTGTTCTTTGTCCCTTTTCTTCCCCAACTCAGAGCCAAAGCCCTAAAACTTAGGATATATCTCTTCACCTGCCATTACATAGAATAATAAGATTCTTTTATCTGAAAAAAAAATAGACACAAACTTCCTGTATTAATCAGTTCAGGCTGCTCTGACAATGTCTTATACTGGTCCCTTAACCATTAATTTATTTTCTCCCACTTTGAGAATACACATTCAAAATCGGAACACCAAGACAGTTTGTGACGGAGCCTCAATTCATCTTACACATGACCTGTGTCTTCACAAGACTGAAAGAAAAATCAACAGCAAGCTGTCAGGTATCCCTTCTTTTAAGCAAACTTACCTATCACGAGACCCTATTTTTATGACTTTATCTAAACATAGTCACCTCCCAAAGGACCTGTTTCCACCCATCATCACATTGAGGATTGTGCTTTCAACTCACAAGGTCAAGATATAAGATGTAATTGGCAAGAATTTTCTTCTTTCTCCTCGAGCTTTCTCTAATGCCTGTGTGCCCACCTACTCCAATTTCCTGTGCTATTTTACAGTCAGTACTGTCCCTACTTTGGACACTCAAATATTTGTTGTAGAACACTGTCCTCTGGACATGATACCTCCTTACCCTTTTCAGCTCTCAGCTTGTATGCACAAGCTTGGATGTATTGTCAATCATGAACAGGGATGGGGAAAGCTCACAAGGTCCCATCCTTCCTAAGGATACATGAGCATTTCATGATCACTACAGAAGACATGTTGTTTCACTGGGGTAAGGTAGCTACTCATAAATTACCCTGGCTCCATTACCATTACTTAAATTCATTAGTTCGCCAAGTTAGACTTGGGTAGAATTGCTTCTTAGGTCTGTCATAATTAATAATTAATTATTAAATTAATTAATAAATAATAATTAATTGGAATTAATAGACAAACATTTATTTTTCCCCCCAAGGAAAAGTTCACACAACTATTAACGTAATTTTGGGAATATTTGCATAATACCCTTCATAGTTTTATTTATTTTTAAATTAAAACTTTTTGTGGCAAATTTTAGATATATGTAATAACAGAGTTCTGGGGAAGTACATATGCCATTCACACTTAATAGTTATAAACTCATAACCAACTACTTTTCATTTATACCCACTCACTTGCCTCCATCACCAAATAGTAGATAGACCAAATCTTCCTCATAACATTGCATTAATGCTTCAAGTATTTCAGCATATATCCCTAGGAAGATTTTTAGACATACTGTTTTTTTTTTGGTTTCATAATTTATTTTTATTTAATATTTTTCTTATTTTACATATCGATCCCAGTTTGCTCTCCCTCCCATCCTCCCATGCCCCCCCAGAGACCCTCCCATACCATCCCCCATCCACTTTTAGGGAGGGTAAGGCCTTCCATGAGAGATTATCAAAATCTGTCAAGTTATTTGTGGTAGGGCCTAGGCCCTTCCCAATGTCTCTAGGTTAAGGGAATATCCCTCCATGGGGAATAGGCTCCCGAAGTTCATTACTGCACTAGAAATACATCCTGGTTCCATTGTCAGAGGTCCCATAGACTGACCAGGCCTCCTAACTAAGACCCACGTTCAGGGGGTCTGGGTCCATCCTAAGCTGGTTTCCCAGCTATCAGTCTGGGGTCCATGAACTGCCCCTTGTTCAGATCAGCTGTCTCTGTGGGCTTCTCCAGCCTGTTCTTGGCCCCTTTGCTCATCATTTCTCCTTCTCTGAAACTGGATTTCAAGAGTTATGCACAATGTTTAGCTGTGGGTATCTGCTTCTGCTCTCATCTGCTACTGGATGAAGGCTCTGGGATGGCATATAAGGTAGTCATCAATCTCATTATCAGGGAAGGACATTTAAGGTAGCCTCTCCACTATTGCTTAGATTGCTAGTTGGGATCATCCTTGTAGATCTCTGAACATTTTCCTAGTGCCAGATTTCTCTTCAAACCTATAATGGCTCCCTCTCTTATGGTATCTCTTTTCTCATTCTCCTCTCTGCTTCCCCCTACTCAATCTTTCTACTCTGTCATACCCCCTTCTCTCCTCCTTTTCTCCCCTTCCCTTTCTCCTAACCCCAGCACCCCTCCTCATTACTCCCAATTTGCTCGGGAGATCTTGTACCTTTCCCCTTCTGTGGAGGACCATGTATGTCTCTCTTAAGTTCCTCCGTGTATCCTAGTTTCTGTGGCAGTGTGAATAATAGGCTGGTGATCTTTTCCTCTATGTCTAAAATCCATATATGAGTGAGTACATACCATGTTCATCTTTTTGTGTCTGGGTTACCTCACTCAAAATGGTTTCTTCTAGTTTTATCCATTTGCCTGCAAATTTCAAAATTTCAAGATTCCATTGTGCCCCCACCCACTCTAAGTAGTACTCCATTGTGTAAACGTACCATATTTTCTCTATCTATTCTTCAGTTGAGGAGCATCTAGGTTGCTTCCATGTTCTGGCTACTACATATAATGCTGCTATGAACAGATGTCTTTGTTGCATGGATGTACATCTTTTGGCTATATGCCTAAGATTTGTACTGTTTTCTTTTACTTTTCTTTTTTTCTTATTTTACATAAAGATCCCAGTTCTCTCTCCCTCCTTCCCTTCCTCCTTCCCATGCTCCCCTCCCACTCCACAGGGAGGGGGATGCCTTCCAGGAGGGATCAACAAAATCGGTCAAGTCATTTGGAGTAGGGACTAGGCCCTCGCACCTGTCTCTAGGCTAAGGGAGTATCCCTCCATGGGGAATGTGCTCCCAAAGTCCTTTCATGCACCAGGGATACATCCTGGTTCCACTGTCAGAGGTCCCTTAGACAGTTAAGATAAAGGGGCATAGAAAAAGGAAGGAACATAGTTATGCTGTGCACATTTGCCTCATTGCTGTAACAAAACATCTGACAGAAAGCAAACTTAAGGAAGCAAGAGTTGCTTTTGGCTCACAGTTAAGGATATGGCCTATGTCTGTAGGCAAGCATGGCATCAGGAGCTTCTGGCAGCTTCTGACATTGCATCCACAGTCAGGAAACAGCTCTTGGCTCACTTACTCCTTTTAGTCAGTCCAGGATCCTATCCCACAGAATGCTGCCACCTACAATTAAGGTCTTCCCACCTCAATTAGGTGACTCTACATAGTGTCTCGCAGGTGTGCCCAAAGCTAACTTCATTAAGATAATCCCTTACCTGTGTTCCCTGAGGCTGGCCTCCTAGATCAGTAGTTCTCAACCCTCCTAATGCTGTGACTTCTTAATAGTGGTCCCTAAATCTCTACCTCTAGTCCTACTACTTATCTGAAACCTGAGACCCAAATTTCTAGTGTCTGATTAGACAACTGCCTGCACACTGTTTCCATATATCTTAAACTCAATGTATTCAAAAGCTGATTTTTCTTAGTTCCACATATCTAGTCCTGTTTCTATTTTCTTTATATATTGTCCCAGAGCATCTCAAATAATCCACTTGCTAAATAAGAAACTTTGGAATTGGTTTTGATTCTAAACTTTCTCTCACCATCTGGAATAGGCATGTCTGTGACTACCCAAAATCTACTGAACATGTGTTTCATATTCAAAAATGTTCTCATATTATGAGTCATTCTTCTCTAAAGTGAAGTCAGGGCTTTAGGTTTACTTTTCTTTAGGGTTGGAGAACTATGTGTATAGGTTGGAGAAGGATGCCCAGTGGTCATCTTTGACATGATGTTCATTGACCCAATGTTTCAATTTTGTGGGAGGGTTTCTATGGTGTAGTTTGAACATGACTCCTGTATTGTGACTGTCAGATTTTCTGGTGCTCCTGGGAAAAATGTGACCTGTGAAATGTCCTTCCTCAGTTCCTTTTCCGCTTCAGTTAGCTTGGATATGTTAACTAACAGCACTGATGCTTAAGTTGTCTCACTTTCCCAAAGCCAGATACTAACTCCTGTCTTCAGGATACACAGAACAGTCCAATATAGGTTCCTCTTTTCATTCTCATTGGCTTGGTCTTAGCTCCATTGCCTGCCTTTGCTCCTTGGTTCCCTTGTTTTCTCTGCAAGTTTTATACCTTTTTAAAGATCTAATTTATCTCCCCATATGTGACTCATAGATAACTACACTGTAGCACTGCCTTCTTGTTGTTATTTGTTTACATGACTGTTTTGACCATCAATCTGGGGGTTAAGGCAGTGTACCTTACTGGAAAGAGCACAGGTTTTGACATAAGGCACCTGCAGGTTGAACCTCAACTTGCTACAAAATGTTGAACCATTCTCTAAATCTCTTTAATTCCATTTCTTTTGAATAAAAGTGGTTACTTTGGTGGAAACTTAAAAGTAAAATAATTAAAGAGGAGGGAGTTCGAGACAGGAGGATTCCCCAGGGCTTTCTAGCCAGCTAATTTAGCCAATAAGTGAGTTCTGGGTTCAATAATAGACTTGCCTCAAAAGATAAGGTAGACAGCAATAGAAGAAGAGATCTTACATCAGTCTCTGGCCTTCAAATGCAATAAGATGTATACACTTAAACATATATGTATACATATAGACACAAGCATGTATACACATAAAAGTAATTAAAGATAGGACCATTACAGTGTCCATTCCCTTAAGTACCTATCATGAAAGCTTCTGCCTATACCACAAAGACTGCAGAATTACTTGGATGAGCATTAAGCTAAGGACCAAGTCTTGCCTGATCCAGAAACAGCTTCTTAATGACAGAGTTCTTCTTTTCACTAATGCCTCCACCTGGGAACTACTCTCTCCTCTGGCCTAGGAGTTAGTGCAAGGAAGCCCTCTCAGTGCTTAGGTATGAGAGGGTTGAGCATCATTAGAATGAAATCTGGTAACCCTTTTCACAGAATGATGGAGTAATTCTTGTAATGGGTGTAAACACTAAGCATAGTGTTTGTCACATGGCAAACAGCACCCTGCAATCAGTAACCATTATCATTCATTCGGGACATGTCATGCATCATCTTTGCATTTCAACCAAACCTCAAGCAGCAAAATATGTGGAGATTTCAATCAATGAAACTATGGAGAACAAATGGGCAATCCTGTTTTAACTGAACCTACTATGTTTTCCTTCTCTCAGTCTTTACACCATTGGATAATTCTGCATAATTAGCTCTTAATATTTGCTTCCAATTTTATAAAGCTTTTCTTACTATCCCAAGTCTAAAAAATCACTCCTCATACTGGATTCTTAAAGCCCTTTGATCACAGCTGCTATGAAACATACCCCAAGGCTCACAAATTGATTTATAGATATGTATATATATGAACATCTACCTAATATATCTACAGATTGATTGTGAACAGGGCTCACACAATTTTCCTCCATCAGTTTCATCATGTCTGTGATGATTGATTTTATGTGGCAATCTGCCTAGACCATGGTATTTATATATTTATTTGAATTATCTATTTTTTGATAATATTAGCATTTGCATCAGTAGACTTTAAATGAAGAAGGTTATTGTCCAAAATGTTGGCAATCTCATCCACTTGGTTCAAGAGCTTAACAGAAAACATTCCTCAAGGATCCTCCACCTCTTAGGACTTACACTGTCTATGTGTATTGTTATTATTAGGCCTGGTTGTCAACTTGATGGATTCCAGAATCATGATGGAAAGATACCTATAGATGTGTCAATTGAGAGCATTTCCAAAAAGGTTTAACTTAAGTAGGAAGACCCACTCTGAATACAAGTAGTCCTATCTCATGCCTTGGGGTTCTGGACTGAATACAAATGAGAAAGTGAGATGGTCACCAGCATTCTCTCTCTCTGCCTCCTGACTATGGTCACAATGGATCAGTAACTTCACACCCCTGCCATCATGTTTTCCCTCCTGAGAACTACATCCCATCCCTTAAATCTGTAAGCTGAAATAAACCCCTCCTTCTCTGAGTTATTTCTCATCAGACATTTGATCACAGAAACAGGAAGACTAACACAGCTGCATATGCACACATACACAGTCCCAGGAGTTCTGTTTTTCTGGAGAGGCATGCTTAGGTAAGGACTTGACTCCTCACAGCAGATGCTCAGTAATGAGTCATGAACAGAGAGATATGAATTGTCGGGGCCCATAGAGATGACTGACTCCACTTCATCCTGACTTAAAGTCAGAGAGTTCAAACCCATTATTGTTTGTTCTAAGTTAAACAATAGAATGTTTGACCTAAGAAGTAATTAATGGGTGTCTTACTTTAACAACAGCATACATAGTCTATGGTGTGACTATTGTCTATCTTGCCTTGACAACAGAATACTTGGTTTAGGATGTGTATACTTGATGTTCTTGGTATTGAGAAGGTAATTATGCTTACTTGTTCTTTGTATCTTGGCAAGAAAGTCTCTTTGCCTTTCTCCACTTTTGATTGGGGTATATAAAGACTATGTGTAAACTTGGGGCTTTTCCCCCAGTATCACTGGAGTGCCCTCCCAATTCTATCCTGTGTCTATCTTTTCTTTAGCACCTAGAATTTTTCTACCTGCCATTCTAAATCCACACTCCCCCTCTCAGGCACAAACACGGGCAACAGAAGTCCATCAACATGGGGCTATGACAGTGAACATAAATAGATGAAAAGTATGAAGACTGGGAGGCAATTGAGCACTGAGATCAAGGGTATAGTGAGGTTGGAGGGCAGCTCCAGAAACCCTATACATTTTCATTTTCTTAAGAAAAGGTCAATACAGACACTGCCCATTCAGTAGCCAAACATGAGGCCTAATACTAGAGGACTGGGATTCCGACAAAGGACCAGTGGAGACTCTGTACAGTGAGTCATTGCCCAGGCAGTACTGAGCCTGACTGAGAGGACTATGGGATTGTTATCTAGCTGTGTCTTAGGTTTAGTATCTCAGGCTGCGGTGACCCTCTGCCCTTCCCACTTGAGCTCCTCTGGGCTCACAGAACCTGCTTGCCTGCCTAGTCTTCCCTCATTTTGTTTCTGGGAAGTGCCTCTCATCTCCATAACTAGCTAGGTTAGTGTGTCACCTGCCTTGGGTTCCAAGTACAGCCTAGGCAGAGTTGTTTTTAAAGGTTATTTCCCTCTTTACTCTGTGCAAATACAGGAACTTCATAAGCAAGTTTTTTTTTTTCAAATGGAAAACTATAAAATGTGGACAGTAAATTACATCGCTGCTTTTCCCCTCCCAGTGAAAAATGGCAGGCTGCTAAGTGGGTTGAGGCTCACTCAGGGTTTCAGATTAAAGGGAATCAAACCTAAACCTCACATTACTCTAAGAGCATGAAAAAGATATAACTTTAAATAGTCCCATAAATGATAGGGGTGAAGAGGCTGGCTGTCAGTTGCTATTGCTATTTTTATATTTGCAGATAGGCCAAGGTTTTCTAGAGCTTTTTAAGCACAGGTATTACCATTTCCAAGTGAGACAATCTAGGCAAACCCAGACTAACCAAACAGATGAATAGAAAATAGTTGTTCACTGGGAAGGGAGAGCCTGGTTATAGAAGATGGGCAGTCAGGCTCCACATCCCCCAACTACTAGGAGTTCTCACTAGGGCAACCCTCATAAGTTCCAAGGAGTTTCCACTATGCATGACCCCCTAAATTTCCCCTATTCCAGTCATCTACCCCCATACTCTCTCCCTCTGTTCTGTTACTCCTCCCCTGATCCCTCCTGTTCCCATCCCCAGCAGCCTACAGCACACCTGAAAAATCTATTCAATTTCTCCTTCCCAGGGAGATCCATGTGTTCCCCTACAACTCTCCTTCAGATTAAAAAAAGAAAAAGAAAGTAGTTCCTCACATCACAAAGAATTCCTCACTTCAAAAGCAGTTAAGATAATCTCCATGGTCATTAGTAGCTTAAAACTCTACCACAAATGAGTTTCTAATGATCCATCAAAAAAGTATTTCCCTTATTGAAGAGTCATGGTAATTATTCAGATACTGTACTGAGCCATATCCACATTGCATTATTTAAAACCTCTACTTACTGGAAATCTATACTGGGCAAAGAATTTACTACAGACACACAATTGGCCCTCCTCACTTTGAGTTGTAAAAAGAAAATGAGAGAAAATAAGAAATGTAACTTTAAGAATCTGTTTCCTTTAAGATTTAAGATAATCTGTGTATCCGTTTTTGAATGGCATTAACTTTAAAAATACAATATTAAAGGCTAAAGAGGCGGCTTCGTGGTTAAGAATACTTCCTGCTTTTCCACAGAACCAAGATTTGATTCTCAGCACACACTCAGTGGGTCACAGTGGTCTGTAACTCCAGTTCCAGGGAAGCCAATGCCCTCTCTGATCTCCTTGAGCACTAGACATGCACTTGGTGTACAGACATACAGGCAAGCAAAATGCCCAATAAAATAAGCTATAATTAAAACTCTGTAAAATAAAAGGTTACGTATTTAATGTTACAGGGACCTTAAATAGTTTTTCTATCCTACAAGAATATTTTTTATTTTCTAACACATATAAAGCATTAAGCATAAAATGAGAACAGCTAGCAATGATGACTTTCCCTATGAAAATTGGAGAAATAACTAATAAATATGGACTATTTAAGAAATAGAATTTTTATTATTTGAATTTATTCATTTATTTTAAATCTCACCTGCAGTTTTCACTTGCTCACCTCCTCCCACTCCCTTCCCCTAACTTCACCTCAATCTACTCCTCCTCTGCTTCTGTTCAGAAGGGGGCAGGCTTCCCGTGGTGTCAACAAAGTGTGGCATATCAAGTTGAGGTAGGACTAAGCTCCTGCCTTGCATTAAGGCTGGGCAAGGAAACCCAGTATGAGGGATAGTTTACCAAGAGACAATCAAAGCGTTAGGGTTAGCCCCTATTCCCTCTACTAGGAGTCCCACAAGCAGACCAAGCTACACAACTGTTACTCATATATAGAGGGCCTAGATTGTCCCATGCAGGCTCCTTGGCTGTCAGTCCACACTCTGTGAGTTCCTATGAGCCCAGGTTAGTTGAGAAACAGAAATTTTATAATTAATTGAAAATCATAGGCAGACGTTTAATAAAACAGATGACAGGTTTTGAAGCAAAGAAATACAAGTGGAGAATTCTTTCTCGGCTCCCTGTCTAATCCAAGGCCAGATTTGATGTCCCCAAAAGACATCCCAATGGGAGGGAGGAGGTATATGACACAGTACCCAGGGTAAGGCAGAGGAAGATCGAGATCCAGTGGGCACAAGCTGTTTCGGCATATCATCGTGCAAGAACAGGGTCCAAGTGCTCTGAGCCAGCGAGAGACACAGCCACCTGGTAAAAGGACTTTGAGAAAATTCAGAAGGTGAGGAGAGGACTGTGCTTGAGAAAGGAAGATTCACATCCAGGTCATAAGTAGACAACCCCACCAGAGACCCAATTGTTGGTATTGAATGGAAGGAAAAGCCATCAGTGAACACGAAAGCAGATTTGTTGCAGGTGGAACGGAGCAGATCTGTTGAGGGTGGAGCGGGTGGGTAGGGTCCCAGTGTGAAGTGATTACCTTTCAGTGGGCCCTACCACTAAGTAAACACGTCACACAACAGAGTGTAGGGGGCTTTATTGGGGGAGCGGGAAAGCATAAGAGTGAAAGGGTGATACCCGCTTCCATCAGATTGCTGGCAGAATGTTGCAAAGGTCCCATAAAATACCAGGATATGGAATACCAGAATCGGCCTTTTGGATTGGTATTTAAGGGGTATTTGAGACCAGGTCTCCCTGCAAAGGTAGACACAGTTCCCATGAGTGAGGTGGAGAAAGAAGACCCAAAGGCCTGGATACGCTGGCATCCCAGGGATCCAGGGAGGGTCAGATTGAGTGGGCTCAAGCTGTTTCAGAGCCAAGGTTTCCTAGCACAGGACTTGACGACAACACCAAAAGGTGAGAAACCACACTTGGGAAACAAATCCACACTCATGGAAATGGCCAAAGGTGGAGAAGAGGGGGCTCACCAGTCATGATAGTGTTAGATGGAGGGGCTTAGTGATTCATTAGTTGGAGAAGGGAGGCTGTTTTATGTGGACCAGGTTTCAGGGTGCTCGTGCACCTCAGGATGCCTGGAGAGCATGCTGAGTCTCGAGGCGCCAATGTTGTTTATAAAACAGCCTGTGTGCATGAGAGAGGAGGGCAGGGGGATCTATCATGCCACAGAGGTAGCATGAACAGGGTTTTTTTCTTTTTTTTTTTTTAATTGGGGGAAGGGAATAGAAAAGGGAGGAGGAGAGTGGGGAGACTGGCCTCTGGGGACAGGAGTGGCATGAAAAAAAAGAGAAACGGAGAGAGAAAGAAAAGGGAAGAGGAAAAAGGGAGGGGGGAGAGAGGGAGTGAGATGAAAGCGAGAAAGAGATGGGAACATAGCAAAGGCACAGGAGGTACCATTAGTGAGTGGCTGCAGCTGAAGATGTATTGTCTCAGAAACCCAAGAGCAGACCAGTACAGATGCTTCAATACTAATACACAGCTTGCCAGGGTCATTTTAAACCTGTGTTAATGATGTTTCTAGGACTCGGAGAGCAGAATTTCTTCTCCACTAACCTGCCAGCACTAGCAGTTTCCAGTAATAAATGCTTAATAAAGCATGCGTAGGAATGAAAGTGTTCTAGTCTGTTCTCCTTGCTACTCTATGTCTCCCCTCCCCCAGTAATAGACAACCTTGACACAGCTTCTGTCTGACTCTGCTGACTTCCTCTCCAGCTGTTGGATGATTCCAGAGCAATACATGCTGTTTCATAGTTACAGTAAGGTGACAGGCTCTGAGAAGGATCTGAAGGTCAGCTGCTCTGGAATTAGACCTGTTGAGATAGTCAGGTAGGTAGACACAGAGCTCATTCTTTGGCACCCAGATAAAAGAGGAGGTAACTGAGGATGTAATGATGCACACAGGTCTCAAGGATGGAAGATAGCCTACTTTGTATACTAAATAAGTCAACTGTGTTTCTAAATCATGCTGTCTTTTAATTGCTTGATACTTATAAAAAGCTTTACTTTATCTCATACTCTAAATGCTTTAAAACAAAAAAAAAACCCTTCAAAACTAGAAAATATTTATTTTTTATATTAGGGTGCTTTGTATCTAGTGTAAAGCACAAACCTTAAACATACAGCTTCTATACACACACACACACACACACACACACCTGTTTAACCAACAGCCAGATCAGGATAGAAAGCATCCTGCCTCCTAAAAGGATCTCCTGGGCCCCTCCCCTCAACATTTTTTTCTTTACAACATTGAAGGGCATTAAGGCACACCCTGGCAATGCCAGGGCTCCAGAGCTGGTGACAAGAAAACCAGAAATTCCAGTTTAGTCTCTATTGTATGAGACTATTGTAAGTAATAAAATGGAAGTATTGATCCAAAAAAAATATCCTGCATTTATGTTCATTCCACTGAGATAATGCTTTCAAAATTTCAGGAAACAATGAAAAAACCAGCCATCAAGTCATTGGCTAGTCAGGGATTTTCAAAGAAACTTTTTAGGAGAAAATCATTCCTAAGCAATATTGGAAGCAATAATATATATTGGAAGAAAGAACATTTGCTTTTGACTTTTAAAATTCTAAAATATAACAAAATATAGCTTGGTCCACATGTATATCAGTGAGTAAAAGATAAATAGGCTGCAGAAGAGAGACATTTGACGTATATTTTCATGAAGACTTTTATACATATACATACACATGTTCATTTCAGTTAACATAGAAATAAGGTATCTAAAGGAAAGAAACAGAAGCAAAAGACTTCTTAGAAAAGAGAATTTCACACCTTTTTAAGTTAGACTAGTTTCTGGAAACTGCAACTTTATGACTATTTAAATAGTTAAGCAGCTGGCTTTTCCCATTGTATGCCACAGAATGCAAGCCACAGATAATAAGTACCATTTGTGAGAATCAAGAAGAATGGAGAGAAGTCTCAAAGTACAATAAAATACAGACAAACAGCACTCAGAGATGTCACCACAATCACCACCTCAATGAACAGGAGCATGACATAGTCTGTAATTAATAAAAACTAACAATTTCAGCTGAATCACTAATTTACCAAGAGTACAAACATAGCTGGATGGTGGTGGCACATGCCTTTAATCTGAGCACTTAGGAGGCAGAGGCAGGCAGATCTATGTGAGTTTGAGTACAGCCTGGTCTACAGAGCACATTCCAAGACAGGCTCCAAAGCTATACAGAGAAACCCTGTCTCAAAAAAACAAACAAAAAAAGTACAAATATGAAACCTTTATGAAGAATGCAACCACACATGATTGCCCTTCCCTCAACAACTCTGAAAAGAATATAACCAGAGTTATCTTTGTACAAAACTGTCAAAGACAAAGGCTAGAGACTCTGGAGCATGCGGTTCAGACTTTGTCCACTTACTAACCTAACCTCTAGTCAAGAGCCACTGTTGTATGAAGCTGTAAGTGGTCAGAGAGCCATGACTGCCTTCTACCTACCACCTGGTCAACAGCATCAATGTGAGAAAAAAAATACGATCTCCTTGCCATCATTTACATTCTCATTGGCACAGATAGTAGCACACTCAAATCAAATGTCACTTAAAACTCCTTTAATAGTAGAATCCATCTTTAACAAATAATCAAACTAAGTAGCTTCCCTGTTACCATCTACCAGTAAACCACAATGACTCCTTGATTAGTTTTCCTACAAATAAACTTACCAACAAATACTGTGTCATTTGAGAGACCCTTATTCGACAGCCTCACTCAAGCAAAGGAATGAATACTTTCTTGGTTTTCAAGACCTTTACAAAATGATAGCACAGGGATACTCCCTAAACCTAGAAGCAGGAGGGAGGGCCTAGTCCCTACTCCAAATGACTTGACAGATTTTGTTGACCCCTCCTGGAAGGCATCACCCTCCCTATGGAATGGGATTGGAGAATGGTGGGGGGGGCGCAATGGGAGGGAGGGAGATAAGGAGGGAGGAAGAGAGGGAGGGAGGGAGGGAGGAAGGGAGGGAGGGAGGGAGGGAGGTTACCAGGATGGATGTGTAAAATAAGAAAAACATTTAAAACTAAAAAAATTAAAAAAAAACAAAATCATAGCACAGGAGGCAAAATGATGAACCATAAATGCCAACATAGACACTACTTGTATGAATTCAAAAATAAACCTAACTTCTCTGTGACACAGTTGGCTCATATGTACATTGGAAATGATTTTAAATATGTACTAGGAATACTGAAATGTTTAAGTAAGACAGATCACAACAAAATAAGAGTGCACAGCCACTTAATACTAAAGTGCAATGGTGGGTTCTGTGTGATGAAACTGAATAGTACCTCTGGTCTTTGTTGACCTACCAGAGTAAGAAAGGGTCACACACATCCCTGGGATTGGACTCAGGTGAATGAAGGTTTTGGGGAAACTACTTTGGGGAAACTATTGGGGTACACAAATGGAAATAAACATGGACAGAAGTTAAACTGCAACTTAGCCAATCCAGTGGGGACTTCTGGAGCTAAGATGGTCCATTTGAGCTATACCAGCTGAATCAACAACTAAATTTTCAGAAACTGTTTCTGATGAGCCATTTGTTGTGGCCAGACCATGAGCAGGAGTTATCTAAGGAAATTTCCCAGAAAGGGACTCAGATGAGAACTATTAGCCACCACCAGAACTGTAGACCAAGTACCTGGTTAGCACCCCAGACCCATTCAGCACAGTCTGTACCACTTGTGTCCCTTTGCTTTCTGTAAGTCCTGATGGGAGTCTCCCACAGTTCTAAATGGTTTGCTTGTTTTTATCTCAAAATGCTTATGAATGAAAAATTAGAGGGAGGCAGGGAAGTGGGAACAGAGAGGGAGAGAGAGGGGATAGAGAAAGAGATTGAAGGATGGGTGAGTAGTTGGGTGGGTGAGTGGAACTAACTCTACAGATGGTCTCTATGCCACAACAGATATTCATTTCCTCCCACCTCTATTACTTATTCTTGAACCCCCCTTATGTTTAACAAGTACTTTTATGGGTCTAGGTAACTTAAATGGTGGGATAACCCTGAGGTGATCCCTAAAGGGTCTCTTTGTATTCCTGCCCTTCTTGGGTCATGATGGTTATATTTTTCCATTTACTCTCAAAATTTGGTGACCCTATTATATAGAAGAAGGCATACTGTTTTCTCTTCAATTTCTTCTGCTAAGATGAAAACTTGTTTTTCTTTATTCATCTCTTTCTCTGAGGAATCTTAACTGATGTTATGGCAACTGCAGCTAAAAATTAATAAGATAACTATGTTGCCCTCTGATTTAAATGGTCCTCTGCTAACACATTAAATCTTTAATTTGGATCTCATCATTCATAAGGATAGGAAGATCAAATTTTCCAAATAAGCTACAAGAAACATTAGTAAATTTGGTTCCTTGATCCACGTATTCTACCACTTAGACACACAACATTGTATATAGAGAATTTGATGCAGTTGCACTCCATCTCTATAGGTTATTTTCTCCAACCTGGAACCTCATTTGTGTCTTTGCAAGGTCATCCATCACTTCACTAAATGGGAAGCTTATGCATAGATGATAGCCAGTGAGACCAATGGATCCTATGATTATATGTTTACTTTCATATCTCATTTTGTTTAAGAAAGGATTCTTAATTTGATGTTATTTCTTACCAACCCTGTCTAGTAGCTCTGATACTCTTTAAAGTATCAAATAGTATTTCTTTATAGAAGACAAAGCCACACCCAGAACATATACTGATTCCAATATGAAATGTTCAATATAATCAAATTATCACAGTTGCTAATTGGTCTTCTAGAGGCATATGTGATACAAAGAACTCAGAAATGGCGTCTGTTACTAGATTATGGTATTGTAACAACAGCATTAATGAACTGGATGCTGAGGTGGGAGAGAGAGTTCATGCTATTAGAAAAATGTTTACCCTCCATCACTACTACAATAGTAGTTTTACTTATGTCCTCTTGTATCAACACTGAGAGGTGCAATAACAGAGATCAGTTGATGTCTTCTAATTCATTCTGTACACTTGGTTAGATATTCATAGTACCTCTTCCATGATGGATGCTCTCTGATAAAGAAAGGTAACAGGAAATAGAAATGCCTTCATTTTTGCCCAGTCCTACGTGATGATCTGTGTGATTATCCCCAGGCTTTCTTATCCAGAACCTTCCACTAATTATCCTTATAGGTGCTTGACCAACTAGATAAACCAACCATTTTTCGAAGTCAAAAATTTTGTATTTTCACTTCAAGCTACATCTACACACACACACACACACACACAGAGAGAGAGAGAGAGAAAGAGAGAGAGAGAGAGAGAGAGAGAGAGACAGAGACAGAGACAGAGACAGAGACAGAGACAGAGACAGACAGGCATCACCCACAGCTACACCTATTGGAATAGTTTGCTCACACTTTTCAGAATGTCTTCCAAGTCTGTATTTGAGTTGTATCTGCATCTGAAACCAAGTAATTAATGAATGAAGCTACACATTTTTCCATCTCTATTAACTAGCTATAAGGACCCCATGTGTCTGCAATCTTATGTATCAGCTAAGAGAAAAAACAACCAGAATAGTAATTGAGGATGCATGAACTTAATCAATGTACTACTTTTATTTACGATTCATTATTTTTGGCCTCACCAAACTTGATATTGGAAGAATGGCCCGATTTAGTTCATGATAGGCAATTCTGGTGTCAGCATCATCAGTATCCCATAGTCATAGCCTAGTAGCACCCAAAGTGTTTAGTGAATGGTATATAATCCTTGACTACAGAGAGTAGATTCTGGGGATCTACATTATGATTCTAATTAAGGGATATTGTGAACTGAAGTTTGTGTGTCTTTAAAATTCACAGGTTGAAACCTTATCTTACAATGTAGGTATTTTTGGAGATAGAGTTTATAAGGTAATTGGGTTATGCTTGATGAGATTTGCAGGTAGTCCATTCTAATCCTGATGTTGGAAAATAATATTCTGTCTCAGCAGGAAACATACAAACCCAGTTACCCAGCGAGGCTTTTTATTCTTTTTTTTTTTTTTTTTTTTTCCTTCAAAAGGGTGCACCGTGGCTCAAACCATGCCAGTAAGTACATGGAACAGGAAAACCTGAGGGAGGGGGGGAGCAGTAGTCCTAACAATAAGAATACTCTAGCCTTTCCTCATTGGCTGGGATCTGGCTTCAGAGTCTTTCGTGGTTGGCAAGTTTTAAAAGAATTGACACAAAAGAAATGCAGGTACAGGGGAAGAAGCAGTGGCTTGAGGACATCAAGCTCTGAGAATGCAGCAAGGTTTTTGAGTAGAGAAAAGTTTTACTAGGTGAAAGAATGATGTGATATATCCTGTGTGCTGTGAATACATGATGCCTTTATTGGTTGATGAATAAAGCTGGTTTGGCTTATAGCAGGGAAGAATATAGCTGAGCAGAAATCCAAGCAAAGATAGAGGGGAAAAAGAAGGCAAAGTCAAGAGAAGATGCCAGCACTCACAAAGGAAGCAAAACATGTAGGCCATGTGGAAATCCATATATTTATAGAAGTGTATTAATTTAAATGTAAGAGCTAGCTATAATAAGCCTGATCCATTGGCCAAACAATCATAGTTAATATTAAGCCTCTGAGTGATTATTTTAAAAGCGGCCACAGGATGGGGTAGGACAACAGAAAAGCCTCCTGTTACAAGACAGATGCAAAGATTACATAAAAGTTTTATAGGTTGAGGGGTGTGAAAATATGTAAATTCATTTACATGAAAGTTTTACAAGATGGGGAAAATTTATGAACTATTATCCCTTGGTGAGCTGACCACCTTCATCAGAAAATGAGGGGAAACTAGAGTTCTTAGAACCTTCAGGACCTTCATGTTTCTTGAATATGCTAAGCTAGATTGGTAAATAGAATGGAGAAATTGAACGCCCATATCCTTTAAGGTTCAGGACGACACTAAAATCTTCCAGTATCTTCAGGATTTTGTACTGCTTAAATTTACTGTCATCTTAAATTGGCCTTCTTCATTGTGGTAATGCTTATCCCATAGGCCAAAGAACCAACAAGGTAGTTGTGCCAACTCAGGTTATGTCCACCCCAGTTATATACCTAAAATGCCAGAAACAGATCACATTATGGATCTATGGACCTATTGCTGGCTGGTCTTGAGTCAGAAAGCCATTCATTATGGACATATATACACCAGTGCCCTTCCTGACTCCCACTCTCCCAAATAGGAAGCTTTGGGTTTCTAGGTATCAAGCTCAACTTGGTCCCTTGGACTCTGAGCCTTAAAACATTTGGTGCACAGTTGCATTAGAAAATGACCCTTAGTCCTTAGGGGATGAACTATCCTTTGTCATGGTATTTTGAGGTGCTTTATTCTGAGGCCTCAACCTCTTCTTCCCATACTGTAAGTTCAGTTCTGTTGAGTTCTGCAGCGGTTCCTATCTTTCCTTAGTAAGTTCACATTTGTCTAACCCAGGTATGTGACTTGACCTATTGCACTGATAGCAAGGAAATGAAAGCAGATCCTAGGATGTGGGGGAAAAGGCCAAGTGTGGTTCAAGACAAAGGTTTCTACTTTGCCTGTATGTAAAGGGTGGACTACTACTTCTCTCCAGCAAGAAACACTGGGTTTCCACAAGCATAGAAGATGAGGGATAAGAGGACTTCATCCAGAGGTTTCCAGCTCAAATTTTAGAGTTTTATTCTTTTTTAAATATATATTTATTACTTTTTATCTTACATATCTATCCCAGTTCTCTCTTCCTCCTATGCCCCCTGACTCCCCTCCTTCCCGGTTTTGGCCCCTTTTCTTATCATAGAGTTTTATTCTTTACCCAACCTAGTCTTATCCTTTTCCTAAGCTTGTATGGCAAATTCACCAGGACTCGAAAAGTAAGATTTTTTTGGCTCATAAAATTCAATCTGGGATGTGGTTTTTCAGCACTTTCTGCCTTCAAGCTGTAGGAGATAACAGGTTCTGTAATTGCTCCTGAGAACACCTGCCAAATCTCAACACTTGAGACCTTTTGGCTTTCTCCTATTTCAATCATGAACAAGGTCAGGAATGTCTATATTTGTGCCACAATGAAGCCAGAATATAGCGTCTAGCATAGATAAATACAGGTTCAAAAAATTTAATTGCATAAATATAGACAAGAGGAAACCTGATACAACAACATTTTATGCAGAAAATATCCAGGAAGGTTAGTTGTTTCCAAGGTTAATATTTGTCACATAAGGCAACTACCACGATAGAGAACACAGTCTTTGTCTCTATTGGTACAAATACAGTTTCACTGGCAGGAGTTGTGGCTCTCCAGAGATCCCACAGTGAGCAACCATATCTGGAGAGACTGTCAGTTATGGTCCTCACATTCTAAAAAACACAAATTTAAAACAAGACTGAGTCCTGAAAATAGCAATCAGAAATCTGAAAATAAAGGTAGTAAGTCCAGAAAGAACAGGGCTTCATGGGGGGGGGGGAAGGAGTAGACTAATGACATTGGATCTGAGAATATACAAAAAAGGTCTAGAGTGTGTGGGTTGAATCGCAGGAA
The DNA here is from genome assembly GCA_030556225.1 of Cricetiscus sungorus. Classification (NCBI taxonomy): domain Eukaryota; kingdom Metazoa; phylum Chordata; class Mammalia; order Rodentia; family Cricetidae; genus Cricetiscus; species Cricetiscus sungorus. Next base: position 38,362,716 of record JANBXA010000398.1, read on the forward strand.
GTGGACTCCAACTGAAGACAGTGAAAACCTAAGCAGAGCTGACACCAGTAGAGCAAGCAATGACATACACTTGAAAACGTCAAAACCAAGGTAGGCACCACACTCTCCAGGTGACACCCGACTATGTGTTCCCATACACATACTTTAAATCTCATTTTTCTAAGGTTAGTAGTTAAAAACTAAGACCATCTGAGTCTAGGAAAGGAGTAAACCTCCAAAAAGAAGATGCCCTTACCCCATGATTCCGACATCTATATTTCATGCAAAACTCTACTCAGACAGCGATAGGATAGGGGTGCCCTGTCCAAGATTTTACTTTGCCCCAAGACAACAGTTCAGAGACATAGTGTCTGCATGAAGAAGTGCCCTGTGCCTCATTAACAACCAGCATATATATAGCTCAGCACTTTTAGTCCCTTACCTAGATTCGTGAATATGTGCTCCTCTTCAAGAATCTCCAGTAAGGTGACTCATCTGTGTGAATTTAGGTAAACTGTCACTTTCTTGAAGCTAGTTTCCACACCTGAAAAATACAGCAGTTGGGACCAAAGAGTTCTAGAGTTCCTTTCAACTCAAACATTCATATAACCCAAAGGAAAGAGTTTTTATTTTAAAATGTTCTAAAGAAATTATCTAGTCGACTGAACCAACTTGGTTTTTTTGTTTGTTTGTTTGGTTGGTTGGTTGGTTGTTTTGTTTTTTGTTTTTTGGTTTGTGTGTGTGTGTGTGTGTGTGTGTGTGTGTGTGTGTGTGTAGGGAGGTTATACATTGTCAAATTTTATGACAAAGTTAAACCAGAAGAAAGCAACAGTTAAGTCCTAGAAAGAAAAATACCTAAGATAATTAGAGATGTTTGCTTGATGGGGTTGGGCTTTTATTTATTTCAATTTGTTTTTAGTTTTTCCTATTATTTCAACTGCTCAATATTAGATACAGAGAGAGGTTGATTTCTGCAGCTCTATTTAAAGAGATAGTTAATGGAACAGTGAGTGCCTTTAATCCCAGAAGTTAGGAGGGAGAAGCAGGCACATGTCTGTGAGTTCAAAGCTAGTGTGGTCTGCAAAACATCCATTGAGTTCCAGCGCAGCCAGGAAACTTTGCCTCAAAAATTAATTAATTAATTAATTAATTATTGATTAATTAATTAATACAGGATATTGAACATTTGTCTTTTAGTTTTGTATAAAATCATTGTAGAACACTATTAAAATAGGGAAGAAATTTGAAAGCATTTGGGGGGTATGGGTATTATATCTTGGAAAAAAGACCCACATAATTGCTTCAGGAGATACTGTTCTATGGGCTTTGAGTCATCAAAGTTTACTGTCGATATTAAAATGAAAGTTCAGCAAAATTATCTGAAGTATATAGCATAACAAATGGTATTGTTAAAATATGATCAAAATAGTATTAACTAATTTTTGTTGGAATTCTGTAAAAGGAAAATGCATGAGGGTGTTAGTGTGCCATTCATAAACAGCAGGATATTATAGTTTAGCCTTCTGAGGCACCGATGACAACATTTACTTTGCTAACATTTCAGGTTCCTGTTGAGGTTATAAAATACTCTGAGAAAACAACTCGGTAGAGAGAGGATTTGTTCTGGTTCACAGTTCAAGGGTGCAGTCTGTCATGGGGAGGGGAGAGAAGAGGAGGGGAGGAGAGAGAAGTAAAGGCCGCAAAAGCTTGAAGCTGCTGGTCACGTGGCATGGACACTCACATGCCAGTTTCCTTTATCCATGTGTATAGTACAGGATCACAGCCAGGGAGGGATGTTGCCCAAACCAGTTCCCACCTCAATCAACACAATCAAGGTAATCTCTTGCAGGCATGCCCAAGAGGGTCAACTCTCAGGAAATTCTAGATTCAAGTTAACAATTACTATTAACCATTAAAGGCACATCTGTCCTGAATATTTGCCTGAAGCCTAACAGAACTGAAATGTTTATTTATATTCAGCAACCTTTGGGTCCTACTTCTCTGAAGGAACACCATCCTTTACTGGCATCTATTTGTCAATAATTCAACAAATTAACTAGTTATCTAAAACTCTTGTCACACATTACGACAAATAGGTGGTAAAATGGCATGAGTAAAAGTGTAACTAAAGAGGTAATAAAACTCAGGGAAGAACATATGTATATTATCTGGAGGCTGGATGGGAGTGAAGAAGCTGAGAGAAAGTCTAAAGGTAAGATGCCCTGGGAGATGTCACAGCAGAGGAGCACCCAAAAGGGAGAAAGGGCACAGCAGAGCATCTGTGCCTCTAGGCTAACAAGAAGACTCTGGGTTTGGAGGGTACAGCTTAAGAGACTCAATGGTGGGATGTGTACCTAAATTTGAATGAAGATTTCACTAATGATTGTGGGGTGCTTTAGTATTCAATAAATATTTTCACATTCATATAGAATTTGAGTCACCTTCATCCTGAGATGACATTCTATTTTTAATGTGAAATCTCCCCAAAAATTTAGGTATGGAGACCTAGCTGTTAGCTTTCAGTTTCTGGGAAGTGATTGTGTCTTGAGGGTTCCTACTTAGTCAGTGGATTAATTCCCTACTGGATTCATAATGTAGGGGGTGAAAACTAAGATATGAACTCAAGTTGGAGATATAGGTCACTGAGGTCATGCCATTGAAAAATGTGCCTTCTCCTTGGCCTCTCTTGTTTCTTTTTCAGTTGTGTGACATAATGAGTAATTCTGCTCCATCACATCCCCTCTTCAACATGGGGCAACTGACCACAAATAGAAATTTCCCAACCTGAAACAAAATAAACCACTCCTCCTTTAGAACAGTTAGTCTAGAGTAATTTTCTCAGCTCACAAAGTTAAATGGTTGTATTGTCTTCATTGTAATGACAGAAAGCAATACTGGGGTAAAATCTTTTCCATGATTCTTACCAGGCCTTCCACATCCCATCTCTTGCACTATCCCTCCGTTATAGTACAGCCCAACCATATTTTTTGTTTATTTTAGTAACACTGTAGAAGTTAGAAAGTGTACCACTAGAATTAAATAGCACTGGATGACATCACATTTTATACAAACCAAAGCATTTTCATACACAACAGTGTTCATTGTTTAAGTTAGGGATACCAGGCATTATCACCTCCATTTCATAAGTAAGAAAATTATGGCAAAGATTGAGCCAAAATTCTCCAGGAAATGTCTACCACACTGGGCTCCTTCCTCAGCACATAAATTATCACCAGGTTGATCTCTACATGAGGCCATAGTAAATGAGACAAATGAAAGCCGAAGAAGGTGAAATACACATAGAAAGAAGGGAGACTTTCAGAATCCCAGTGCCCCTAAACTAAGCTGTAAGAACATTGCCCATTGAAATAATGGTGACAACAATGTAGAGAGACAATGCTTGTAGAGAGAAAAGCAAGGTCACTAGTAGAATCACCACAGGGTTCTTCTATGGTCACACTCATACCATGCTGCCCGTACCACCCTGAGTTAAGTTTAAAGAGCAAAACACAAGAGAAATACACCATAACAGCTGGGCTTGCTTAGGAGACTGAGGCAGGACGATTGCACACTTGAGGCTAGCTTAGATTATCGAGCTGAGTTCAAATAGCCTGGAAAATTTAGTGAGACCCTGTCTCAAAATAAAACTAATACAAAGAGCTGAGACAATGCTTAGACCATTTGTCCTTGCCTATCCACTACAGGGGACAATAACCCACCTTAATAGATCCTTAATAGCAGTATCCTTAATCTTGTAGAGCTACCAAAATCACTATGTCTAGTTTTTTGAAGCTAAACTAGAGAGGGGGGGGAGCATGGCAGATCATATGTGGAAGAAATGCCACAAAGAGAATTACAGTGATAAAAGTCTACAGAAGTGTAATGATCTTTGGATGCCCAGGGCTTCCAACCCTTATCTGAACATGAGAATTCCCTAGAGCTTTCAAAACCTTTGATGTCAACACTTCACACCAGACAGACCATATCACAATCTCTGGAAAATGATGGCAGTATTAGCAACAGCTTTTCAGGCTCTGGGGTGGTTCCTATTTGCTTCCGACCTTGAAAAGCACTAGAATAAACCCATCAAAACACCAAGTCACTAAAATTTAATGTTGCTTTTGGAGATGAAAATATAAATATGGAAAAAAGTGATAACATAAGCTTTGAGAGTTAAAATGCTGGAGGAATCCCTATCCACCTGCATGACTAAAGCAAAGCCTTCAAATCTAGGTCTCCCCGGTGCTTCAGAGAGCTGCCAGGAAACGTAACTCAGAGAATTACATGGAAGAGCTGAGTACCCTCCTTCCCACTTCCATGCTTCATGCTTTAGGTAAGGACATAGAATAAAACAATCACAGGGCACACTTGTTGCCAAAGAAATTTTAGGCACATAGCAACCAGTAATTAACATAAAATTTCTCCAATTCAGTAACAAGTCTTTCCTAAAACTTAGTTGGTTAAAGAAACAGGAACTAGCTCTTACCAGGTGGCTAAGCCAAGAGACTTATGACCATCAGCCATGATGAGACTGTGAAGAAAGAAATATGGCTCAGAATATTAGCACAAGCGATTTTGAAAAACAATTTGGCAGTATCTGTCAAAAATGTAAGTGCACACACTCTTTCTTCCAAGTAATCTTTTCCAGGGTGGCTATCTTGAAGAAAGATCCACATAATTGCTTCAGGAGATACTGTTCTGTGGGCTTCAAATACATGTTGTTGGTATACCACCCATAACATGACTCTATTGTGAAAATTAACGATTTTATACTTACTTACTCATTATATAGGTGGTGTCGTGGCATTTCCGAGTAGGAATAGTGAGAAAAATGGAACTATATTTTTTTTCCTTCCTTCCTTCCTTCCTTTCTTTCTTTCTTTCTTTTTCTTTTTTTTTCCAGAATCAAGATTTCTTTCATATTTATTTTTTACATTTTTACAAATAGTTACTATTTCTTCTTCATTTGCATATCGATCCCAGTTCCCTCTCCCTCCCTCCTTCCCATGCCCCCTGACCCCCCTCCCATCCCATACCCCACCCATTCCACAGGGAGGATGATGCCTTCCAGAGGGATCATCAAAATATGTCAAGTCATTTGAAGTAGGGTCTAGGCCTTCCTCCTGCCTCCAGGCTAAGGGAGTATCCCTCCATGGGGAATGTGCTCCCAAAGTTCTTTTGTGCACCAGGGATACATCCTGGTTCCACTGTCAGAGGTCCCTTAGACTGCCTAGGTGGTCTGAGTCAGTCCAATGCTGGTTTCCCAGCTATCAGTCAGGGAGTCCATTAGCTCCCCCTTGTTCAGGTCAGCTGTCTCTGTGGGTTTCTGTAGCCAGGTCTTGACCTCATTTTCTCATCACCCCTCCCTCTCTGCAACTGGATTTCAGGAGTTCTGCTCAGTGTTTAGTTGTGGGTGTCTGCTGTTTCCATCAGCTACTATGTGAAGGCTCTATGATGGCATATAAGTTTGTTATCAATCTCATTATCATCGGGTAAGGGCATTTAAGGTAGCCTTTCCACTATTGCTCAGATTGTTAGTTGGGGTCATCCTTGTAAATCACTGGACATTTCTCTAGAGTCAGTTTTCTCTTCAAACCAATAATGGCTCCCTCTACTGTGCTCTCTCTCTCTCTCTTTCTCTCTCTCTCTCTCTCTCTCTCTCTCTCTCTCTGTCTCTGTCTCTCTCTCCTAGTCTGTTCGTCCCCCAACTCAATCTTCCTGGTCCCACAAGTTCTCCTCTCCTCCCTTCTCTTTCTCCTAACTCCCTCTCCACTCATAGCCCTCCCCCACTCCCAATATGCCCTGGAGATCTTGTTCCTTTTCCCTTCTGTGAGAGACTTTGTATGTATCTCTTAGGTTCCTCCTCATAGCCTAGTTTCTCTGATGGTGTGAATTATAGGCTGGTGATCCTTTGCTCTATGTCTAAGATCCATATATGAGTGAGTACATACCATGTTCCTCTTTTTGTGACTGGGTTACCTCACTCAGGATGGTTTCTTCAAGTTCCATCCACTTGCCTGTGAATTTCAAAATTCCATTGGCTTTTTCCTGCTGAATAGTATTCCATTGTGTAAATGTGCTACATTTTCTTCATCCATTCTTCAGTTGAGGAACATCTAGGTTGCTTCCAGGTTCTTGATATTACAAAGTACAAGTGAAGTTGCTTCCCCTGTAAATCTAGCCACCATCACACCAACACTCTCATCCAAAATGAACTCCTCTGAAATGCTTAACTTCATCTTCCTTTTCTGTTCAGGCATAATCAAGATACCCTTGGAAGGGAACCCACCAAAGGGGCAAGCACTCTCCTAAATGACAGTATTTGGGAACAAGCATTTGTTGACACAATAATATTAGCAACTGGTGGAGTGTCACATGCTGGCCCTTTCAGAACTGTCCTGTCTCTGACTCCAAGTTGCCACGTGTTCCTTACCCATCTTTGGTAGGATTTCAAAGACAAGTTCTCTAAAAGAGAAATTCCTAAGTTGTTTAATTTAATACCTCCTGTGAGAGAAAGAAAGAGAGTGTTTCCACAGGTACCTACTTTTGTCTTTTGTCTAGCCCTCATATTTGTCATATAGTGTCAGGAATTACAAAGATACTCCTTTAATGATACAAAAATAAATGAATGAATGAATGAATGAATGAATGAATAGCCAGAAAGAAACAAAGCCTGAATAAATCAAATATCAACATCAACTTGTTTTTTGTTTTGTTCTGTTCTGTTTTAGCAAACCAGGCAGAATATATTTTAATTTTTTTGTAGGTCTAAGGATTTTTTAAATTTTTTCTTATTTTACATATCAATCACAGTTCCCTCTCCCTCTCTCCAACAACTTGTAATCTGTTGTATATCTTTTCACAGGGTAAACATAACTAGAAGAGCTCATACAGTATGTTGCAATATTTTCATTAGGTTAATTAAACTAGGTCCAAAGCTATTTAGAATGCATGTGTAAATGGTGGATTTTAAGAGATTTGTTCTGAACCTTGTGGTGGTAGTACACTCCTTTAATCCCAGAACTGGGGTGGCAGAGGTAAGTGCATCTCTGAGTTTGAGGACATCCTGATCTATAGAACAAATTCTAGGACAGCCCAGGATACAAAGAGTAATGCTGTCTCCAAAATAAAAACAAAACAAAAACAAGATTTATTCTGTGTTCTAATTGTATAATAACTTCAAATCATATAAATAATCCCTTTTTATCTGTTTTGAGAAATTGTGACCTCTTCACCTCAAAGAAGCAAAAAATTTCATGACTCCAGTAGACAAATGTTACATGCAGTTTCCCGCCAGCCTGGTCCCACAATGGAGTGGGATAACACACAGAGACACTGTATTAGTTATAAAACTGTTGACTGGTTACTAGCATTTCTTACTAGCTATCTCTGTCTTAAACATTAACCCATTTCTATCCATCTAAGTGTTTCCATGTGATCTTATTTTACCAGAGAGAGGACCTCTTACTCCTTTTGGTCCTACATTTCGACTCCTCTCTACTACATCTCCCAGAATCCTCCTTGTCTCCTAGTCCTGCCTATCTTGCCTTCCTAGTTGCCAACAGCACTTTATTCATTAACCAATAAGAGAAACATATTTACAGAATGACTTCTCCCATCAGACAAAGATCATGCGATAAAAAATAGTCTTTTGGACAACCATGTCACTTGCCGTATATGTGCCATGCCCTTGTTTCAATCCTCAAGGTGCACATTACAGAGAGAGAGAGAGAGAGAGAGAGAGAGAGAGAGAGAGAGAGAGAGAGAGAGAGAGAGGACAAAGAGAGAGGACAAAGAGAGAGGACAAAGAGAGAGGACAAAGAGTGGCCCACTTTTATAAAAACTAACGTCTCAATTTCCTTAAAACATCTACCCCAGTTTGAATCCTTGGATTTAGGATCACTCTCATACTTGCCCCTCAGTAACACACTTAGCCCTCATCTTAGACACTATCCTGCTTTCCCTCTGGTCAGCTATCACTATTAGCCCTGCAGCTGCAGCAGGAATCACTGATGGAGAAAGTGATGCCCGTCAGCCCTAGCAGGACCAAAGCACTCAACCCTTTCTAAACTCAGGAGCCAGGGAGCATATACCCCACACACTCCACACTCAGTGTCCTCTCTACATTTCTGGGGTGACCAGCTGAATTTCCTCAGTACCTCATCACATACCTACACACCCCGACCCACGCTTCATCTATTTTTGTCATCCCTTACCAATGTCAGTTTCTCTCTCATTCCAGAGGAAGTGACCTTCTTCTTCTGGTTCCTGGATAATTCCTCCACCTGTGCTGGCAAATTCCACACCCTCCCACACCACATACTTCAGTTTCTCTTCTTCCCTTCCCCTCTCTCTCTCCCAATCTTTTCTTCACACACACAAACACACACATACACACAAACACACACACACACAAACACACACATACACACACACACACACACACACACACACACACACACACACTTGGTTACTTCACACACATTCACTAAAACCAACAATCAAAACTATACCATCCTTGTCTATCTTCCCTTTGTCAGCCAACTTCCTGAACTCAGAGCATAGTTTGATATGTTTGCTTCTTACCTCCCACATACTCTCCCACAGCCTGCGATCTGTGTGACCAGTGGAGACTATTAGCTAACTCTAATGCTTCAAATTTTCATCACAAACCTTCATGGCAGCTGAAAACAGACAGCATTCATTTCCTCTGAAAAAATTCTCTCTGGCCTTAGAACTCCTATTTCTCTACTCAGACTTCAGGATACTTCCTATCCTCATTTGCTGTCTTCCCCTTCTTTTCTGTTGCCTCCCTGTTAATTTTGCTCATGGCTCTAACTTTGGTCTCTTACCCGTGACCATTAAGAACAGTCTTAGGAAGTTCTATTTCTAGGGCTCTGAGTAAATTTGAGCTATAAACTCATAGATTCATCTCTGTGTCATCTCCCATGAGAAGTTCCTCTTGAATTCATAACTCTCTTCATTCTACACACACACACACACACACACACACACACACACACACACACACACACACACGAGAGAGAGAGAGAGAGAGAGAGAGAGAGAGAGGGAGGGAGGGAGAGAGAGAGAGAGAGAGAGAGAGAGAGAGAGAGAGGGGGGGGGGGAGGGAGAGGGAGAGAATCCTGGATTGCCTTCTTCTTTCTCTTCCTGTGTAGACATTTCACTTGCCCATATTCGCAGGTAAGAATCACAGACAGTACAGCATCTCCTATCACCCTGCCTTGCTTATGCAGCTAACCAGTCTCCAGGGGTTGTGCAATCTATCTAAATAGTGTTCCTATCTCTCCTGTCTTCTATATTCCAAGGTCTCTGCCTTAATTCAAGCTCTTCAACTGACAACATAATAAGCACATTTACTCAGAGTTCTGGATGCTGGAAAAGTAACATACAATTTCTCACAGCAGTGAATAATGTTAAAGAGTATTATAACCACATTTTTCACAGAAGAAAACTGATATTCAAAGGGTAACAATAGCTGACAGAGTGGCAGTGGCAGAACCAAACCCAGACAAATTTATGTTTCCTTGGCTCCAAGGTCGGATTTTTTTTTTCTGCCATGTTAGCAGTTCTCTATTGCAGTAGGTTCCAAATTGGTCTTCATATGTAGTATCTCTACTTCTGAATCTAATCCAATCTCCAAGGCAGACAAAATCAGCTTTAGTCTTTCAAAAGTGATTTTTATTGTGAATGTATAACGTATATAGAAAAAGTCCATAAAATGAAAATATATACTTTCCTCATGCTATACACTCATTCTAATTGTTTTCAGCATATTAACAAAATTACTATTCACAAATTTATCTTGATATTAATAATTATTTGAGAGGAAATAGAGCAGCTTTAGAAGAACAGCAGCCATAAACTGCTATTCTGAATTACTATTAAAAAAGTGCCCAGGCTAATGAAACATCCATGTAAGTCCCCAAAGCAAGTGGACCAGGAGTTTAGGGCCAGAGTGGACTAGTAAGATCATCTCAAAAAATAAAATCTAATCATACTGGACATGAAAATACGTTTTTACATAAGTTCTTTCCTTTGTGTCCTCTAGAAAGGTTTTTTCCAGTCACTGAAGAGAGCCACTGGCTTGTCAAACCAAGAAGTCTACAGTCAGAGCTCACCTGTGCAGTCTGATCTGGGAGCTCCAAAAGCCCAGTCTCCTTCTGTGCCTTTGGATCTATTCTCACAGTCATCCCCTGGTGACTTTGTTTCTCAAGATTCCCCTCCCAGTCCAGGTTTTCCCAACCCCCAGATAGCAAGACAAGAGCTGGCATCTCTTACCTCAAAGTTTAGAAATGCTAGGAACCTAATCAAGTCACTGGCCACCTTCAATCTACACTCTATGGCAAAGGATGTAGGATTTTGCTGCTCTTATGAGAGAGATAAAAACTATTGAATTTCTTAGGCTAGAGTCTCTAGCTCTGGAATCAAGGTTAGAGCTGTATAAACTGAGTACAGGTAGAAGTAAACCAATGGGATGGATTCCATTAAATCCACCCCTTCCCCTAATGAACACATCTGTTTACAGAGTTTGAATTCTCCTACCTTCAAACAATGCTTGTCCCTATGACTTTCTTTTTAAATAGACCTTATTTTAGAATAGGTTTATGTTTATACAACAAATGAGAGTATGATAGAATTTGTATCTACCTCTTCATCCAATTTCTCCTATAATTAATACCCTCTGTTTGCTATAACTAGCAATTGCATGTTAAGATGAATATTGACTAAAGTCCATTTTAATTACTTTTGCCAATAGCTTTTTGTATTCCAGGAGTCTATACATAGGCTCTTTTTTGGCATGACTCTTAGACTCTTCTTGTTTTTGATGATCTTGGCAGTTTTAAAGAATACTAGTCAAGTATTTTGTAGAGTTCCCCTCTATTACAGTCATACTACTCTGAACTTGCCCAACCTTATCTAATCTTGGAAGCTGAGTAGGGTTAGTTCTTGGATGGGAGACCTTATCTGATGCTTTTCCATGACTATGTTAGCACAAAAGATTTGGAGGACAAAGATCACAGGAGTAAAGAAGGGTTTCCAACACATCATGTCAAGACCATGTCCTATCCTTAATCACACAGCTGAAATACTTTTTCCTCCCCATCCTTACTATGGTATTCAGAAGGAAGTCATCATGAACAGTTCATATTTAAGGGATGAACATTTACGCTTTTCTTCCTTGAGAATGGAATATATATATACATATATTTATGTATATTTATTTATATTGACATAAATGCACAGATCCTAATCTTATACTTCGAATGAAATTTTGCAATTATGTTTACTGCCTTTCTTCAAGATGTTCTTTGAATAACAGAATTTGCCCAAAGGTGGTAGCACACAACCTCTTAAGCATGGTTATTGATACTTGCAGTTTCTTCAGGGTACTTTGAAATTACTCAGGGAAAACTGCTCCCATAGAAGAATGCTAAGAACTTGTAGTTAGACTGGTGCTAGGAAGAATCCCAAAGAATCCTCATGAATGGGCCGTGTGAACAGAGAAAAACATAGATACCAAATTGTAGCCCTTCCAGCCATTCCCACTGAGAATCCAAATGTTAAACTAACATGCCATCTTTATCATCATTCAATCAAGCCTTAAGATTACTCTTGCCCTAGCCATGATGTGCCTGTAGTCATAAAAAGCCTCGCATAACTATAAGTAATGGCAACAAATTTTTTAAGCATCTAAATTTTCAAGTAGTTTGTGATACAATAAGGGACAACTAGAATACATATAAAAATATACTAGATTAGATTTTTAATACTCAGCCTACAGCAAAAATTATTCATCATGACATACATGACAAAATTTCAATGAAGTTTCTTATGTTAGTTGACCTCAGGGATTCTCTGAGATCTTCTAATCAGGGTCATTGCTTCTCACAAGTAGGCTTTCTAAGGGCATCAATGTCAACTTAAAACAATATTTTATCTCAAGTACCTTCTGCCTGCCTAATAATTAATTATTTATAGGAAAGCAAGCATATGAACAGAGGTTTTAAGCAGTTGTGTCTTTGTGGACCCAGAAACCTGAAATGATTCCCAGAACTGTGGAAGAAAATGCCTTTCTCCATCTCAGCCTTTTGAACCTCTGCTGTCACCTTGATAGGTGTTTAGTGAAACAGCTGTCCAATTTAACCAGGGAAGACACATACTGTACATTTCCTGGAGTAAATAAGATAGGAGGTAGGAAGGGGATATGCACTTCCAGAAGAGATCAGAGTTAGTGTTAATATTAGATTAGGGATTTGGCTCAACAGGTGAAGACTATTGGCATCAAGCCTAATGACCTGAGTTTGGTTTCCAGAACCCAAATGGTGAGAGAACCAACTTTAGCAAGATTTCCTGAGGTCTACACACATACACACACCACAGCATGTGTTGCACCCATACATACACATAAATACAAAATTAAAAGTGTAATATGATATTTTTAAAATATTAGATTATTCCAATTTAAGAAGAAAATGTCACATGTATTTTAGTATATAGTAGGTCATATTTTTCTTTTGTTTCTAATAACTCCCTCCTCTTTTATTTAAATTTTCTGACTCTAATTGGTCACTACCTGTGTTTGATCCTCTGACCCCACATGTTGGAAGAAAAGAACAAATTCCCAAAAGTTGTCCTTGGATTTTACAGACATGTACCAGGATATGTATACACACGCACTGTTTTAAAATGAAAATGTTCATTGATAGTCATTTTGCCTTAAAAAAAAAATCTATTACATACCTTGTCTTTTCCCTGCTTTTGTTTGTTGTTTTTTCTCTTAAAAACCACACTGGTGGTGGCAGCTGTTTGTGTTCCAGCCAAGGTAGCTTTGTTAAGAGCAGAGTAGGAGGAAAAGCTGTTTCTCCTAATTCTGCAGTGGCCAGAAAGCTTTCAGCTTTCCAAAAGTAAATGAACTAATTAATATTCCCATGCTTGCCCAGTATTAGGGGCCACTGTCGTAAATCCCGATTCCAAGCCCTATTCCTTGAAGAGTCTAATATAGGTAGGTCCAAATCTGTCCTTTGGGACTTAGAGAACTGTTCTAAGATTTCTAAATAGTTATTTCATATCTGAGTTAAAATAGTCAAATCATTGATAATAAGACAGTGAACACATTACTATGGTGTTCCATGGCTTTGTTGATGTTGCTTGTTTTTCGCTCCCCTATCTTTCTCAATGGACAGATAAAGAGACTGGAGAGATTGCTCAGTGGTTAGGAGTATTTGCTGGTCTCACAGAGGATCCCACTTCAAGTCCCATAACCACTACTATTACAAAATCTATCTTAGGTATTCACTGCCACCACATCCGTCATCACCACAGCTGCCACCAAAGCCACCATAACTACTGACATTTCCTCTAAAAATGCCACTGCTACCATAACCACTTTAACCTCTTTGACTAGTTGAGGCATTATCTATCTCTTGCTTCAGGCAGTCATTTCAAGCTTCACACCCTCGACCATTTACAGGATCATTTTTTTCTAAACGGTAATCTTAGTCATCGCTCTTGATCATCAAAGGTAAAGAAAGCAGAGCCCTCTTCCCACATCTGCTTCTCTCGGTCATGATTTCAATCCCTTCAACTTTCCCGCAGTGCTCAATAATCTCAAGATAACAATCTTCTGTGGTTTTAATGCTGACCAAGATCTTTTCCATACATGAATAGGAACCTGGTTTTTGAGAATCTTCCCTTGTTACAGAACTCTCCCATTCCATAACTCTTTCATCCATCCACCATCCAGGTATCCTTACATACATGTTTGCATCCACCTTCTCCACAGTGGCTAAATGGTAGAAAGAAAGCCCTGGAGTACAGAGTATTTTAGTAAGAGCTCCTCACTGCTCAAAACCATGCCTCAAACTCTTACCCATGAAAAGCTCCCACTGGTGTTGGGGCTCTTTAGATGGCTCTGCATTGGTCCTGATGGCAATGAGACAAAAACATTCATAGATGTTTCTTCAGGCCTTGCACACAAGCAGAATAGAGTAAGCTTATATCTCTAGAGTCTCTCGAATTTGCTGTGCCTAAAACCACTTGACCTACAAACTGGAACAGTTATTCTTCCTTCCTGATGTTATTTTTTTTCTTGCATAATTGTTCAATATTGAATTCTAGTGCCCGTTTTTTTTTTTTTAAGTCTTTCTGAGAAGTTCTTCCCAAAGTTTTTCACACTAGTGAACATAACTATATCTTTGGCACACCTGAGACTATGTTGGTGCCTGAGGGCCATACTGCTGCCAGAGGCATACTGATCTGGGTGCCTGTACTGTCACCAGGGCCATATCAACATTTGGCTCAAGTGGCTGCCAATCTCCATGTCAGGCTCTGTGGTACTGCTACAGCTGGGATCTGTGATGGTGTCTGTGGCCCAAGTTAGCACAGGGGTCATTTGAAACATGCCATGTTGAGCTAGCCCCCGAAGGGGGATATTCTTCTGCATATGTTTCTCTTGTTGGTTGATGAATAAAACGCTGATTGGCCAGTAGCCAGGCACCAAGTAGCCAGGCAGTAAGTAAAGGTGGGGCTACCAGACAAGAAGAATTCTGGGGAGAGGAGATAGAGAGTGAGCCTCCAGAGAGAGACATCATGTAGCTGCTGGGCATTTTCCAGTAAGATATGGCCATGTAAAAGTACATATATTAATAGTTATGGATTAATAATTAAGAGAGAACTAGCTAGTAAGAAGGCTAAGCCATCAACCAAACAGTTTATAATTTATATAAGCCTCTATGTGTTTATTTTGGACTGAAGTACAGTGGGACCAAGAGGAACAGAGACACCACCTACAAGCCCCTCCCTTCCGTGGCTCTGGGATGGCTGACCCTGCCACTTACTGGAGACTGGAACGGGAGAAGTGACCAGTCCCTTCTCCCCTTGTATGGCCCCTAAAACAGTCAGGAGAGAGGACCCTGCACCTCACCTGGGCAAAATAGTAGAGCTAGTTTTGAAGGTGTGTGGGGGTTAGCTGGATCTGAGGACTTGAGTGCAGGAGAACTGACACCACTCCCTGCTGAAGGCTTCACTGGATGAGCTAACCAAGGCAGTGCTGGAGAGCTTCACCTAGACAGTGATGACGAGGGAAAGCTGATGGGCTGACTACCCCAACTATCACCCAGGCAAAGAACCATGGCTATGAGCTGGCCCACCCCAACATCCACCTCACCTATGAACTGTTGGAGAGTGTGAAGGGGACCAACCTACAAATCCAAAACAATAGGATCTCCACAACACAGAACAACAGGATATTCAAGAGTAGCCCCAGTGAGAGCCCGTTATCCATGGCATAACAGAAGCCAGAAACCTCAAGCCAGACCAATGACTCTTGAAATGAACACTTGGAAGTAAAAATGAATGAACTAAAGGCTAAACTAAACTATGTGATTCCACAGGTCACACTACAACTCTTCCATAACCGGATTCTTCTCTTAATCTCTCTCTCTCTCTCTTTTTTTTTTCCTTTGATCGTTTGGTTTGGTTTGGTTTTTGTTTCATTTAAATTTGGTTTTTGTTTGAAAGGTTGATTTCAAGAGCAGAGGACAGAGAGATAAATGGGACAGGAATGCATGATGTGAAATTAACAAAGAATCAATAAAACTTAAAAAAAAAATATTTCTTTGGCACATTGGAAGAGACTGCCCTTGGCCAGAGGCACTACTCAAAAGGTTGGTTAGATAAAAGTTAAGTTGCTCCTAGAACAAAGTTTTGGAAATTCTGGGGCAGGAGAAATGGCTCAGTGATTATGAGCTCTTTCTGTTCTTCCAGAGGACTGGAGCTTGATTTACAGCACCCACAGGGCAGGCAGCTCACAATGCTTTGTGCCACCAGTCCCCAGAGATCTGATGCTTTGTTCTGGCATCTGAGGTCACTGTGTGCTCATAATACACAGACATATATGCACACAAAACACCCAGACTCATTTAAAAAAATGGAAAAAATATTTTGAAAATTCTGTTTCCAAGTTGGGAGAAAAGAGAAAGAAAAGTATCATTTATTTATCTCTTATTTGCCAACATTATAGCCAGAATGAAGGTTTTTATATCACATTCTACCCGGCCCAGACAGATATGTAGTTGCTCCTTTACTAAAAAAAAAAAAAAAAAAAAAAAGGAGAAGGAGAAGAAGAAGAAGAAGAAGAAGAAGAAGAAGAAGAAGAAGAAGAAGAAGAAGAAGAAGAAGAAGAAGAAGAAAAGAAGAAGAAAAGAAAGAAAGAAAGAAAGAAAGAAAGAAAGAAAGAAAGAAAGAAAATAAAAAGAAAGCACTAGACAGAGTCCTATACACGTCACGTCAAATCTTTTTCAAGGGTAAAGTTAGGAGCTAGAATTTGAATTGAGTGTGGTTCCAAAGTCCAACATTATCATTATTTTTAAACGTAACTACAAATAATAGCCAATACTGACCCTAAATACAAAGCATATTGAAGAAGTTAAGTGATATAACACTTTCCTATATATTATGCATGCAACCGTATTGGTGAATGCTCTAAATACAATATCTGTGGTAGCCAGTGTCTGACTGACTCCTAAGATCATGTAGTTCTCTCACACACTGTATCAGATTGGTCTATATAACCAAAAAATATAGCGTAAGTCAATGGCATATGCCTTCACAGGCTGTGAAGAACCTGCAGATGTCTTAATTGAAGACTTATGAAGCATCTGGTGTCATTGGGGTGTCCCCCCAAACAACCTCCTTCAATAGCTCAAATCCCAGATCAACAGAAACTCTGGGATATGCCACTGTTACAATAGAATGTCATGAGTCATTATACAGCTAGAATAGTCTTCTCTCATCTAAATAAATAAATTGGTTAACAGTTGAGGGAGGAAACTTGAAGGACTTTAACTACACTTTCCAAATATTGTCAATCTTTGTTTTCTCTTAAAGACTGGTCCACATGCAAAAAAAAAAAAAAAAAAAAAAAAAAAAATCGGGGAAATAAAAGAATAAAGTATAAAGTTAGTTCAACAATCAAATGGGGAAGTGTTTATAATGAATTTGATACTTGAATCAAGAATTTACCAAGTGAGCAAAAGAATTGGTTTTAAGAGCAGAGTCGGGGCTGCCTCAGACACTGGCATACAGCTCTGATGCCAACTACTGCAGGCCATTTGCCTGCTGGTCTACCAGACACACAAGGACAATCTGTCAGTTACTACTGCTCCAGACTGACATACAGCTCTGATGTCAACTACTGCAGGGTGTTTGCCTGCTGGTCTACCCAACACACAAGGATTATGTCAGTTACTACAGAACCAGACAGAGAAAATCAATGGAGCTTCAGTTTTTTCTATGGTAGACTTTTCTTTTCCTCTTTTCCCACCCTCTTCCTCCTATTTTCCTATCTCTTCCTTCCTTCACTGCTTTTTTCTTCCCTTCTTTCATTCCTCCCTCCCTTCCTTTTTCATGCTCTGAGCAACGAATTCTGTAATTAGGTCTGAAACAAGTTCCTTTGAATCTCATCCTTTGGATCAACTATATAAAAATACATGCAAAAGTAATAATCAATTGGTTATATGACATAACTTGATGATTAACAGTATAATACAAGGATATTATATGTTACCATGCATACTCATTTGTACTCCATATCAAGTATTTTATAATTACTTTTATCTATTATAATAAGTAGGTGGTTAACTCATAATTTCTAAACAAGGAAAAAGGGGCAATTACATGTATAAATGGATTTTGAAAGCACTGGGATTCAATCTGAGTAATATTTAGATTTTTGCTATGGAAAATCTTGGTTGGGAATGAGGGATGAAGAATAACATTAAAAAATAACCTTTCTGGACTTTGGGAGCACATTCCCCATGGAGGGATACTCCCTTAACCTAGAGACAGGAAGGAGGGCCTAGGCCCTACATCAAATGACTTTGCAGATTTTGATGGGCCCTCCTGTAAGTCCTCACTCTCCCTGTAGAGTGGGTGGGGAGTGGGGTGGAAGGAGGGATGGGGGCATGGGAGGGTGGGAGGGAGAGGGAACTGGGATCAATATGTAAAATTTTTTTTAAATAAATAAAAATTAAAAAAAACCTTTCTACTCTTGTCATCTCTAGGCATCTGATATTATGTTCTTATCTGCATCCTAAGTAATGCTGCCAGTAATGCTGCTTGCCTGTGCCCATAGCCTGACTCCAGGTTGTTCATAATCTTTTGTCCACCATCCAGTTCTCTGAGTATTATGAATCTCAATGATCAAAGAAAAACAGTTCCTGCAGCTCTACATCTAACATCGTAAGGGTAGATAAAAATACAAATATAAAAAGTCCTAAATCAGACTACTATACTATTAGGTAAAATGTGTCCTACTACCCAATCTTGACAAGTAACATCAAAAAAATGATATTCTTCAGATAAAAATAATGACATATGTTTCATATGATTGAGAACTCAGCAAAATAGCAAATTCCTATGCTGAATGGGTAGGGCATGTGTCTACAGTGTTTTAATGATATCAGCACAAGGAATAACAGGATCTGTATTTTATTTTATTTTATAAAATATGTTTTTTTGCCTTTGGTTTATCAAGGTAATCAATTATGGTGAAATAAATGTCTTGCTGTTTGTTTTTTAAGTAAAGCAATGAATACATATCTTTCTGAGCTGAATGGGATGTGATCCAGGTAAAAACCTTTGTTCTGGCTGTAATGTCAGCAAATAAAGGATAAACAAAAGATTTTTCCTTTCTCTTTTCTCTTTTCTCCCAATATACTTGGAAGTGAAATTTTCAAAACATTTTATTTTCATTTTTTAATGTATATGGCTATTTTGCTTGCATAAATTTCAAAATAACTTTTATTCCATTAACATAAAATACAAAATTAGACAAACTTTCCTTTGTCACCATTATCATACACTTCTAATTAATTGCACTTACAAAAACTTAGTTCTGTACAGAGTGGCACCTGGAATTGTAACAATATTCTTTTTAAGTTAAATTATTTATTTGGTTGTGTGTGTGTGTGTGTGTGTGTGTGTGTGTGTGTGTGTGTGTGTGTGTGTGAGAGAGAGAGAGAGAGAGGGGGGGGGTTTGAGAGAGAGCGAGGGATATGAGGTGTGTGATATGGTATGTGTGTGATATGTGATGTGTGTATGATACATGGTGTGTGTGTGTGTGTGTGTGTGTGTGCATGTGTGTGAGTAGTAGTAGTAGTAGTAGTAGTAGTAGTAGTAGTATAGTAGTAGTAGTAGGTTCTTACCTTCCACCATATGAGTTCTAAGTATCAAATTTAGGTTGTCAATCTTAGCAGCAATCGCCTTATCTACCAAGCCATATTTGTACTTTGTAGTAAAATTCTTAATGCCAAGCAATATGTGGCTCAGAAATGAACATTAGTTTCATAATTTATGTTCAAACCTTATAACAAGTGTATAAAAGATAAAGTACTATTCCCTAAATATTTTGCAGTATTTTGATTTTATTAATTATCTGCTGTCAAGTACTGTTATTTCCACAAACTCCTATGACAATATTTAATTTAACATGCTACTTGTAATAGTCAGAATAAGTATGGCCCTCATAGACGCATGGGTTTGAATGCTTGACCCATAGGGATTGGCACTATTAGGAGGTGTGACTTTATTGAAATAGTGCCTCTGTGGAGGTATGTTTTGAGATCTGATATGCTCAAGCTATGCCCAATGAGACACATGTCTCTCCTTGGTGCCTGTGGATCAATATATATATAACTCTCAGTTCCTTCTCTAGCACCATATCTGTCTTCACACTGCCTATCCAATGATGATGATAATGGACTAAACCTCTGAATTGTAATCCAGCCCCAATTAAATGTTTTCCTTTATAAAAATTGCTGTGGTTATGATGTCTCTTCACAGCAATAGAAGCCCTAACTAAAACTAAGTACTTCTAAGATTTTGCTTTGGTATTACTCAATTTTGGAATATTGGTAAAAATGTAAACAGCAGAATGTATTAAATTCATTCAAATTCTCTGAGGTTGTGGATCTACTTTGATCTCTAATAGAAAATAAAGGCGTACTGAAGCTACAAGGGGAGTTCGAGGCCTGGGTAAATAAGTGAAACCCTCTTGGATACCCACATACATGGTATTTACTCACACAGACACACATACAAATGAATAAAAATACACCTTTTTTAAAAAATGAGAACTGTTTTTCAATTGTATTTATTTATTTGGAGACAGGATCTCACTGTGTAGCCCTGGCTAGCCTGAAACTCACAATGTAGACCAGGCTAGTATTGAACTCATAGAAATGTTCTCACTCCACCTCCACAATGTCTGACCCTGAAACAGGAAGCCCAGCATAAGATATATGCTTAATATTTATGAGGCTATGATCTCCAGTGCTGGGGGAGAAAATTCTGGTTGTTACATCTCCCAAGTAAATTTTAGTTCAGAGACTAAAGTAATTTTTCTTTTTTTTTCTTTTTTTTTCTATTTATTTATTTATTCATCTTATTTTACACATCGATCCCAGTTCCCTCTCCCTCCTTCCCCTAAAGTAATTTTTCAATTTGTACTTTTTTAGAACAGGTTAAAATGAAATATCAATTATTATCAACTTCCTTTTTTCCCTCTTGCAGTTTAGCATAAATATAAATAGATGGCATTAATTTAGCAAGACTTTAATTCACTATATTGTCTAGCTGAACCAAGTAACTTTTGCTTTTAAACTTTTAGGGATTATTTCTTATTTTTATAATAGATATCTAAAGATATAATGATATAGATAGATATATGATAAATAGATAATAGAGTAAGATACATATACCAATTAACATTTTACTTTGAGTTGTCTCTACCTGACAATCACTTATTTCATAAGTTTCTTAAATCTAAGACGTTTTCCCTTCCATGAAATTAAAAAATGACTTCTCTAAATCATAAACATTTCCACCAGCTTCTATAACTGTTATGCTATTGAGCCATGGAAGACATTGTCACCCTTGGCTGAATAATGAAACAATAAAACTTACTCTGTAAAGAGCATTGTGCCACATAACTTCCCCTTGTCAGTTATATCTTAACAAGGCTGGAGGAAAAACTAAGAACATGTGCTAACTTATACTTTATTTATTTATTGAAAATTGTCAATTGTTTGTTATTTATTTGTTCCCTTACTAGTTCCAGTAATTATTACGTGTGTGCGTGCGTGCGTGCGTGCGTGCGTGCGTGCGTGCGTGCGTGTCTCAGGGTATGGTTCATCCTGAAAAAAGTTTTATTCTGTTGTGACTCTGTGAAGTCAAAAGAAGTTACTAACTTCCAAATTACAACAGACTCCAGGAAGAATTAAATTTCAACAGTAAAACAGCAAAAAGATTTTTCTAGTGAACTCCAACAGTTACTGGAAGAACAATGAACCACAGAGAATGAAGTCCTGAGGCCCAGCAGGACATTAATTCTTCAGGGGCCTCCCTGGAAGCCTTGGTTCAAAGCTCTGCCCTGGTATGTGATGAGAAGAGTTGCATAGACCTCAGAATGCCTTCAGGATCTTGCTCAAATAGTTTTGATCCCTTCCATCTAGGGTGGCATCTTCAGCAAATGTCCCTTACCCACTTCGTTAGTTCTCTCCCAATTTGGCATCTTGGTCTTCATAAGGCAGTTTAAATATTTCCAGGTTTTGTGCTTCCTTCTGCTGCAATTATAAATCCCATGGCTCAGTTGCTCACTACTTTTCTCAGTTTACTGTAAGCAACCAAGAGAAGCCGAGCAGCACCTGGCTGCTTTGCTGCTCACTCGCTTGTTCCTCCAGATGTCCATTTCTGAGCTGAAGTTCCATTGGGCAGCACAGACATAGGCATCCGAGGCTTTTAAACTGTGATTTCTGCACTTTCCCACATGCTTTCTTCCTCAGTCCCACCCGAAACCTCGTCATAATGGCCTTTACAACCCATGCTTTGCTACCACTAAAAATAATCTCAAAGACATTCCAAACTTTTCTTATCACTGTTCATTTCTTCTAAGCCCCGACCATCATCTCCCCTATTGCCCAACTCATGAAAATCTCACTTGGTGGTGGTCACATTTTCAGGAATTTATTATACCAGTGATGCATGTTTGGTAAGCCTTTGCTGTCATTATTTCTTTTGTGCTACTATAACACAATAGCACAAGTTGGACAACTGATAAATAGTAGAGGTTAGTATTGCACATGGTTACACAATGCACAAGTATGTAAAGGATATTTTGTGATTTATTAAATAGTATTTGTATTGCTTCTTTGAAATGTTCATACATTTAAATAATATCTTCTGATCATATCCACCCAATACCATCACTTCCTTCTGACTTCCCCTAATACCCCATCTCCCTCCCAACTTCATGTGCTCCCATGTGTTAATGAACCCATCCAACTAGCCAGACTTACTGATATGTTAACTGAGCATGTACTCTGTCAAATCTACTCATTGTCTGAAGTCTACCTTGAGTCTTATTTGTAAAACTTGTAACAGTGAACAATAAAACCGTTCTAAATTGGGGACAACAAAAGGTAGATTCTTCATTCTCCTGTGTGAAGAAAATTGAAATAAAAAGAAATGGTGAAATTCTTTGGCTGCTGACAGCTCAGTGGTAAGGTTTATGCAAACAGAGAAGACAGGAAGTTTGTCACCACCATTTATGGAAAGTTGCAATCATTAGCTTGAGTTGGAATGCATTCTGCTAGTACATTCTCAAACTTCCAAAGGGTGTGAGTGTCCACTCCAAAGTCACTGCCAAGTCAAACCTCTGGCAAATTTCTTTCCTAGTTTGCTGATTCAAAACAATCTTCAAGAAATTTCTATAGCTTATAAAAATTATGTGAGAAATGTTTCTGTTTTTGCTGGGTTTTGAAGGTTATATAAAATTTTTGACTAGTAATTAACTCATTAATTAAATGTATGCAATTATAAGGATTTTATTTGACTGGTCTATAAATTAAAGGACCCACAGAATGGAGAGGAGGAGCAACCTCATCAAGTGTTTCTCTGACTCCCACACCTGCCATGGCATGCTTGTGCCCCACATACACTCACAAAAACATGTACAAAATTAAAATTTTTAAACCAATGCATCTTAAATGAAGAAAAAATCTTTTTGTGTGTTAAAACATATTTTTCTTCTAAAATATGTATGACTGCTATATTAGAATGAGAACTATAATCTATAATGAATATCAAACCATAAAGCAAAATTAAATGATTTTAGGTTTTGAAAGTGTAGCAATATATTAAAGCATTTTTTTTAAAAAAAGAAAGAAAACAAAGTTATTTGTACTTCTAGCATTCAATATCCATCTAGTGATACATTCGGAGAATGATGCATCTGGATTTAAATGCATACAAATTCTTGTCAGTCCTCAGTCACTGAAGTAATTCCAGAACTATGGATTGGTGTGCCTAAAGAGAGACACAATCATATCTGCAAAGCATCAATGGAAAACAGAACTTCATTATGAAAATAACTATCACATCCATGCTAGAAGGGATGACAAACTAATCTGCCTTTTCTCTACCTAAGTGTTTTCACAGTTCAAATACTCCTGGATCCTGATCCCTTTCTCGTGTTGTAAGTAACACACCCACAACACTTCATGTCATTTGGGTGCCTTTTTATTTCAAGGAGGCAGGTTGAAAAATGGAGAAAAACTCTTCCCTGACATCTAATGAGTGTTATGAGACAGAGTCTCAGGTTTTACAATTGTTTTCTTCTGTGTTTAGTCTATTTGGAGGGGTCTTCTGAAACACAGACCTCAGAACCTCTGTCTCTCAGACCTAACTCTGGCGTTTGTCTGAACCTGCCTACATTTCCTTCCTTGTTTTATGTTTGTTCATTTTTGTTTGGTTTTTTCATTGCCTCTGTTGCCAAAACTGGCCTAGAAGTTACCATGTATCCAAAGATTGCCCAAGATTGCCTTTAAATCACAGGAACCCTTCTGCCTCAGCCTCCAAAGTGCTAGGATTGCCAGTCTGAGCCACCATGCCTGGTCCTAACTTTCCTCTTAGTGCTGGCCTCATAAAAATCCCTCTAACCATAACACATTTGAAGGCCCTCTTGATTAATTTACTCTCACAACCACCTCATAAGTCACTCAGAGTTTAAACTGAGGGAAAAAAAAACCTCAGACATTTGCATATTCTAAACCTTAGTGTGTAAGGAAGACAGGGGGCCCTCTGATGAGGACAGACAGTCCAACCCTCACACAGTGTTTCTACTGCCTGACATAGTATGCATTCCTCTCCTCGACTTCTTAGCTCTAATTTATATTTCGTCAGCAATAACTTCCACAGAAAAACATTCCTCTAGAACCTCAACTACAGGTGGCCTGCACTTACAGTGGTTTAGCTTACACGTTGTTTTTATGATAGTACAAAAGGAGCATGTATTCAATAAAACTGGAGTGTGAATTTTCCTTTCTCAAGTTAGCAGTGTGAAGTGCAGCACTTTCCACGCTGTGCATTCTCTGAGTGACAACTCCCGGAGTCATACCATAGGGTCCACTACTGATACTTTACTGGGCACTATGCTGCAAGCCATGATTTTTGCTTTGCTAAACTCATTGTTGACTTAGGATATTTTCAGTTTACAATGGCTTTATTTTTACAACCCATCATTAAATCTATAGTTTAGATTCCCCACATATATACCCCAGTGAAATATTGTTCTATTTTGTGAGTGATCTCCTTACTTTACATCTGTGGTATGATTAGGTTTATTTGTTTGTTTGTTTGTTTGTTTGTTTGTTTATCTCCTTTGATGGAGAGGAATTGCCATCAAGACTACATCCATGTGTTTGGGTTTGACATTATATCACAGTACTTGGCCCATTTAAGGGAATACAGGATTTAATTAATCAATGGGATTCCTATAACATGAATTTCATGACTCTCCAGAATATATTGAACATGTACCTTCCAAATGATGATCAACTCTGGAGGTGGAGTATTGTGGTTTAATAAGGGTCAGGATAAACAAATAGGCCGAATAGATGTTTATTAAGGGAGAAACAACTCACAACACAGACAGATGAACACAGCAGTTAAAACTGGATGCTCCTCTCTCCTTGTCCCGCCAGAAAGAGCATTCTCTGCCTCCTTCCGAGACCAAGCCCCACAGGTCACTTCCGCCCCTGGCTCCACCCCTCAATGGGTGTGGTCAGTGCCACAGAAGCAGACACAGTGAATATCCAACTACAATTCCCCTTTTAGTCTAAAGAAAAGATTTAAGCTTGATATAAAACTATATACAAAACAGTGAGTAACAGGTATGCTCTAAGAAAAGGAAAATCGAGAACAAAACCACAAACATACCTAGTCCTAGGGTGAAGGCATAAAGGAGTTTACAATAGAGTTGTCCTAAGCTGAAAAGCTTAAGTCTAGTACCTAATATATCTAACCAGGAAGAGAGAATAATACTTAAGATAGTTTAATCTACAACCTCATCAAGACCTGAGAAGGAAAATAACGATACTAGGGTAGACAGGAAGTGCAGATGGGCAACTTCCAAAAGGTGCAGCGAGGACAGAAATAGCAAGCTACTATCACCCAAGGTCTCACAGCAACGTTGGTACAGCCAGTTTTGGCTAAGGCCAGGAGTATTTGACAGACCACAACAAAAGCAGGGAGGTAGAAAGGCTGTCTTACCCTGACTTGGCAAGGTTCAGCAGTCTTCTATGTTTGTCTCCTGCAAGCATATAGGACCGCATGTCCAAATCAATGGTCAAGGTTGAGGCAGTTCCTTGCCCAAGAGGCCATTAGCCGAAGCGAGGATGAACTCCAGAAGGAGCAACGACAGTGTCCAACATATTTTCGGGAAAGTGCACGGTGCTGTCAGGAGCAACAGTGTCTCATGTCAACAGAGTATTAATATAAAAACATTTAAATGCCATGTTCTGCAGGTCTATGAAGTGATTGAAGATTAAGCATCTATGTCTGACTAATCTCATAGCAAAGGAAACATGGGTGAGGATAATCTGTAATACTCAGGAACTTGACTAACAAACCTGAATAAAACTTTCTTGAGTAAAGCAAGGATAAATACCTAAACAATATAACTATGTATATATATATATATATCTGCACATGTAAATTCCTAAAGTAGAGGTAGAGTAAAAATGTCTAAACAAGAGGTAGAGCTCTAAAGGACAGCAAGACAAATATCCCAAATACATGTTTGTTGGTTAAACCACTCACTCTAAGGTAGATGTGTTCTCGAGCCAAAAGTGACCAAGATAGACACAGTCTTGAGCATGTCTTCCTCCTTGCTTTTATACCTTCATCAATAATTATAAAATTACAAAATGTTTTCTATACTTCTAAGTAACTCCTTTATTTGTTAAGTTATTGTGTGTCTGTCTGTGTGTGTGTGTGTGTGTGTGTGAGAGAGAGAGAGAGAGAGAGAGAGAGAGAGAGAGAGAGAGAGAGAGAGAGAGAGAGAAAATGTTTAAGTTTAGGTGCCTATAACAAGGCATATGTGTGAATATCAGAGAACAACCATGGATACCTTTCCTCCTCCCTTTATGTGTGTTATAGGGATCACCCTCAGGTATCTAGGCTTGTACAAGTGAGCTCCTCTACCAACTGAGTCATCTCACTAGCTCTGTCCCTTTATTTTTTGTGTCATAAAAACAGAACACTATTTGACCACTTGACATGATTTCATGTCATCTGTTTATACCTATGGTGCAGTGGGTTCTCCTTAAAAATTGAGGAAAATATTAAATTTAAATTTTGATGTCAGACATGTGCATTATAGTAATTATAAGAATATTTTCATTGGATTAGCAAAACGATAAATGTGTGCAAAGAACACTGTCAATCTAAGCGATAGGAAAATTTTCTCCAAATCAAGCATTTCAAACACTGATTTACGTGGGAGCTAGGAAGATAGTCACAGTTTGTAAGTTCCGGAAGATTTGTTTTCTCAGTATTCAGTTTTACCCAGACACAAAGCTGCAAGGAAAATGCAAGCAGATATTTCCAAAGGTTTCCTACACCTTTTTCTTCAGGACTTAGCCACATTACCATGAATCATGTTTACTATGCAATGGCTTTCCATTCAGCACTGCTAAAAGCCTGACAACCTAGAAGAGCCAACAAGTGATGGTGACGTGTCTTTGCCCACCTTCTCACTGCTCTTCACGTTTGGGGGACACAGGCCGTGCTTCAGTCCAGCCTCTGCTTTTTCAGCCAAATATTTGGTCACTACTTCTGTACACAACACTTCCTTAGTACTTTATCGGGGGTGGAGGACAGCAAAACTGGTCACTGACATCACAACCTTCAAGGCTGTTGAATCAGCAGTGGAAGTTTTGGGTAGATTTCTGTTTCCTACTTGAGTCATCTATTTTAAGTAACAGAAAATTTCATTTTAAAAGCAAAAAGTCAAACTGAAGACAGCCAGGGCACCACATTCTCCAAAGTTTCTGAGTGCCTATGTGGCTGGGGTGGGAAGGATGGAATGAGGTACTTTTGTCCTACACATTTGAAGTTTTTCTTCCCAAGGCATCCCAAAGATGTTAAAAGTAGATACAGTCCCCCGACACACACACACACACCATAGATGCAATATTATTCAGCGATAAAAATAAAAAGTCAGGTTTTGTTTTCAGGTCTTTACATCACACCCGTAGCTTTTAGGAGGTAAGCCGGCTCTTTGCAAGAAGAGCTATAGATATTCTTGTTCTTCCTTTCTTCCCTCTGTGTGAGCCTAAGAGAAGATGGCCACTTATAAACCAAGACTAGCCTCACCCACAGGGTACCCTGTGCCTTGACCTCAGACTTCCCAAACTCTAATACTGTAAAGATCACCTGAGCCACCTAGACTTTAGTAATTTGTTACAGTAGCTTGAACAGAATATGAAACAAAAACCAATTTATTAAAAACCTCAGTTAGGGGAATGTGAGACTGCATCAGACTAGTAAACTCAAGGCCCAGCACCAAATTATTGACTCATCCAGAAATCTTACTAAGTGAGGCTTGGGAGCAGAGAATCTGTTAATGAATACATTAGTAAAACTGTGACCTAGTGTGTGACATTTAACCATGGCAGAAGGCCTGGCTCCCAGCTGGGACACGTGCAACTGCTCTGGCATGAGAAGTGTCCCATCAAGTTCTAAGAAGATGAGCACAGACTAGGAAAAATAGACCTTCTTTTTTTCCTTTCCATGTGAAAACAAGGCCAAGTTGTTTTGAAGTCTTGCTTCAACAAAAAGCATTAAGGTAGCAGTATTAGGAGGAAGGCAAATTTATCTGTTTTGACCAGGTGGCAGACCAGAAGTAGTAATAAAAATAAATAAAAAATAAAATAAAGTCTACCCAGTCAGATGCCGCCACTTCTACGTCTACTGACAGCCTCTGGGGTTCTCTTTGGAAGCACTTTCTTTCATGCTTGGGAACAGCAAAGAAAGGGAGCCTAGGAAATTCTTGGGGACTCCAAATGGCTTATCACATGGCTTTCAAGGTGACCTCAACTAGGAAGTGAAAAGTCACTGAAGTTGTCCAGTGATTTTTTTCAGAGGAAAAAAAAATGATTTAACTTTTGCTTTTAAAGAAGAGTTCTTAAATATGTATTGCTTCCACTCTCCTCATAGATTTGGTTTGGGATTGTTGTTTTAGCCACAGGTAAATTATAAAAACTTAACTTGTTAGGTGCTAGCTTGAATGTAATATAAATATGTGGCAAACCTTTACAATAATATGCATTTTGCTAGTGATCTAGAGGAACAACATAGAGGTTGCTAAACTTTCTTTGCCATATTTGTTTTTGGCAATTCCCTCATGGCAAACATGGCTAATCTTCCTACATATTTTCAAATGGTGTCAATCTGAGAATTATAGTCTTAGAAAATATTTCCTTCTACTGGTCGACAACAATTCTATGGCTGTTGTTAGTAATTTCATTTCTTAGCTAAAAGTACTCTGAAAGAAAGGAAAGTCTTTTTTTATTTAGTGTTTCAATGCTACATTTCACACTCTGTCACTATATTTGTATGGGAAGAAAAACTTCAAATGTTTGAGACAAAGTTCCTCATATGTTTGTGCATGTATTATATGTATGTAATGCACATAATTGGCGTGATACTTCAAGTTCTTTATTAGTGAGGTTTTCTAGGAGACAAGTAAAATCATTTCCATAAGATTTTATTAACTCCCCAATACAGCTAAAGGTAAACGTGGAGGCAAATTTCTCCTTAACCTGTTGCATAAGTCTTGTATGTTTTGTAATTCTTTTATCTAACTAGGTTGTCACACAAAATTCTATGGTGAGCTTCTCTCATAGCATCGCTATGTCCTTACAGTTTCCATGACTTATACTTTTAACACTTTCAAAACTTCAAAGAGTAAATGATTTCATCCTTATCATAACTCAATGTTTTCATCACTGTCCCTGTTCTGTGTCAGAGAACCCCACAAACCAGTCATAAGGAAAACACATTTCAGAGGTTTGGAAAGCTAAAAAGAGATGCAGATACCCCTAACACACACACACACACACACACACACACACACACACACACACACACACACCACAGCACTGAGACATTCCCCCTGGGATGATAGTATTAAGTGACTGAAGGCTATATGTTTGAGCCAAGGTAAGAAAAAAAAAATGCCTGGAACAGTTCACATACATAACATCTCAAAGCAAAACTTCATGAATGTTGTTTTGAGTAAAATCAAACTAAAGGCCTCATTTTCACCCAAAATTCTCACCCTCCACACTGACCACACAAGAGCTATTTGTTAAAAGCTTCCACCAAACACTTTCAATACTGACTTCTTACCACCAACTTCCCAAGAAGTCATAAAAACTTCTTTTGTCTAGCTTACGTAAAGCACAAGGTCCCTTTGCCCAGCACTGTAGCTGCAAAGAGGAGGATGAAGGGCTGGACAAATGGGAAGAAGAGGTCCCTCTCCTTTTCCCAGACACCCATGCACAGACTGGACTAAAGCCGAAGAAACTCAGAGATTTTCTTCTACCGGCATGATTGTCATAGGGATGGCTAACCTGTTGTTCAATTAAACTTTTGTGTAGGTGTTGCTGAGAAGGTACTTGTAGATAGTTAGCATCATCAAGCTGTTGACTCTTAAGTAAATCAATGCTCTTGCTTGTTCAAGTAATTGGTTACAGGCAAACACCTGAGGTTTCCTAAAGTAGAAAGAACTTCACCTCCAGAGCATGGTGGTTTAATAAGGATCAGGAAAAACTGGCTGAACAGATGTTTATTCAAGGCGAAATAACTTACAACAGAGACAGTTGAACACCAGCAGGTTCCTGGCCCCAAGGATGCCTCCGGATCCTCTCTGTCCCCATCCTGCAAGCAAGAGAGATCTCTGGACCTAGTTTCCCCAGGTCATATGTGCCCCTGTCACAGTGGGTGCGGTCAGTCCCACAGGTGCAGACAAAGTGAATATCTCACTACACCAGAGCGAAGCTTTTTGTGCTTGAGTGTCTTCTGCCTGGCCGGCCAGTTTGCCTTGCATGTAACCAAAGACATGAGTTAGTTTCTTAAAATAGAACACCACCAAGATACAGGGAGATAATAGTGATAAACATATTTTTTCCTTATTCTCTGTGGAATCCTGACAAGTACAAGGCCTTGTTTAATTTCTGCTCCTTCCTCATTGCATTGTGTGTTGCAAATTAAGAGAAAGTGGCATAAACAGGGAGGTCTGCTCATACTGGAGAACTATGATTCCAAGAAACATGTTTAATGCTTGCAAGGGTTCCCAAAGAAAACCAGAACATTGCTTTCTACCATGTTTGTGAAGATATGGAGACCAGTGCACTGGAGGTCTACTACTCGTTTTTGTCGTATCCTAAATGCTTAGTTGTATTCCTACCATAGGAAGATCTCAAAATTCTCCTCAGTGTTTAGGCAAATGTTTAAGGTAAAAGTTACTTCCAGATGCAATAGAGAAATCACGTCTGGTTACATACTAAAAGAATCCAAATCAAACTAATACACATGCTGTTTATTTCAGTTGTATTCATGATAACCAAATAAAGGGGTCAGCCTAAGTGTCCACCAAAAGATGAATGGAAAAAGAAAACGTGATCTATAATTATACATGATGCAGTGGAGTTGGGGTAAACAAAGAGTAATAGAAGGAGTGAATATAATCAAAGTACACTATATGCATATATGGAAGAGCCATAATGGAATTTCTTACTTTCTACAATTCATATATGCTAGTAAAAAAAAAAAAAAAAAAAAAAAGGAAAAGGCCTTTGCTTGTTGCAAGAACCTGTCTCATCTTTAACAACATGACTGCAGTTACACTATGTCTGACATCAGGCTAAAATTTCTCTGGTGACATGTCAATTCCTAGTCCATCAATGGAGTAAACAAGTCAGCACACTGATGGCCAGGCCTTGGTAATGGTAATGGACTGCAAGAATTCTCTCTCCCCTTGGGGGGATGTAGCTTGGTGACTCTAAACTGACATGAATGAAGGTCTTAGATTCAATCTCTGGTAGCAGCAAAAGCAAGAAAAAAATCCCCCCATAGAAGGGGCAGAATGGAAGATCCCAGGCTCTCTTTAACTATGTGAGCTCTTGGTGTGGACAGTATGTAGGTGGTGGGAGGTTAATGGAAGGTTTGATTTCACTTTTGTGAAGCTGTCACCCATGCTGGGGTGAGACTCTTGCGTGATGCAGTTACTTTTCAGTTTCTCAGTAACCTCTTGCCCATGCTCCTATAAGTAAGCCTCAATAAACTCGTTGGTTCACCAACCTGGACTTGGGCAGAAACATTTCTTTGGTCTATTGGCACCCTCTCTTAGGTAAATATGAGGTATGACAGAAACAGGAACAAAGCCATAGCCATAGGCCTTAACAAGAGAGTCTGTCCAGTGACCTGGGACAGCCTCCCCTGGAACATCATGTATCCACGCCTTCCTGGAAGGCTCTCCTTCAGCACTATTCCAGTGGGTAGATTGTGGTCAGGTACATCCTGGTACAGAGAGAGATAAACAATATCATCTTAGACTAGTGTTGGGCACAGGCCCAGTGAGGGTCAAACTGTCCTTAAAGCACCCTACCAAGGGTAGAATCACAATTATGGCATGTATTACCCTCACATGCATGATATTGTACAGTTACATAACAGCCCCACTATCAGTCATGTTAACTGTTTGTGTATGCTTCATTAGTTTATATCCCCAAGAACCTAGAGCCTAGCGGGTCACACAGACCCCAAGTAAGAGATATTGCTTTGCTTTCCCCCAGGAAACGTCATGAAAGACATATATATTTTGACATCAATTTACTTCATTACAATAGTGCTTAAGTATAGATGTAGTTAATGTAATTACATTTAATTAGATAGTTCACATCAGTTGAGATGAGTTGTTCTTTTAAGAGGAGGAATTACTTCCCAGAAAATTCTGTACAGTTTTCAAAAAATGAACTGTGAGAATGGAAAGTGTTCATTAATAAAAGTACTATAAACACCAGCCTGAGACAACCAAACAGTGGCACTTTTTATTACAAAGTTGTGGTAAGGTTTTAGAACTCCGAATACTTAAGAGAGCTGACATACTTCAGATACTCTTTTTGTAAAAATATCTATGTTGGCTAATTTTCAATCATTAAATATAAAGATCTTGAGAAAGCATACAGTTATAAATCTATCCATGCTAATAATTTATGATTTTTTAATTACATAATAACTTCCCCCAATATTATATTGGATTATGTGACTTGTAGATTTGTAATAGTTTATACAAATAAACTTGGAAAAATACACTCTGTCAAAAGAGGAAATAAAGTTTTCCTTCAATAAAAATTTAAACTTCTAACCTTAGAATCATTTAAAGTAGCTAAATTAAATACCTCCCTTTGAAAATAACATGGACAGAATCTTCTAAATGGACTAATCTTAGAGCCATTTGAGATTCTAAAAGTTCACTGATTATTTTTATTAGTATTTATTCTGGTTTTTCCTCAGAACACTAGTTTTTTTCCTTAAGAATCCAAATGTCTTGACCAGAGTTACCTTATATTTAGGCTCCCACAATTATGTCAACTTAAATGTAGTAGAGTGATTAAATGCAACAAACCTTGGTGAATATTCTGGATCTACCCTTTTCTAGCTCTGGCTTTGCCAAATTAGTCACTCTTGACATTACTTTCTTCACAAACAAAGAGAAACTCTTCATGTCACTGTGTCACCAAAATGTAAAAATATTTACCTCTATACATAACCTAGATGTAAGTAGAATCAATTAACTATACACATGTTCACACATTTGTTATATTTTTTTAAATATTTATCATGGTAGTTGGTGAGAGTGACATATTTATTAAATGTTAGGTGTTTTACCTAGTGGAAAAGTTTTCTTATTTTCTTTATTCAAAAGCATCGAAGTTCTGATGTAATGAGATGTATTTCCTCATTTTATATATTTTTAAATAAATTTTACTTTTAAATGTCTGTTAGTGTTCATTCTTCCTGTGAAAGTTAAAATGTAAAAGCTCCTTATACAGAAGTATCCTAGTTATTAGTCAAAAGAAAGTGGACTAAATAGGAGAGAGGTACTCCAGGTTCCCTGTGGGAGGTTAGAGACCATGCAGCAATTCAGTGAGGGGACCTGGTAAAAATGAGTGCATTGGCTTTTTCCTTCCATTTTACTGCTTTAATGATTCCATTCCAGTGATTTCAGTCATTCTGCCACCAAAGATTAAAACTCAAGAGAAAAAATCCAACTGGCCTATATTGGGTAAATAAAACTAGGACCCTCTTAGCACAAGTTCAGTGGCACTCACAGTGGAAGGAAAAACACATGCAAATAAGGGAAAAAATCATACACCTATAGAATATTTCCTTTCATTGTCTAATTAAATAAAATGGATTAGTCAGGGGAGGAATAGAGGATAACAAAAATAGAGATACCATAATAGAGGGAACCATTAAAGGGTTGAAGAGAAATCTGGCACTAGGGAAATGTCCAGACATCTACAAGGATGACCCCAACTAACAATCTGAACAATAGTGAAGAAGCTACCTTAAATGCCATTCCCTGATAATGAGATTGACAACTACCTCATACACCATCCTAGAGCCTTCATCCAATAGCCGGGGGAAATAGAAGCAGACACCCACAGCTAAACACTGAGCCGAACTCCTGGAATCCAGTTGTAGAGAGGGAAAAGTGATGAGACAATTGGTCAAGACCAGGCTGTAGAAACAGCTGACATGAACAAGGGAGAGCTCATGGAACCCAGACTGATAGCTGGGAAACCAGCATAGAACCGACCCAGACTCCCTGAACATGGGTCTCAGTTAGGAGGCCTGGGCATTCTATGGGACCTCTGACCTTGGAACCATGATGTATCCCTGGTGCACAAAAGGACTTTGGGAGCACATTCTCCCTTGGAGGGATACTCCGTTAGCCCAGAGTCACGAGGGAGGGCCTAGGCCCCTCCCCAAATGACTTGACAGACTTTGATGATCCCTCCTGGAAGGCCTCACCTTCCCTAGGGAGTGGATGGGAAATGGGACACGGCAGGTAGGGTGGGTGTTGGGATAGGGCGGGGGAGCATGGGAGGATGGGAGGGAGAGGGAACTGGGATGGACATGTAAAATAAGAAAAAAATATAAAATAAAAAAATGTAAATAAAAAAGAAAGAAATTATGCTCTCTCTTCAGTGCTCTGTTGCAGTTTGAGAATAAAAATGTCCCCGGTAGCCTCATGTGTTCATCACTTGGTCAGCAGCTTGTGGCAATATTTAGGGATGTAATAGAAAGTTTCAAGGGTGGGGGTCTAGCTAAGGTATGTAACATGGTGCATGGCTTTGTCCCTAGTCCCTTCTTTCATCTTTACTTCCCATCCAACATAAGATGAAGGACCACTCTTCCACATACTCCTGCCATCAGAGTGTTCTGTCTAAGTGCATGGGGTAAAGCAGGGGCCAAACCATCAGACAGAAACCCCTGCAATTGTAAGCAAAGGAAATCTCTTTTCCTTTAACCTTTGTGCCAGACATTTAATTTTGTCATAGTAACAAGTAAAGCAGCAAATACAGAAGATGGTACCAAAAAAAAAAAAAATAGAGACATGGACATTACCAAACTGACCATATTATGCTTGAGTTGTCTACAAGAATTGGCTTGTTGTAGAAATTTGGAAAATTTTGGAGAAAGTATCAGATGTACGAAGTGTTAACTGGAGAATTCAGGCTAGAATGCTAATAGAAATGTCAGTAGTAAAAAACGTGCTATAAAGTTTCCAGTGAAAATAAAGACTCTATTGGGAATTAGACTAGAGACTAGTTATGCTGTATTATGATAAAAATTATCTACAATTTTTTCTATGTCCTGAAACTTATAAAGGAGCTGAATGTAAAAGGTATGGACTCATTTGACAAATAGAATTTCAACATAGAAAAGCATGCAAGCTGTGGCATGGATACTGCTGCATGGTTTTATCCCGCTTTATAAAAATTGATAGGAAAAAGCAGAGAAGGCATGGTTTGGGAGTCTTAAAATTATGAAGATCCTCTTTTATAAAAAGAATTTCTATACAATCTAAATTAAAATTTCAATGTCATTCTTCATAGAAATAGAAAACTTTCTGCCTCTCTTTCTCTCTCACATACACACATACAAATAATATTTTTAAAAGAATACCAATAGGATACTATAACAAATTGTAGCAATTCCTATTTGCAAAATGGCTACTTACTTCACACTAATTTCTTTTAAATTGTATAAAGTTCTAAAAAAAGGTTAATATTTTCCAAATGTTACAGCAGAATTAAAGCTGCTTCAAAGACATTTAAAATAAATTTTTGACTAAAGTACACTGAAAATAGCAAAAATAACAGAAAAAAACATTTCATGGAAGTACACAGAAGCAAACTGAAAACACCCCAGCACAGACTGCCTCACAGTCCAGTCTCCTGAACTAGATCATGTTATACATTAACTGACCTCCCAAATGATGATTCTAAAGTCTTAGAAACTAAGATACAGAAATACATGACACATTTTAGAATATGTCAAGGAACAATTTTTTAAAGAGATGTGTGTTAAGGGAGTAAACATGTGGTTTAAAAATACATATATTTTTCTACATAATTCTACAAAATGATGAAAATAACAGTAAGCAACTCTAATTAAGGGCTGGTCATGTGCTAAGTGCTTTAACTGGATAAACTTCACACTAACTCCCACTACATACTATTATTATACTATAGATAAGAAAACTAACAGAGGTCTCATGTCACTGTGTTAGTGAAGACAGTGAGATCATAGTAATTAACAGCCACGAGACCTCAGTGGCTCCAAACAACAGATACTTATTTGTCTTGTGCCACCATGACACAGCTGGGACTTTGTTCTTTGCAGTTTTCACTCAGGAATGTAGAATATGGCACAACTGTTGTCTGAAATGAAGCTAAGGGAAGGGAATTTGGTACTTTTTACTATGAGTCCTCCTCCTCCCTGAAGTAACATGATCATGAATTACTTCCAGTGATGAAAAAACTTGCCATGTACCTAAAAGGGGTGATTGTGATCCAGCAGTGTGAACAGACCTTGGGACAAATCATGCAACTAGAGAAGGCAGGATTCAAACTCAGACCACCTAATAGCAGGGTTTATAAGAAGGACTACAGGCCTCCACAGTTCATATACTGCAGAGAATTGAGTGGGTCCCACTTAGAAAAGCCCCTGATCCACGCAAAATGTTCTTTGGCATTACAGAACCCACTTTAAGAGGGCTGCCCTTGATGCCCTTCCCCTGTAATGAGATTGATGACTACCTTATATGCCATCCTTGAGCCTTCATCCAGTAACTGACTGAAGCAGAAGCAGACACACAGAGCTAAGCACTGAGCCACGCTCCTGGAATCCAGTTGCAGAGAGGGAGGGGGGATGTGCAAAGCAGTCCTAATTATGCTGGAGAAACCTACAGAAACAGCTCACCTGACCTAGTGAGAGCATATGGACTCCAGTGGTAAAGCTGGGGAACCAGCAATGGACTGAAACAAGCCCTCTGAATGTGGGTACCTGGGCCGTCTATGGGACCTCTAACAGTAGAACCCTAGTACACAAATGGACTTTGGGGGAGACCACTCCCTATGGAGGGATACTATTTCAGTCCAGATACACAGAGGAGGGCCTAGATCCTCCCCCAAATTATGTGACAGACTTTAATGATCTCCTATGGAAGGCCTCACTGTCCTTGTAGGTGAAGAGTAGGGGAAGGGTGGATTGAGGGGTCGGAAGGGGAGCATGGTAAGATAGGAGGAAGACAGAATGGAGGGATTGATATGTAAAATAAGATTGTTTCTAAATAAAAAAAAAAATAATATATAACTCCCCCCCCCCCACCAAAAGAGAAGGGATACATGGGAGGGTTTGGATGGTAGAAAGGAAAGGAAGAAATGATGTCTTTATAATTTCAAAAGATAAAAGAAGTTCTTTTAAGAAGAGAAACTTAAAATTCTTTTAAGAAGGGGAAACTGAAGATAATAAACGTCAATAAAAAAATAACCTTTTTGCAATTTGTGCCAGGATGTGACTAAATGTGGCTTGTTCTTTTGGCAGCTTGAATTTGTCCTTATTTAATGTTTTGTTTTGTTTTGTTTTCTTGGTGTCTAAAATGGGGAAAGTTTCCAGATTTACAGCTTCTGAACAACTGCAGCTTAGGGTGTATTTCCTCACAAGTTCCACAGGAGAGAAAAGGGTTGGCAAAGAGACTGAGATCGTAGACCTCCCTCTCCCCCACACCCCACTTCTCCAGCAGGTAACACAGGTGGCTTATCAAGCCAGTCCACAAATCCAGTAACCCAGAGGCAACCACAACAAAGCCAGCTTGGCTTGGGCTGTTTTGGTTTGGTTTGGGTTTTGCTTGTTTGTTTGTTTTTCGAGACAGGGTTTCTCTGTGTAGCCTGCCTGTTCTGGAACTCAATCTGTAGATCAGGCTGACCTTGAACTCACAGAGATCTGCCTGTTTCTGCCTCCCGAGTGCTGAGATTAAAGATGAGTGGTACCACAGTCTAGCTCTAGTAAACATTTTTAACCTTCACCCTTTATCAGCTCTTAGAGTTTTGGTCCATTTACACAAATAAAACTAATTTCTTAATCCATTGCTAGGTCCACAAGTGGAATCCTAGTCTCCACTTAGGTTATGGCCAATAGGTCCTAATAGGAGGCCAGCTGCTTTCTATCTACTTGTCCTAGTCTTTACTAGAATAAAAATGTTTTTGCTGGGGCTCCACAACAAAGGTTTGTTGACTCAATAATAAATCCATGTTTTTAGTATCAGCCACATCTCTAGGAACTTTAAATTTCAAACCATAGCAAATAAAAGTATTAACTAAAATTTTAACAATTAAAAATGAGCTTGCTTAGTAAGTCACAGGAAGTTGAGAGGCTCTCATCTTTTTTTTAGCACAGGATTTATTTTGAGCTTAATTGATAAGAGATTATAGAAATCTTTAATCTATATACTTTATTTAAGAAGACTGAATACAAATAAAGATGGGGAACCAGTGTTGTTTGGGGAATCTGTCATTTAACAGATGCCTCAAATCTGCTCTTGTGTAGCATTTTCACTTTGGAATTCAGAGTTATCTGTGGTACGACAAATCTCTGAACCCAGCTGTACTCACTAGGGAATTTAAATATGGGGAACTTGCCTGAGGTCCACCCTAGCAGGACAATAGCCCTGATTAAAACAGCCAAGCACATTAGCCCCAGAGGGTGCTTGTACACTTCTTTCCATCACTGAGGTTTAAATTACCTAGGATAATTTCTAACCATTGGTAAGAAAGAGGATGACAATGTTAAGTTCTAAACTCTTAGAAGGCTGACAAATAAAGATTAAGATAGATAGAAAGATGAAGGAAAAATTATGAGAAAAAAAAGATTACAAAAGAAAGGAGACAGCAAATTTGACAATATGGCTATGTTGGGTGTGTATGACACCGTATAGGGAAAGTCAGATATGTAAAACCTGGTGTTTTCCTTCATGGTGCTTATCATGTTGGAGTGCACTGAACGAAAGAGACAGAGATAGTAAGCAGAGTGAGTGACTCAAAAGCATGTGCACAGAGCAGTGGACTGAGGTTCAGATTCTTAATTTGCTATACACAAGGAAGAGTACAGCACTCTAATTATTGCTTGAGCTTTGAACAATCGCAGAACTGGAACCAGTGGGAGATGTATGACTAAGAGAATTGTAAGCTGGGTGTGGCCGTGCATACCTGCCTGCTGTCCCAGCAAGGGCTGGGAAAAGGATTATGAGTTCCAGTCTAGCTTGAGATATACTCAGAAACCAAAACAATAACAAAGACTTCAGTGTTCACAGAGTTGTGTGTAAAATTAGATTACGAAAATGTGGGGCTTATTAGGCAAATCCAAAACCCAGCACAAGTCACTGGAAAGGGAAGACCAGAGGCCTCAGGCAGCTGAGACTGTAGTCCATAGAGAGGATTTCTTCCTTGACAATGTGTGTCATCTCTGTCCTAACGGCCTTTCAGCTGACTGAGTCAGGCTGCTGTAGATGATCTAAGATAACCTCTGTCACAGAAGGCAACAGAAGATGGACCTGAATCACGTCTACAAAATACCTTCACTGCTTTACCTATATTCTGAATGCTAGCTCTGGCGAAACTCACACTTCCAAGTTACAAAAATAACAAACCTGGGGACTATGTGTCTAACACTACCACTAGCTGAACAGCCAGGAGAAAGCCTTCAAATTTCTTTAAATACTTATTTATTTGTAAAAAGTGGCACCACTGTGAAAATTAAGATGATCCGTAAAAAGTGAGCCCAGGAACACATTTGGTATATAGTAAATTTTCAACAGATATTGCTTACCTTTATTATCGTCTTA
The DNA here is from genome assembly GCA_030556225.1 of Cricetiscus sungorus. Classification (NCBI taxonomy): domain Eukaryota; kingdom Metazoa; phylum Chordata; class Mammalia; order Rodentia; family Cricetidae; genus Cricetiscus; species Cricetiscus sungorus. The sequence goes on from JANBXA010000398.1 coordinate 38,402,539, forward strand.
CTATCAGAGTGATAGTGGAAAGTCAACTGTTTCTCTGAATTTCTGTAAAACCAGCATATTTTTCTATAACTCAGTAATGTGAGGTTATGTGTGTGTACATGTGTGTGTGTAACATATGTACTTGTGCCCATGAAGGATAAAAGAGAGAATTGAACCCCTGGAGCTGGAATTCCAGGCAATTGTGAACCACCCAGTGTGGGTGCTAAGAGCCAAACTCTGGTCACCTGGGAAAAGAGTAAACAAGCTGAACGGCTGACTTCTCTCCAGGCTCAAGATGATTTTTTGAATTGCTTCAGAGATGAGTTATCCACTGGAAAATTAAGACACATACATTTTCAAAAACATGCTCTATAAAAGTTCAACCAGTAATTATAATCACAGATTTTTTATATATGCTAATTCTTATTAGCATATATTAATTATATGTAGTGGTTTTGATCCTGACAATTTTATACTTGTACATAAATATATTTGGACCATATTCCCACATATACTATGTAATCTCTTTGGCCCCTCCTGCTGACCCCCTTTTCTTAAATTAGCTCCCTTTCTAACCTCTCTCTCTCTCTCTCTCTCTCTCTCTCTCTCTCTCTCTCTCTCTCTCTCTCTCTTCTCTCTCTCTCTGTGTGTGTGTGTGTGTGAGTATATTTGTACATGAGCCTGCATGTAAGCCCCATGCATGCACTCTCCCTTGTCTAACCCAGTGGGTTTCATTACCATTGTTTATAAGAGCTTGACTGAGTTGCTTTATAGGAATATAGACACCTTATCAGTGATTACAGCACCAAGAAAATATCTCTGCCTCTCCCACCAACCCATGACAGGATTTTGATGAGACAAATCTGATGGAGATCTTGTGCAGGTTGTCATAGCTCCTGCGAATTCAAGAGTTCAACAGTCCTATGATGCATAGAAGTCAGCATTCCACACCTTCCCTATGCCCCCCTTCCACTTTACATTGTTTTCTTCTGCCATGTTTCCTGAACCTTGGAAGAAGTGATATATAAATATCCCTTGTGAATGGGCATCCAACATGTACTCTCTGTCTTTTGATTGGTTATGAGTATCTGACATCACAAAAGGCCACTAACCAAAGCTCAGAACAGAACTATTCTGAGGGCATGGCATAGCTATTTAGGTAGCATCATGTCATAGGAAGTCTTGTGGATGGTTTTCTCTGTGGAAATCTTAACATTCCCCCTCCAAGTTGAAGAAAAATCTGCCAGATATACAATACCTCTTCTAAATACCTCTTCTAAATTAACAATCCCTTGTGACCTTATGAAGGACAGGTTGGTAGTGACTATCAAAATTCGATGTTTGACACTCTGAGATTCCAACTTACACCAATCAGAATGGTTAAGATCAAAAACACCAATGACAGCTTATGCTGGAAAGGATGTGGAGAAAGGGGAACACTCCTCCATTGCTGGTGGGAGTGCAAACTTGTACAGCTGCTGTGGAAATCAATATGGTGATTTCTCAGAAAATTAGGGATCAACCTACCTCAAGACCCTGCAATACCACTGTTGGGCTTATACCCAAAGGAGGTACATTCACACCACAGGGACATTGTTCAACTATGTTTATAGCAACACTATTTGTAATAGCCAGATCTTGGAAACAGCCTAGATGCCCTCAACTGAAAAATGGATTTAAAAAAGCGGTATATTTACACAATGGAATATTACTTGGCAGTAAGAAACAATGACATCCTAAAATATGCAGGCAAATGGACAGAACTATAAAACAAAAAATCCTAGGTGAATTAACCCAAACCAAAAGGACAAATATAGTATGTACTCACTCATAAGTGGATACAAGACATAAAGCAAAATACCCAGCCTACAATCTATAACCCCAGAGAAGCTTGAACCTTCTTCCAGATACAGATGGAAGCAGATGCAGAAATTCACAAACAAGTGGACCAAGCCCTGGAGTACAATCGAACTGAGGGAAGAGCAATAATATGAACAAAGGAGTCAAGACCATTATGGAGAAACCCACAGAATCAGCTGACCTGAGCTAGTGAAAGATCACTGACTCAGGTCTGATAAATGAAGAACCTGCATAAGACTAAACTAGACTCCCTTAATATAAGTGACAATGGTGTGACTGGAACAATATATGAGGCCACTGGCAGTGGGTTCAAGATCTAACTCTAATGCACAAACTGACTTAGTGGAGCTCATTCTACATGGAGAGATACCTTGCCCAGCCTAGACACAGGGTATGGGGGTAGAGAGGTGCCTTGGCCCTGCCTCAACTAATGATGGGACAGACTTAGTAGACTTTCTAGGAGAGGCCTTATTCTTGCCTAGGAGCAGATGGGAGGAGGGAGGGAGTGTGGGAGTGGGAGGAGAGGAAGGAAGGGGAACTTAGATTGGAATGTGAAAAATAAATTAATAAAAAATAGATGTCAAAAAATTTAATGTTTGAACACTTCTTAGCCTCAGTAACTTTTGCTACAAATATTCTTGCATATATCTTTATACATTATTGAGTATAGCAAAACCTGGAAAACAAGCCAAGTATCCATCAGTTGACAAGTGAATTCTTTCATTATGCTATCTAATGTAATATCACTGTGGTTTTTTGAATGTAATTAGCCCCTATAATCTCATAGGGAGTGGCAGCATTAGGAGGTGTGGCTTTGTTGGAGTGGGTATGGCCTTGTTGGAGGATGTGTGTCACTGTAAGGGTAGGCTTTGAGGTTTCCTATGCTCAAGATACTACCCAGTGTTTCATACAACTTTCTGGTGCTGCAAGCCAAGATGTAGCTCTTTCAGCTCCAGCACCACATCTGTCTGTATGCTGCCATGCTCCTCATCATGATGATAATGGACTGAACCTCTGAAACTGTGAGTGAGATGCCCCAATTAAATTTCCTTATAAGAGTTGCCTTGGTCATGGTGTCCCTTCACAGCAATAAAAACCCTAACCAAGACAATCAATCACACAGCTGCAGAAAGCTATGAATGTTTTCTATATAGTGATATATATATATATATATATATATATATACACATCATATATACATAATGAAGCCTATATAAACTTCCTACATATTACTTGTGTAAATACACATATATATATCGTTATATATTCATATTGGCTTGCATTGCTACAAAGAAACTGTAGGAAGATACATATCAAACTAAAAAGAAAGCCGTTGTGTTGTTGATATACTGGATGGAACCTGGGTTTGGGGAAGCAGGATGCACAGCAAAACATCTCACTATCTACCTTTCTATAATTATATTTGTGGGTGTCCATTGTGTCAGTTAGTTGTGACTTAATGCTGTCTTAGGCCACATTAGACTTGATAATTATTTGTCTTCAAAGCACAGGTCAGCTGATCAAGCTGGTCTCAGAGAAGATACTTGGCTTCCGTTTCCAGTGCCTATACTAGCTCCAGTTCCCATTCAGACATGTAGATGTACTTCCTGTGTCACACTCCTGAGCTTACAGAGCCAGAAATATATGGTGGCAGGGGAAGCATGCAAAGCCTCTAAAGAATTAGGCTAAAAATGCCACAATTGCTGCTCCTATGCATTAGCCAGAGACAAGCAGTTTGATCAAATACACCCTGACTACAACAAAGTGGATGTAGGGAGGAACCCTTGATTCACTCTGTGATAGCTGCTAATCACTGACTGCATATCTCTGAAAACACTCTAAAATTAGAACTGTGAGTCATAGGAGTAGAAAAATTTAGGTACCATTTTTCTAAGGATTGAGCACTCTGAATGCATTTTTTACTTAAGAATTGTTATTGGTATCTATGGAACATGGGCAGAATGGGATGAAAAAAAATACATCTATGAATTCCTAGGACTTGAAGGGCTCTGGACAAAACTTTACCCAAAGCCATTTACACATGAGGTGACTGAGCCCTAAAAAAAATCAGGAGGATCAAAAGCACTGAGTACCCCGAACAACAAGAAGCTCTGAAAAGGAGCTGTCAGGCTCAAAACATAATTACTTACAGTAAAGAAAGTAAAAAAGGAAACTTAAGTACATTACAAGAATCTGCATAAATAGATAATATAAAATATTTAATTTCTAAAAATACAAGTAACTAATAGGCTGACCTGGAAAATAAAGGACTTCTACCACCCCGGTGTGTGTGTGTGTGTGTGTGTGTGTGTGTGTGTGTGTGTGTGTGTATGTGTGTGTGTGTTGATCAGCCTTTCCTCTTTCATTCTAAAGAAACTTTAGAAAATTTGTTTTACATTTCAGAAACCAATATCCAGATATCATAACAAACCCAAGTAAAACCTGAAAGTACCCCACAACTTACTAAATTTATTTTCAAATTAAGAAAAATTAAAGGTCTGAACCTAACAAAGAGTAACTGAATAGCATCCTGAAAAAAAAAAAGTTATTCTTGTTCTGAGAATTACAATTACTTGCTGGCACCCCCAAAACAGAGGTCATTTTATTGGGGGCGTACAATCTTCCTGCAAGCATATCTTGGAAATAAAAGCAAGATAGTACATTTTAGACCTTTTTTCCTCCCTTCCCCTCTTCCTCTCTCTCCCTTCCCTCCTCCTTCTCTTTACCATCTTCTCTTTCTATATAATGGGAGCAAGGCTGTGGTATCAAGAGTGTTTTGAAGACTCAATGGATCACAATTCTCAAAAAGAAAAGAAGAAAGAAAGAAAGAAAGAAAGAAAGAAAGAAAGAAAGAAAGAAAGAAAGAAAGAAAGGAAGGAAGAAAGACAGACAGACAGAAAGTAAGAAAGAGAGGAAGGAAGAAAGGAAGGAAGGAAGAACGGAAGGAAGGAGAAAGGAAGGAAAACCGGAAGAAAGGAAGGAAGGAAGGAAGGAAGAAAGGAAGGAAGGAAGGAAGGAAGGAAGGAAGGAAGGAAGGAAGGAAGGAAGGAAGGAAGGAAGGAAGAACGGAAGAACGGAAGAACGGAAGGAAGGAATGAATCCCACTTTGTAGGGACACTGTAGGTGTCTGAAGTTTCGGTCCACAGTTAGCTGCTGACTGCACTGCTTTAGGCCTCAAGTAAGGCAAAAGCACCCTGGCAGTTCCTGGCAGCCAGACTGTGATGGAGCAAAGTGGCTCAACTTGGAGTAGTCAGGACACAGGCAGCATACTTTTTGTTTGTTTGTTTGTTTGTTTGTTTGTTTGTTTGTTTGTTTGTTTGTTTTGGGGGTTTGTAGGAGTTTTTTTCAGAACAGGGTTTCTCTGTATTACTTTGAAGCATGTCCTGGAACTAGCCTTGTAGACCAGGCTAGCCTCGAACTGTGCCTGTCTCTGCCTCCCGAGTGCTGGAATTAAAGATGTGCAGCACCACAAATGCCCAGATGTGCATACTTTTTGATGGTTATAAATCATGTTACTAAGCAATGTTTTGGCTTAAATTGACATCAAATTTGAACCCATCTAAAGCAAAGAAGGAATGTATTACTTACATAATCAAAAATTCACTGTAAGCTGGGATACAAATGAATCCAGGCAATGAAGCAATATCACCTAAATTTTCTCTCTTACTCCATTTCTCAGCACTGTTTTCTTCTGTACAGGTTTAAAGCTTTGCCACATTGATGCCAAGAGAAACCTTTAGTCTATCTCCCACTGACCTGAAATAAGTCATATGTTCATCTCAGACCCAGTCAACATGATTATCCATCCTTATTTGAAGACATAATTTTAAAAGCAAACAAACAAAATGGCAATGAATTTGGAAGAGAGTGGGGGTGGCTAAATGGGAAAGTGGGGAGGTAAGGGAAGGGGGAAATGATGTAATTACATTAGAATCTCAAAAAATAAAAGAAATCATTGTTTCAAAGAGAGTAGTTGAAATGTGTTCCCCTACAGTCATTGATGAAGTAAGTCACCCTTCAAGGGACTGAGGAGTAAGGAAGGGAATAGTGACTTTGTAAGGAAAGTAGGCATTATGACCAGGTTGTAAGGGGAACCAGGGAAAAGAAAAACGTCATATTTGCCTAAGTACTTACAGAGGCTGGCAAAATCCAAGCATGATGAAATGAAAGGATAAATAAGAAATTTATGGAAACCTCCAAAATAGTCTAATTTTATTTGGCTTTATGGTCCTGGAGTTAGTATAAGTACTAGGTCCAAAGGAAGTTCAACAGTAATATCAGCCCTATTCCATTTATGTGGATTCACTTCTACTGTATTTATGTTGAATTCAATATGATATTAGAAACATAGGAGATTCCTATGCCTTAAAAAGCCCAGGCTGCTGTATCAAAATACCATAAACTGGATATATTAATCAACAGACATTTTTCACAGTCTTAGAGTCTAGAACATCAAGGATCAAGAAACCAGAAGATTTGGCTCTTGTCTTTGGGCTCTTTCCTTGGCTTGGTGACAGCCATCTTCCACTTTCTGCTCACATGACCATTCCTTGGTGTGCAGCTATAGGAAGAGTGAAGAGGGGTCGGTTGTTTTCTTTATCTTATGGGTACTAAGCCCCTCTTTGAAAGTCTGCTTTCATAATTGCTTCTAAACCTAGTCATTCCCCCCAAAGCCCTCACCCTTAATACCATTGCTTTGGAGGTGGAAAGCCTCAATGTACAAATGCTGTTGGGGATGAGGTAATTAGAAATTCTGTCCTCAACTATAACAAAAATCAGGAAAGTCCAAAGAAATTAGGTTTATTTAGCTAATGGTGAAAGTCAACAAAACCAAAGATTGCCAATCCAGTTTGTGCCCAGAAATAGCAGCTCAATCTGCATCTACGAGAAGAACTAACTGTGTTACTTCTAAAATTCCTCTCTTCATCCAGCAAATCATGCTACATCCAACAAGGAAATGTTGGGAAAGGCAGGAAAGGCCCTCACAGTGTCTTACTATAAAACTAGACGATGTTCCATCCAAGTGATGGAGATTACACTTGATGGAAGCACACTGCTCAATTAATTGAAGAATATGATTTTTAAAACCACTTTTTAAACCCCACAAGAATGTCTGATAATTATGTGATTGAGGGAAACTAGAAGTACAAGATTTAACATGGGTGATGCCAAAAAAGACAAGAAAATTATAGGTTATTACAGCAATTAGGGCTTTTACAAATCATTCTTAGAGCTTTGATATTTAGCTACTGTGGGCTCTCATTTTCATTTGCTACTTCTGCCAAGAGAAAAGAGGGTATGTGAGATGCTTCCTGAAAACTCTAGTACTAAAAAAAAAAAAATAGAGGGGGATTTAGGATAATGAAGTAAGGACATAAGCAAAACTCCCTTACAAGGTGCTAGGGAACACTGCATGTTCAGTATGCTTTTGTCTCACTGGACTTATCATTCTGTGTCTACTGATGACAGCAACAAGAGGCATCAGATAGCTCTGAAATCCAAGGACAGAGTTATATTCCCAGTCTCAGCTTTAGAAGAGATCAGCATCAGATCTCCTTCACTAAGCTATCGGGCCATTACTGATTACCTTTGAAACTACTCTAAGCAACAAGACTCCACTGAGAGCACACTTTGCAGATGTGGCTGAGCCCTTCTCAAATTCGTTGCCACACTGTTCCCAACAACTCTCTCAGGAGTAATGGGGTTTAAGATACTGGAATATGAGTGAAGAGGAAAAACTGAATAGTTATGATGAAGTTTATATTAATCCACTAAAGGGAAAAGTGTATGCCAATTAATTAAGCATAGATATCATTTTATATTTATTATTTTTCTTATTATACATTTGATCCAAGTCCCCTCTCCCTCCCATCCCATTCCCCTCCACACACTCCACAGGAATGCCTTCCAGGAGGGATCATCAAAATCTGTCAAGTCATTTGGAGTAGGGTCTAGGCCCTCCCTCCTGTCTCTAGGTTAAGGGAGCATCCCTCCATGGAGATAGATACATCCTGGTTCCACTGTCAGAGGTCCCTTAGACTGCCCAGGCCTTCTAACTGAGACCCATGTTCAGAGAGTCTGGGTTGGTCCAATGCTGGTTTTCCAGCTATCAGTCTGGGGGTCCATTATCTCCCCCTTGTTCAAGTCAGCTGTCTCTGTGAGTTTCTGTAGCCTGGTCTTGATCCCTTTGCTTATCACTGCTCTCTCTCTACAACTGGATTCCAAGAGTTCAGTTCAGTATTTAGCTGTGGGTGTCTGCTTCTGTTTCCAATAGCTACTACATAAAGGCTCTATGATGGCATATAAGTTAGTTTTCACCCTCATTATCAGGGAAGGGCTTACCATAGATATCACTTTTAAAGCCTATGTTCCTCTGAAAAATAATTACTTGACATTGGAAATATTGAATAATTTGAAATACATGTGTATAGGCAATATTTATTAACATAATACATGTTGATGTTCTTTAAATTTATAGTGTTATATTTAATGTATTATTGCTGTGTATACTGTTTCATTTTCTTGTTTGTCTGACTTTTAAAAACACCTGTTGTGAGCCTAGCCTTTAACAGCTGAGCCATCATCTCTCCAGCCCTACAACTGTCTTTTTTTATATAACAGTTTAGGACCTATAATAACATTATGAAGAGATTACCCATGTATCACAATCTAGTTATTCTTATTATCAATATCTTTAAATAACTTATATTGAACAGCTTCAACTTTACCTTGGCTTTAATTTTTAATCAGAACAACTGATATACCTGATGACATAATAAACTAGTAACAAAAATCTGCTAATCCCATTTATTGGTCTCTAGGCATTCTTCCCATGACTAATCAATTCTGTCAATATTGGTATTTTTTCTAGTTATTAAATGGATTAAAATTATACTTAGTGCTAAGATTCCTTAATTCATTGATGCTCCAGGTTCTAATAATCTTTGACATACACCATTAGATCCACCAAACGATCATCTCACTGTAGTGGCACAACCGCGAAAGATCCAATATCCTGTCTCTTCCTCCCTCGGCTTGCATCACGACATTTCTACTCTGCCACTTTGGTTGGTCACTTGTGGCCCCCTAGGCTTTATGCCTCATGACATTTTATTGATGAGCTCTGTGTTGAATCCCCATGTCTTAGGCAGAGGACTTGAATTGTCTGTGTGGATTTCTAAGAAAAGCTTCAAGAGAGATGATGTGTATCAATCTTCCCCATCTGAAACTCTGCCCTTGCAATTGACTTATTGATCATTAAATTCTTGTTGAAAAGCATTTTCTTACCCGGTGCCACTGTTCTATTCTGTCCTGTATATTCAATGTTTTCATTCACGTTGACCTGGTCTATCTGAAAGCTTGTTGCATTTCTCTCTACTCCTGTAGAGCTGAAATAGTGTGAAGCTTTGTCCTGCAGTAGTCTCTTCAGTCATTGTTGGGAGGATCCAGTGAACTACTTCCAACTGCACTGCTGCTCCATTCTTCCTCCCTACTATCTATGACTATGGAATAAAATTTTAGAAGCATAGCATTTCCAGCCAAATAACAAAGCCACATGAGGAAAGCCTAATCACCTGAGCTTGTTATCCAGCTTTCTCATCTGCATCCACATATAATTATTGCATAGGGCTGGTTAAATCATGAGACATTCATTAGCTAGAATATCATGTTATGATCGTTGTTGTTCTAAACCATCAGAGAGTAAGTTGACCCCTTCCATTAAATATATCAGTGTGTTTCCTAGGTACAATCTTTCCTCACACATAATGCTCTTGACTATATGGCAAAGATTAAAAGAATGAGATGTGCTTTGCTAAAATTAACCATGGCATGGGAATTCTGGTTATACACACACATACATACACATATACCCACACGCATACACATGGACAGCTCTGGACATGGTCCAAGAAGACCTAATGATAATAGAACATGTTGTAACAATGAATGTACTTCTCCCTTTAAGCTCCTTGCTTTCTAAAACCCAAGTCAACTTACATTTTATTATTTGTCTTTGATAGGCAAACATTGCTATATTTAAATATTCATTTGATCTGTCCATATGATATGGTTTTTGGTACTAAAAGTGGTTGTTATTCTAATTAATAAGGATAAAAACATTGTATACAAACTTGTTATTTAAAATGCACAAGTATAATTCCTTCATATATGTTTAGCAATTCTAAAAGTTGATCAGAGTCACAATCTGAGGATGAAAATATTCTAAGCATCGAAGTGTGATTATTGTGGTTACTTAAAAACTCCTTCTTTAGTCTTCAACAAGGAATTGAAATAAATTTCATTAAAATTCTTTTTTAATTTCCAGTAAGTAACTACCATCAGCAGATCTAAGTTATGTTTTAATAATGTCTCTCACTAGAATTTTTAGTTTTATTATGACAGTGTCATTGTTTATACAAGAAAGTTCAATGAGAATATTCATAAAATGATACAATTGGAAAATTAATATCAATAAAATGTCAATTACATTATCAAAAAAATATTAAACAATGAATTAGTTAAATAGATTATAATATTTGAAATAATAAACAATGCATCATTCTCCTAGCATATTTGTATCTTTATGGCCAGTGAACACCCACTGGTGCTGCTTATATGAAGAGCTCTTTAACAGCACCCTCTCACATGTTAGAACACCTTGTGTTTGTGTCTGACATACACAAGAGACTTGATCCTCTCTCCTCTCTGTATGTCTGAAGAGTTTATCAAAGTTTTCCTTTCCCAGCCTCAGGAGCCAGGATGGTTACTACAACAGCCAGTCTTCTGCTCTTCATGAGGACTAAAAGAGCTAAGCATAGGACAAAAGGTGCACTGACCAGAATCTCTTGGTGACAATTTCTGTATAAACTCCAGAGTCCTCTTCTGATTTTGACTTCCAAACACTGAGTAAGTCTGGAGCTGCTGTGTCACCACTGAGTACCACCTGCAGAGCAACTGCCCAAGAATGGGGCTGATACCTAGAGGAATGCTGAAATTAATTACACAATAAGCAGAACTCTTATAGATAACCTGAATTTAGCCATGTTAAAACCAAGTCCACACCTAGACTTCATGGTTAAAAGAGCCAACAATAAATATGACTTTTGCTTCAGCTAATCTGAACAAGATTTCTATCATTTGCAACTAAGTATCTAGACTAAGAGATTAAGGTAAAGCATTTCAATATGCAGTGCATAATTAAGACATATATAGAACAATATTTGATTCTAAATTTTACATTTGCCAAACCAAGATTATATAGTATGAAAGTAACGTAAGCTTATTTTACTTATAGATTTAGAGTTTAACTACTGTCCTAACTTCTCTATTACCAAGAAAAAATAATGCGGGTGTGGTGGGTGTGGTTATGTGGGTGTATACAGAGGTAAACCAGGCAAAATTATAGAGAGAATCTACCCAAAGCATTAAAAGTTTCCAAAAGCCATAGACTCACTGTCTAAGCACCACACAACAGATCATGGGGGCATTTAGGCTCAAGTTTGAAAGAGCTGCAGCATTTCAAAAACTGTATTCAAGAAGGTTTGTTATAGACTTCCAAGTCTTCATAATTTTCACTTTCACTTCTCAGGGAAATTAATACACCTCCTTTCACAATGTGAGGAACTGTTTTCCAAAAGTTGCTTACAGTCACATAGATTCTTAGTTTACACATCTACAAATGAAGTTCTCTCCTGCAGATACATCCCATGAGCTCATCTTAAGACATTTTCTTTCTTCCTTCCCAGTTAACTACCCTCTTAGAAGAAATGTACATTTCTAGATCTGGAAAATTGCAGAACATGCACAAAATGAGATACTGTCATTCCATTTCCTTTCTATGATAGTATGATATCTTACCTTTGTTTAACTCACACTGTCTGGCAAATAGTGAGTACTCAACAAGTGCTGGCTGAAAAAAAGGTAACTTTGGTCTAGAAATGATCTTGGAAATTAACTCTCATCTTATACTGAAAACAAATGAAGGTCTGAGATGTAAGGTCTGGCACATCTGAGATGATGAGGCAAGAGCACAAAGATTAAGTCTCTTGATCCTAATCCATTAAACCAATTTGGGGGCACTTTTTATAACGTCCACACAGAAGAAATGTTATAATGCACAGTATCAGGTATAATTAGATCTAAGACACCATTATAGTCACAGATTTAAGCAGACCCAGTGTGAACTCATTAGCAGACATCAATATTTGAATTCTTATTCATCTTAAAATTTTAGGTATATATCAACCGTGGCCAATGTGGTGGTGTATTGTTTTTGATCTAATAAAGGCACTGGGAATCAAAATGCAAAGCTAACCACAGCCATAGGGCCAGGCAGTGGTGATACACACCTTTAATCCCATTAGCCATACTAGCTAGCCCTAGAAGCCAGAGAGTAGTATCTGTCTCTGGGTTTATATTATTTGTGTTACAGGCCAGCTACTATGTTAAGAAAATAAAGAAACCAAAGAAGTTGAAGCCACCGTGTTCTCTGAAGCTCACATATACATGTCTTTCCATGAAGATGTCAAAGCCAATCCCTTGATTTTTTTTTTCTAAGAACAGACTAATCTATCTTGAAGGTACCAGTCTGAAGTTGTGCTCTAATATCCTGAGTTGTGGACATGTTTTTTGCTGTATGTAAAGTGTGGTGCTGAATATTGTGGCAATCACCTTTATGCCATTGGTGACTACCACAAAACCAAGCACTTAGTTCTGAAATCTGAGACAAGGGAGAACAACTGGATATCAAGATTTTAAAAAAAAGGAAAAACTATGGACTTAGAGCCTTTCTTCACACCATACATAACAATTAACTAAAACTTAGATCAGATCATATATTTAAATATGATAGTGGAACAGAGAAAGAGAAAATTAAACAAGGAGAAAATGTTTGTGATCTTAAATTAGATAAAGGTATTTTAGGTGAAACATCAATAATATATTCTATAAAAATCTAGATAAATTAGACAATTAAATTAAATTAAAATGATAAGGCAACAAAAGGAGATCAAGGGGATACAAATTAAAAAGGAAGAAGCCAAACTTTCACTATTTGCAGATGATATGATACTTTACATAAGTAACCAGAAAAATGCTACCAAGGAACTCCTATAGCTGATAAACACCTTCGGCAAAGTGACAGAATATAAGACTAACTCAAAAAAAAAAATTAGTGGTTCTATTATATACAAATGATAAATGGACAGAGAAAGAAATTGGAGAAGCATCACACTTTACAATAGCCACAAACAACACAAAACATTTTGGGGTAATGCTAACCAAACAAGGGAAAGACCTATATGGTAAGAACTTTGAGTCTTTAAAGAACATACCAGAAAATGGAAAGATCTCCAATGCTCTTGGATAGGCAGGATCAACATAGTAAAAAGGGCAACCTTGTCAAAGGCAATTTACAGATTCAAAGCAATCCCCATCAAAATTCCAGTACAATTCTTCACTGACCTTGAAAGGACAATACTCAACTTTATATGAAAAAAACAAAAGGCACAGGATAGCCAAAACAATCCTTACAATAAAGGAAGTTCTGGAGGCATCACCATCCCTGACTTCAAGCTCTACTATAGAGCTATAGCTCTGAAAACAGCTTCATATTGGCACAAAAACAGACAGGTAGACAGACCAATGGACTCTAATTGAAAACCCTGGTAATAACCCACACACCTACAAAAACCTGATTTTAACAAAGAAGCCAAAATTATACAATGGAAGGGGAAAATCATCTTTGACAAATGGGGCTGGCATAACTAGATGCTGACTTGTGAAAGACTGCAGATAGATCCATATCTATTGCCATGCACAAAACTCAAGCCCAAATGGATCAAAGGCCTCAGCATAAATACAGCCACACTGAACTTTTTAGAAGAGAAAGTGGGAGGTACCCTTGAATGAATAGGTACAGGAGATTGCTTCCTGAACATCATACGAGTAGCACAGACACTGAGATCAACAATTAATAAATGGGACCTCCTAAAACTGAGAAGCTTCAGTAAGGCAAAGGACACAGTCAATAAAACAAAACAGCAGCCCACAAAATGGGAAAAAAATCTTCCCCAAGCCCACATCTGACAATGGGCTGATTTCCAAAATATACAAAGAACTCAGGAAGCTAATCACCAAAACACCAAATAACACAATTAAAAAGTGGGGTACAGAACTAAACAGAGAATTCTTGATAGAGGATTCTAAAATGGCTGAAAAACACTTAAGAAAGTGCTCAATATCCTTAGTCTTCAGGGAAATGCAAATCAAAACAACTCTGAGATACCATCTTACTACTATCAGAATGGCTAAAATCAAAAACTCCAAGGACAGTTTATACTGGAGAGGATGTGGAGAAAGGGAAACGCTCCTCCACTGTTCATGGGAGTACAAATCATACATCTACTTTGGAAGTCAGTATGTACCTCAGGAAAATGGAAATGAGTCTACCTCAAGATCCAGCAATTCTACTTTTAGGCACATACCCAAATGACCCACATCAATGCAACAAGAACATCTGTACAACTATGTTCATAGCAACATTGTTTGTAGTAGCCAGAACATGGAAGCAACCTAGGTGCCCCTCAACTGAAGAATGGATAGAGAAAATGTGGTACATTTTCACAATGGAGTACTACTCAGTGGGAAAAAAAATGGAATTTTGAAATTCGCAGGCAAATGGATAAAACTAGAAGAAACCATCCCGAGTGAGGTAACCCAGTCACAAAAAAAAAAAAAAACATGAATATGGTATGTACTCACTCATATATGGATTTTAGACCTAGAGTTAAGGCTCACCAGCCTTACATTCCACACTGGAGAAGCTAAGAAACAAGGAGGACCCTAAGCTAAGAAACATGGTCCCCAACAGAAGGGGAAAGGAACAAGATCTCCCAAGCAAATTGGGAGAGGGGGGGGAAGAGAAGGAGTTAGAAGAAAGAAACGAGGAAAAGAAGAGGGAAGAGGAGAACATGAAGGAGCAGGAAGATTGAGTTGAGGTAAGAATAGAGGAGAACAAGAAAAGAGATACCATAATAGATGGAGCCACTGTAGGTTTACAAAGAAATCTGGCACTAGGGAAATGTCCAGAGATCTACAAGGATGACCCCAACTAACAATCTAAGCAAGAGTGGAGAGGCTACCTTAAATGCCCTTCTCCATTAATGAGATTGATGACTACCTTATGTGCCATCCTAGAGCCTTCATCCAATAGGTGATGGAAGCAGAAGCAGACACCCACAGCTAAACACTGAGCTAAACTCCTGGAATCCAATTGCAAAGAGGGAGAAGTGATGAGCAAAGAGGTCAAGAACAGGCTGGAGAAACCCACAGAAACAGCTGACCTGAACAAGGGGGAGCTCATGGAATCCAGACTAAGACCGACCCAGACCCCCTGAACGTTGGTCTCAGTTAGGAGGTCTGGGCATTCTGTGGGACCTCTTACAGTGGAACTAGGATGTATCCTTTGTGCAGAAATGGACTTCGGGAGCCCATTACCCATGGAGGGAAATACCCTTATCCTAGAGACATGGGGGAGGGCCTAGGCCCTACAACAAATGACTTGATATATTTTGATGATTCCTCAAAGAAGGCCTCACTCTCCCTTGAGAGTAGATGGAGAATGGGATGGGGGTGGGGGGGCTGTGGAAGGCATGGGAGGATAGGAGGGAGAGGAAATTGGGATTGATATGTATAGTAAGAAAAAAATATTTTAAAATCTTTTAAATGTTTTCACTACAAAAGATACCAATTAATAAAATGAGAAAGAGAATTAATAGACTGCAAGAAAATATTTGTAAATATGTACATGATGATTTGTAGCACATTCCTGTGTTCTTGGCATTCAAGAGGTGAAGTAAGGACAGTCCAGGCTAATCTGAACTACATTAACAATACCGTCTCTTTTTAACATAATAAACATATGAAGAAATTTTACATGATTTTTAGTTTTTAAAAGTTTTTTGAGGATTTCCTACATTTTTTTATTTAGTTTCATTTTTCCTTTCATCCCTCTAAAGTCTATGTACCTCTCACTCTCAAATTCATGACTTCTTTTAAAGTTTATAGATTTATAGATGCATGCTTCCCAGTCCATTTTAGTGTTGCTCATGCATACATATGTTTAATAAGGCTGGTCAATTGGGATTGGATAACCCATCAGGGGGCCTGTGCCTTCTCTCAGCAGCAATTGGTTGCTTGTGACTCTCCATCTAGGAGTGGGGCCTTGTGAGACTTTCCCCATCCATGTGCTAGCCTTATTTAGCTTGTTGATCATTTTTTGTTGGTATTCAATGGGTATAGCTCCTTGTCATGTATAGTTACATGATACTGTTACACAGCAGATGTCTGGTCAACTGGCTCCTACAATCTTTCTATACCTTCTTCTGTGATGTTTCCTGAGCCGTAGGTTTAGTAATTGTTATTATAGATGTATCAGTGCTATTGAGCATCCCATGGTCAGTTGGGCATTCTCTGCATATTGACCATTTATGGAATTCTCTAATGGTGTCTGTCTAATTAAAAAAGAAACTTCTTTGATGAGGAGCAAGAGATACCATTATTTGTGACTTTAATAATGGGTATTAGAATGCAGTTAGAAATTATATTGGTTTGAAAAAGCAGCAGTTACAGGTTCTCCTCTAGGGTCTATGACCTCACCAGCCATGAGTAATTAGCTAGATTTTTAGCTAGCACTAGGCATGAAATCTATTCTATTTGTAGACTTTAAATCTAATTATTTAGCTGATGGTTACCCCACAAGATATTAAGTGCCACTATTGCATCATTGGGGATATCTCGCTAAGATGGTCATTGTTGTGGTTCATAGTCTTTATAGTTGGATAGGACCATTAATTGATTTTCTTCTTTGGCAGTTTTCATAGCACCTTCAGTTACTATGAGAGCTAGTCCTCGTGGAGGAAGTTTATAGGTCAGTTCTAGTTCAATTCCTCCAGTCAACAATAGTATCTTACCTTTTACCTTCCAGTTCTTGGGTGGAAACCAATGGACATAGCCCATATTATTTGGGTTATCTCTTGTACTCCCATGACCACCAAATTGAGCCTGGCACTGGGAAAGCATTCTAATTTTATAGCATGATTTTTTTAAAGAGAAGAACAAGGGGCTTTACCAAAAGTGGACAAACTGTACAAACATGTTTCACTGAAGAAGATATACAAATGAATAATAGCTAATAAAGATATGAAGGGATGTTTAATGCCATTTAACTAAGGAAATGAAGATTAAAAACAAGAATAAGGCAGTACACATACACACACACTAGAATCACTAGACTGAATAAGGCAGAGAGTAACAAATGTTGATAGGGATGTGAGAAATGCTCAAGTATTGTTAGTGGAAACAAAATACTACAGCTTTAACAACAGTTTGGTAATTTTTCAAACAAATTAATTGTAAACTACCAAATGACCTAGTAATTCCACTTCCAGGTATTTACAAAGATTTTTTTTAAAACATGTATATCTATACCAATATTAATACACAAATATTTACAACAGAATTATTCATAATATTCCCAATTTGAAAATAATCGTGTATGAAAAGCAGGGATGAGATAGGCTGGAGGTGTATACCTATGAAATATGATTTCAGTTCATTACAGATGAACTTCAGAACCACTCAACAAAGAAAAAACTATAAACAACAATTACTGTGTAACTCTACTTACAGTAAATACTAATAAAGCCAGCTTTATAGACAGAAAGTAGATCAGTATTGTCCTGTACCTAGATATGGAAATGAGAAGAGTTATAATAAGGGCATCTTCTTGGGGGGATAAAATGTTTTAAAACTAGTTATGGGGATGGTTGTACCATTTGGTCAAGTTACTAAAATTATAGAATTTCCATGTTAAATGGGTATTTTATGATATGTAGAAGACACTTCACTAGAGTTGTTGTTTTACAAAGTCAAGTAAATGGATCACTGACCTTCCTAAATCCTTTGAGGTCCTTCTCTCATCATTTAGTACTCCATTATATGGACAGGGTACTAACTTCTAAAATCTCTCTATTCTCCTCGACCTTATGGCTCTTAATCTCCATGCCCAGTCCAACTCCCCATCTCTCAGAAGTCCTTAGAACATGTTATATTTTTTTTTCAGTTCTCCAATTCAGAGAAAAGACACATGAGCCATCTAACAGTAGCTGACTCATCTTTTTACAGACCTCTTAATCAGTCTCAGTACCCTTGCCTTCAGAATAGTGACATTTTGACAGAAGAGCTTTTGGTGAAATAACTATAAAACAGAAGTTCCATATATGGCAAGATAAGATCCTCCTGGATATAGGGAGTGGAAGACAAAGAAAGTCCAAAGACAACTGAAGAAGACAGTGCATAGCAGTCAAAACTCTCCTGGTAGAAATGGGCAGCAAGAGACTCCCATCTACATAGTCAGTAAGTAGATACAGCCTCTCTAAGTGCTTTGCATTAAGGGTTTTCATACCTATGCTTTCTGTTCATGCCAAGCTATGTCTACCTTCTGTTAGTTCTGTTATCACACCTGGTTATTCAAATCGACTTGGGCAGATAATGAAGAGAAGCTAAGAGAAATAACTAGGCTTTCATCTAGAACCCTGTGATTAAGTTATCTCTACACCATCAATACATAATCATGTAAGAAGGTTCTATTTCACAAATGGTGTTTCTCTTAAGTACCTAAAACAAAGACATACAGAGATAGTGTCAGAGAAAAGAAGATGAGATGAGCAGGAGGAGGGCAAGTCCTGTTGAAATCTAAGCAGAGGTTCTGGAAAAAGACACTTTCTTTAGTGATAAATATGTCTGACAGGTGGCTATATTTCTTCCCTGGTAAATATGTGTATCAAACATCAGGATGCAGTTCACAAGAAATGAACCCAGTCTTTTGTAGAAGCTCACTGTACCAACAGCCAAACCTTAGATAATCTATTAAACCACTATATACTAAAGCATTATAATAATTTTGTTTCTTTGATTCAAAACAAGCATTTATTAATTTTTGAGCAGCACCAATGTGTAAATTACCATATTGAAATCAGTTTGCCTTTATTATCAATACATTGGGACATTAAGCAAATATTGTACCAGGTACCACTAGACTAACACTGATGAGTGTGAATAAATAAAAATTGGAGATATGTAAGAAGTTCAAGTGCAGACCTGATGGGAGATGTCACTCTGTAAATATGTTTCTCTTATTGGTTAATGAATAATGCACTGTTGGCAAATAGGAAAGCAAAATAGGCAGGGCTAGGAGACAAAAAGGATTGAAAGGGACTTCAGAGGAAGAAGTTTGAACCCTCTCTCCGGTAAGATAAGACCATGTGAAAACACTTAGATTAATAGAAATGGGTTAATATTTAAGATAGAGCTAGCCAATAAGAAACACTAATAACAGTCCAACAGCTTTATATCTACTATATCATCTCTGTGTGGTATTTGGGAGCTGACACGACTCTGGGACCAGGCTAGAGGGGAAACTGCTCGTAACAAATTTGTGCCTAAAACATGGGGCCTAAAACTTTTGCTTAAAACCTGACAAAAGCTTAAAAACGGGTTTTAGAAACAAAAGAACAGAGACAAGCAAAGCTTCTTGGTAGCAGTATTTTTTAACAGTTTGTGCTATTGCCTCAACAGTCAAACAATATAAAGACAACACAATAGTTACCGTAACAACTAGTAAAAGAAATGCTGCTAGATTAATCCAATTTATATATTTTAAAAATGCTTTGACTTCCAAATTTAAGTCTAAGGACAGGTTACTGGGAAAAACAATTCTATTTTTGTTTCCACAAAATAATGAAAAGCTGTGGATTCCTTCCAGACTAACATGGTTTGATCAAGCAAGACCACCTGAAGCAGAGTTCCAGGTGATCCAATATTCAAAACAGCTGTGACAAGGCAGCTTTACAGATCACTACAGCCAGGATTTCTGCACCTTCTTAGAATCCCCAAGACAGCACCCCCTACCAGCAGGAAGCAGTTTGGAAAGAATGATACCCAAATTCCCAAATATTGTTTACAAATGTTTGTTTTTATTTAAATAGGGTTGGTTATAAATGGTTAATGACCACAACCAATTTCTTTTTTAAAGGTATATAGGGGAATTTGGTATAGAAATAAGTACTTAGTTTTGAAATGGATTTTCATTTATTGATACAATTTAAGGTCAACTTTGTGATATATATATTTCTCCTTCTGTTTAGGTATTGTGTTTATATAGTTCATTTAGAAATATAATGTATAATTTAGTACAGATTATAGATAGTTACCTATAATAGTCAAAATTTAGAGTTAAGTTAGTTAGGTTTTCTAGATACACAGAGATGTATTTGAGATGAATAGGCATTCTTCAAACCTTTCAAAGACCTACAGAATATGGAATTTAAAATAGTTTAGGGTTTTTCTTAACAATGAGGCACAACTGCTCCTGGTAACACCAACTGCATCAGAAAGGAAGATGGACATAGGAAAAAACTCGGTATGGGGTTTACTTCCAATATGGCAAACTAGCCATTTGGGCAAGATACTGCTCTTGTCTGAACTGTTTGACTTTATTCTGCATAAACTGGACATGCAAAACCCACAGGAAAGTGACTGCTAAAACAATGTGGACATTGCTGTAGGGTTCCTGCTTTATGGAAGAGTCTGCCAGACATTCTGCAGAACACAGACTAATAAACTACCAACACAGGTGTGACAGTTTGAAATTTCCTGCTTTTCTGAGTAGTCTGCCAGACACACTGTGGTCATTAGGCTAAAGATGGAACATTACAGAAGAACTTCAGATGACTGACCAGGCAGAGAGTTGTCTCTGTCATTTCTAGAGTTTATATATTATCCTTCTGTGGTCTTTGATGGAATTAAGACAGATAGTTATGGTTATAGTTTTCCCAAGGATTAAAGATAAGTTATATATAAGACCTTAGACTCACAAAGATAGGCTAGATAATAAAATATTTTCTTCAAATTTTGCTAAATGTTAGTGGACTAAATATTGTTAACTATAGTTCTTACTTGATAACTGTTTTGTCATATGTAATTTTACTATGTTAAAGTTAAAAATCCTTCTTTTTATTTTAGACAGAAAAGAGGAAGTGCTGGGAGATGACATTCTGTATATATATTTTTCTTATTGGTTAATGAATAAAGCCCTGTTGGCCAATAGGAAAGCAAGAGAGGTGGGACTAGGAGACCAGTAGGATTCTGGGAGATGTAGTACAGAGATTCAAGATGTAGGGACTTGAGAAGAAGGTCCAGACCCTCTCTCCAGTAAGATAAGACCACATGGAAACACTTAGATTGATAGAAATGGGTTAATATTTAAGACAGAGCTAGACAATAAGAAATGCTAGTAACAGGCCTAACAGCTTTATATCTAATACATCATCTCTGTGTGTTATTTGGGGGCTGACGTGGCTGTGGGACCAGGCTGGCAGGTAAACAACATATAACACTTGCCAATATTTTAAAAGTACTATCTGTAGAGCAGCTGTATTCTGAATTTCTTGCATATGAATTCTAATTAAGTTATTAGAATGAATAATACTGAGCCCTAGGCTAGTCAAAATGAATCAGAATATCTATCTGGGAAGCACAGGGATATGTACATATATATCTTAATAAATGCTAGAGTTGGTTCCAGTGTACACCAAATTTGCTAGTCACTGCTATGGTGATTTGAATGAAAATGGTCCCATAGGCTTATACAGAGTGGCACTATTAAGGGGTGTGGCTTTGTTGGAGGAAGTGTATCATTAGGGGTAGGCTGTGAGGACGCAAATGCTCAAGCCAGGTCTAGTGTGACATTCATTTCTGCTGCCTGCAGATCAAAATGTAGAACTCACAGCTCCTCCAGCATCATGTCTGTCTGCATGCCACTTTGCTTCCTGTCATGATAATAATGGACTAAACCTCTGAACTGTAAGCCACTCCCCATTAAATGTTTCCCTTTGTAAGAGTTTTCGTGGTCATGATGTCTCTTCTTGCAATAGAAGCCCTAAAACAGCCAATATGGCATGAGAGACTCAGATTCACATCACAAACAAGTGTGACAGTCTGATCGCATTTGTCTTCATTTGGTTCAGTGTAATTACATGCCAGGGTGCTCTTCTGTAAACTTCTCAGTGCTGATATTTTCATAAGTTAATTTTAGAATAAGTAGGTCTCGAGAAAAACCATTACAACATTATTAGAATCATGAAAATAAGTGTCACTGTGAAAGAGGGCATGAAAGAAGATAAGATGGACTCATCAGAGAGAGGGAATTTATAAAGGAAATATTGGGTCTTACTACTAGAAGTTTAGGATTGCTCAGCCAGTTTTGAGGCACTATTTTAGTATCATCTTAAAACATACTCAAGGACTAGTTGAATGAGGAATCATTGTCTCTGCTATCCATCTGAAAGCAGCAAAGCAATGCCTTGGGGCCAGCTTCTTCCCTCCCACATCTTACTATTGAGACAGACCAACAATTCTGTGTTTATGAAAAGCAGCTAGACATGACACATGCCATGATTTCAGAACTCAGGAGGGAATGCCAGGCAAGACTTTCGAGAAGTCTGGTGATCCTGGAATACATATGACAAATCCTTTTTAAAAAAGGAAGAGGAGGATAGGAAGAAGGGGGGCATGAAGGAAGGAAGGGTAGGAGGAAGGCAGGGAGGGAGGGAGGGAGGAAGGGAGAGAGGGAGGGGAATAAGGAAGGAAGGAAGGAAGGAAGGAAGGAAGGAAGGAGGGGAGGGAGGGAGGGAGGGAGGGAGGGAGGGAGGGAGGGAAGGAAGGAAGGAGGGAAGGAAGGAAGGAGGGAAGGAAGGAAAACTACAGCACATTGTTATGCTTTGAATGTGCAGACTCACATAATAAACTCTGGGTTCCAGCTGGTGGCTCCTAATTGGAAGTCTCTGCAGACCTATCTTTGAATGTATCTGGTCCTTGGTCCCTGCCTTCCTGGCCTCTGCTTTCTGCCTGACACACAGTGAAAAACCTTCTCTACCACATGCCTCTACTACCGTGATGCTCTCCCTGCTCAGGTTCAGCAGCCCAGCCGGAGACCAAAGCCTCTAACAGAGTGAGCAAACTATGCCTTTCCTTCTTGAAGTTGTGCTGCTGGGTATTTTTGCCATAGCTTTCCAAAAGTAACCAAAATGCTCACAAGTAGATTTCCTTTTTTATTAGCTACTGAGCCTTGCAGCTAAATGTTGTACACAATTGTAAAACTAATATTAGCTGTTTTATAGGTATATTTAAGTTTATCCTTTGTTATTTAGTTCATATTCTTTTAAAAATCTGATACTAATTTTATACTTAACACTCAAATTAACTTTCAATTTATATTTCAAAACATAAAATCTATGTTTTTCTTTCTTTTGAACTAGAGTCTCATTGTATGACTCAGGCTACCTCAATCTTAAGGTCCTGTATACATGAGCCACTAGGCCTGGCCAAAATTCCCTAACTTTAGATAAACAATTTGAGGAATTAGCTGCATATGGTGTGCACAGTCACATAACTGTCACACCAATTGAAATATAGTATATTTCCATCAGCCTTTAAAGTGCCATCTTTAGACAGTGGCATGCGCCTGTAATATCAGTGTTTAGAAAGCTGAGGTAGGAGAACAGCAAACTCAAGGCCAGCCTGGCCAGCATGACCTACGCTTCTGTTTGCTCTGCTAAACCATAAGGATCTGCTTGTAGCTTCTCTGTCTTGGCCATTTCTCAAAGTGGAACCCAACATTGCCTCACATACTTTCTAAAAGTTGCCAGCATAAAATAAATGAAAAGATGGTGTTGTTATACTTAGGTACTCCCAGATCATGACCACAGACTGTGCCAAGCAAAGCTGAAATCTTAAAGCTCACAGATTGTGTGACCACAACACAGCTCCTCTCAGTGTGAGCAAACTGGCCATCTGGAATAAATGGCTTCCTGCTTAGTTAAAATTTCAAACCCTAAAACACCAAACAAAAGGCAACCATACATTGAATTCATGGTAAAATCATTCAGTGTTATCCAAATTGTGGTAAAATTGGTATTTTATCTAAAGTGTAATTTTATGATACAGTTTAGATAGTTCCTTGGGAAAGCGTATGTAAAAGGGCCTTAACATTTGTCAGCCTTTTTACGAGCACCTCTACTCATGGGATTCTAGTTTATGAAAATAATGCTTACAAGGAAAGAAGTGACCCCTAGGCAGATATACCCACTGAAATTTATAAGTGTATTGTGCATATGTTCTACCAATAAGCTGCACTATCTCATTCTTGTGATATTTTTAAAGAATATCATGTAAATGTCCAGTGGGAAAATACATGCTGATATTCACAATCATTTTAAAATGCTGGCAGTACTCTAAACCTGACATTTCCTGATTGGATATTATACTATATTCTGGACACTCTTGTTGTCCAACTCTGTTTCATGTTTATAAGACTAAGCATGGTTCACATCATCAATGCTTAATTTAAAACATAATCTCAAACCTAATTTTAATATAAATGTTCTGGAACCTAGACAACGGAAAGAAATTCACAGCTACGTTACCAATGATTATTTGAAAGTGTTAGTAGAAGTAGAGTTTCATTCAAGTTACTTTTGTTGTTGTTGTTGTCTGTTTTGTTTTGTTTTGTTTTTGAGACAGGGTGTCTCTGTGTAGTCCTGGCTGTCCTGGAACTCTCTATGGGTAGATCAGGCTGACCTTGAACTCAGAGATCCACCTGCTTCTGCCTCCCCTCCCGAATGCTGGGAATAAAGGTGGGCATCACCACCCCCTGCTGTAGTTTTATTATAGGACAGTTTTTAGCCTTGAGATACCCAAATTACAAATTACATTTTATTTACAAAATGTTCTTTGTTCTTTGGTTAAATTGCTATTGTTTGCAATTTGTCAAAGAGAACTGGCAGGGTACAAGATGAACTGTAAACCAGGGGTTTCTGAGATGAACTGATCTTTGTTGTTAACCCTCAAAAGCTAATGGTATTGTGTGAGCACTGCTAACAACCAACTACTAATCATACATCGGAACTTTAGTTTTTCATATGCCAAACATTTTCCTAAGTGGAAAATAAAACATTTTAGGTTAACATTTCCCACCACTGGAAAATGATCCAAAGGGGAGGTTTAAAGTTAGTAGAGTGTTTATCTTATCTCGTGGGCTCTGGTCTGTTTGGGTTACTGTTTGGCTTCCAGTTAATCAGACCTATTTACTAGCTAAGAACACTCAGCAATTAACAGTGTTCAAACATCACCAATCTGCTGTGTTATTTCAGCTGGGAAAACAACTATATGAACCTGACTAAAAATAAATGATAACACCCCACTCACTAGTGGCTGATTCCCAGTCCTTTAAGGTATTTCACACAGTCTCGGTCTCACATAGTGTGAAATATAAATAATTTAAAATCTCAAAGCTATGCCATGTTTTAGTGTTGGGAAATAATAAGGTAGCTTTGCCAACAAGAACATCCTTCCTGGGAAACAAAACAAGTTCGAGAAACAGGTTAGTCTCCTTTCACCAGGATCCTCTACCTGCCTTATTTGTGAGGCTACCTGACTCTATTAGCGATTTTTAACACATGGTGACTCTAATCAGCCTCTGCTTGGTCTTCAGACTTTGACACTTCACCAGCTGCTAGGCCTGCACATAACTAAACAAGTACAGTAGCACAGTGGAGGGTTTATATAACACAGTAGCTATAAATGTGCTTGGAGAAATAGGTCTCCTTGTTCTACAAGACAGGCTAAAGGATAGGAGCATTGGATTTTAAAATACACTTTAAATTACTGTTCAGAATATGAAATATGTTATGTATAATATTTAGTGAAAGTTGTCACTATTGTTTGGTAACTGACAGTAATCGTTTTTTCTCTTGTCTTTTCATCTGGTGTTTGTTTGTCGTTTGTCTGTTTGAGACAGTTGTGGCTCAGGCTGGCCTCCAGTTTGCTATGAAGCCTCAGCTAAACTTGAACTCCTCATTCTTCTGCCTCCACCCCACCAAGTGCCAGAATTACAGGTATGCACCCCCTCAAACTTAATCTTAAAATAATTAATTCATAGGGAATTTCTCCAGTAGTATTATAAAGATACATATACATATCTATGTATACTTATACTTTTCAATTAATCCCATGAGATGTAGAAACCAATACTAATTCCATGTTTCAAATGGAGAAACCAGGGTTTAGACAGGTTAAGATAACAATCCCAGATCCCTTATCAAACCAATATTAGTACATGCTTTGAATTTCAGAGCCTTGTGCTCTTATATACTACAGGCAAACCAAAATGGGGATAAAGACTTTTTAGAATAGATCCACCAACTGCCTGAAATAAATGTTACAGGTAAGATCTTAAAGTATGCCTATTTGTGGCCTTTCCCTTCCCACTGATAATATTTCCTATCAGTGCCAGCCAGTGCCAGCCTATCCTAACATCTTCCTCTTACACTTTTCACCACACATGGACACACACACACACACACACACACACACACACACACACACACACACACAGAAGCACAGCTTCTCAGTAGGGTGCCAATGGTAGAAACAAATTGCAGAAAAGTTAATGTTCCACCTTAACAAACTAAACAGCAAAAGTAAGTGTGGTGTGTGAGGTAAGTGTGGCCTCAGAAATGGACTGGGAAGGGGAGCCAGATCAGAGTGTACTCAATTGATTGGATGTTCTCACTGCCTGTTTACTTGCAGGTAAGCTCATTTATGGGTCTAAAGGAACAAGAGACAAACGTATTTGCACAAAGCTTTGTTCCTGGATTTCCTTCACGTCTCTGCCCAAGCCAGACGGTCCACTGATTACTTGCAGAAGCTGAAATGCTGGATTTTCCCAAACTGAGTTAACAACAAATTGTCTCTGAGATACTTGGATCTTATTGAAGCAGACCTAAGAGAGTAGTTTTCCAGTGAATGGAACATTCTATGATTGAAAAACATTTTTGGATATCACTACTGCACACCGTGGTAACCACAAGTCACCTGTAACTGATAAAACACTTGAAACGTGTAAAGTGAAACTTGAGAAACAATTTTCTAGTGTATCATTTAAACATTTACATGTAACAGGTGGCTACTGTATTTGGCAGAACAGCTGTAGACCCATTTTAACAACTGTTCACTGGGGAGCCCTGATACTGCCACACAGCTATCTTGAGGGAGGTATACATATGTCCCCATTTAACAGACAAGAAAATTGAGGCTCAAGGAAACTAAGTGACCTGCCCATGGATATATAACTAGTAAGTGGTAATTTCTAGATTTTACAAATATATCAGTCCCTCTCAAGATCTGATGTTTTTCATAAACAGTGGTCCTCAACTCTATGTGTCTACTTAGAGTTTTGTGCTTTCCTTTTATTGAAAACAGATTTCTTTGCCCTCATGATATATCCACATTAAAATTACAGTTTCCCCTCCCTCCACTCCTCCCAGTTCCTTCCCATCCCCCTCTCTTTCTGTCTCTCATTAGAAAACAAACAGGCATTCTTACATGGTGGCCCATACTTTTAATCCCAGCACTCAGGAGACTGTGGCAGGTAGATCTCTGGAAGTTCAAGGCTAGCTTTGTCTATAAACTGAGTTTGTAGTCTATTATACAGAGAAACCCTATCTTGAAACACCCGTGCCCCCAAAAGTTTTTAAGCAGCACTTGGAAGGCAGAGGCAGACAGATCTCTGTGAGTTTGAGGCTAGCCTGGTCTACAGGGAAAGTTCCAGATTCCACGACAATCAGGGCTACATGAAAAGAAACACTGTCTAGAAAAAAAGAGAAAGAAAGAAAACAAACAGGCTTCTGAAGGATAAGAATAAAACAAGATAAAATGAAAACACATTGGAATTCAAAAAAAACACAAACAAACAAATAGAAGGAAGAGAGTCTAAAAGAAAGCTCAAGAATCAGAGAACCATTTGTTCAAATATTCAGGAATCCCATAAAAACACTAAACTGGAAGACAATAAATACAAAAATGAGCCTAGTGCAGACCCAAGCAGGCCCAGTTTATGCTGCCTCGGTCTCTGTGAAATCATATGAGCTTTGATCATGTTGATTTAGAAGACCTTGTATTCTTAGTGTGCTCCATTCCCTCTGGCTCTTACACTCTTCTGCAAGGTTCCGAAAGACCTGAAGGGAGGGATTTGATGAAAGAATCCCTTCTAGGACCAAGAATTTCAAGGTCTCCCACTCTCTGCATATATCTGGCTGTGGGTCTCTGAGTGTGTTTCCATTAGCTGCAGATGCAAGCTGCTCTCATCATGGCTGAGCAGGGCACTGATCTATGAGTACTGCAGAATGTCATTAAGAGTCATTTTATTACCATTATTTTTTCTTTTTGAACAGTAGCATTTTGTTTTACCCTAGGCCACTGGCCTATCCAGTCTCAGCTTTGGCCACACAAGCAGTGTCAGGTACAGGTTACATCTTATGGGGTGGAACTTAAGTCAAATTAAATAGTTTGGTTACTCCCACAAATTTTGTGCCACTGTTGCACTAGCAAATCTTGCAGGCACTATGCCATTGTAGATTAAAGAATTTGTGGCTGGACTGATGTTTCCTGTACCAAAGACTGTAGCACACAGGGATGAAAGTTCTATGAAGGCACCAACTCAACTTTTCTATGTTCAATGAGTTTTGTAGGTGTTGTCTTCAGCAATAGAATCTTGCTATCAGTAAAAGAGCAACCTATAGTCTTGGCCACAGCCTGGGTTGTTTTGTGGTTCCCATGAGACAGACCCCTTTGACCAACAACTCAAATAGAAGTAACTCAATCCCAGTACTGGAAGATCTATTTGGTGACAAAAGATGGCCAGTTGGGGCTCTGTTATTTGATTATTTCCTTTAAATACCTTTCCTATATGTATACATTTTAGGAAGTTTCTACTGTGCTAGGATTCCATACTACCCCTCAAATGCCTCTCAATTTTAGCCATCTCTCCTTGTATTCTGGTCCCCTCTCCCATCCATAACTACCTATTCTATTTCCCTTTTCTAGGGAGATATGTTCCCCTAGTCCCTTACTTTATACCTAATATCTGTGGTTCCATGAATTTTTAGCTTGGTTATCATTGACTTAACAGCTCATATCCACATATAGGTGGATACATACCTTATTTGTCTTTCTGGGTCTGGAATACCTCACTTGAAATGACTTTTTCTAGTTCCATCCATTTACCTGCAAATTTCACCATTTCATTTTTTAATGGCTAAGTAATACTCCACTGTGTAAATGTACATTTTTTAAATCCACTCTTTTGTTGAGGGACATCTAGGCTGTTCCAATCTCTGGCTATCATGAATAAAGCAGCAATGAACATGGCTGAGCAAGTGTCTCTTTTCTGCAGGATTAAGTACCCTTTGGGTATATGCCTGAGAGTATTACAGTTGGACCTTGAGGTAAATAGATACCCATTTCCTGAGGAACTGCCACACCAATTTCCATAGTAGCTGCACAAATGTGCAGTTCCACCAGCAATGAACAAATTAGTGTCCCCCTAACTCCACATCCTCACCAGCATATTGATCTTAGCCATCATGATAGATGAAAGATGAAATCTCAAAGTAGTTTTCATTTGCATGGCTAAGAATATTAAACATTTCTTATTGTTTCTCAGTCATATAATAAGTTTCCTCTTTTGATAATTCTGTTTAGAGTTGTACTCCATTTTTAATTGTTTTCTTGATATCTAGTTTTTCAAGTTATCTATATACTTGGATATTAGCCCTTTATCAGATATATAGTTAGTAAAAACTCTGTTCCCCCATCTGTAGGCTGCCACTTTGTCCTAATGATGGTGTCCTTTACCATGCAAAGCTTTTCAGCTTCACAAAGTCCCATTTATTGTTGATCTTGGTGCCTGTACTAATAGTATTCTGTTCAGAAAGCCTTTTCCTATCCCAATGAATTCAAAGCTACTCCATATTTTTCTATCAGGTCCAGTGTATCTTGTTTTATATTGAGGTTTTTGATCAATTTGGAACTGAGTTTTGTGCAGGGTGATAAGTATGGATCTATTGCATTTATCTACAACTAGCCAAAATGATACTTTGACCAGCATCATTTGTTGAATATGCTGGGGTTCTTTTCCCCACTGTGTATTTCTGGCTTCGTTAAAAGAAAAAAAAAATCAGATATCCATAGGTGTGTGAATTTGTGTCTGAGTTTTCAACTCAACTACATTGATCAGCAGATCTATTTTTGTGACAATACCTTGATGATATTATTATTACTATAGCTGTGTAGCACAACTTCCAATTGGGGATGGTGATACCCCTATAGTCTTTGTATTACTCAGGATTGTTTTCCTATGGTGCATTGGGGGGCGGGGTTATTCCATATAAATCTCAAAATTGTAAACTGGAAAATAAAATTTTTAAATAATAAAAATTGTAAAGAGCTCTGTTGGAATTTGGATGAGGATTGCACTGAAATCTGTAGATTGCTTTTGGCAGGATGGCCATTTTCATCATTGATCATGACCATGGGGGAAATCTTTTCATCTTCTGATACTGTCTTCAATTATGTCTTATAGTTGTTATCTTTCATTTGTCTGATTATAGTTACTCCAAGATATTTTATATTATTTGAAGCTGTTTTAAAGTTGTTTCTCTAATCTCTTTCTCACTCCATTTGTCATTTGTATATAGGAGGGCTACTGATTTTTGTGAGTTAATTGTATATCATTTGCTGAAAATCCTTGTCACCAGTACAAGTTTCTTGGTGGAATTTTTGGGGTCACTATGTACATTATTGCATCTATAAACTATACTTCTTTATTTTCAATTTGTCCCCCCTATGTCTCCTTCACTTGTCTTATTGCTCTAGCTAAGACTTCAAGTACTGTATTGAATAGGTATGGAGAGAGTAGACAACCTTATCTTGTTCCTGATATAATGGAATTGCTTTCAGATTCTTTCAAGTTGATGTTGACTATGGGCTTGTTGTAAACTGCTTTTATTATATTTAGGTATGTCCCTTGTATCCTTAATCTCTCAAGAATTTTCACCTTGAATGGGTGTTGGATTTTGTCAAATGCCTTTTCTGCATCTAATGAGATGATCATGTGATTTTTCTTTCAGTTTGTGAAGGATTAATTTATTAATTTATGTATGTTGAATTACCTCTGACTCTGAGATGAAATCTATTTGATCATAGATGTTTGTCCTTGGATTTGATTTGGAAGTATTTTATTGAGAATTTTTGCATCTATGTTCATAAGGGAAATTTGTTTGTAATTCTTTTTGTTGGGTCTGTTTGTGGATTGGGTACCAGAAAATGTGGCCTCATGAAAAGTATTGGCAATGTTCCCTGTATTTCTGTTTTGTGGAATAATTTGAGGAATACTGGCATTAACTCTTCTTTGAAAGTCTGGGTAAAATTCTGTGCTAAAACTATCTGGTCCTGGGCTTTTGGTTGGTAGACATTTAATTACTGCTCCTATTTTACTAGGGGTTGTAGGCCTATTTAAATTCCTTATTTGATCTTGCTTTATCTTTACTATACATAGAATTATCCATTTTTTCCCAATTTGGTGGAGTACAGGTTTTTAAAGTATGTTCTTATGATTCTCTGAACTTCTTAATGTCTGTTTTCACTTCTAATTTTGTTAATTTGGATACTCTCTCTACACATTAGTTAATTTGGAAAACGGTTTGTCAATTATTCATTTTCTCAAATAATTTACTATTATTTCATTGACTCTTTTGCATTTTTTGCTTGCCTCTATTTTACTGACTTCAGCCCTGAGTTTGATTATTTCTTGCTATCTACTCCTTTGGGGTGTAATTTCTATTTCTTCTAAAGTTTCAGATTTGCTATTAAATGTCTAGTATGAGAGCTTCCCATTTTTTAATGTAAGCACTTAAGTTTTATAAATTTGCCCATTAGAACCACATTCACTGTGGTTGCATATGCTGTGCATTTGTCTTCATTCAACTCTAGAAATTTTTTTCTTAATTTCTTAAGTGACCTTTTTTTTTTAATTCAGTAGTGAGTTGCTCAGTTTCTATGAGTTTGTAAACTTTTGTTTCTGTTGTTGATAGCCAGATTTAATCTGTGGTAGTCTTATAGAATGCAGAGTGTTATTTCAAATTTCTTGTGCCTGTTGAGACTTTGTGTCTAAGTATGTGACCAATTTTGAAGACAGTTTCATGATGTGAAGAGTAGAGGTATATTCTTTTGTGTTTGGATGACATGTTCTGTAAATATATTAGGTCCATAATTTCAGTTAGCTCCCTCATTTCTCTGTTTAGTTGTTATCTGGATGGCCTGTCTGTTGATAAGGGTAGAGTAGTGAAGTTTCCCACTATCAGTGTGTGAGGGTCAACACGTGATTTAAGCTGTAGCAGTATTTTTTATGAACCGGGGTGTCCTTGTGTTTGGTGCATAGATGTCAGAAATTGCAATGTGGATTAAGATTGGTGGATTTTTTCTTTGATGAGTATGTAATATCCTTCTCTATCTCTTCCAATTAGTTTTGGTTTGAAGAATATTTTGCTAGTTATTAAAATGACTATACCACATTTCTTCTCGTCTCCATTTGTTTCGAATATGTTTTCAACCTTTCACCCTGAGGTGATGTCTATCCATAATATTAATGTGTGTTTTTTAGATGTAACAGAAGACTGGATCTTGGTTTTGCATCCATTCCACCAGTCTGTGTTTTTTTAAACTGGGGAATTGATATTATTGATATTCAGAAATATCAATGAGCAGTATTTGTTGATTCTTATGTTATTCTAATGGTGGTGGTGGTGGCGGTGGTGCTGGTGGTGTTTCCCCTCTTTTGATTTGCTGATGTGTTTCTTGGGTGTAGTTAACCTCTTTATATTGGAATTTTCCTTCTAATGCTTTCTGAAGGGATGGATTTGTAGATAGATATTGCTTTGCTTAAATTTGATTTTATCATGGACTGTCTTATTTTATGTATTGTGATTGAAAGTTTTGCTGGATATAGTGATCTGGGATGGAATCTGTGGTCTCTCAGAATCTGGAGAACATCTGTCCAGACCCTTCTTTTAGTGTCTCCATTGAAAAGTCAGGTGTTATTCTAGTAGCTCTGTCTTTATGTGTTACTTGGTCTTTTCCCCTTGCAGCTTATAATATTCTTCCTTTGTCCTGTGTTTAGTGTTTTATTATGTGCCCAGGGGACTTTCTTTTCTGGTCTAGTCTATTTGAGGTTTTGTATCCTTCTTGTATCTTAATATAGACTTTAGGTTAAGGAGATTTTGTTGAAAATATTTTATGTGCCTTTGAGCTGTGTTTCTTCTCTTTCCTGTATATCTATTATTCTTAGATTTAGTCTTTTCATAGCATCCCAGATTTTCTAGATGTCTAATGCCAGGAGTTTAATAGATCTAACATTTTCTTTGACCAAGATATCCATTATTCTATCATGACTTTAATACCTGAGATTCTCTTCCATTTCTTATATTCTGTTGGTGAGTCTTGCCTCTAAGGTTCTTGTTTGAGTCCAAACGTTTCATGTCTAGATTTCCATTAGTTTCTCTTTTCTTTATTGATTCTATTTCCACTTTCAGTCTTGATCTATGTAATTCATTTTCTTCTATCATTTGTGTTTTCATAGAATTCATTGCAGATTTATTCATTTCCTCTTTAAGGACTGCTATCATATTCATAAAGGCTAGTTTAAGATTTTCTTTCTTGTGCTTCAGCTATGTTGCAATACTCAGGGCCTACTGTGGTCAGTTTGTTGGTTGTTTCTGTATTTTAGAGTGGGGTCTAGGCTGCTGGGTAGATGTTCTGACTTCTGAAATGTAAGGCAGCAAACCATAACAAGCCAGGGAAGCTCAATTGGGGAGCCAGAAGACCAGGTAGCAAAAGAGGAGTGTGAGAGGTGTGTTAGACACAGGCTAACAGCATGAAGCATTTCTCTGTTCCTAGATGTAAGAACTCAGTTTTTCCAAACTTCTGAGCTCATAGTATGTTCCCCTCCCTGACTTCCTAAAGGTCTTTTGAAGTGTACCAAAGCTTCTGTGCTTCATCCTTCATCCTGCCAAGGTTATTTCTAGTGTATAGGATCCTACACTTGCACATAAGAAGTACTTATATTCATTATTTTAAAAGGAGTGGAATAATTTTGTTTTGCTCTTTCATGCTTTGCAGTGTTGAAAGACATACATAGGACATTGTACTTGCTAGTTATGTCCTCTCCCAATGAGCTAGCCTCGCAGCCAAAAGCAGATGTTGGAATTCAGACAACTGGAATTATTCAACATTGAAAATGAGTTTAAAAGTCCTTTATCAACATTTTCACTTGTCCTACAAAAGTAGTTAGAGAAAATAAAATTACTTCTTTGATCCAGATGCCAAAGTGGTTGTGACTAATGAAACAGAAAAGAAAATGAGAATACTAAATGGATGAACACAGAAAATTTGTAGCATTTTTTCTGCCTGGAGCCCTGTTGTGTACAAGCCACTTGTATTTTTGGTTAGAGACTGCTGGTTCAAGTTCAGGACTGAAAATGTCAACATATGTAAATGCTTAAAGGAAACTGTCATCAAAATAGAAAATGTGGCTGTAAACCCCACCCCCAGCTTAGTTCTTTCTTTCTCTTACACAATAAAAGAGTAAAAATAAAAGTAATTTGTGTTTTGGAATATCATTATGAATGTATGGCTCTAAAATGTGCTGGGGAAGTCATTTCTCCATTCAGTAACTCAGCCCAGCTGCTCCAACATGGAGCCTGTGGTTTCTAGAACTAAATGGACTTGCATTCTAAGAATATGCTTTGACAAGTAACAGCTCTAAGAACCATGAAGGAACAAAAATCCGCAAAGATAGAAATATCTCCTCTGTTGACAAGTGCCCTTTAGAAGGCAGAACTTTTATTTTCTTAAAGCAAAATCATCAGTCTCATCAGCCTGCTGCTTACAAAAGCAAGAATAGATTTGTTTCTTTCATCAACAGCTGCAGAATAAAAAAAAATAGTTTGTTCCAATTGGTTTTGCTTTAGTAATGTAAAAAATGAAACAACCCCAAGAGTGCAAGGAGAACAAACAGAGAGGTGAAAGAAGGTAGTAATAGAAAAGGCTACTTAAATAACCAACAGACTTGAATGTCAAGCCATGACTATTTTTTTAAATCTTTTGTTTTCTTATCCCTTAGGCCTTCATTTTCTTTCTGAACACTCATACAAACCCACAGTTTACAGAGGTGTATAAAACAGAATACCAAGGCTCCACCATTTTCTGCTTCCAATTCTTGTTAAGGATCTCTCAATTTTTAAACTACTGCTTGTATCATGAAGTGGAAGGAATTGCTGAAGAACCAAGACAAAAACTCAAGATGGATGGCCAGCATCTCTGTTCTTTCCAACCAGTTTTGTGCCTTTAAACAAAGAATTGCTTCTCTTTGAAGGTCCTTTCCCTTCTAGGAAGTAAGGGAGGACAGATTATTTACTCTTGGTCTGCTTCTAATTGAATCCTCTTCTGGCACTAAAAATAAATATTTAAGCACAATATGTTATCTTAAATTTTTCAATAGCCCCTTGAAAATGTTTTTAGAACAAGTAAAATGAATTGTAATAATGATTTTGTTCATCCTAGCATATTCAAATTATTAACAACTCAACAATCTCTATAATAATATTACTACTTTGATAATATTACTAACAGTTTACAATTTATTAGGCCTTCATTAAAATATGTGATTGATAAAAAACATTCTCAATTCACAGCCACAGTTCAAATCCTCAGCAAACACTTAAGCCTGTTGGCTAGTGTTTGGAACAAGGTATTTTTAGTCTAGTACTGGACATTATTCCAAAGACTTCCAATTTTTGTATGAAGTTCAATTTTATAACTGTATAACTGTTTCTGTTATAAAAGACTACCTCTTACTGACAATATCTAGTCATCAGAATTAAATGGCAAACTACCCAGATTACTCAGTTTCTATATCAGACCTTTGATTAATAGTAGCTTATCACCCTAAAATATATTCAGTCTTCAAGTAAAGTTTTCTTAATTTGTTGTTAGGTCTTGAATCTGAACTTCATGGAACAATTTGGATATAATATAATTATGGATTCACAGTTTAAAATACCTAGTGCATTTATGGTTAGTATTAAAATACTAGCTGACCCAAAAGGCTAATGTTTTTTTATTTCTTATTTTTACAGAAACCAATCACTTGCCTTCTATAAATCATGTTCTACATATCAATCTGCTCACAAAAAAATAAAAAATCTGAAATGTAACAAGTAGTGGAAATTTAATAGGTCACATATCATTTAACCACTGTACTGTTTTCTAGTGAACTCAGCAAATGTTCTTGAATACCTTCTACTGGCCAGGATTGTGCTTTGTGTTAAAGAGCGTCTTTGTGGGTTAATTTCAATGGTCTCAATAGGCCCAGTGTTAGAGGTTCTTTCATGTGAGGGATAAACAGAGGAGATAAGGATTTCCTATAGATGAGCCCCCCAAAATATTGGCATATTTTTAAGGACCCCTTTTTATTCTTCCAAGACAATTCTTCCTTGAAAACAAAATGTACTGCATTCAGCATATGCTATAAATTTAAATGTAGCAAACATTTTTAAAGAAAATATTCAGACAAATCAAAATTCTCTGTAATAAGAAGCAAAAGTTCTCTCTTTCAAAACATTATATCTGTGTGCTTCTGTTAGCAGTGACCACTGTTGAAGCAATATCTCATAATTCCCAAAAAGCATAGCTACATATGAATAGTATACACATGTGAACATATATGCAAGTTTTGAGAACATGTTTTTATAGTAACATGATTTTGAATAAATGTAAAAACTATAGAGGTAGATCAAGTAGAGTAGTCTATAGTCACATGCAATATATTAAGAAGTATTTTAGGTAAAGTAACATGATTACGGAAGAAAATATAAATTATAAAAGTAAAATTTTCCATACTCCACATTTTTGTTTGTTTTTCAAGACAGGGTCTCTCTATTGCTCTGGAGCCTGTCCTAGCACTCACTCTATAGACCAGGCTGGCCTCAAACTCACAGAGATCTAACTGCCTCTGCCTCCATGTGCTGGAATTAAAGGCGGGTGCCACCAATAACTGGCCCTACTTCACATTTTTATGGTCCAAAAATAGTAATGAAATATCCATAGTTCTTTCATATACCTATGAAATTTCACATAAATATACATGCAGGGTCTGAAATGTGTTTTCAAATAGTTATCATGGTGAAATCTAACATACAAACAGGTAGTAAACAGACCAATAAATTCCCGAACACCACCACACAAAGTAACAGCAAAACTGCCAACCTTCTACAAGTCCCTCATCTCAAATCTTGATCACCACTCTGCACAGCCTCCTCCCTCAAAGGCCTCCAGTTATCTTTTCTGATAACTGTTCTTTTTCTTCCATAATTTTACCATATATACACACATATGTTGAGTCTGTTCCTTAAATGTTTATTTCATATGTATGTATTGTACACCTGTGTAAGTTTATGTGCCCTGTGTGCATAGAGGAAGAAGCCAGAAGAAGGCATGGGATTCCTTGGAACAGGAGTTGTATGAAGTTGTGAGATACCATGTAGATGCTAGGAACTGAACCAGGGTCCTCTCCAATAGTAAGTGCATTAAAGTGCTGATATCCAGCTCCAGATTTTAGGGATTTTTTTTTTAAATAAATTTAGATCATATGTTTTTTCTTAAGTCTGGATTTTTTATTTCAAGTATTATCTATTTTTAAATCAATATATCTCAGGCATTTTGGCTAACAGATTTGCAATATGAAATAGAACACATTCACTGATAATCAATTTTTACTATTTTTATTGTTATAAAAAAGGATCTAAAGTCACTTTGAACACTTGTCTTCACAGCTCAATTATTTAAAACTTACAAGGCAATCTATTGCTGTAAGATACAGTGACATATCAATTATTTCAGGATTCCGGAAGGGGTGTTTCTTATCTTCTACATTCCAAACCCTCTCTAAAACTTACATTTTGTTAAGAGGACAGTAGAAATATTTAGAGCTCACTAATGCTACTTTCACTTTTTTATTCATCTTTCTTCTTCCCAGTTTCCCAGTTTTGTTTTTTGTTTGTTTTGCTTTGCTTTTTGTGCTGGATATTGAACCACACCCTGTGTTTGCTAGGCTAGCTTTCTACTGAGCTACAACCGTAATCTCTATGCTGTGTTCATTTGTTGAACAGCAGTCACAATTACTAGAGAAAATTAATAAAATACTTATTTTTTCAGTAATCAATACCTTTAGATATGACCTTAATACATCAGAATACAATTTAACTTATTGTACTATATCCAAGACACTCAAATTATGGTCATGGTAACAAAATAGGTTATTTTTCAATCATATAATAGTCTAGTGCTATGTACAGTAATTGAGGTGGAGAAAATAACCTTAACCCAAAAGGTTGCCTGTGCACTCAAATCAATGCTGTCTTGGATTCCAAGATTTCTCAAGAAATGTCATTACTTGTTTGGTAGAGGCTGTTCTTTCACAATTTCCATGGTTTCAGAAGTAAAAATAAAATGGGAAATTGAGAATTAATAATTTCTCATGAGGAAGAACAGAGGTGTGCACATTCTATTGCCAGACAGTATGGTCCCTAGGCTAGAGTGATTGCTGAGTAGGTAAAGTATATGCTGTACAAATATGAAAACATGAGTTTGATCCACAGTATCTGGGTGTAGTGGCACATACATCCAGGGTGGTAGAGATAGGTGGATCTCTAGGATTCATTATCCAGTCAGACTAGCATAATCAGTTAGTTTCAGAAACAAAATGGGCAACACCTGAGTAACAACCACCAAGATGACCTCTGGTCTCCACACAGATGTACACACATATACATACACACACACCACACACTTGCACATACAAGCACAGAAAAAAAAATGCCCATAGCTAGTTATGAGGTTAGTTGAGAATGGGTGGTTTCTAGCTCTATGCCCACATGCCTTCCTCAAGTTGGCATGAGTTGGGGTCAACAGACAGAAAGAAGATGGATACTGAAGTAGTGCCAGTCAGGGCCTCAGCTGAAAATTCACATATCATAGCTCCCCAATTCCTATGTTATCCAATATCACTAGCCATTGAGGTAGAAAGACATTCTTTTCTATTTAGTTTAAAATTAATGGTACCAAGCACACTTAGAATCCAATGGTCTATATAAACTTACTAGGATAACCAAGAATCAATGAACAGAATATCAAAACCCATATAGTTCAAGTCAAGAATCTTAAGTGGATTACTTTATTAACTTTAAAACTAATGAGGTAAGTACCATTATGCCTCTGACTACAGAGCAACAGTTTAGGAGAGGTCCTTGCCTGTTTTAAAATTAGTCTCTAATTACTGTGGGCTAAAGATTTGAACAAGTCAATGCCTAACCTTGTCTGTACAGCAAAGTCTTACCTTTTAAAGAAACTATCCATTAACAAGTTAAACTGGAACAGTTATTAGTAAAAGATAGCTGAGATAGGCTAAACCCAAATTTTAATGATATTATTTACCATTCACTGGATCAACCCATGTCCTAGCAAGCAGCACCAGACATGTCAACCTTTCTAGATATTTGTTTCCTTGTACTCCAGCACTTTGCAACTCTAATATCTTTGTTCCTGTCCTTACCCATAAATGTCATCTGACACTGAACCCTAGTAGATTAAGCAGCTGTCTCAGGGAGATACACAGGAGCACCAATCTCTGTCCCATGTTGATACCATGGCATGCTCATGACCATTGGTGTAAAGAGGATAGTGTCTTACCCACCTCCCAAATCAGATATATAGCTAATTCAAGTATGGAAACTGTCCTAGTCTTGAACATTGTTGGCCATCAGAGGTTACTAAAGGGATCAGGTGGCACAGCATAAAGATACCCAATACCTCTTCTCTACTGTCTCCCAGAGAATTGTGGTTTGGAAGTGAAATGTCTTTTGTAAGCTCATATATTTGAATACTTGGTCCCCAGCTTATGGTACTGTTTTAGAAGGTTGTGGAATCTACAGAGCTTCGTTGGAGGTAAAACACTGTAGGTAGATCTTGAACTTTTACAGCCAGGCCTACTTCCTGCACCCTTCTTGTTCCCTGACTACCGATAAAATGTGACCATGTATTTCATGATTTTATTGCCATGTCTTTCCCTCAAACTCAACTTATATTGGCTTATAGTCTTATAAGCACATCGTCATTTGGTTTCTTGAGTATGGCCATGCTTTTCCTGCTGTGACTGACTGTACCCATCAAACAATAAGCCAACATTAACCCTTCCCCCACTTACATTGCTTTTTGTCAATTATTTGGCCACAGCAATAACAAAAGTAAGTAAAGTACAAGGCATCTTTCAGGCTATGGAAGGGAAAAAAGTGGCCAACATGTTGTAGGAGTGCTTAGTTTCAGGGTAAAACCTTGAAAGAATCTATATACACCTAGCAGGGATCCCAAGGTCCAAGGTTATAGACACCATTTTAGTAATCATTTTGTATTGCTATAGCAGAATACCTGAGGATGGAAAATTGGTAAGCAGAAATGTACAGTATCCTACCATAGCCACATAGCCCAGGCTTGATGAGGGATATCCTTCTGAATATATGTTTCTCTTATTGGTTGATAAATAAACCACTGTCTGGCCAATGAGGCAGGAAGACAGGCAGAACTAGGATGAGGAGAATTCTGGGAAAGGCGGGCAAAGAGAGGCCACCAAAGACAGTCACCATGTAGTCAACAAAGGAGTAGAAGGTCCAGACATTCTCTGGGAAGCCAAGACCACGTGGAAATGCTTAGATTTATAGAAGTCAGTTAATAATTAAGACAGATCTAGCCAGTAAGAAGCCCTAGCCATCAGCCAACAGACTGGGCAGGACAAGAAAATGCAGCAACAAAATGATGCCAATGTGGGTTGTACCAATTTCCATATAGAACCTGACAAAAGCTTAAGAAGAGATTTTATTTTTTTTAATATTTTTTGACAAGTGCCCTACCACTGATCTACATCCACAGTCCTACATTAACTTTGTATTTTTATTTTACATATTGATCCCAGTTCCTTCTCCTTCCCTCCCTCTTTCCCTCTCTCCCACCCTCCCATGCCCCCCCACTCCACATGTAGGGTGATGCCTTCCAAAAGGGGTCATCTAAATCTGTCAAGTCATTTGAAGTAGGGACTAGGACTTCTCTCCTGTCTCTAGGTTAATGGAGTATCCCTCCATGGGGGATGTTTCCCCCCAAAGTCCTTTGTGCATCAGGGATACATCCTGCTTCCACTGTCCAAGGTCCCTTAGACTGCCCAGGCCTTCTAGCTGAGACCCATATTCAGGGTGTCTGAGTCAGTCCCATGCTGGATTCCCAGCTATCAGTCTGAGGGCCCATTAGCTCCTCCTTGTTCAAGTCAGCTGTCCCTATGTGTTTCTGTAGCCTAGTCTTATCCTCCCTCTCTGCATCTGAACTCCAGTTCAGCTCAGTGTTTAGTTGTGGGTATCTGCTTCTGTTTCTATCAGCTACTAGATGAGGGCTCTATGATGGTGGATAAGTTAGTCTCATTATCAGGGAAGTAGCCTTCCACTGTTTCTCAAATTGTTAGTTGGGGTCAGTCTTGTAGGTCTCTGAACATTTCTCTAGATTCAGTTTTCTCTTCAAACCTATAATGGCTCCCTTTTTTATGTTTCTTCTCTCTCTCTTCTCTCTCTTCTCCCTCTCTCTCTCTCTCTCTCTCTCTCTCTCTCTCTCTCTCTCTCTCTCTCTCTCTCTCTCTCTGCCTCTCCTCTCGCCTATTCCTCCCCTGACTCAATCTTCCTAATCCCTCATTTTCCTCTCCTCTCCTTCTCTTTCTCCTAGTTCCCACTCCACTCAATGCCCCCCCACTCCCCATATGCTCAGGAGATCTTGTCATTTTCCCCTTCAGTGAGGGACCTTATATGAATCTCTTAGAATCCTGCTAGTATCCTAGTTTCTCTAGCAGTGTGAATTATTGGCTGATGATCCTTTGCTCTATGTCTAAAATCCATATATGAGTGAGTACATACCATGTTCTTCTTTTTGTGACTGGGTTACCTCATTCAGGATGGTTTCTTCACAAATAACCCTGTATAATAAAGGAAGTTCAGGAGGCATCACCATCCCCAACTTTAAGCTCTACTACTGAGCTGTAGTCCCGAAAACAGCCTGGTATTGCACAAAAATAAACAAGTAGACCAGTGGAATCGAATTGAAAGTCCTGACATTAACCCACACACCTAGAAACACCTGATTTTTGACAAAATGGCTAAAAGTATACAATGGGAGGAGGAAAGCATCTTCCACAAATGGTGCTGGCACAACTGGATGATAGTGTGTAGAAGACTGCAGATAGACCCATGTCTATCACCATGCACAAAACTCAAGTCCAAATGGATCAAAGACCTGAACATAAATCCAGCCACACTGAACCTCTTAGAAGAAAAAAGTGGGAGGTACCCTTGAATGAATTGGTACAGGAGACTGCTTCCTGAACATAACTCCAGTAGCACAGACACTGAGATTGACAATTAATAAATGGGACCCCCTCAAACTGAGACACTTCTGTAAGGCAAAGGACACAGTTGACAAGACCAAACAGCAGCCCACAGACTGGGAAAAGATCTTCAGCAATCCTACATCTGACAGAGGGCTGATCTCCAAAATACAGAAAGAACTCAAGAAACTAGTCAACAAAGCACCAAATAACCCTATTAAAAAATGGGGTACAGAACTTAATAGAGAACTCTCAATAAAGGAATCAAAAAGGGCTGAAAGACACTTAAGTGTTCAACATCCTTAGCTATCAGGGAAATGCAAATCAAAAAACAACTTTGAGATACCATCTTACTCCTGCCAGAATGGCTAAAATTAAAAACACCAATGACAACTTATGCTAGAGAGGATGTGGAGAAAGAGAAACACTCCCCCACTGCTGGTGGGAGTGCAAACTTGTACAGCCATTTTTGAGATCAGTATGGTGGTTCCTCAGGAAAATGGATGGAACTTGAAGAAACCATCCTGAAAAAGAGATTTTAGAAACAAAAGAACAAAGTTGAGCACAGCTTCTTGGTAGCAGCATTTTCTCGGGTGGGCTGTTTGCTAGAGGCAAGCAGAGGCTCATAGTTCCTTTAAGAGAGGCTTCCTGACTCAGCATAAGCAGCAAAAACCACACAGCTCTTTTAGCAATGCTGTTTTAGAAGATAAAAAACTTGTGGCCAGAAA
The DNA here is from genome assembly GCA_030556225.1 of Cricetiscus sungorus. NCBI lineage: Eukaryota > Metazoa > Chordata > Mammalia > Rodentia > Cricetidae > Cricetiscus > Cricetiscus sungorus. Next base: position 38,445,589 of record JANBXA010000398.1, read on the forward strand.
AAGATAAAGATATACAGTAAAGACAGATTCAGATGAAGAAAAACCTCTAAAGGTTTACAGTGTGTTTAAAAAATATATATAGGCTTGGGAGAGAAAAGAAAAAGGATAAAATGATTAAAAAAGAAATAGAGTAGCTGGGTGTGGTGGCACACACCTTTAATCCCAGCACTTCGGAGACAGAGACAAGCAGTGCTCTGTGATTTCAAAGCCATCCTGGTTTATAGAGTGAGTGCCAGGACAGACAAAAGTACACAGAAATCCTGTCTCAAATAAATAAATAAATAAATAAATAAATAAATAAATAAATAAATAAATAAATAAATAAAAGAAATAGAGCAATTTTTAAAACCACCTAAAGATAAAAAAAAAAAAAAATACACAGAGAGTCTAGGTACTGTATGTTATTGTGTTGAGGTGGGAAGAAAGTCAGGACTAGGATGAGGAGAATTCTAAGAAAAGCAGGCAGAGAGAGCATGCCAAAGATAGTCACCATGTAGTCGAAAGGAGTAGAAGTTCTGGACGTTCTCTGGTAAGCCAAGACCACATGGAAATACTTAGATTTATAGAAATGGGTAATAATTAATACAGAGCACCAGCCCATAAGAAGCCTTAGCCATTGACTAACAATTTAATAATTAATATAGCTTCTGTGTGTTTATTTGGGGATGAAGCAGTGGTGGGACCAGGCAGAAGAAGAAAATCCAGTAACAAAGGTTGTCCTTGAGTTCACCATGTATTCAATATTGACACCTTGAACTTGTAATCCTTCTGCATCCACATCCCAAATGCTGAGATTACAGGGGTGCATCCCCATGCCCAGGTATGAGACAGGCTAATTTATAAGGAATAGGAATGTATATGTTCATGGATTTGAAGGTTAAAAAGTCCAAAATTGAGAGGCCACACCTAATTATGTTCCTCCAGCTATTCAGTAATATTCCAGAGCTCCATCTGGCAAAAGAGAACAAGAAAAAGATAAACTACCTTCACAGAAAGGCCACACCCATGATAACATTACTCCACTCATAAGGCAGAGCTTTCATGACTTCATCATCGTACATTTTTTTATTCCTTTATACTGAAGAACAAGGTTCCCACACATTAACTATGAGAAATACATTCAAACAATATCATAAAATTAAGTTACACATTCAAACACTCACAAAAAAGTAAACATTAACCCAATTCGCTTGAAAATCTTTTGAGATCCTATATCTTAGCCCCACATTTTTCAACCATACCATAAATAATTAATTGGCAAAATAATGTTCTGAAATAACATGCATCATTCTTCATAATCCTGTTTTTCTGTCACTATTACTTTTACTTACATTCTTTATCTTGATGTAATGTTATCTATACTAAAGATAAAACTTAAAAATATGTTTCCTTATAAATAATACTCTCAGAAAATGTTTTAATAGCATATTTGCAAATTTTCATCTGTGGTATAGCCTAAGACTAATCTCTTGCATATGTGTATGTATAATCTCACCATATATATGCATGGTAGAAAAAATGGTATATAATGTTCTTAGTGATGAATTTTTAGGTTATAGAGTTTCAAGTAATTATCTGGTGGCTGTTTTTTATCTCCTCTGCATTTTCCTATTTTGTCTATAAAGAAATTATCAACATTACATCATAGGTAGGGCCCCAAAGCTTCTAAAATCCATCATTCTTTAATATGAACCACATTTGGACTTTTAGAAATATACTGCAATCTTTTGGATATTGCCATCAATTAACTGGAAGAAGTGATAAAGCAAGGTGTGGATTTCCCACATTTGAGAAGTGCTAATTCATTCAATAGCATAAGTAGCCACCTAGTAACCCAACTCATTACAACTTATCAGACTCCAAATACTCAATCAATATGTTCTTTTGTTCTACATAAGCATGTCTGGATTTAGTAACCAAATCATGGTTATTATGAAGCTATGAATTTCCATATTATGTTATTGGACAGGGAGTTGAAGTTGCTATAGAGCAAAACTTACCATGCTCTGAGTTGAAAAACTTAAGCTGGAGCCAGGTGTGGTGGTGGGCACCTTTCCAGTCAGCACTTGGGAGGCAGTGGCAGGCAGATAGATTTCTAACATTGCAAGCACATGGGACTGAGTTCTATCAGACCCCATATAAGTAACACCTATAATGTCAATACTTGGAAGACAGAGACAATTGTATCCCTGGGTTGCATTGACCAGCCAATCTAGCTGTTGTAGAATAGCTTCCTCTAAGATTGAAACATTCCAATCCACAGGGAAGCTCCTTAAACAGAAAGGCAAACAACCCATAAAAGCTTTGAAAAGTTCCTGAAACTGACCAGATTCACTAGGCTCCTTTCTGCAGGAGTGAACAATAAAAGCTGAGTGTCCTTCTAAGACTGAAGGAAGCTGAGCTGCAAAGGAGACTGAGACCAGGCCAACTGTGTGGGAGAAGCAGAAACCAACCGGCTGCCTGGAAGATGTTTAGACCAACTAAGGCAACTGGAAAGGACACTCCAACCTGCTGAACTGCCTGCGGTTGTGCGGTGTGCCCCAGGTTCCCAGATTTTATGAGCTGGCACCCATGGCTGGGCTGGTCTCTGGCAATGCTTTTGTCTTTGAGTTATTTGTGCTCCTATAAGTAGCTCTCATGCATATTTCTGCAAGTAACTCCTCCCTCATATCCTGTAAGTAAGCCCAATAAAACTCATTGATTCACCAAATTGGGCTTTAGTGGTATAGGACTTTGGTCTGTTTTGGAATCCCTATCTGGGGTGAATAGATGTGTTTGTAGCATTGTAGCATCTTCCCAGGTAAAGTTTAGCCATACAAAATTAGCATAATTTTTTTGAACCAGCTAACAGGAGACCCAGTCACAAAGCACATGGATGAATTTCTTGAATATGATACTCAAGGTTGTCCTCCAGCCTCCACACATAAGCATATATACATGTGTACTCACCCACACAAAAGAATGCGTGTGCGTGCGCTGAGAAAGAGTAATAAAGAATCTTTTATTATAAAGTATAGCTAGTGTACATTTGTTGTTAATGTGTCACGTCTTCCTAGAATACTTCCTAAACAGAACAATAACACAAACACCTCTAAATAGTAGAAAATGAAAGAACAAAAGGGTAAATATATACATCCATGACAGTATCTATTAGCCTAGACTTTAAGACCCTAGTCCAGTAATTCTCAACCTAACTGAACAATAAAGCCATGTAAGAATTTATACAATATACCAATGCCTAAGCCCCAACCCAAATTAATTTGCTCAAAACCTCAGGGCAAGCTTTGAATATGGTATCTGAAGGGACAGTGGCCCATTTGACCATGTGGCTCTGACAGGCCTTGCCCTTCTCTCCATTCCCTCTGTCTTAATAAACAAACAAAAACCATTAGATTACATGTCTGAAGCTAGCCACCAAGGTCTTTCCCCATATTTGACCACTTCCTCCTCCAGAGGCTGACTACCAAAGCCCAGAAATCAGAAGCCCCCTTTGGTTCACCTAATTAACATGCCCAATTAAAATTAAACACTTCATCCACATATGGGGGTTTCCCCCATTACCTTTATAAACTGCCATTTGCATTTGGGCCACATCTGTCTCCTCTATCCAGAGGCAGTCCTTTGTCCCTCTGGGAGGAACACCCCTACTCCCTTTCCTTTGTCCCCTTCCCTTTCTCCCTCATCCCCTATCTCCTTTACCACCATACCCTAGCCCCTAGAATGATACTTGCAAAGTCATTTGCTGCTGATTTTCTGCATGAGTCAGAAAGCAGCCACTAATTTTTCTTCCCCACTTGAAGGACCTCTCTGTGAAAACAGGTGTTTGCGTGTGGTTTTGCCTAATCCTGGGTCTGGAAGGGAGGCCCCACTGTGCAGGTGTCCCCTTCAGAAACTATTTCACCAATATTAGTCAGTGGTGGTTCTGAGTGCTTTTGACTATGTCAACCATTTAGTGCTTCACCCCATGATATAGGACTATTGTCACCTTCACTTACTTGTGATGAATTGAGTCTTATCAAAGTAAATTTACTTGGCCTATCCAGACAATGAAGCAAGAGATCCTAATCACACACAGGCTCTGTGGCACCTAGATTAGGCTATCCGTTCTCATGGCCCTTCAGTCTATGTTCCCAAAGCTCTTCAGCCAGTCACCCCAAGGTCCCTCAGCCAGTCTCCCCAGGGTCCCTCAGCCAGTCTCCCCAGGGTCCCTCAGCCAGTCTCACCAGGGTCCCTCAGCCAGTCTCACCAGGGTCCCTCAGCCAGTCTCCCCAGGGTCCCTCAGCCAGTCTCCCCAGGGTCCCTCAGCCAGTCTCCCCAGGGTCCCTCAGCCAGTCTCCCCAGGGTCCCTCAGCCAGTCTCCCCAGGGTCCCTCAGCCAGTCTCCCCAGGGTCCCTCAGCCAGTCTCTCCAGGGTCCCTCAGCCAGTCTCCCCAGGGTCCTTCAGCCAGTCTCCCCAGGGCCATAGCACTCTGCATAATTGCTGCTGCTATAGAATTTCTACTAAACAAAAATACAGCTATGTATAGCTGAACAACTTTAGAAAATACAGACTGATTTTATTAAAGATGCCAGAACAAATAGGATAGATGAGATCAATCACTTAGAAACACCTTGAACCAATCAAAGTCAAGTCAGCACTGTGTTGCTGGTAGTGATTAGGAATGAGTCCTTGGCAGGAACAGAACCCCTTCAGTTCACAATCCAAAAGACTGTTAAACGATGCAAACTAGGGATTCCAAAAATCCAGAAATGTTTTATTAGGCCAAGTATTTATAAAAGAACCACAAGCACTGGATTCAGTTCAACAAGGAAAAGATTCCTAGGATTCTTAACTGCCAACTGAGGAATTCTGAATATAAATACCAGGTCAGCAAGTCTGATTACCCTTTAGGTTTGTCAGCTATTTAAAAAAAAATACTTTATTTTTAAAAATTTTTATGTGTATGAGTGTATGTATGTGCACCACATTCATAGTGACAGTGGAGAGTATAGCTGTAAGTATACAAGAGAGTATAGCTGTAAATGCAGCCATAGATATATATGGGTACTAGGAATGGATCTTGGGTATTCTGCAAGAGCATCAAGTGCTCTTAACAACCAGCCATCTCTTCAGCCACAGTTTGTCAGCTATTATCACTGAGACAAAACACCTGACAGAAAACATTTGGAAAAGGAAAGATTTATTTTGGTTCGTGATTTTAGGAGTTTTGTTCTACTGGTTCCATAGCCTTGGCCTGAGATACAAAGAATACCATAGCAATAGGCACATGTAGGAGAGGATGCTCATTCTCCTTGGAGCAACAAGATAGAAGAGAGGCCAATGCAAAGATAGCTGGGACAAAGGCTACCTTCCCAGTGTATGACCCCAGTACCCATTTCCTAGTATTTCTACTACTTCTCAAGATTGGCATCAAATTATAAATCCATCAATGCACTAACCCATTGACAAAGTCAGAGCTCTCACAATCCAATCATCTCTCAGTTATTGGACCTACTAGCTAGAGACCAAGGCTGCAGCAAGCCAGTATCTTTCTAGAAGAGACTTCATATCCAACAAGCATTTGTTATATATGTATAGAAACAACTTACATGAGTTTGTTTGTGCAACTGCTTTGAACCAGACGCTAGACATGTTTTATCTAGTGTAAGTATTAACAGAGGTAGGAGAAAACCTATTCAAAATGGATTAAAGCTGCTGATGTGGCAGATAATATCAAAGTTATTCTAGTTCTTCAGAATAGCTAGTGGGTAGCCTAGGCTTTGATCATGTTTGGCAGCATCTTCAAATTACTTTTAAAAGTAGGTCATGGGTACATTCCTGAGTTAGAGGCCTATAACTCCTTAGGGACTTCTGTTGTATTGTGGAACATATCCTATTCTTAGAAAGGAAACAGGGTAGAAAGCTGCAACTTCTGTCCTGTCTCCAGCATGACCATTATGAGATGGAACATCATGGTTTGACACCCCCTGGCTATTATCAGGGGAGCAATTACTAAATTCACAACTAACCTAATGGGAGACTGAGTAACATAATTAAGGGCACAGTAGGCAATAAATGATTATGAAAGAACCTTGTGAAATTCCCTAGGTATCTATTCCTGGGCTATACCCTTATCTAATACTATCTGTAGATGCACAGATAACCTGAAAGTGGAAATTGTGTACCTAGTAACTTCTAATTGAAAAGAGTCTGGCTTAAAAGTCTGTGTATTGGATACTTATTGAATACTATGTCTTGGTTTTTACCCAGAAATTCTAAATTAGTTACCACTAAGCCTAAAGTCCCATCATTAAGTCTTATAACACTTATGCTAAATGAAATACAATTTTTAAAGTTTAGTAAGAGCAAAAGAATTTGTTTGAAAAATGTGGTGACCTTGTGAGAAATGACCAACAGTGCTGAAAGTAAGGCTATTAAAATGCAGATTACTGACTGCTTCCCAGACCTGCAAAATCTCTCAGCACTGGGACCCAGGAATCTAAATTTTAACAAGCTGCCAGGTGGTCCTCATGTATATATAGTAAGTTCCAAGAACTTCTGCCCTAGGCTATCACCAATATCCAGCTAAAAATCATCTGTTATCACCTAGTGTTAGGAAATGCTGTATTTCCAGCAGAACTTTGATTAGCCACAGGAAACTAGTATTAGAAACAGTCCAGTTGCAATTTAATTTCCTTTTATCTGGGGACATAGTTATTTATGTACCAAAGAATCCTATAGAGATGCTGAGGAAATCTGGTCTACCCTACTACATAAGGCTGCTAGTAATCAAGAGCCAACATGTGCCTGCCCCAAGCTTAACCACGGGCTCTTTTCTTTGCATGCTCTTTCCTCTTTTCTAAAGTAAGAAAAATATTATTTTTGTAACTAATTTTTTAAAGTACATATTTCCTGGCCAACATTTTGAGGGATACTGTTCCAATATTGTTCTTTTTGGTGTATTTATAACACTTTATCTTCTGACTATAAAGATTTCCACCTCCAAACACATATTCTGTCTTCTAAAATAATATTCCTAAGCCTGTCAGCTCTAAGAAAATGACAAATATGAAAACAGGAGTTAAATTCGGCAACTCAGGAGTAAGACACACCTGAGGAGCCCAAGAATTCTCCCACCATCTCCAAGTGTAACAGATCACAGCCTGAGTAGGGAATTTTGTGAGTTTTGGGAGAATATCAAAAGACACAAAGCTTAGAAATTACTAAAAAAAAAAATGAGTATGCAAAAGTATTTTTCTTGTAATTTTCTTGTTTAAGAAGTTGCAATGCTTGTTTGTTTTCCAGGAGAAAATAACAGCTGGTACAAATACTTGATGAAAATAACATTTATCTATTTACTGAGCTCATACAAAGAATGGCAATTGGAGGATACCTGCTAAGAAGACAAAAAGTTCTATTTTCCAGGCACTAGAAATCAAACTACTTTTATAAAGAAAAAATTCCCAATCAGACATCATTCAATCTCACTCTTATAAATATCAGTCCTCAAAAGGCTGTCTTAAACAGGATGAGTCATAACAGCTGGGTGCCACCAACTGCCACTCTACCAGACAGGAAGCTAGTTATTAATGACTAGTAAAGTATCGTCACAGTCTGATGTTTAGGCAGACACAAGGGCACAAGGGCTTGTCAGAGGTGGTCACTTCTTGGGAAGCCCCTCAAGGGAAGTTTTGGAGATGGAAATTTAGTAGATGGCTTGCTTGTAATGTGTGTGTGTGTGTGTGTGTGTGTGTGTGTGTGTGTGTGTGTATTACATTAATTTGGGAAAACACAAAATAAATAGCACAGGGGCTCAAGTCTCCCTCTCTCCAATAAAGGGGTAAAAGAAGAATGGCCACCATTTATTTTAGGTTTATAATCAGTATCTAAGTTGAAGTTAGGAGACAGTAAGATCATTGAGAAATAATTTATTTGCATAAGACTACTGAAAGGAAGATTGGCTAAAGTACTTCACAGAATATCTTCCTATCCGTGGTGTTCAAAAGCTAATTCTACCATAAAGTTACAATAAGCACAACTGTGAGGTACTGACAAAGAATAGACACAGGTTGATACAGAGCCCTGAGGCCAAAAATAGGTCCACGATTGATTTTTGCCACAGGTGCAAAGGTATTCAGTGGAGAACACACTTTTTAACAAACAGTGGAATGTCAAATGCCAGAAAGTAAAGCCAGGCACTATCTCAGACAGAAATTAACTCAAAATGGACAACAGAGTTCAAAACCAATGAGAAGTTCTAAGACCTAGCGGGAAATGAACGTATAAGAAAATCTTTGTAACCCTGATCTAGGTAGAGTTATTAAACATGCCATCATTGTATTATCTATAACAGGAAAAAAATGGATAAATTAGACTTCATCAAAATTTGTTTTGCCAAAGAGGGTGGTAAGAGAATAAAAAAGTAAAAGCATAGACCCAGGGCAAATGTTGACATCTACTAACAAGAAAAGTGTGTGTGTGTGTGTGTGTGTGTGTGCATGTATGTGCATATATGTGACAACTATAACTCAATACCCAGTTTTTAAAAAGTACAAAAGATGTGAATCCTTTTACAAAGGAGAAACACATGGTAAGTTAGCACATGAAACCAGCTCTGTAGCATTAGTCCCTGGGGAAATGCAAATTAAGGCCATAATTGAGACACTACTATTCTTAAAAGAAAAACTGAGACCAGCTAAATCTAACAAAGTATACTTGACCAAGAAACACACATTATTCCAAAGATGATTAAGCTCCACCTACCACAGGTGCAGATGACATTCATAGCTAAAGTAATAATATGCATAAAGAAACAACCTCATGGAAAAACTTATTCTTGTTTTTTGGCAAGGCTGTCCTCATTTAGTTGGTATCCAATTCTGATTTACACAAGTAACAGTTCTACTATTAAAACTCCATGGGATACCAAGATATAAAAATTCTTTTCAAAATTACTATTAAAGTGTTTCTAAGGAAAAAAAAAAAGAGGAGAGGGAGGAAGGAGGAGGAAAAACACTGATCAATGTGAGCATTTAACTTTTGAAGCCTGTAATTGGCTGAAATGCAAAGGCTGTGACTGGCTAAGATTTTGTTGCTTGATATCCACTAACCCTGGCTTTAAGGACACATAACAAACCATAATGGCATCATTAAAGAAGCTGAGAAGAGAGGAAAAAGAACTAGAGGAAAGCCTGGGCTACATAGGATGACTCTGTATCAAATTAAACAAACAGAACAACCTGTCTGAGTTAGGGTTACTGCTGATGTGATAAAAAGCAATGACGAAAGAAACTTGGTGAAGAATGGGTTTATTTGGCTTAAACTTTTATATCCTTGTTCTGCATGGAGGCAGAAACTGATACAGAGGCCATGGAGGACTGCTGCTTACTGGATTGATCTTCATGGCTTGCTCAGTCTGCTTTCTATAGAACCCAGGACCACCAATCCAAGGATGGTACCACCCACAATGGGCTGGGCACATTCTATCAATCACTAACTAAGAAAATGCCCTATAGCCAGATCTTATGGAGACATTTTCTCAATTGAGGTTCCCTCCTTTCAGATAATTCTAGCATGTGTCAAGCTGACTGTGGTGGTTTGAATAGGTATGGCTCCTATAGACTCATGTGTTTGAGTGCTTGTCCCTTAGGGAGTAGCACTAAGGAGGTATGGCCTTATTAGAGTAGGTACGGCCTTGCTAGAGGAAGTATGTCACTATAAAGGTGGGGTTTGAGGTCTTATATGCTCAAGCTATGCCAAATGTGGTACTCAGTCTCCTTCTGTTGCTCGCATGTCAAAATGTAAAACTTTCATCTCCTTCTCCAGCACCATGTCTGCCTACATGCTGTTGTTTCACACCATGATGATAATGGGCTAAACCTCAAGCCAGCCTCAAGTAAATATTTTCTTTTATAAGAGTTGCCATTTTCATGGTGTCTCTTTCACAGCTAAGACACTGACATAAAACTAGCCAGCTAAAATACCCCCAAAGATACTGGCAAAGGTAATTTCTTAGTTTAGGTTACAACTTATTTCCATGCCAAGCTAGGATATAGTTTACTATCTACAGGTGCTGTTTGGGTTATGTACCAACCCAGGTTTAAAATGAAATTATTTCAGTATCCTCTAAGACAGTTGTTCTCAACTTGTGGGTCATAACCCCTATCAGATATCCTGTATATCAGATAATTTACATTATGATTCATAATAGTAGCAAAACTACAGATATGAAGTAGCAACAAAATAATTTTTTTTTGGTTGGAGGTCACCACAACATGAGGAACTATATTATAGGATAGCAGCATTAGGAAATGTTGAGAAGCACTGCTATAAGACAACTACAATAAATAAAAAACATAACAATACTAAGTTACCAAATGCTAGGGCTGCAGAGAAACTTTAACCATCAAACATAAAATGGTACAACCATCTTGGAAAACTGGCAGTTTCTTACAAGGTCAAGTACGTGCTTGTAATACATAATACTTAGCTCACTTGTACGTATTTGCCCAAGAGAAATAATACTTATGTTCAAGTGAAAGTCATTAATGAATGTATATAGTAGCCTTTATACATACTACCCCCAGCCTGGAAACAGTGTCAATGTCCTTTAACCATTATACAAACTGTATACACACACACACACACTTCTAAGCAACAAGAAGAGATAAACTACAGATGTATACAGCAACATGGGTGAATCTCAAGTGCATTGCGCTTAGTGAAAAAGCCTCAATTTAAATGGGATTCTGGAAAAGACAACAAGGGTTGCTTAAGACTTAGGGTGGGCAGGGTGATGATCTGAACTCAAATGGATAGCACATTTTCAAGGAAATATTTTGGTGGTTATGTTGGCTAATTTTACGTCAACTTGACATGAGGTGGAGTCATCTCAGAGGAGGAAACCTGCATAAGATCAGGCTATAGGCAGGCCTGTAGGGCATTTTCTTAATGATTGATGTGGGTGGACCCAGCCCACTGTGAGCAGTGTGACCTACAGGCTGACAGTCCTGGATACTATAAGAAAGCAATCTAAACAAGTCATGAAGACCGAGACATTCAATAGCATTCCTCCATGGCCTCTGCATCAGCTCCTCTGAGTTCTTGACCATCTTGAGTTTCTGCCTTGGCTTCCCTCAGAGAACTGTAATTTAGGCTATATAAGGCAAACCCTGTTTCATTACAGTAATAGTAACCCTAACTAAAGTAATGGTGTAGGAGGAAAAATTAACATTGTCAATTATAGAAAATTATATGCCCCAAAGAAAAACTTTACCATATAAAAATTATAAATAAATTCAAAAAATTTATTCTAGTACTTGAATATTTTACAATAAACTTTGGGGATAGCTACCATTTTAAAACCCCCAAAATTCCTTCATATCTGGTATAGTTAAGGTAAATATTCAGTGTATTTTTATCAAATATTCAAAATGAGCAATCAATCTGCTTAAACTTCTACAATCAGAGTGAGTGCATAAACACATTAATTGTTTAACCTACAAGAGAGAGCTGTTTTTAGAAAAAAGAACCTAACAGTGAGGCAAAGATAATTAGCAAGTCAAAAATCTACTTAGGACATCTTTCTTTATGTAAAATCAAAGAAGTAAAATCATGTAGCGAGATATTCACCTTGTCTGCACCTGTGGCTTAGGCCATGCCCATTGGGGCAGAGACAGGGCCGATGGGAGCGGGGAGAAAAGGTTGGGAGAGGGTCAGGCCGCCCCTTTTGGGTGGTGGAAGCTGGAAGGCTCAGGATCTGCTGGAACCTGCCGCATACATCTGCCTATGTTGAGTTATTTCTCCCTTAATAAACTTCTGTTCGGCCTAATTGTTTATCCTGATCCTTATTAAATCGCAATATCTGGTGTCAGAAGTGGAATTTGGATTTTCACCGGACCTGGCTTTCGCCCCGTGATAGAAGTGGGAGAGGCAGCGGAAGCCAAGCTGCTCCCTTCCCCCACCATCCCTGAACGGGCAGTTCCTTGCCCAAGAGGCCAAAATATGGTTCAGAATGATATAGGTAGATTGGCCTACCTTCTTGTGAATTGTTTAGTAAGAGTGAGATATTAGTATTTCAGCTTACACTGTTATATATTCTTATCTGTGGTAATCTATGTACTGGAAGAATTGTATATTATATTTTGTCACATTGTGTGAAATCTTTCCATTTATGTTTTATGCACATTATTCTCGCTATATTCTATGTATGTATACTTTGTTTGCATTCAAGACATTTTGTATATTGATACAGTTTAGGATATTTATCTTGCTGCGCTCTTGTCTAGACATTTCTACTCTACCTCTACTTTAGGAATTTACATATGCATAATTATATTGTTTAGGTGTGTATCCTTGCTTTACTCAAGGAAGTTTTAATCAGGTTTTTAGCTAAGTTCCTGAGTATTATAGATCATCCTCACCCGTGTTTCCTTTGCCTATGAGATTAGTCAGAAATAGATGCTTAATCTCCAATCACTTCATAGACCTGCAGAACACGGCATTTAAATGTTTTAATATTAGTACTCCGTTGACATGAGACACTGTTGCTCCTGACAGCACAATGCACTTTCCCGAAAGTATGTTGGACACTGTCGTTGCTCCTTCTGGAGTTCACCCTCACTTCGGCCATGGCCTCTTGGGCAAGGAACTGCCCCTACCTTGACAACTGATCTGGACATGCGGTCCTATGTGCTTGCAGGAGACAAACAGAAGACTGCTGAACCTTGCCAAGTCAGGGTAAGACAGCCTTTCTTCCTCCCTGCTTTTGTTGTGATCTGTCAGGTACTCTTGGCCTTAGCCAAAACTGGCTGTACCAACATTGCTCTGAAACCTTGGGTGAATGTCCAGGTAGCTTACTGTTTCTGTCTTCGAGGCATCTTTTGGAAGTTGCCCATTCGCACTTCCTGTCTACCCTAGTATTGCTATTTTCCTTCTCAGGTCTTGATGAGGTTGTAGATTAAACCATCACAACTATTATTCTCTCTTCCTAGTTAGATAGATTAGGTACTAGGCTTAAGCTTTCTAGCTTAGGATAACTCTATTGTAAACTCCGTTATGTCTTCATCCTAGGACTAGATATGTAGGTCGTTTTGTTCTCAATTTTCCTTTTCTTAGAGCACACTTGTTATTCACTGTTTTGTATATAGTTTTGTATCAAACCCAAATCTTTTCTTTAGACTAAAAGGGGAATTGTAGCGAGATATTCACCTTCTCTGCACCTGTGGCTTAGGCCATGCCCATTGGGGCAGAGACAGGGCCGATGGGAGCGGGGAGAAAAGGTTGGGAGAGGGTCGGGCCGCCCCTTTTGGGTGGTGGAAGCTGGAAGGCTCAGGATCTGCTGGAACCTGCCGCATACATCTGACTATGTTGTGAATTATTTCTCCCTTAATAAACTTCTGTTCGGCCTAATTGTTTATCCTGGTCCTTATTAAATCGCAATAAAATCATGCTGCCTGGCTGTCTATAATATGAAATATTAATATAATCTGCTGAACTGAGCCTCAGGGCTTCACCCGTGGTCAAAGTCATAATAAATCATCAACATTCTAGGCTGTTGGTTTTAAGAAATGTGAGTACCTCTGGTGAACTTAATACCCCTTTGCAGGTAAATCAAATCACACCACATTTTTTGTATTTTTTTTTTTTACATTGGTTTAGTTGAGAGATTTTCAGAAAAAAAAAAAAAAACATTGCAATTCCAATAGTATGAGTTTTTAAATCACCTAGAATCATTTTCTTACATAACAGAAGTCATTTGTCCAGGGCAAGAATTAAAGAAACAGAATCAGAAACCAAAGTTCTCCTTATTCTCAGTCCATGGCCATGCTTCTGGGACCAGATTATAGAGTCCCAGGCACATTTCTGTTAATTAGACATTATTAAAATTAATTTGCTAAAACAATTTGAAAGTGACATGGCACATCAATACAAACCCTGGAGCTGCATGGATCCCTTTCCTTCCCCAGTTGAGTAAAATTCAGTTGGACTGAGTGAAATTTTGGTTTGGTTAGGAGAGAGAATTTAGTGTACACTCAGCAGACTTTATTCAGTACATGCATGATAATTATTAATACCAATGAACTTTTACTAAATAGATTTTCAAATTGTTGTTTGAGCCTCAAATTGTTCATCATCTCACTAGAAAATCCTATTTCAAACTTCTAGTACAAAGCCACTGTGGTAATTGGTCTGTGTGCTTACTCTCCCTGCTTATCTCTTTTGTTCTCTGTACTTTCCAGATCAAAGTGCCATCAAGCTCCCAAACTGTTGCCTGCACCAAACTGTTACACTTCCTGTGAGGTGTACAAAGCCAAGATAACTTTCCATGAGTGTGTACCAAATAATCATAATGCCTAAAGAGAAAATATAATGAGTCCAACTTTTTTTTCTCCATTCAAAATTATAACATGTCTAAATACAAATGACTGCAAGTAATGTCAAGCTAGGAAGATCTTGGAACTACACACAAGAACATACACACATGCATGGGTATGCACACATGTACACACACACACACACACACACACACACACACACACACACACACACACACACACCCCAAAGGTAGCATATATAGTGCCAGTATGAGTAGTTCATGTTGCCATAATTCTAAATAGGAGAGAGGTGTGTAGCCCTTAGGGTGGGCTTGGAATTTGGGAAGACTCCCCAGTTCTTTTGTTTCTTTCTCACCCTCTTGCCTCATCATCTCACTTAGAAAGCATGTTCAATTCCACCACTATCATTACTCCAAGGTGTAGATTCTCAGGTCTTAGACACACATTTTCAAATGTCTGCCAGATATTGAGTTCAACAGTAGCTCTAATATAGCCAGCTCTTCTCCCCATTTCCTTGTTTTTCCTATCTGTTAGAAACATGAAGATAGTAATTTCAGGTACAACTCACCTCTCATACCTACATAGCCTTGCCAAACCAGCCATTCCCCTTGTCATAGTCTTTCACGTCCTCCTCTTCCTCTCTGTTTCCATTATTGGCACTTGACTATGGGGTTCATTGTGTTTTGCTTCCTAACTTGGCTTCTTTCTCCAAATATCTCCCATTATCATCTATTCCTCATTCCTCGGTCCCCAGAATATTTCTAATCTGAATTAGAGAGTGTCAATTCAAGAGCCTCTACTAGTGTCCCATTGCTCACAAGTCTGTGCTTTTGTTTTGTTTTTGGTTTTGGTTTTTTGGTTTGTTTGTTTTCAAGACAGGGTTTCTCTGTGTGGCCTTGGCTGTCCTAGATATCATGCTGTAGACCAGGTTGGCCTCAGCTGCCTGCCTTTGCCTCCTGAGTGCTGGGGTTAAAGGTGTGTGCCACCACTGCCTGGTGAGTATGTGCTCCTTAAGCTAACAGGAAAAAAACTCTCTTCATACTGTCTTGCAAGCACTAGTTAAACCAAAGTACTGTCTTTAACACACTCATCTCCCACTAGCCCCTAACATTCTTATACTTAAAGTGTTTTAGTACTTTATCAGGTACAAAACTCAATGGTCATTTCCCATGACTGTGACAGTCAGCTGTCAGAAGCATCCTAAAGAATAAGTTTATATTACCTCCCAGTTTGAGGGAATATAAAATGGTCCTTCTGGTGGAAATGCATGGTGGCTGGCTTGGCTCTGTTCACAGTGTAGTATCTTTAGAAGGAATTGACTCTCAATTCAGAAGCAAAAGGGAAACCAGGATTTCATCCCCGGGTGACTCCCCTAGTAGTTACATCAGCTGGCTAGGCCTTACATCCCAAAGTTTCTACCACCCTCCAAAACTGCAACACCAACTGAGAACAGCATTGCATCCTGTGAGCCTGTGGGGGACACTTTGGCTCCAAACAATAATATAAGCTTTACACCCCAGTGTTAACTTTTCCATGAAGCTTTTTCCTGTGTGCTTGAAGTGAATAGTTTCTAGCAATCTAGAGCTGCTATGTCATTATCCTTGTAGCTCACCTCCTGTTAGACTTCACTGCCTAGTTCTAGCTCCGTAAATATTGTATCCTAAAAGTATCATGTTGCGTAATTTCCCAAATTCCAAGCTATAGTAAAATGTCCTCAATCAGTATACTATAAAGGATCAAATACTTGAGTCAGTATTTGAATGACTAAAAATAAAATGTAACCCACCACAGCAGTAATTCTAGCCCTCTACGTTGAATCAGAAAGCTCTTCCAAGTTTATAAGTCAGCTATATTTATTGTATACTTTCTGCTACAGTAAGTACTAGAAATCATGTCATAAAGTAAATTGGATTTTCCCAAGGAACAAGTGACAGTGTTGGGGTAGTTTTGACCAAAGACACATGGTCAAATATATCATATGTATGAATGACATGCAATATAAGCAAACATATGACAACTATAAATCTAGTCATTTTGAATTATCATGCGTTTTTTCAAATGGGCACATATGTACTGTACATATTTATACACAAAAGGTTGCAATGCAGCACAAATCATGATTCAGCATTGTTTCGACGGCATCAACAAAACCAATTCCCAGTGTGCCCAGGAGCCAACATGGCATGTTCAGTTTAACTCTTCAGATCTCAAAGCCATGTCCAAAAGGAGACTGCTAGAGTTGGAAAAGAAGTCTGAGATCTGGCCTGACTCTATTACTCATAACATGAATCATACACAACCTCTCTCAATTTCATTTACTCAAAAGTACAGAGAGTCTAGAACAATAGCTACTTCACAAAGTTCTAGGAGAAAGAAATTCAGAGATAATATTACTCAATTGCCTCTAAACTATAAAGCCTTATCAGTAAGAAGCTAGTAAACCTGGTATAGTGGGACATGACTATAATCTCATCACTCAAGACTGGAGATGGTTTGAGACACACCTGGGGCTCTACCTCCAGATCCTATTTCTTGGTGGTGTTGGTGTTTGTTCACTATTAGCATGTTTCGAGGTGAAAAGCTGGACAGACAAGCAGCACATTCCCCTTCTGCCTAAACCTTGAATTTATTTGGAGCTACTTTTCAGCACTGTTCTTAGAATCTATTTGACATCATCTGGGGCTTTGTACTGTACTGAAAAGCCATAAAGCAATTATCAAGTATGAAAAACAGATGTTGGTCACTGAGTTTGCTTCATCAATACAGGAGTTAATTTTATTGTTGTTTTGACATCTTAAAGATATCTCTTCAAAGAAAGGCAAAGAAGAAAAGAACAATAAAATCAGAGAGAAAGAAGCTTATGTCATGTCAGGAGATTTCTGAGTGTTTGGAGAAAAACCACAGGAAACAAAGTCTTATGACCTCAGTTTCTTCAAAACACAGAATTGCTCTTGGATTATGCTTTCGTGTGCCTCTCAGGTACAGTGGATGGAACTGAGCTGACTTCTGATTACTCATCACAACCGACTACTGTTATTGTTTATTGTTGCTCAAGACTTGCTGGCCGTGTTCATCTTGCCCTTGTGATTGCACACTTGGCCATGTGACTCTTCTTAACGACCAGAGTATAAATTACTTGGTGCTGTGAATAAAGCCGGCCATTGCATGAGTCTTTAGTCTGCCTCTTTTATTGACTCCATTCTCCCAGGTCCCACTACCTTTAGAGCAAAAAACAGCTTACACGGGTGTTAGTAAAAAATGAATGGATCTCTGGAAAAGAACGCGTTGTGTTTGACGCATACATCACACTATCATTACTCAGCTGCCAGTGTCAAGGGAGAAACAGAAGAGGATGCAAGGATGCTCAGTGGATGATAGGGTACCAAGAGGATAACCAACTTTCCCTACACCTATATCAAACAATTAAGAGTCAGACTGTCCTACAAGGAAGGAACCTTGGAGGCTAAGTATATAGGAGGATGGTCATAGAAGGATAACCTGTGGGCAGGGGCATGGGCTGCCTGTGGTGATATGTTACTTATAATCTAACAAATAAACCTTGTCTGAAGATCAGAAAAGCAGAGCAGCCAAGCCTCTAAAGAGTTCTTAACCTCTACCAAGGCTAAGACCAAAGGGGGACAATATCACTACAGCTGCCTGTACCAGGGTATGAACAAATCAATCCCAGTGTCTTTCTAGTATTCACGAGGGAGCATGGAACTGGGTATCTGAAGGACTGTCATGATGGGTTGTCCCTTTCAGACAACTGTTTGACTTGGGCCTTCTTTCTATATATGCCTACAGAAACACTCAACCACCCTTCCCAACATACATATACATACCACCCTTAATCCAACCCTAGATAAACATACACTCTACGGAAATAAAAAATGTTTGCTAAAACCCACTCAGTTGAAAACCTCTGGTTCTTTTTATCTATATAGCACTTCAGTCCATCTCAACCCTTTCTAACCATAAACTGTTAAAAAAAAATAAATAAAGCCCTCACTTTATTGTCCAACCTGGCCTGTAACACTTAATTCTCCCCCCTCAGCTTCTCATGTGCTGAGATAGCAGGCTTGTCACTATGTCTGGCTCAAAGACTTTACTATACAGACAATATACATTAAAATGTTTGGTTAGATGCTAATAAAAATCAAAAGGTTCACGTGAAAATTATTGATGTTGAGCTTTGCCTAAAAGTTAACTGTCGACACTGAATCCCTTCAAGCTCACTTAGAATAATCTGCTGGACCAAGAAACTATCAGGTCTTTAAATGCCCTCCGTTTACCATAATCTGATACCACCATTCCCATGACATTTTGTTTGGTGTGTTTCACTTAATTTGGGTACCAAATGGGTCCTGGAGATATCAGAGACATTGGAAGTGGTTACTGAATATGCAACAACCAGAGATGAGGGTTGCTCCTATGTGTAAGAGACAGAAGATTCATAACAGTCAGACAGCCTCTGCTTGAACTACACACATACACATCAGAGCCATGGCTCAGATTATCTACCACTATCCTTTCATGGCACTAAGGTGGGTTTCTCCAGTGAAACACAATATCTATTTGGTGTACACAGCACTAGATTAAAAAGCTGACTCAAAACCATCTCTTCCAATTATAATAAGTTAGGCATGTTGCTTTTAAATTAGTGGGGTCTCCTTCCTCGTTCGCAAAATGAATGTGTTTATCTAGAGTATTATTACAGTAATTTTTTATTGGCCTCTGTCTGTGTACCACCTTTATTTACTTGGTCATCTACTTGGTCATCAAGAGACTTTAAAAGTTTGCCACCTCCATAAAACCTCCCTGAACTTCTTTCTTTGCATTTTTAAAGCTCATCACCAACATACCCAAATTAGCATTTACTAATCTCTAATTGCTTTGCTCTGTGTTGGTTCATTCACATTTATACAGAAAACTCCCCTGGAAACCATAAGATTTAATTTTTAAATTCTCTTCCACAGCATGTTAGACTTAGCTAGCAATCAATGACTAATTATTTAAGCTAAACAAAGACACAGAAAACATGCATATAATGGTAACCATCCCAAAGGGAGACTTTTGTCAGCCTCCTTCAGATTAATTTTCTTTATGGGCAGCACAACTTGACCATCTGATTTGGGTTGGTCTGATCAATCAAGAAGTCTGTTGGACACTGCTTGTGAAGATTGCTTCCACCCCCAGTTGGAAGGCTCAAAAAGGAAAAAGAAAGTGCAAATAAACACTAACTCGATACAACACAATATTACCCATTTAAAAATATGATTCCCAATAAAATAAGGACTGGGAAAAATTTACCTATAGTTAAGAAAATCAGATGCTAGAAAAGGGAGCAGAAATTAGACATTTGAAAGCTACAATGAAAACACCCCCACTCTTTGGGTGTCATCAGAATTCTTTGTAAGAGGAAACTAAGTTAGGAACTCCTGTGGGCAGGGATTTACCCACCGGAAAGGCAGTGGGATACAGGCTTAACTTGTTCTAGTCAAACCTCCCCCATCCCCATCTTCACTCCACCCACAAATAACTAAGGCTTTAGAAATGTGGTAAGTTCTTCCCTATAGACATAAAGAAGAATAAAGAATTCACCCAGAATTCCTATTCAGACTTTATATCACTTAGACAAGAAGTATTTGAATAAGGTACTTTTATAAGGAAATATGAAGCTTTTATTTTTTCCCCTGTAAAAGTAAATTTTGTAATTCATTTGTGCTACTGCCTTAATTTCCTTATTCCTTGAATTTAAGGTAACTGACACTATATGAATACTAAAGTCAACAGTTGTAAACCACATGTTAACAGAACCAATACTAAGGGGCTGAAATTAGGACAATTTACAAAGTGGTATCTCCTGATAAAACTAGACTGGACACCCAAGCTTTTATTTAGTCTCTACATTACAGAAAGAATTCCTTGAGACTTGAAGTATACACATGGAATGCTCAAGGGTCTGGAAAAAAAGAGGAATTTACTCAGGTATGGAATGGATATGGACTCAAAGGAGATCATAGCACCAACTGTATTTAAAAGCTATATATATATATATATACATATATATATATATATAGGAAGAATCCCAGGAAACACATGGTAAGGTTTTACAATCAGAATAACAATGTCTCAAATTTTAAACAAAAAACAAAAAAAAAAGGGTATGTTTTTTATTTTATCTTTAAAACAGAATATCTATCCCTGCTTTAAAATCTTTCACTTCATTCCTTTTTGTTTAGTTTTTGTTGTTATTATTTATTTATTTATTTATTTATTTATTTATTTATTTATTTATTTGAGACAGGAGCTCGGTTTGTAGCTCAGGCTGGCCTAGAACCCTCCACAGTCAATCCCTCAGCCTCAGCTCAGATATTGTCTTATTGTGGTATTTTTAAAATTAGTATTATTATTCTCTCACACGTTACATCCCAACCTTTCTTGTGTTTCTGATCACCCAATTAGTTGGCCTTCTCAGGAGAAACCTATTTAGTCTGTTCACACACAGCTTAAAGAGGACTGGTTTAACGCCCTCCTCTAGCCATACTAGAGTAAAAAGTAAGCCAAGCCTCCTTACACTTTGGCCTCTGCCTCCTCCATTTAACCTCAATGGTTCTCCTAACCTAAAGCCTAGCCAGATTTTCTCACAGGCCTGTCCAACGAAACGTACAGATCTCAAACAGACTGAGAGAATGGCTGTCTATGTTTCTTTTCACGGAGGTCAAGATCAGTTCTCCTCTTCCAAGGTCCTCTGACAGAAGAAATCCCAAACAGCATGGGATTCCCATGTTCCCCCCCCCCATTAAGAAGTCATAACCCGCTGGATGGTGGTGGCCCACGCCTTTAATCCCAGCACTCGGGAGGCAGAGGCAGGTGGGTCTCTGTAAGTTTGAGACCAGCCTAGTCTACAAGATCTAGTTCCAGGACAGCCTCCAAAGCCACAGAGAAACCCTGTCTCGAACCTCCCCCGCAAAAGGCATGATCCTAGTCGTATGGAGAGTCCAGGGCATATTCTGTTCCTATAAGACCTCACGCATATATGAGTTGACCTTGAAAGACCTTATGCTGAACTTTACTTTATGCTGACCACATGAAACACATTTAGTCTTCCGGAATAATTTTGTACTGCAGTTGCTCCATACAACTACAGAAGACTACAGCCGACTAGGTAATCCCAAGTCTGGAATAAAGTAGTCTGTTCCGCCACTCTGGAGAACTTCCTTTTAAGGAAAAGCTCCGGAACCATCCTACTGTGTCTGCCCCACAGAGGCACAACAAGGTCCAAAGCTTCTGCAGCTGTCGGAAGAGAAAATCCATACTTGGTCACCTGTCCTGCCTTTACCGGATGGGGATCTTCACCAGGGACCGACCAAAGGGGCAGGTAGACTGTTAAGTGCGTTCGGTCCACTATTACCCTTCAGGGGCGGGGCTCCGCCAGAGACAACCAGACCTGGTAACCTTGACGCCCAATTAGCGGGGGGATCCCCAAATCGGTTGAGCCAATCGCCGCAGGCGAGCCAAGACGAGACGTGACGCCAGATGCGATTAACTCGGCGCGTCACCCCGACGTCAGCCTCTCCTCTGTCGGACGTCCCGTCCCGAGCAAAACTCCGGCGACTTTGGGCCCCGCCCCCTTGAGGTGAAGGCCGGCCAATGAGAGCGGCTCTCGGGGGATCCAGGCCAATGAGCAGAGGCCGGGGCGGGGCGCGGGCTCGAGGGTGGGGCGGCGGGCCGCGGTGGAAGCCCGAGGTCTAGCTGCGCGCAGTATATGACAGTACGTCAGCAGCGGGATGGCCGTAGCTGTGGCGGCGGCTGCAGGAGCCCGAGCAGCCGCGGCCGCAGTGGAGGCTGGAGCCCGAGCGGCGTCCGCGGTGGCACCCCGGGGACTTTAAGATGGCGGCGGGGGGGGCGGCGGGGCTGCGGGAGGAGCAGCGCTACGGGCTGGCGTGCGGGCGGCTGGGTCAGGACAACATCACCGTGCTGCATGTGAAGCTCACCGAGACGGCGATCCGGGCGCTGGAGACTTACCAGAGCCACAAGGTGAGCTAGCGGCCGGGCAGCGCTCGGGGAGGCGGCGGCCACTGCGCTTTTCTGCCCGGCCCTGGCGCGGCGCCGGCGGGGCGCTGGCTCCCGCCGCTGCTTGGTCGCCCGGCCGCGGAGCGGAGCTGGCCGGGGGCGCCGACGTCGCGGTCCGGGGCCGGGGGCGACGAGGGCGCGGGCGGGCGGGCGGCCCCTGGCGGCGGGGTCGGCCGGGCCCGGGCTCCGCCGCCGCCGCTGCGGGACTTTCCGACGGCGCCCGCGGGTCCCTGCCTTGTCGGGTCCCGAGGACAGGAGCGCGGCGACCGCCCTACCCGCGGAGAGGGCGCGCGCAGCTACCAGTAAAGGAGCCGGGGCCGCCGGCAGCCGGCGGTCCGAGTTTTCAGGGGAACGCCCGCCCAGGGGTGGCAAAGCCGCCGAGCGAGGGGCAGCGGCGCCCCGTGGGGTGAGGACAGAACTTGTGCTCTCGGGGACTTGGAGACGACACTGGCACCCCGCGTGTAGGCGGGAGTGTACACCGTGTACTCGGGAAGGCCGGGACGCGGGCGCTGCGGGGAGGGGGAGGGGAGGGGGGA
This sequence comes from Cricetiscus sungorus, assembly GCA_030556225.1. Taxonomy (NCBI): domain Eukaryota; kingdom Metazoa; phylum Chordata; class Mammalia; order Rodentia; family Cricetidae; genus Cricetiscus; species Cricetiscus sungorus. The sequence continues at coordinate 38,468,516 of JANBXA010000398.1, forward strand.
CACACCTTGCACTCCCCGGGACTCGGGGACACTGGCACTTTGGGGGTTGCCGGAGACGTCCCGCGTCCCGTGTGGCAGCAAAGCGACGTCGCATCCCGGGAAAAGACACCAGAAGCCTCAAACACAACTAGAGCTGGGAACTGGACAGCGGGTTCTGGGGAGAGGAATTCTCAGAAGCCTGGCGTAGCCCAGAGGCGCGCCTCGTCCTGCGGGGCTGAGTCGCTGTCGTAGGCGAGCAGCGAGCCCGGGGGGTTGTGGGGAGATACGGGACATTCTGAGTAGAGACTGTGATCTCTTCCTGGACCCCAGAGAGAAACCTGAGGTGTTCCTCTCCTACCATACTCCCAGCGCCTGTCTGCTGCGGGAAGAGGTCAGGGACACCTAACCCGCACCCGCAGTTGGAGTCCAAACCCAGGAACACTTTCACACTTAAAGAGTAGGGCACCGAAAGACACTTAACTACCTGGGGACACAAAAAAAGCCAATTAAGGCCATGTAGTAGGGGGATGTGGAGTAGAGAGACGAAAGTAGACACTTTGTGAAGGAAAGGCTATACCATATGTGGGACCAGTCACGTTTTGTCCAGAGAGACGGAAAAAGCTACACCCGGTGGGGCTTTCTGAAATAGCTCAGTACTTACTAAAGAATATATTCCAGTTCATGTCATGAAACAGGCAGTTAGGCAGAGGGACACCCTACTTAGACAAAAGTGGAGAAAAGAATTAACATCTGTTGAGCTCCCACTAGTGTCAAGCACTTAAAATGCATACGGAGAAAAAAATAGTCCTAGGGCAGAGCCACCAGAGGCAGAAACCTGGGCCAGCAGAGCTTCCACGGGCTCCCACACACATGCATACATACAGAGGCGGGCACAAACAATTGAGTACATCTTGGAAGTATATGAGTTCACATAGCAGGGTACTTATACACAGAAAAGGGAACCTTCAACTCTGGGAGTCTCCCAAACCATTGGTTGGAACCATGTTATGCACAGGGAAGCATATGGTGAGAATAGTCACAGGTTTTGAGGAGGATGGAAGGGAGAAGTGCAAGCACAGAGAAATATATCTTCTTAATGCCCCAGGAGAATACCTCAGATATGGCTAGGAGACCAGTAAAGACACAGGAAGAGAGAAGAAATTCCAAACCGAATGTGCCAATATCTACTCTCCAGACAAGTTCGCGGGCGAGAGAGGCCAGCACCGGCATGGGAGTGGGAGGCCCATATGGGGAAAGCCAGATGTACAGGCAAGCATAGGGGCCAAGGCTCTGCAAGATGGAGAGATAAGGTTGTGGGTTCTAAGGGAAGGGCATAGAAAAGAATGACCGTGGGAAGAAGGTAGGTCAGGGACGTAAGAAGAGGAGCCCAGACCCCAATTAAAAGCCAAACAAAACAGACCCAGGGATAGGATAGATGAAATACAGTGGGGTGGGAAGTCCCATCCAGGAACGGGAGGTCAGTCAGCCACTTTGGGAGACAACAGGCAGACAGTACAGTTAAATAGTGATATTGCACCACACCCTGTTGAGAATTGAAGAAAAGAGAAGTGCCCGGGATAACCGAAGTGACAGAAGCCCCAGTGCCCGCTGGTCTGCATGTCCCCTGAGCCCTAGAAGGGAGTTTGCTTGCCTTCGTGTAGCCTTTGTTTTTTGCCTGGTGTTTCCACAGGGCGTTTAGTTTTCCAGGGTGTTTAGAGTTGTCAGTTCACTTTCTGTTTACATGTCTGTATCTTTCCAGATCTAAAATTGCTTCTCTGTCAACCCTGTTAGTTTATTGTTTTTATTTTTTAATGTTGCTTGTTTTAATTAATATACTGAAGTCAGTGGCTTTGTTCTTAACTGTCCTTAATGCCTATTTCTGTCATCACTGATTTTCCCTTTCTGGCATGTAAATTAATGGCTCGGATCAGTCACGAGTCTCCACTTTTCCAAATGGGAGGCCTGCTAGATTAATTAGCCTTAGAATTCCGATTCTCCTGAAAAACTGGTGATAGGAACAGTGGTATGCTTCGGGTGAGGGCTGGTGAATAAGCTGACTGAGCCCTTTCTTTTGGACACTGCCTGTCCCTGAATTAACCAGCTCCTGGCCTTAGTTGTGTCACTTAAGCCATACTTTTATTGTTGTTGTCAAGAGACTTGGAAAATGGAGTCTAACCGAGGGTGAAAATGACAAACCCGGGCTCTTCTCTACTGACACTTACTGCAGGGTTCTTTGGAGTACATAGCTTGATTCTCCCATGGGCTTGCCTGGGTGCCTCTCCTGGTTCAGCCAGACCAAGGCTTCCTACCTGGCACAGTAACAGTTGCTAGCAGTGGGCATCTGCCTGAACCCTTTCATCCTCCAGTGGAAGGGTATTTGTTTGGTGTTTTTCACTTCCCATCGTAAGCAGTAAATGCTGTTAGAGACTGCTGCCTTGTGGTAGATAACAAGAGGAAAGTTTAGGGATAGTTCATCTTACCGTCTCTCTGGATTGGGGGGGTGATTTTTATATCCTACATAAAACCCGCTCCTAAAGGAGTAGAGGAGGTACTTGATGACAAATGGTTACCAAGAAGCTTCGACATAATAAAAGAAATGTTGAATTTTTTAAATGATTTTCTAAGAGCCAAAAGTGTTAACTTTATTTGCTAAGTTAAGCATCACAAGTGTCCCCCCCCATATTGTTTTATCTGCTACATTTACTCTTCTAAATAATTCTCTTGGCATGTGGCTTCATAGAAGTAGAGTTAGGAATTTAGAAGCTATGATTTAGGCAAAGTATATAATCCTATTGATATATTCAAGCATGTGTACTGAGCTCTGGGTTCTCAGAACTCATGGAAACAGCATCCCATGGAGATACTGAAATCTTGGTTGTCTCAGAGCACACAAAACTTGATTTGACTTTGTTCTTGAAGTTTTCTATTTTCAGAGAAGAAATTTGGAGAGTCTTTGTAAATAGGCACGGGAATGCTGAGAGTTACAGGTGGAATGAATGTCTGCTAGAAGTTGCTTTTCACTCACTTTGAATATGGAACTAGTTTCAAAAAATGCTTATATATAAAATAATAACTGGAAAGTTTTCATGATTTAAAGGAAAATTCAGATGTTTTAATACAAATGTGTAGAATGTCAAGTTTTATCTAAACTTAGATGACTTTGGCTTTGAATTAAAAGGACAAGGAACCAGCCCAGCATTGGTGGCATATGCCTTTAATCCCAGCACTTGGGAGGCAGAGGAATGTGGATCTCTGTGAGTTCCAGGACAGCCTGGTCTACAGAGCTAGTTCCAGGACAGGCTTCAAAGCAATACAGAGAAACCCTGTCTTGAAAAACAAAAAACCAAACAAACAAACAAAAAGACAAGGAACCAAATCATGTTAAATTACAACTTTATGGTCTGTGATTGTGTGGTTTTCCTGTGCTCAGCTTATATTACTATTTCATATTTATCCTAATATCAAACTACATATAAAGTTAAAATACATTTTAGCTGAATGCCTTACTAATATAGCTTTCTTTTGACATTTTATATAATTTTAAAATTATCTCAAAATGCTATCTTTTAGATTTTGTTATTGCTGAACCCATCAACTTGGTCTTTTATTTTATTTTTATTTTTTAGATTACCAGGCCTCACATTGAATGTAGGGCCTCACATATGCTAGGCAAGCACTCTCTCTACCACTGCACTATAGTCCCAACACCTTTTGGAGAAAGAATCTCATGCATTCCTGGCTGGCCTAGACAATGCTATAGAGATGAGGATGGCCTTGAACTTCTAATCCTCTTCCCTACACCTTCCAAGTACTAGGATTGCAGGTCATGTGGCACTACCCACTGTTTGAAGTAGTGTTGGGCTTCTTATTAGGCCAAATAATCTTCTCCCAACTAAGCTATATTCCAGGGGCCAATCTCATGCTTCTGTCTTTATTTTGTCTTTTGTTTGAGGTAGGGCATTACTGAGTTACTAGAACTGGCCTTGAATTTACTCAGTAGTTCAAGCACACCTTGAAGTTGTAACTCCCTTCCCTCTGCCTTGTATAAAAATGTTTGCTTAAAGCTTCAAAAATAACCAGGTGATGGTGGCAGCAGCACACACCTTTAATCCAAGCACTGAGGAAGCAGAGGCAAGAGGATCTCAGTGAGTTCCAGGGCAGATTAGTCTGCAGAGTGAGTCCCAAGACAGCCAAAACTACACAGAAGACAAAAAGCAAAAACAAAACAAAAAGCTTCAGAAGTGGTTGGCTCAAAAATATGCCTTCTCAACTATGCCATAAAAGTCTAACATGGCTGTGTTTGGGAGCACAGATGTTCATTTTCCATCCCTGAAGATCAGGTAGCAGCTGCCTTTGTGTAGGAAGCATTTAATTCTTTTGTCAGTTCTATTAGTCTGAAATTATTATTATTATTGTTGACTATTATTTTGCTTTGATTATTGTAGTTTAGAAAAATGTTAGTTTGAAACTTTTTACAAGTATGCTTAATTTTGAGTGAAGAGTTCAGTATCTAAATTTTTTAAATTATGTATTATTTATAATCAAAGCATAGTGTCTTAAATTAGCCTCATATGTCATTGTCCTTCCTAGAAGTTCCAGGTAGTAATGTCACTTGATCCTTTCTTCTTAACCCTTGCTTTGACAGGTGTTAGGACAGGCTTTGATGCCTGAGGCTTTCAGCAGTTTTTTCAGCAATTGATTTACTGTGTGTTAAGACGTAGAAAATAGGGGGCTGGAGAGATGGCTCAGTGGTTAAGAGCATTAGCTGCTCTTCCACCAGATAGACCAGGGTTCAATTCCCAGCACCCATATGGCAGCTCACAGCTGTGTAACTCCAGTTGCAGGGGATTGAACAACATCACATAGACATGCATGTAGGCAAAACAGCAATGTGCACAAAAGTAAAATAAGTAAATCATTTTTTTAAAGACACAGAAAATAATTATCCCATGCTTCCTTCTTCTTGCTCCCAAATAACAATTTCTATTAATTTTTAGCAATCTACTTTGTAAATCCATATAATGTTCTTCTCCAGCTGCCACCCAGGTTCTAGACTTGCTGCCACGGCAGTGCCAGTGTTGTCAGCTGTATTTATTGAGTAAGACCATGAGCTTTATTATAGCTTCCACTTGTTTAGCTTTCATTTAAATGTTACCTGCTTTTATCCGCAACCCATTTTCAGTCAGCACTTGCTCTTCACATGCTCAGAGTTTCTAAACAGGGAAAGATAACTCCGTGCCCCAGTTCTGTACTGCTTGAAATGGTTATCCAAGTGACTCAGTCAGTTCTTGGTGCAAAGTAAGTGCTCCTTCCTGAAGAAAAGTGGTAGCCAGATTGCCTAAAAAGATAGCCAGAGAACCTTGGCACCCAGACCGGGAGGAGAGAAAAGGATCATATGTGAAAGTTTGGAACATGTCCAGGAAAAGAATTTAAAAGGAATATAGAATTCTTGGAATGGCCTTCCAGAGAGGCCTACCAAGGACAGTCCCTACGTTCAGCCTTTTCATTTGTTCCTTTTACACTCTGGGAAGGGTATAGAGGCTGTAGCACTTGTCAGGCCATTGGTTATAGGGCCAGAGGAAGCCAGTGCTGGATCATTTTTTTTTTTAACAATTTGCAGTTGGACCTTTTCTTTGCCATAAAGAAGCTCTGGAGTTGGCACCATCAACCAACCATTTGGGGACAAACATATGTGGGATGTTTGAGAAGATATACCTAAAATATGGTATGATGGGCATTTCTGCTTTTACAATAAAGAAAAAAAGCATGTAATAGTACCTCACATTTGACTCTCCTACATACCACACTGCTGTACAGAACATTTCCTATGACCTAAGCAAAAATGTAGAAAAGCCAGTCAGGAAGATAATATAAGAAATTATTGGCTGTGTTCCTACTGCCAAATTAAAGCTAAAAGACAGGTCAGGTTCTCTCTGTCTTTGTTTTATTAATATTTTTTTCATCTTTTAAAAAGATGTCCTTTCTTCTTTACTAAATTGCTACCATCTGTAATTCCTGCTCTGGTGTTAGGGCTTTTGTGAATAAGTTCAGAAAGGGTTAGGGTTTAAGACCTTCTACTAGTATTTTGCCATCAAGCTCCAAACCTCTCTCAAATTGCTATGCCTGTGTAACAGACATGGGAAGATCGTATTAATCTACCTGCTACTTAAAAACTCATGCATCAAATCAGCACCATGCATTGACCTCTTTTGGCATTAGGCTACTGCTTTCATAGTCATGGCATCATTAGACTAGCATGGACTTCTTTGATTCCCACAGCCTTTTGTGTTATTAGTTTAGAAATAAGCCTTGAATGTTAAAGAACTTGAGCATTAAGATTTTTAGTGACTAGAAGCTCATCTGGGAGACCACAACTCCATCCAACCAAGTGTCTGGGTAAGGAACGAGCAGTGATAGAGCAGCTGGGGTAGTTTCTGAGGATTGCCAGAAAGAACCTATTTCTCAAGCCGGAGTGAGGGAGGAAAAACAGCTGAGTTTAAGGGCACACCAGGAGATTGGAGCAGGCAGATTACCTTACTGAGTAGTTTGGACTTTGTTCTTCATTACTGTGGAGAGACTGAGTGGAAATTTAAGGTGCCCCAAGCAGTGCTTTAAAATGCTGGGTTTGGTGTTTAGAATGACTGTAATGTGAATGTGGAAATAAGATGAATTGGGAAGGCATATGGTGGTCCCAGCCAGAGATGATTGTGCAGTCTATACTAGGTCTATTGGTACTTATTAGAGAGGAACAGAATCACTAGACCTTAACAAGATTTTAAAAGAAGAAGGGCAAGTTGGAATTTCTTGGCATTGATAATAGTCAAAAAACAGGAACTTAGAGCAGCTAGGGCAATAAGTACCATTTTTGGTGAAAATTCACTCCATCTTATGTTTGGTTTTTCAAAAGACATCAGCTGATTAGATATTTAAAAATACAGGTGAGAAGCTGGGTGGGGTAGTAACAAACCTTTAATCCCAGCATTCAGGAGGCAAAGACAGAGGAATTCCTGTGAGTTCAAGGCCAGCACGCTCTACAAGGGAAGTTCCAGGACAGTCAGGGCTACAGGAATCAGAGACCCTGTCTAGAGAAGGGGGGTTGGGGGTGGGGAGTGGAGAGGAAAAAAATCTGAGGCAGATAGGTTTGTTTGATATACCTTGCTTGTTCCTCCAAAGAATAGAAATTGTGGATGTTGTTGGTGTTTTAAGGAAAGTTGGAATTAGAAAAAACAAAGTTGGTTTGAATGGAACTCTAACACTTTTGCTTGTATTTTTATAGACTCTATAAATTGGCCTTAATATGGCTATCATAGGACATAGGAAATATGAAAATCAAATTTGACTTTAGCATGAAATTGAGAACCTTTGTGGTTTCTGTCATTAGTGATTACTGAAATTGAGTAATTCCATGTATCATACCTGAATTAACATATTCAGCGTCACTCTGAAATACCTTGATTACTGAAGGCCCTGAGTATACACTAGCCCTACTTCTTCCCAGATTACCTCTCAATGTTTGGTTAGGGTGTCTTAGTTTTGGCTCTGGGGTAGAATTAAGTGTGTACTTACAGTACTGTTGAGCTGTACCACTGGAAACACTTATCCTCACACACAACTGGAAGAGAGAGAATGTGTGTTGAGAATTAAACCCTGTAATGAACTGATTCAGTGTTCTTAGTTAATGGAAGTAACCTTGGCTTGAGGACTGATAGTAAACAGCAAGCTTATTGAAGGGTAACACCAGGCTTGAACTTGTACTTGTAAGATTTGCCTAAAACAGCAGTTCCCTACCTTATGCTACAACCCTATTAAAGGTTTCTCATGTTGTGGTGACTCCCCCAACCATAAAATTATTTCATTGCTGCTTTATAGTGTGATTTTGCTACTGTTATGAATCATAATGTAAATATCTGTGTTTTCTGGTGGTCTTAGGTGACTCTAAAGGGGTTTTAACCCATAGGCTGAGAACCACTTGCCTGGGAATTTAATATGCTTATCTGAATACCTAACTGTTAGTGTGTCTTTAACATTTTATTACATACTTATTATATGTTTGCCTGTGTATGTATGCATGGATATGATTGTGGCAAGGCACACTTGTAGAGATCAGGGGTCACCTTGTGTGAGTCAGTTCTCCTTCCACTATAAGAGTCCTAGGGAACAAATTTAGGTTGTCAGGTTTAGTGCAAGTACCTTTACCAATGGGTACTTGGGCCATCTCCCTAGCCTATGTGTATCTTTAGGTAACAGTATCATTGCTTCTAGTTCCATGTAAGAAACTATGCTACTTCAAGGGATCAGGAAAGTACCCATATCATAAAAACTCAGTTGGATATTTTTTTCCCTGTAATGAAAGATTGATAGATAGGAGCAACAGTTACAACTACCATATATATATATATATATATATATATATATATATATATATATATTAATATATGTATATATTAATATGTATCTATATTAATTCTGCAAACAGTTTTATTCATCTTTTGACCTACCTAGGTATAGATAGCCCTTGCCATTAGTAAAGTGGTTGTCATTTAATAGAAGTAAATAAACATGGAAACACACACACACACACTCACCTATGTTAAAGGGAAATTATCAAAAGGGAGAGTGTATGTATGAAGATGAGTGGTATCTTCTCTTGTCATCTGCTGAGCCTGCTGTCTTTACCACACCCCTGAAAATTGTACCTGACCAGGTGTCCTACATCTCCATCCCTGTCTTCACATAATCAAGGCAGTCTAGGAAGACAGGCACTCCATCCAGCTAACCATGCCTCTGTATTAAAATCAGTTGCAGGGTTTTCCTCCCGCTCTTCTCCATCCTCTGCCAACCATTCTGTGCTCAGATCTTCCCTGCATGTCATCACAGGTCCCAGCTCTCCTGTCCATTCACTCTCTGTAGGTGAGTTCAGCTCCTTCTGAAGATTTAAATATCAGCTATATACTAATGAATTGCAAATGTTTATCTCTAGATCACACCTTCTTAAAGTGGGTGTGGTGGCCTATGCTTACAATCCCAGTACACAGAGGCAAGATTATCTATACGCACTTGTCTGCATAGCAAGTTCCCTAGCTCAAAACTATGAAAGCAAGAAAAGAAAAAAAAAAAGAAAAGAAAAGAAAGAAAAGAACAAAGCTTTATTGGCCACACATGATGTCACATGCCTTTAGTTCCAGTACAAGTAGAGGCATGGAGATCTCTGAGTTTGGGGCCAGCCTGGTCTACATAGTGAGTTCCAGGACAGACAGGGCTATATTATGAGAACCTGTCTTTAAAAACAAACAAAACAAAAAGCTTTATTCAACTTTAGGTGCTTGTAACAAATTATCAACATTTAATCTCAAATTTGTAATCAGATAGCTCTTCTACTGCTTGACAGTAATCAATTTTAAGGATTTTCAGCACTCACCATCTTCCCTCTGGCTTGACTTCACTCCTGGTACCACCCTTAAACCCCATTTCAGTTAATGACCACATTTTCTAGTTGTCTAGAACTTAACCCTTGATTTGTCGCCTCTTGGTACATTTGATCTATCATCAAGTCCTGTCAGCCTTAAAATATCTAGAATTTGACCCCAGCCATCATCCCCATTCCAGTCCTTGCCCCATCATTGCTCTTCAGGACCACTATTCTCCCCATGGCCTGTTGGACCCAGCCTCACATATGATTACAAACTTTCTCATTGTCAACTCCTGTAATGGCTCTCTTTGTATCTTAGCTGCTAAGATCTTTTAAACTTTTTCTGTATCTCTACTTCTGTTCCAGGATTATGACTCTTGGGGACAAAGCTCTATTGGCCTTTATTTACTTACAACTTATATTTGGCATTAAGTGTATTATACAATTATAAAGCCAACATTGGATTCATGAGGGGAAATGATGGGATTATGCTTCAAGAATTGTTGGAGAACTCAGGACCACAGTAACTTTCTGGCTGGTTTTTCAGCTCAGACTCTTGTCTTCCATGTCCACCTAAGAGCTGTTTCAAATCTTAAGATTTAGGACAATGTATTATATATTTGGCCTGTGTTGAATAACTAAACTTTTTCAAAAGCTCTGTTTCAAAACAAGGACTGCATTATGTGAATTTGGTTATTTCACTCTTTTATAATTTAGCTGTAATAAATAAAAAGAAGTCACTACTTTAAATGCTGTATAATCTTGGTTCTCCCAAATCTGTTAAAAAAAAAAAAAGTGAGGGGGGAGTTCCCCTCATATCTGGGGTTGGATTGACTCACTAGGCAAAATAGAAGATTGGATTTGTGAAGCTTAGTGATTCTGGCATCTACTGAAGGGCTTGAGGCAAAGAAGAATGTTTGTGAATTTTTATTCAGCCCAAGAAACGCTTTGCTTCTGTCTGTTCCTGCAGGTCATGTCAGAAACTAGGGTTGCACAGAAAAACAAATGTCACTTAGTATAATTATGTAGTGGATTCTAGAATTCTTTTATGGGTTTGATAAGTTTTTGAGTATCTGGAAGTATGTGAACATATATGTCTTTGGTCATAGATCTTGTAGCATTAACTCAAAATGGTAAACATGAGGAGTTACCCAACTTTTGAATGTTGTCTACACCAGGGTTTCTTACACCTTCTCCACTCATAAACTCTTCTTGTCCAAAATAAGCTTTTTACATGCCCCTAGTATATAACAATGAAAATAGGTATATAAATTAAACATTGATAAATTATAACAAAATCTACCTTTTTGTTTTAAGACGATTCTTTCATGTACATATAATTTTACCATTTATTAAAACAAAACCACTTATTTTTTATTAATGTGTGATTTCATATGCTTGTTTAATACACAAAGAATTGAAGACTTGGTAGGATCTTTGATACTGCAGGATATAGACATCTTCAAAGTTTTTCAGAGTTTGTCATTATTTTTATTTTAAAATTGTAGAGCTCCTACCCTAATCCCAAGTCAAGAGTCTGTCTTCTGTAACTAAATGTTTACATTTCAATAAGTGCAGAAATGTACTTTTTTGCTGTAGTATATACACAAAAAGCATTACAGTTCCTAGCATACAGCAGTTTTGAATATAAGGTAAGATGTTTCAAGTGGTGTCCATTGACACTGTGTTGACAGCATGCACAATGCATGTAAATATATCTATTGTGTGTTCAGAGCCAAGACTGGCATGCAGTCATGTGTTCCAACACAATATGAGGTTGATTTTCATAACTGAAAATAATTTTTATCATGAATGTCCAGAAACCTTTTACTATTGCAGGCTTTTGCACTCCTCCCCCAAATGATACTCAGTTAAACCCTAGAGCAGTGATTTGCAACCTGTGGGATGCAACCCCCTTGCACACCTCTATCTCCAAAAATATTTACATTACAATTGATAACAGCAAACTTACAGTTATGAAGTAACAATGAAAATAAACTTATGGATGGGGGTGATGACAACATGAGGAAACTATATTAAGGGATCGAAGCATTAGGAAGGTGGAGAACCACTGTCCTGGAGTTACTTGATTTTTCAAGAGCCACTTGCTATAAATATTTAATTAAAACTAAATAACAATGATTGGAGCTGCATCAAAACCCATTCCTAAATGGGAATTGAATTAAAAAAAAAGAAATAAGAAGGAAAAGGAAACAAACTTGACTGCTCCTAGGTATGGTAGAGGAGACAGTTTATTGTAGATATGTGGGGGAGCATAGCCAGAGGCAGACACATCTGGCAGAGTCCAGAGTGGACATGACCCTGAGTCATGTGGGAGAGGGAGATAGGAAGGGAGATAGGAAAGGAGAACTAGGTACAGCAGTCTGGAGGCCCAACGGTACAAAGAGAGGGCAGCCAAAATGATTGGGCTAGAGAGTTTAGGTAGGGCCCAGAGATATGCTAGCCAAAAGGGCCCTGTGGGGCTTGAGGGATGCTGGGAGAACCTGGCAGCTGGAGTCCGTCTTAGCACCAGATTTGAAACCTAACAGGAATATATTTAGTGAATTAAGCATTATTGTAAATTAGCATGCTGCATCCATCATAGCGGACCACCTAGAATTATCTTTTAAAATTGCTGTATGTTTTATATTTTATTTATTTGTGTTACTTTCTTCAAGACAGTGTTTCTCTGTATAGCCCAGGCTGTCTGGAACTCATTCTGTAGACCAGGCTGATCTCAAGAGATCTGCCTGCCTCTGCCTCCTAAGGGCTGTGATTAAAGACTGTGGCTGCACCACAACCACCACCACATAGCTTTGTATTTTATTTTAAATGATTTGAGCATTACTCCTTTTCATGTATGTGTGTGTGCATATATCCATACAACTTTCCTATGCTGGCATGTAAGAAGACCAGAGTTTGACATCAGATGTCTTCCTTAGTCAATTCTTTCTTTCTTCCTTCCTTCCTTTCTTTCTTTTTTTCTTTCTTTCTTTTTCTATATCTATCCTATCTATCTATCTATCTATCTATCTATCTATCTATCTATCTATCTATCTATCTTCTCTATCCACTGCAGGTTGCAGTTAGTCAGGCTAGCCAATCAGGCCATGGTTTCAGCTATCATCATCCCCACTGCTGGAGTTACAGGCATTCATGACGATGCCTGTTTTTTGTTTGTTTGTTTGTTTGTTTTGTTTTGTTTTTGTTTTTGTTTTTTTTTTTTTGTGGGTATAGGGTATCTGAATTCAAGCCCTCATGTGTGTACCATAAACACTTTATCCACTGAATCATCTCAACAGCCCTGAAATTACTCTTTTAACAGTAACTAGGCAAAACAAACAAAAAAGGCCACTTGAACAACAACAACAAAAAGCTAACATGTTTGAAATTTCTGCTTAGGGCAGCTTTTATTTCTTCTTTCTTTTCTTTTCTTTTTTCTTTCTTTTTTTTTTTTTTTTCCTTTCCTTTTTGGTTTTTTGAGACAAGGTTCTCTAGTCCTGGAACTCCCTTTATAGATCAGGCTGGCCTCAAATTCTCAAAGATCTGCCTGCCTCTGCTGAGATTAAAAGCATGTGCCACTATCACTCACCAAGCAGCATTTACTCTCAGAAATTGTGATTCTGATAGCAAGTCTAGTTTGGAGTGGTCCTGTTAATAGGTATGTATATGTCTGTAAAATTCACGTTACCTTGGCAGACTGTGGGAAAGAATCACTTTGGGCTATGGAACATATGGTGAGAGTAGTGTCTGACAGGGATGTCTAGCCATCTAATACTTAGAGAGGAAGGACTTTTTTTGGTTGCCAGGTGATAAATGCTGAAATGGGCATGAACCTCGGAAGGAATCTAAAAGTTTAATTTGAGGGAGTCTGGGGCAGACTGACTGGAGTGGATGTCTGCTAGTCCTGGGGTCATCTTAATATCGCTTTTCTCTTGGTGATTGATACTCATGCTATCAACACAGCTTATCATTCCTCCTTGGTAATGTCTGCAGGTTCACCATCTCTTGTTGGTTTCATATGCAAGTCATACTAATTGGGTCCTTTATCACCACTTTCAGAGTATTCTAAAGCAATCCTGGAACTGGTTTCAAAGCCATTATCCCAATTTTCCCAGCTTTCCCCTACCCTAACCCATTTTTCTTTCTGTTTTCAAAGCTGCCTTCCCTCCAAAATAGTAATAATAATACTTCCTTCAATAACTTTCCTTTTTCCTTCCTTTTTTCAGATCACTGTCTTCTTCAGAAAAGTGTAAGCCTCTAATTGCTAGCACCTTGAAGCCGGGCTTAGATACCATCAGTGAGAGTAAGGAGGGTTGGGATAAGGTGATACATTTTTTGAGCAGTGACCTTGAAGTCTGACGTTTAAGTTGTCTTGCCTCTTCTGTGGTAGATCAAAACTAAAACAAAGACCTATCAAGGGCAGGGGAGCTTAGGTGGGACTCATGACTCTAGTGTCTGCCCTCTGTTTGGTTTCAGTTGTATAAGAGTTATGCTACAGGCCTACCCACTGCCCACAGAGTGACCATTACTTTTTTCCTGAAGAAACACTTTCCCTTGAGCATGTTTTTTTCTAATCAGCAAGTCAAGATCTACCTTTCCCATAGTCCCTTTGGCTTTTCTAGTATCTGTTCTAAGTCAGACGCTCCACTTCCATGGAATTCTTACTTTGTTTCCTGGTAAACTTGACCTAGTGCTTGATCATTCTCAGGGTTTTCCCTCCTAAAATGTGAACGCTGGCATGGAGGGTTAGGCCCCCATGGTCTCATATCTCTCACAGCAGATGTGTGTGGAGGACAAGGTAGTGTGAGAAAAGTAGGGTGAACTAATAAGCCAAGTCCTAGGTCCTGTTAACCAGTCTAGTTATTAATGGAACACAAGGTCCAGGGACGGAGGAGAGGACATCAACTGTGATTTCTAAATATTTTGTATTTGGAATATTTTTATTCTAATTGCAAGTAATTGACTAGCAGAATATGATATGAGAGAGCAAGAAGAGATTGTAAGTTAATTCTGGGGTTGTGATCCTTAAGAGCCAAGAAGCCGTTGCCAGAAAAGTAGGGTTGCCAGGTTGGTCAGGGGGTTATGTTAGTGCTTGTCAGTCAATGAACGCTTGCTGCCACTGGGTTCCTAATGACTGTCCTGTAGGCAGTAATAAGCATCCATCTTCGGGAAGACAGCTGGGGAATGGAGAAGAGATCCAGTTGTCATCATACAAGAATAGCAGGCCTACAGGGTGGGGCTGATCTAGAATGAGGAAAGAGCAGGTTCTGGCTTTTGAAATAAGGGCTGGTATTTCTTAGCACAAGGAAGAGGGAATATGCAGTGGAGAAGTCAACAATTTGGGAATAGTTTATATTTAAGTGGCACAGAACAGTTGATGAACTGTGATGGAGAATTTCAGCTGCAGCATGTGAGTTGGAGTCCAGGGCAGCTCTGATTCAGTGCTGTAGTTAGGGGAGTCCAGGAGACAGGACAGACAGAAATGCGGAAAACTTGGGAACATACTATGGAGAGTCATTCTAATTCCACAAGAAGAGCTCCCCAGGCTCTGTGCTCATGGTGTATCTACTTCAGGAAGAGTAAGGCTAGCCATGGAAGATACAGTTTGGTGGCGATTCACCCATGAAAGAAAAGTAATCCATATTTTTCTGTTTTCATGAGAGCCTATGAACTAGAATGAGTCACCATTGACTTTTTCCCCCAAAATAACAATTGCTTTTAATCTTTTTTTTTTCCTTTTTTTTTGTAAGAGCCTTACTTTTTCTACACCAAGAAGTGAATTTGTCACCTGGAAGAATTATGATTCTTTCCCAAGGTCTGAAGTTAAATATCACCTTAGAGAGGTAGACCTGAAATACCAGTGTCTGGTATAATGTTTCCCTGGGACATTATCCATTTCTATAAATAACAATGCCACTTTATATATTTCTGATATTCCTATTATTACAAAAAAAAACCCACTCTTTCTTTCCTCTTTCCTTTGTTAGAAACCTGATAAGCTCAAATCTGCAAAGGTGTTAGGAAGGTAATAGTGTGTGTGCTTGTGCTGAAGGAAGCTCATAGAGGCTTCTCTCTTTATTCCAGACGGGCACCACCATTTTCATTTTTGTTCATTGGGTTTGAATATAAGGGAATGAAAGGTACTTGGCAAACTGTGTTTCATGAAATACTAGTCAAAAAACAAAACAAAATCAAAAAAACAAAGCGGTTCTCAAGAAATTATCCCTTCCTAGTAAGAGTCCTATGAGTGAATTGGCAGCCTTTTTGACTCCTAAGTAAAAACTAGTCTCTGGCAAAATGGAAAGGGGGGAATGGAGAACTACAGTTGATTTCTGGGTATTTAAGATTTTATATTTGTGCCATTCTGTTGAGATATTTTTTAATGTTCTTCCAATTATCATTTTCCTTTTCCCACTCAAATTAAAAATAGGAAACAAAGAATTTTTTATGAATGATTAAATTAGGGTATTTTTGTTTTTGGGGGGTTTTTTGCAAATCATGTTAATGTGCAATTATGATTGCTATACTACCAAAATCTCTTTTGGTTTTATTAACCATAGGAATGTGAGCAGCTCATCAACATGTCTTCCTGTAATTTCATGCTAAAGACGCATGTAATAAAAAGTATTGCTTTCATACTGTGAGACGAAAAAAACACAAGTTTAAGGTTTAGCTACTTAGTTCTATGCCATAGTAACTAAAGTTTACCTGTTTCCTTTTTTATAGAATTTAATTCCTTTTCGACCTTCAATTCAGTTCCAAGGACTCCAAGGGGTGAGTATATCAATTTAGGAAAAACTACTTCTCTCTTCTACCCTAAAACTTTAAAATTTTGCTTTTATTTTATTCTCAATATAATCAGTCACATATTTTGTGAGCTTCATGACTAAGTGAGATTTTCTGTGTCATGTTTAAGGTGCTTACATTGTCTTTATGTAAAAAAAACAATTCAGGGCCCGTTATGGAGTTTCTTGTGCTTGAATATTTTCATTGAAGATTGAACATACAGTTTTATGGAAATATATTGTAATTACCACAACTAAACGAAGAATCATGCAATTTAGGACTATAGTTGTTCATATTATTAAATTGTAACTATGTGCTAAATCTCTTAATTTTATACAGTAGGAAATTAAATGTATAAGTAGAGAATGGGCTTTGCTAACATAGGCAGTTTGGTATGTCTGTTTTATTCTACACTCTGGGTGTAGCTTGGAGGTGGTATGTAGCAAAACCAGTAAGAATAATGTATAATTCTTTATTAAGTGGACCTGTGAATGTTGTGTTTTTAATAGATAATTATCTTTATAGGCATAACATTGGTGTTAGTTTTTAATTTTTTAGATTTACTACTTTTATTCTACATGTATGAATGTTCTACTTGTGTGTGTGTATATGTGCATCACATGCGTGCTTGTTACTCTTGGAGGTGAAAAGAGGATGGCTAGAGTTGTGGATGGTTGTGAGGCACCACATGGGTGCCTGGAATGGAACCTGGGTCTTCTGCAAAAGCTTAACTGCAGAGCCATCTCTTTAGCCCTGCTATTACTTTTTATTTGTTGCTATTGCTATTTAACATTAACAAACTAACTAGATGTTATTTTGCTTCCTTGCTTGAATTAATAAGTATCTCTATTCCTATATGCCAGCACATGGCCATTTAGATTACCCAGAAGTGGATGTTAGGGCTTCTAGAGAAAAGGCAAGCTCAAGGAAGATGACCCTAAGCTTAATCACTGTAAATCTACAAACATGACTTTTTGTAACATCAGAAATAGGAAAATGTGCCTATGTGAATAAATGCAGTCTTTCTGAACCTTAAAATTTGAAAATCTTTGGAGCCAGATTAATTATACCATTCAGTGGACTAAGAGTCCAGTATTTCTGAATCTTTTGTATAATGCTAACTTGAAGGAGATGTTTGTGTGGCTATCAGCTCTGCTTCTACATGACAGCTTTACAATGAAGTCCTTTCTTCCCCTTAGTAACTAAGTGTGCATGGATGGGCTCCTAAATGAAACAAACATTCTTCTGAACTTGGTGTGTAGCCTTTTAGGTGCTGATCACTTACTGTGTGCTGATTCTATACTTTAGGGATTAGTTCAGTTTGTTTTACAGCTTCTGGAGTTCCCTGCAGATTTTAATTCATCAGTAGTATTTGAAGGAAGGCTACAGTGACAGGCCTGAGTTCTAGACCCTTGGAGAGCTCTGGCTTCTCAGCAGAGGGGAGAGCAACACAGGCAGGAAAAGTAAGGTGTGAGTGTGCTTCTCAGAACTGACAGGGCCACTGCTCTTCTGGAACTGCTGCTTCTCCTAATTTTCTCTTTAAATTGGTTGAATTCTCAGGCTAAGAAAAATCCAAATAAAGGACATTTTTTTTTAGGAGGCACCACATTACACTCAGCCTCCAAATGACAGGGAATAAATACTTAGGCAGCCAAACTCTGATTCCAGTTCTGACATGCAGTCTTTGAAGGGGCATGGATTCTGCAGTCTACTCCTTCCTCTGGGTCTTGGGTACCACAAAGCAAGCAGCTTACAGTTGAGACATTGGACTGACTTTTCGAAATACCTTACCTCTCTGCACAGCTATCCTTGGGCCCGTGTGTCCAGCCCTCTCCCCACCACTTACTTTTTTGCTTAGACCACTGTATCCCTTGCCCAAATAGAGTTTGCCACCAAAGGTAATTTGGTTATGAAATGGCAAGTAAGTTTGCAGGCCAAATAAATTGAGGTTGTCTTTGTGCGGTGAAGGAGGCTTGGACACAGTGGACACTGAAAGGGTGGGTTGCTTGGCCGTACCTTACTTGCTCTCTGTCTATCTCATCAACACCCTGCCCCTTTTATTATTCTCCTGGGAACAAAATTATGGACTCAGCATTGTTTTAGAGCTTGCAGCTGCATTCCATCTGCCCTTCCCCCTTCCCCTTGCAGAGCTCGCCCCAGCCCTTTGGGACTTAGTAAAAACAAAGACTCATTACAGGGGAGAGAGTGGGTTGGCACAGCCCACAGGGAATATGCAGAGCCATAACTGTGAGGGTCTTCTATGCAGTGCTGCTCTGTTTTTCTTCAGAGCCATGATAAGTTCCCATTGCCTGTGTTGATTGCTTTTAAAACCCCTCAGAAATATGCTTACAGTATTTTCCTGTGTGGAAAATGTTTAGGGTTTTAAATTGGAAGGTTTAAATTTAGAATTCCCACAAAAGATATTGTTTTTTTAGTGAGAGATGTTGTTTTTCTATATTAATGTAATTGGAAGTGTACCTTAACTGCCATGATAGTGCCACATTTGAAGCATAACTACAGCATTGTTAACTACCCTTTTAAATGTGAACATATTGTGTTACAGATATTTCCTGTTTGCCTGATGAAATTCATGCTAAGTTTGCATGCTTATGCTATTCCTCATTGCTAATTATAGGATTTTCTTCCACTTCGGTAATGTCTATAGAAGGTCAGAATTTAGGTTTTGGCAGATTAGCTTTTAAGCCTATTTGCTTTTCCGTTTGAATATGTTCTGTTAGGCTGATGTTAACTTCTACCTAAATACAGACTGAAACATTAAAGTATGGCAGTATGCTGTTAAAGAGTGGGATTCTAAGAGTCATTGATTACTTGGGTTTCAGCTCTATATAGCTGGGCAGCAGCTTTCATAGCAGAAAATGAAAACTGTCTTTCAGAGACATCTCAGCCCTTTCCAATAGTGGGAAAGGGCACATAGGAAATTGGATGCTCACTAAAGGTGTTTTCTGTAGGGGACCAGTTGGTTCTGATTGCTAACCTCATGAATGTTAGGAACTAAGTACATCAACTAAAATACCTCATTTTTTCTTGAGTGTGTATCAGCCAGTTATCTTCACAGGTCTAATCCATACCTAGAGTATCAATACTTATAACTTCAGAGATATTAAGATCTTTAAGTTAGAATATTCAGAGGAAAATGACAACACAGTATGCCAGTTTCCAAAAGCTGCATCTTCATAGTGAAGTAAGCTTTATGAAAAGTAGCACTGGTCTCCCTTCATATTAAACACTGAAAGTGAAGCAGGTGACTTTTTCCAAGGATGTCTACTCTAGTGCAGTGTGAAAACCTAATCTGTATAGGTTTATAGGATTGAACATTTCTGAGAGTACACAATTGGTGGATGTAGGTAATAATGCAGGTGAACTCCAAAAGAATGTTTCTGGGAAGTTCACTCAGGGTAATGCAGTCGGCTGTGCATAAAAAAAAAAAAAAAAAAAAAAAAAAATGAAAGAAAGAAAGAAAGAAAAAAAAGAAAAAAGGAGGACAACTAACAGTTGATATAATTAAGAGGTTAAGTTATTACTGTGCTTGCCTCTTGGTTTTATGGTTTGTTTTGTTGGTTTATTTAGCTGGTTGGTTTGGCTTTCTCAGATGTGGCCTCTCTGTGTTGCCCAGGCTAGCCTGGAGCTTTCAGTGTGGGTCAGACTGACCTTGGACTTGAATGAATCCTCCCACCACTCCCTGCCAAGTGGTGGAGTTATGGGCATTAGGCTACCTCCTCAGCTTCTGCTTTTGTTTTGTGAGGTCTCCATATTTCCCAGGCTAGCTTGAACCTTGAGATCTTTGCTTCAGCTTCCCAAGCACTAAGATTAACAGGCATATGCTAGTGTGCCCAAGCTTTATGTTAATATAAAAGAATATAGAGCTAGGTAAGACATGGTCTTCACTCTTACAGAATTTCTAGCTGACAAACACATGCAGACTAACAGGAAAGGATTAATAATAAATAAAGGATTTGTCTAGAACCCTCACACAGCACTTCTATGGAACTATTCTGTAGAGACTATCAATAACAGGGCTTTGTGTGTGTGTTTCTGACTGCTGTGAACCAACATTTTAAACAAAGGTTTTTGTGGGTTCAAAATGGTATGTATTAGCTATGCATGATGTTATATACCTATAATGCCAGCATTTGAGATGCTGAGGCAGGAAAATTTGGAGTTCAAAACCAAAGCCAGCATGGGCCACCCAACAAGGTGTTACATTTAAAAAAGAGAAAAAAAAAAAAAAAGAGAAAAGAAAAGGCAAGTTCTGTCTTGGCAAAAATTATTTAAAATTCTAAAAGCCTAATTAAGAACTGTGTACTCACACAATATTTTACACACAAATAGATGTGAGAAATATAGTAATTGGGGTAAAATCAGGAGTAGGGAGATTTTCAATAGCAAATAATGGCCACATTCGATGGCACATGGTGCCCTTGCAATTGATTTATTTGTAGCTCCAAGAACATGATGTTCAGGGAGTGACTGCCCCAGGAAAATGAGAAATTATTTTAACATTGTCACAGTGTGAGATTGTGGAATCCATCTTAACTCCATATTTATCATGAGATTGATATTCAGAAGTCATTTTTAATTGCTTACTTTCAAACTGAGCAATTGTAATGGTAATTTTACATATACAATTTTTAGAAATTATCTTAAGGCTGTTAAAAATTTAAAAGAAAATATTCTTATTGTGTGTATTTTATATACTGAATGGAACACAGTCACACATCACTCTTTAAGATAGAACAAGCAAGCCAAACAGTTCTAAATGTGTGCCTTCCAAAAAGGCACAGTGTGAACTCTTGAATGGGTTTAACTGGTAGCTTTAATGGCTTGACTAGTGCTATAAATTCTTGCAGTAGAGTCATTAACTCCAAAGCAAAGAGGTTTGAGTTTTGCTTTAATTTTTTTTTTTTTTTGTTTAAGCTCTGAATTTAGCATAGCATTCAGAAATACTTTGCTAATTGTTTATTTTACTTTGTAGGGGCTGAAGACTGGGTCTAAAAGACTAAATTATACAGCATTTGAAATTAGTAGGCAATTTTAACCCACCCTGAATATGCTTCCCGCAGACTGCCCTTCCCTCCCCAACTTGGTACCTGGAAAGCAAAGATAACTATCGGCTTGGAACAAGCAGCAAAGACAAAAATAAATCCCCAGCACTGCCTTTCCCCTTAGATGATATGCCTTCCTCTGGCTTCTACCCCCCTGCTGTCTCTGCTTTGGCTAGCCCACTAGTTTTGCAAAGGATTGTGTCTAGTCAGTCTGCTCAAAAGTTGCTGATGAGGGGCTAGTAGTACTCTCATGTCTGAATGTGACTAATAGTAGAAGACTGTTGAAATTATATTCTCCTATAATGGTATTTTGTTTTAACATTTTGGATATTATAGTGGCTTATGCATAGAGACATTTATTTTAATATTTATATTGAATTACAATTTACATATTAATTATCTAAGGTGTTAGTTAATTATTTAACTTTTATATGCACACATCATTTTAGCTAAGGAATTTGAGCTACCCCTAGACACTCATTACCTCCAATGAATGAAATCATAGTTTGAAGCTATTATAAATTAACCAGCTCCTCTAATTTTATGTTGCCACTCATATCTGCCCTGCTTTTCTTTCTGAGAAAAGACTAGCCTCTGGGCTTTCTAAATGAGCAGAGGGAGCAAGATAAATTCACTATCTTCACAGCACTAGTGGGTATCTTTGCAGGCATCTGAGACACAAAGAGAAGCAAGGCCAGCCCTAGTCTCTCTGGAGTTCAGAATGGTGGGAAGTGGGAGGATGACTTTGTCTGTGTTTTTAGGGCCTCAGGAAACTATCTGACAGTATGTTCTGATGATAGCTTTGCAGAGACCCCAAGGAGTACAGTAAGATAGGTCCCCAAAGTATGAGTGTGGAGAGGAGTGCTCACCCTACTCTGCCCTCACTGGGGGACTAATCTATTAATTGCTAATTCCAGTCTTCACTCAGCAACATCCAGGCACCTGGATAGACAGTGCAGGCAGCAAAGGCAAACAGAACCTTCAGATGCTAGCTCTTACTCCTAGCTGACATGCAATACATTGTTTGTTGATAAAATCTATCATTGATGGCTTTTTGTTTTTTGTTTAGTTGTTTCCCATTAAAAACTAAAATTTGTGAAATTGAGTCAGTTCTTTTTACAGATGATGTCATTTGGATAGCAGTCAATTATTTAAACTTGGAAGTAATAATGTTATCCTTCAGTGTGACACTGGGGGTCCTATATATAATTAATTAGACAATCCCTTAAATTTGAACCATTAGCAGTATTAAAATAGCTGTTGACCTCTTTCTATGCCCTGTGTGCACAAAAGACAAGATTTTAAGAACTGTATTTAAAAAAAAAAAAATAGCAAAGGGAAAAAACAAAAACAAAAACAAAAATAAACATGTAGTGCTCCAGATCTTATTTCAAACAACAGTTTACACATGGTAAAGAAAATGTGTCATCGGCTCCAGTGTGTGTATGCGTTTTCCATTTTAACATCTAAGTCTTTTAACTTCAAATGCATCCCATTTTCAGTGGCATCTTCGTGTTCATTGTGTCACTGGTTGGCAACATTTTGAAGTACATGGTCCTATGTCAAATTGTGACTTCTCCAACTTGCTAGCCTCTTGATTTGGTGGCCTGCTAACAATGTCGTGCGAGTGTCAGAGCTCCTGATTGCTCTAATAAGATTGCACATAGTCTTTCAGCTGCCTTACTCATTATTGCTACTTTGACGTGCTACTAAACCTAAAGACTGTAAAGAGAAGAAATAGCTTTATCAATTTTTGTTTCTGCTAAGAACTAAGCACTGTACATATGTTGTTCTCATCTAATTACTACAGCAATGCTATGAAGGAATTTCTGACATGTGAACTGTTGCTTCAAAAGTAAAGGTACTGAGTGCCAACAGGTGTTACTTGATGTCCCATTACTTGCTGAAGGAGGCTGCCTTCAAGTGGAGGCATCTGTTCTCATCTCTACCTTCCTGTGATAAGCGCTCAATACACGTTTTTAAATTCTCACATTCACACACATCCATTGCCCACCACTCTAGCTGTTAAGAGTGGTGGTCAGGAAGACATCAGAGAAGTGCCTTTGGAGCTGAGGTCAAAGGGTTACCAGGAGTTGGCTAGTAAGAGAAAGGTAAATACTTTTCAGACCTAAACTTTCACAGTGTGAGCGAAGTGGAAACAGGTGTGTGGCAGGTGCCTCCCCTCCTCATAGATGGAAGGCTTCGATGAGCAGACTAGTGCTGCTTGCCTGTCAATCTCTTTGGAGGTCTGTGTTGGGGTCTAGAAATCTGGACTTTGAAAACGTTCCCCTCCAGTTTTCTTATGATAGATAGATTCACTATAAGAGTATGTATGTATGTATGTATGTATGTATGTATGCATATATGTATGTATGTATGTATGTATGTATGTATGTATGTATGTATGTATGCAAATATGTAGACTTTTTCTAAGGAGGAGATTTATAACTCATCAATTTCTGAGGGGAGGAAGCTATATCTGCTGATGATCATCTTTCAAACGTATTGACAAATCATTCTCAGTAATATAAAGCAGTTCTTCATGGGGAGATGGCTCATTCAGTGGGTGAAGTCTGAGTTAAACATGAGAACCTAAAGTCGGATCTCTGGCACTCACCTGAAAAACAGGTATGGCAGTATACATCTATGATCCTATCCCTAGAAGAAGAGACCCAGGAGGACTTGGGATCCCCATGCCCAGGACATGTTGCCATCAATGAGCTCCAGTTTCAGTGAGAAATACTGTCTCAAAACAAAAACAAACAAAAGTGATAGAAGATACACATGTAGACCTGTGGTCCCAAACTCACATATGTGGGCACATAAGCAATCATATATGCTGCTGCCTCCCTCCCTCCCTCCCTCTCTCTCTCTCTCTCTCTCTCTCTCTCTCTCTCTCTCTCTCTCTCTCTCACACACACACACACACACACACACACACACACACACACACACACACACACACGTGTCCAAGCACCAAGACAAAACACACATGGGTGTGCACATTCATGAAGCTAAAACTAAAGTTCCACTGCATGGGATTTATTTTACCTTAACTTCACTCTCCAGGTTTGTTTGTTTTATCTTTCATTTAAAAAGAATACTGAAAATAAATAAAAAGAGGAATTTTCTGAATAGGGTGGAGCTAGAGAGACAGCACATTAGCTAGGAGCACTTAACTGCTCTTGCAGAGTTCCTAGATTTTGTTCCTGGCATCCACTTGGCAGCTAACAACCATCTTATCATCAGTTCCAGGGGCTCCAGTCCAGTCTTCTGGCTTCTGCAGGCATCAGACATGCACATGGTACACAGACGTGCATGTAGACAGAATACCCACATATTAAATTAAATAAAAATAGAAGAATCCTGGTCACAGTCCACTGAACTAATGCCATTGTCTTCCAGTAGGTTACAACCAGTGGCTTTCAAACACTGCAGGAGACTGTCACCTAATTTTCGGTCTAAGAGTCATATAGTCAGATTGCATTTTAACACGCTTTGCTAAGAGCTGCTTGATAAGACTACCAGGATTTGTGATGAGAGAAGAGGTAAAAGGGAAGGTGAAGAAGGAAAAGTCAGGGATAGCTCTGTATTGCTTGAATATTTATTTGGTTGGATGGAGAGGCTTTACTCAAGTAGCTGGAGGAGGGTGATTGGATGGGTGGGTCATGCTGTACAGGAGCTATTTCAGGTAGCTCCCCCATACCTCTCCCAATGCATCTGTCCATTGGCCATCAGCATGAGAAATTTGTGCCAAATGGGGTTTTCAAAAAGCAACTCCAAAGTACTTTTTCTTCTAGTAAAAAGAGGAAGTAGATTTATAGAGAAGATTCTGAAATGAAACCACTTACAGCCTGGTTTTCGGCTGTGGAGAATAGGCCTTTACTTATGAATACTTCAGTGAGCCTCTCTACCATGAATAGCAGCAGACTAGAAAGGGCTGTGTGTGCTAACTCATGGTAGAATACACGACAGTTATGCATATCATTATAGCTCTGCAACTTGACAGTGAAACTGTCAAGTGAGCAGAAGACCACGCTAGGTAATATTATTTTATCAAATGAGTGTAGTCTTGAATAGCTATTCAGCCAAAAATTGTATCGTGTAGTTTTCATATGATAAAGGTATTAAAAAGCAAACACAATAGTAACTGTAGAAGCTGCAGTACTTTTCCCTTTGGTAGGGAAAGGCAGGCAGGGGCTCAGAGGAGGAGACCCAGGTTTCTGCCTAGCTGCAGGTGCTTTACGGTGTCAAACTTTGTAATTCAACTTGTATTTACTTATAGAATTAAGTGTGTAAATTAAAGTTTGCCATAGCTATTACTCATTTTTAATGTAATTTGTTGTCTTCTTGGGTTAGATGAAAAAGAAAACTAGAGTGGATTTCAATAGATGCCCCCCAAAAGGCACTTTAACTGTATTTTCTAAATGTACCCATTAACAGGTACAAAAGAAATTTTCCAAGATGTCAGACTTAATATGAAAATCTAGGTAAAAGCCTGAATATTAAAGGGAGAAAGGAAGGGAGGAAGGAAGGAAGGAAAGAAAGAAGGAAGGAAGGAAGGAGAAAGGAAAGAAGAAATGAAGGAAGAAAGAAAGAAAGAAAGAAAGAAAGAAAGAAAGAAAGAAAGAAAGAAAGAAAGAAAGAAGAAAGAAAGAGAGAAGGAACCAAGCTTGACAAGGAGGATGGAGAAGACAGCTTATCTGTAGTTGGACACAGCTGACTATTGTGCTACTCAGCTACTTGATAGAGCTGCCTTGTCATCTATCAGTGGAGAAAACCTCCCTTCTGCTCTCTCTCCAGGAGGAGTTGCTAGCATTATCAAAGGTGTGGGAGGAGAGGTGTGTGCCTTCTGAGTTAAGTCTTTGGGACAGGGTTATTGTAAGGGCTGCTGAAGGGTGGGGTATTCAGTCTGGAAAAGACAGATTAGGAAATAAACAGCAGCAGTTGGATAGATTTGAAGAGATGGTGTGCTAGCAGAGTTAGTCTAACTAAACTCAATTCAGTAGAAAGTGATTAAGAGTTAAATAGGTCTGATCCAGTAAGCTGACAGTTCAACACACACACCGCCCTCACACCCCCCTGCATTCACACACACACACACACACACACACACACACACACACACACACACACACACACACACACCTGGAAGAAGAGCAGTCTCTGAAATATTGCAAAAGCTGATAGTCCCAAGTTCAGTGTTGTGTTGGGAATATATCAGAGTGGAAAGAAGAAATCGTAGCCACATTATGAACATAGTAATACTCAACTAACCGATACTGAGCACTTCCGTATTACTCAGGGGAATGCTTTGTGTTTTCTCAATCAAGTGTTGGTAATTTACTAAAGTCTGACTTCAAAGATTAGGAAGGGAGGTCCCATTTCCATCAGATAGTCAGCAAGTGCTGACTTGTTTCGCCACAGCTGTCTGAAAGTTCTGTTTGGCTATAAAGAAAAACAGTTCTTGGGTTGCTTGCAGTTTTGTTTCTTGTTTTTCGGGGATGGTAGTGTTCTGTGTCTTCCACAGAAAATAAACTAAGGCTGATATTGGAGAAGCTTAGCATTTTACAGTTGAAGACACTGCCTTTTAATGCAGCTTTCAAAATATTAAAGCTGATTGAGCTGTGGAGGGCAAGTTTCATAGTAATAGCCAAAAACCTAATTTATTTTTATTCATCCTTTATTGTTTCTGTTTGAGGAAAAAAGTAAATTGATGTTTTAGAACTGTGTAAAGTATAGACAAGAAAAAGGATGAGACAAGAGTGTCTTGACCAGTCAGAAGCAATTCTGTTAAACTTTCTTCTAGTTCTTCCTCCCCACCCCCATTCCCACACGCACATTTTTAAAAGTTGCAGAGCCATCAAGATATATGGTGATAGATGTCTGTAATCCCAGAACTTGGAGTTGATGGCAGGAAGATCAGGAGTTTAAGGCCAGCCTCAGCTACATAGTGAGTTTGAAACTAGACTGAGCTACATGAGACCTCATCTTAAAAAACAAAACAAACAAAAAACCCTAAATAAAGTGTTAAAATTGCTTAGGCAGTGTGTTTATTGATTACTTTAAAAATAGTCTCCTTTTAAAGCTATATTAGTAGCATTTTTCCGTATCAAAGGTTATGTTGAAATAGCTGCCTAACATTTTATTGTATGAATATACTATCACCCGTTTAGCTATTCTTTCATTACTTATAAAGTAACAGTCTAAGAACATCTGTGGACATTCATCTTATTTTCATCTCTGTTTCCTTAGGATAGATTGGGAGATGTGGGACACACTAGGTCAGAAAGTCTGACTAGTTTTCAGTGACACTCTGGAAGGATGCTGTTGTCTGTTCTCACAGCTTTTCTGAGTACACTCAGAAGGCACTTCCACTGTACAATACTGAATGTTTGGTTGGATGGTTGGGGGAAGGGGGTTATTGGCAAAGTAATCATTTGATAATGTTTAAAAGCTGACAGGTGGCTGAAGAGACAACTCGGTGGTTAGGGGTGCACACTGCTCTTACAGAGGATCTAAATTTAGTTCCTAGGACCAATGCCAAATGGCTCAGGACTGCCTATAACTCTAGAAGATCCAACATCCTCTTTTAGCTTCTGCAGGTACAACTCAGAGAGAGACACACATACATATAAATACAAATAAAATACATCATTTTTAAAAAAAAAAACTGATCTTAATAACATTTGGCATATGCTAAATATTGTAATATTTTTAGATGCTATGAGGTATCACCAGATGTTTGCCTCTCTATCTGATAATGCCAACAGGAGTGGTTTTGAATTCTTTTCTATATATTATGCATGCTTCTCTCAACATAGTGGAGATAGTCTTTATGTTCATTATGTAAGAGACTCTTTGAGATATTACCTTATTTCAGTAATTGTAAAAATATAGTACTTATGTAACCTTTTACTAGTTTGCTGTTTTGACATTTCTGCATACCATTGTTTATATTCATAATAATTTAACATCCTTGGGGTTCTGTACTCTCCTTTTGATGGCTGTCTCCTGTAAAGGAACATTACAGACTTAAAAAGCTAGTGATCTCTTCCCCCTCGGCACATGCCTGCATCTGTAGGAATTGAGTGAGTTATTGGCTATTGATAAGAGGTAAAATGGTTTACTACTTTATACAGCACTGTTGTTCTGGAGTGATTGCATGGTGGGTGGTGCTGTTACATCCTACTACAAGTGTATAACTATCTAGAGTATAATCGCCTACATGTTTCATTGTATGCATTGCCCACATGCATTGTTGCTCTACTGTTGATGTGTAAGTATTCACCCTTTCTTTGACAGCATCTCTTCCTCTTTGTGGAGACATTGGCTTAATGATTCTCCTAGTAGGCCAGCCATACCATCCCCATCAGCTTATCTGGAGGTTTGACAGGTTCTCCTATTTACATCAGGCCTGCCAAGTCTCTTTAGAAACCAGAACTCTGGTCTCTTATTTAGCACTTAATGTTCTGTATCAGTATCTATGAAATCAGAAATAGTTTTTATTCTTTTATAGGTTTGGCATGTGATTTTGACTTATGAAAATTAAATAGAAATATACTTTATAGAATTATGTATATATTCTACCACAGGAATTATTTTCAGAGCAGGCATTTGGTGGAATGAACTATAAAAATTCAAATATTAATAGGCTTCATTCATCTTTAAGACTGTATTTTGATACAAGAAGTTTGAAAAAAAAAGGAAGACCAACTGGTCAACCTTCTTTAAAATACTTATTATATTAATAATTAAACAACTAGTTGACCTCATTCTTTTACATTTATTTTTTAAAAAATTAAAAGGCCCGCTGGTGACCTGCTTCTAGGAACCAAGTTAGGAGGTAGGAGAGAATAGGGACAGGAGAGTAGGAACAACCAACTAACTTCATTATACAAAGAGGAAGGTGAGTGCTGGAAGCAAAGACATGTGCACCCAGCTCACTGAAAATTTATTTTTTAAAAAAAATCTAAATAGCTTTAAAAAGAAAAATGTCTTGAGATTGAGAGTGGAACACAGAATTAAGAGCTGGCCACCCCTCCATTCCAATTTGGAAATATCCTTCTTCAAACCCAACAGTTGTTTACATTAGTGAGCATACAAGTTTTCATGGTGATGTTGATTGAATTGGAATGAAACCATGCATTTTGCAAAATCTCAGGCCTAGGCCAACCCTTATGTTGATCTTGAAGGCAGCTCCCACCTGTCAGATCCCAGTCTCTACACTAGATTTACACCACTGCCGGCGACTGCCAGGCACAAATCCTAGGTCTGCCAGCATTTGCCTGCAGTTCCTCCTGGCATGGTCTGGATTTTCTCAGGACCTTAAGGGAACAAGAAGAGAGGAGACCTGTAGGGATTTGCAACTTGTCGATCACATGTAGGAATTTTTTCCTTGGTAGAGCTCAGATTTGAGCTTTGTTTCAGAGAAGCAAACCATCTTTTCCAAATGACAAATTTCTGCTTTATAATTGACCAGAAGAATGCCTCATTTGAGAAGTTTTTAGCTGAGTCCAGTGTGTGTGTGTGTGTGTGTGTGTGTGTGTGTGTGTGTGTGTGTGTAGTTCATTTTTACTCAAATGCATAAACTCTGGCCTTACTAAATTCTATTTGAAAAAAAAGAAAAACCCACCCCTTAACCTTAAAACACACACACACACACACACACACACACACACACACACACACACACATATAAAGACAAGTGTGCAATATAAAGTTAAGTACCACAAACCCAAGAAGCACTTCACCCAAGGTTTTGGGCTAAACATAGCACAAGAGGTTAGAAACTTCCTCCTCCTAAAATTTGTGCCTCACAGCACGCAGCTCTATCCTCCCTGTCATCTCTGGGGCATCCTGGTTTTCCAAAGACCCTAAGCAAGAAATTTCAACTTCATTTGTGACTTTTCTTTTAATCACTGGCATGATTTTTTTTTAAATTATGTTTTCAAATAAATCCTACAGCATCTACAATGTTCCAAACATGAATAAAAGTGAATAGGACCATGGCCCTTGATTCTAAACAACTGATTATAGTGGAAGAAAAGGACATAAATCAGTACTCAGCGTTCAACCTAGTGAAGATAGCAGTAAAGGATGAGGAGTCTGTGGGGACCCAGAAAATGAGCAACTAAGCCCACCTCACCACCACAGGCAAGGTTCCCTCAAGGAGAAAAGGGACTATGCTGAGTCATTAGCAAAAAACTGTTACCACAAGGTAAACAAGAAGTAGGAACATAGCCCAGTGCTTTTGGTAGCACAGTCCTGCTCTGAGACAAAGTACACAATAGAGAGTGAGGCCCAATTCAGCAAGTTCAGTGGAAGAAAACTGTGTGTGTCTGTAAAGGAGCTTCCATCAACCACTCATGGACAGGAGGGAACTAGATGAAAGGAAAACAATGGTATATGAGCTGAAGAGTTCAGACTGGCACTGAAAATAGTTTTTATTTAAAAACTGGGTGATTTAGGGGATAAGAGCGGAATGATTTAAGGATTGGATTGGGAAGGGATCAAAACAGAAGCTGAAAGACATTGCCAAAGGCAGGAGAGGATTTGGACCAAAGCGGGGGAGATAGATAAGCGCACACATTTAAGAAAGAATTGGGGAGGAGAAGCAGAATGTGTAATGGTTTTGAGTTGGGACATCTAGTGTGTTTGAGGAGGAGAGGAGTGGAGGCTGAATCACTCAGTATCCAAACAGGATAATGTAGTAGGAGATGATTCAGGATGTGAAGATAATTCAGTTCTTTTCTATGTTAGCATCAATTCTTTGTAATGTATTTAGTTTTTTTTTAATGATATCTAAAATGAGAATGAGAGTTGCTGAACTCACTGGGAGGTTTGAGTTTTTGCTCTCAAAGACTTCATATGTAGTCTAGTCATGACTGCATTTTTAACAATTTGATGGAGATTTTTCCCCCATCATGGCTCTTTCATTCTCTTCCAAAAATGGCTTTAGCATTTGCCTCACTTTTCCAGGCATTTTTAAATAAAAATTTTTATTTACTCACGCTCCTTAGGTCATACAGCTTTTCCCTGCTATATCTCTATTATCTATTATTTGCATCTTTTCCCTGACTGCCCACCCTACCCAACCCCCAGTTTTTCTTGGAAATACCCAGCTATTAAGCAACTTACTCCTAGCCACCTGGTGTCTTCTAAGTAATTTTAGCCATGAAGCTGCAAAGTGAGTCATAACAGAACTCATATTGAAGCCCTTTTTAACTGGTGAAACCAGCAATGGTCAATTGTATTTAAGATATGTGCCCAGCTTGTTAGTGGGTTCAGTTACATTATGGTACTGATCATCACTTTCAAGATGAAAGATGGCTAGAAGAAAAGAAAAGAAGGAGGTGGTAGGGCATTCATATATATGCACACGTTCAAGCAGTTCCACTCTTTCAGACAGAACATTTAGTTCTCCTCTTACTCCTCGCAATTATTATGTCTAGGAGCCCTGCTGCCTGTTGTTGCTCCCTATCTCCTCCTCCTAGATGTCTATACATACACAGTGGCAGAGATCATAGTCAACAGTATATACGCCATAGAAATTCAAACAGTACCCAGCACAATAGCACTCACTGAATATTTGTGGGATAGATGAATGAAACTATAGTTTTACAAGTAATACCAGTTACAAATACTACCATCAGGGCTTATGCTAAAGTAGTGGCAGATTGAAAAGAGCGCATTATAGGGGAGAGAGTGTTAAGGTAGACCATCATTTTTCTAGTTAATCTCTACCCCTATCAAAACAGCTACAGCAGCAAAGTCATAGCTCAGTTTGGGCCTCTCCACTTTTTAACCCTGAATTACTTCAGAAAAGCTATGCTGGGTCTAGGGTAAGTTAAGTGGAGACTAGGAGAGAAAGCCATTCTCTCTTCTGTTTTCCTTCCTTACCATTCATCTTGCTAAGGAAGAAATCAAAGAAGAAAATAGATTTATATTATCCTGAATTGTTTGTTAATTGCTATATGACACAACTTTTTGAAGGATTTCCAGAATATCTCATTGAGCCGGTTACAGTTGATGGTTTACACTACTCTGATCAACAAAGTATCTGTCAGTATCTTCCAGATGTTTCTAGCATGTATTAGAATTTCTCCAGCCTCTGTCCTTAGTTTTTCCTTGTGGTTCTATACTTACTTCTTTCTGTTCTCATCAATGAGTACCTCTACTTCCTGCCTCTACTTCCTACTTCTATGCCTCCGCATTGGTTTGTACATCTGGGTTGTTCTCAGGCTATTTCTTTTCTTCCTTAAGCCTATTATGTTGGGCCTAGAGTCAGAATAGCAGCTCTCGTTGGAGTTGTGGTTTTCAGGTCGAGGTTTCTATTTTCTGTCTTGATTCTGGGTTATCTATTTTGCCCCAGTACTGTAAGACCTGTATAGTACATGCCAAAAAACATCTCTAAACCATTTTCTAGATTGTTAGGAAATCAGAATCATTAGAAGTTTGGAAAGAATTTGAAAGCAACAGAGAATTCTAATGCTTACAGCAACTTTCACCTATATCTAAGCTTAGTGTGCAATCTACACACTGTAGAGTTGAGTGCTAAGTATACCAGTCAGATTGTACTAAGACACATGCTGGCTTTCTGAGATATTGGAAGGATGGAAGAAGTAGACTTCTATGTCACACACCAATTGGGAAGCCACTCTTTGATTCAAAGGATCTACAGCCAAGATAGTCGTTTTGTTTAACCTAGCATTTCCCAAACTTATTTGAGCATAGAATCCCCTTTTTAAATAAAGTTTTTAGCATATTTTGGAAATACTGGTGGAGAGAAAGCAGTTCCAGTTCTGACTGGGATATTAATCAACATTTTTACTCACTCAGCAAATACATATTGAGTGACTATTTTGTGCTCTGCACCATTTAAGGTGCTGGCAGTACATTCACAAGCACATAAAGGTGTTTGTCTTTGCACAGCTTATATTCTGGGAGAGGGGAGTTGCCATAAACATAATGTCTTAACATTACAAGGTAATGAGTGTTTCACACAGCCATGAAGCAGAGAAATTGTCTGAGATGATAGGGACAGCAATTTTAAATATGAATAATAACCTCAAACAGCTCACTGAGCCTCTTTATCTCTAATTTATAAAATGAAGAAATTTGGAAAAATGACCTGGGCTCCTCTGGTCCCTGTGGTTCAACTTCAACCTCACGAGCTGCTATATCTCACTGCCACTGCTGGCTCATAAATGTCTTACTGAGCATTTACAATGCAGAAAAAGTTAAGTATTAATGGTCATATAATTACTGCCAAAGAAGAGCACTGTCATTTAAGTCTTCTGTAATAGTCACAAAACAAAATATTTAATTAAATGAAAAGGACTTACTGGTTTTGTTTTTAATCTAGCACATACTTTCATCCAATATGGAGCAGAAAATATTTGACTTAATGGTGGGGTCCCTCGGCAGTGAAGGTACCCACCGCTGTTAAGCAGATGTGCACTTGTGTGACAGTGTGACCGTTTTAGCAGTGTGTTTGTGCACTTCTGCCCTAGATCCTTGAGGTGACTGATGTTGAAATGACCTTTCGACAGTACTCCATTGCCACATGCCTGAGCCTGTATTTCAGTAATTAGAAGCCTTGACTTACACACCACGGTATACAGTGCCTATGTTAATTATAAATGTCTGAAAGTTTCCTGGAACTTTTTCTTTGTAGTTTTTATCGAAGACAGACTGTAGTTGGAGAGGAAGGTTGTGGATTATGGACCTAAGCCTTTGATGATTAGTCTCTTGTTTTTTGGAATGAAAATTAATAACTACTTTTCCAATTATCTAGATATGGTGATACATTTCTATACCCTTCATCCTACATGAGAAACTGGAATTATACAATCTTTAGTATTTTCTAAATAGTATTTCATTCTCAAGGTAGAAATTAGATGCAGTTTTGTGTGTGTGTGTGTGTGTGTGTGTGTGTGTGTGTGTGTGTGTGTGTGTGTCTAAGTATACCCTCAAGCCTGAAATGGCTATACAAAGTAGCACTTAGGTCTACAGCTGTGTAGTACCTTAACCCCTGAGCAGGAAAACTGACGTACTGGAAAAGGCAGGTTGTATATGACAGAGCAGGTGAGGGACAAAGGACTAAACTAGGAGGATCCAGGGAAGGCCATATCTGGGGTGTGCCTGAAACCTTCTCTGAGATTGCAGTAGAACTGACAATATGCACCATTCTGCTTGTGACAATGGGGATCTTGTCCCATCATTTATCTAGATGACTATTTTCATTTTACTAAGAAGCAGCCTTCAAATGTATGGTACACAGGAGGCAGTGGGGTGTGGGGAGGACGTGTACTGTCTTGCATGGACTTAGGATCAGCCTTGAGGACTGGGCTAACTACCATGGGAAATCAGTTCTAAGGCCTAATTTAGAAGCAATCTTGCAAGAACATCCCTTGGTGAAAGAGGAACTTCTCAATTTTAATTTTAAGTATTTTAAGCTTTTTCTTTAGTCAGGGGAATGTCTTTAAGGACTCATGATCTATTTGGAACTTTTAGCAGAATACCTTAAGTTTTATAACTTCCAGTTAAAGAAAGAAAAGGAAATAAATGTGCATAAGCCATACTTAAAGAATATTTAGCTATTCTGTGGTTCATATGTTCTTGTTTATCTTTTTCTGCTCTTTGGTTTTCTCATTGGAAGTTATAGGACTGAAATAAGGACTCAAGTAAAGTAAAATGACTACTTTTCATTTGAAAAAGATACTCCATTTCTTTAAAAACATAATATTGTCTAAATTTTATAGAAGTCAATGGACTCTGAATCCCAGCTTCTCTTTAAAGTCATCAACTTAGCTGTTTCTAACCCACAGTTTCTGTATGGCCTTTAGCTTTTTCAGTCTGGGCAATTCTTTGTTGCTGAGACTGTGCACTGTAGTGCAGCATTATTCTAACTATTCTTAATAATAAAATCACAGAGACAGATATTGTGGTTAAAACTGAAGATCAGAAAAGCAAAGCAGCCAGCCACTAGAGGGTTCTCACCTCTACCAATGCTCAGACAAAAGTGGCAATCCTGTCCTCTCGTCGTATCTCCAGACTGCACAGCTCCTCAGACTCACTGAGACTGCCTTGAGCTGCTGTCTTCTCCCCCCTTTATATTCCTCTCTCTGCCCAGCCATATGCCTCCCTGTCTTTACCTCCTTAGTACTGGGATTAAAGGCGTGTCACTCCCAAGTGCTGGGATCACCTTTGTGTGAGCTCTATTTCTCTTTTAGACTGGATAGATTTTGTGTAGCCTTGAACTAACAGAGATCTGTCTGCATCTGTCTCCCAAGTGCTGGGATTAAAGGTGTGTGCCACCACTGCCTGACCACTGTGTGCTAGCTTTGCACACTAACATTCAGGAACAAAATATCACCACATTTCCCCTTTTGCCTAAAGTAAAATAGGTTATAACAAATATAAGAAAAACTATATATATTAAATACAATGTATATAGGCAATAAGTATAGCAACCATGTCTAGTTCATTTGCATTTGACAAATTCAGAGAACATATTCTATTATCTATCCAAACCTGCATTTCCTTATTATCTTATATAGTTGCTAATAACTTTTAAGGAAATTTGCATTAAATTGCTAAATGAGCTGTGTAGATACAATACCTTAAACAAGATTAGAAACATATGTACAGTATGTTGTAACAAAATTAATCTCAAATTTGTATCAATATATAAAATTTGAATACAATATACAAAAGTTCAATCCATTGTAAAATATTTAAAACTAGTAGTTGATTTTTAGAAGTAGATTCTACAATCTACCTTTTCATCTTATATCTATATTCTCCCTTTTTTTTTCTTTTCAGAGTTGGTTCAATAATTTACCCTTTTACATTAGCATTTCTGTATTTCTATTTTTCTTTTCAAAACAAGAACCCTGAATATAATCTCCTTTGGTTAGCTTATTTTTCCTTACCATTACCAATAACAACTTATAATCAATCTCCTAAAGAATGACAAATATCCATAACTCTTTGAACAACCAAAAACCACCCACCCCACCTCTTGGGAATGTGGTCATTGTGTTCTTAAATTTACTTCCTGCTGTCTGGGGGGCAACGGCATCTTTAGGGGGATCTTGAAAAGAAAAATTTGGATTGCCAAGTTCTGGGAGAGGTAGCTATAGTATTTGTTGTTCTGTTTCTGCGTAATGAGAAAGTATAGGGCTTATATCAAGTCTTGGCTAGTTTGTGAGGCTAGATCATGTCAACTAGCCACTCAAAATTGTTCTGGGCAGTTTGTAGTCCAAAGACAATCTTTGGGTGGTGTTTGTCATCTTTGTGGTGGAATCATCATTGTGGGATTCTACCTTCTTTTTGGAGACTTCAGAGATAGCATTATGTCAGATTATTCCTTTTCTTGGAAATTTTTTCCTGATAGTTCTCTCTTTGGATGCTTATTTGTCCAAAGGTCTCTAAATTCTTCAAGATGGTTATTTTTATTTTCATGAAAAGGCAAAAACAAAACCCTCCCCCAACCATAAATTTGGGGAGGTTCCTACTAATCTTTATCAATTTTGATTTTTTATTTCTCCTGAAATTTTTGTTTCATCTTCTAAAGGTCTTCTGTCATCTAGAGCAGTATTGTTGTTGCTTGTTTATTTTTGTTTTGTTTTGTTGCAATAAACATTTATTGTCTTTAATTGTATTTAATTGATCTGGGAAGGAATTTCCTCTTCAATGGCAAGAAATGACTAAACCAAATTTGGCATAGGCACCTGAAAGAGCTCCTTCAAGGAGTTTCCCGGCAGCAAAGGGTTACCTTAAATGTCCCTTCTTGGTCTACATTCATTAGTCCAATGCCTGCCTTTGCCATACCTTCTGCATAATCCAGAAGGGAGGGGTTTTCTATTTATAACAATCATTGTTACTAGGAGCACCTTTTTTACAAATGCTTTTAAGGTGACCTTGTTTGCCACACTTGAAACACTTGACATTTCGATTTTTCTTCATACCTCTAGAAATCACCTCTACTGTCCAAGCATCCTCATAAGATTCAATATTGATTATATCTCAGATCCATTCCTCCAAAGGTGCTGAGCTTGCCTTTAACAGCCTAATTATTCTTTTGCATTGAGAAATAGCATTTTCAAAAACCAGAGATTCAATTTTTATTCATCTAGCTTCTGAATTTTGTATCATTCTGTTTACTGCTGATGTCAACCTTTGTAAGAAATCTGTGAGGGCTTCCTTTGGGCCCTGTATAACTTTAATAAATGATTCGATTTTCTTTCTTCTCCAATTATGTCCCAAGCATTCAAAGCTGCTGCACACCATAAAGCCAGGTAGTGGTCATCATATAGAGATTGCCTTTCTATATAAGCATAATCTCCTTCTCCAAGAAATTGATCTTGGGAGATTTCCATATGTCTAGCTTTACTCTGTTGTTCAATAATCTTAACCTCTTCTCTGAACCATGTACTCCATTGTAATTGTGGCCCAGGCTCTAAGACTATATTAACTAAGTCTATTCAGTCTTTAGGGGTAATTCTATTACAAACCATGAGTTTAACATCTGCTTCACAAATAGTGAATGCATGACATATGAGACTATCACTTGCTTGAATCTCCATAAATGTAACGTTGGCACAGGAGTCCAATTAGCTCTCACACAGCCTCTATCATTTGGCAATTCCTGTAAGGTTACTGGATAAATCATATAATGCAATGCTGAAATTGGTTCTCTTTTCAATTCCTCTGTCTGGGTTTGAATATCTCTATGATCTGCTTTAATAACTTTTTCAAAGGCCTATATCTTGGAACTCATATCAACCAACTTTTTTAGATATTAACCAAGAATTATCAAACCAACAACAAAGAATATCAAAATGATAAAATTAACAGTATGTCAATCCCAGCTAAGTTGATTATCCCTTCATTTAATTGTTCCAATTTTAAACATTTTAAATGATCATCCATTGTGTGATCATACAGAGACCTAACTCTCTCCATTGTAATAGTGTTTCTCATTTTTTAATGTGGGGGAAAAAAAACTTTTTTTAACTGATTCCTTCAAGAATTCCCAGTTGTCTTACCTAATCTGCTGATGATGTCAGTGAGCTGAGAGTCGTAGAACATCTTATTGGAGAACTAGCATGTGGCCATGAGCTGAGAATGGCAGCCTGACAAGAGGAACGTATAGAAAGCCTATAATCTATGGTGGACAGATGGTTGTGGAGGGAGAAGCAAAAGAGAGCCAGCTCTCTGAAAAACTGCACACCAGATTGTGTTGAAAAAAACACGTGTGGTGGGTGCTGCCTGTAGGGAAAGCCAGCCACTCTAGGGTGGGTAAGTCCTGTGGTGTTTCGAGCCCAGGTGCTTCTGGAGTTTGGGTGGCAGCTGGAGACTGTAGAGAGGAAAAAGCCAAACTCACTAAGGCTGGAAGGAAAAAGAAAAGAAAACCTAGCTGGCTGGCAGGGACTCCAGCACAAGCCCCACCTGCAGCTCTGGCCTGTGCCCTTGGCTGCAAAGCTACAGGTAAGCAGCTTTTTCATGAATTTATAACCCAAGAGTTAGGTGCCAGATGTAGCATGAATTCTAATTGTTCTTGAGAATGAAAACTCATAGACAGATAATGGGGTTAAAACTGAGAATCAGAAAAGCAAAGCAACCAAGTCACTAGAGAGTTCTCACCTCTACCAATGCTCAGACCAAAGGGGTGAGTGATCCTGTCCTGATTGCATGTCCAGACTGCACTCAGACTCACGGAGACTGCCTTGAGCTCCTTCCTGTCTTTTCCCCTTTACTGTAGGATTTTCCTCAGTATCTCTGACTTCCCACTAGGTCCCATAAATATCTTGCCAGACCTTTTAGAGGGGTAGCCAAATTACCCATTGTTCTATTTGAACCTGTGTGTAATAAATTCCAAACCCTTCAATGAAGGCATTGAGCCAGCTGTACAAACATGTTCTTCATTGTGATTCTCTCTTGTTCTTGTCATAATCATATTTTTCAAATGAGCATAGCTGTCACACCAAGAATGAGAATTTGAAAGTCTCCTGTATCTGCCTTAGGCCAGACCTGATCATGTTTAATAGTGTACACAGTGATTACTTTATGCAAAATATTTTTGTAATTCACCAATTTGAGATAATAGTCTAATTACATGCATTCATCTTAAAATTAAAGTGTTTAAGAAGATAATTCTCATGTTTAAGATTCCAAGTTACTTAAGAAATTTAGAAGATAAGGAAGGAAAAATATACTTCGCATAATATTTTACTGCTTAGCATAATAATACTGCAGGGTATTTGGGAAATGGTGCACTGGGTAAGGTACTTGCCAGAACAGCGTGAGAAGAGGAATTTGGATCCCCAAAATGTACATCAAAAGCTGGGTAGACTCGACTGCCCTCCTGAAATACCAGCAAGTGGAAGTTGGAAATAGGGAATCCCCAAAGCAAACTGGCTGAAATAGCCAACACCAAGTGAGAGGCCCCTTCCTCAATATCTAAAGTGGGGAGCAGTCAGAGAAGCTACCAGCATTAACCTCAGGCCTGTGTGCTGTGTGTGTGTGTCTGTGTGTGCGCTCATGCGCACATGAACGTACACACACACAAACATGTGCAAAAGTTAAAGGTTTTAAAAGACATAGAGCTCTTCTGTGAAGATTGTTTATTAGACATCCGAACTAAAGATATAAGTTAGCTAAAACTCTGGTGAAAAATTAATATACATTTCCACTCACTTTTTAAAAATGAAATTACATATATACATATATGTATGTATGTATGTATATGATTCTAGTTTTTTAAATGTAGGCTAAAAATCTAGTAAGTAGGACAAGTCTTCTGTACTCCCAACAAAAAAGTGGTGCTGGTTTTCCAAGACTGAGATACACAAAAGCAAAACTTTAGGCAACAGCCTGACATGATGATAAGACCTCAACTACTGTGGAGATCTCCCCAACAATCAGGTTCTACAAACTGAAATGCAGGGTTTGGATTGACAGTGGATGCAAGTTAAAAGTCATGGTTGAGGAGGATTTCATTCAGAGGTTCGTACCTTTTGAACCTTCTCATCTCTTCCCCAAGGCCTTGCAGAGGCATTGGGCTATGGTGCTTCTCCATCAACAGGACCATGTTCTCTCAGGGAAAAGAAATAAACAGTGTGTCAGTATGTGCATACACTAGCACAAAGGTGAGATTTATGTACTCCCATGTTCAGTAATACTTTAGCATACATTAGCTTTTACATTCCCCAGAAATAAAGGATTGAGATGTTGTATGTATACCAACTAGGGATGGCATTTGTATACCTGCTAAGTAAGCTTGATAAGTACCTACAATAATAATAAAGACAGGTAAGACAAAGCTAATGCATCTTAGAACTGATAGACATATAAGGGAAATAGGGAGTAACTGTAACCCCTCCCCCCTCCTCCAGAGATATTTCTAGAGTAATAATAAGTGGACACTTTGTTTTTCAGTAATTAGGACTAATTCAAAATAAAGAGCCAAAAGTCACCAAAACTGATGGATAATAGAAGCTGTATGGATTATCTGATGTTTGACAATCTTTCTAGTTCTACACAAATCTTTTGAACCTACATAGCAGACATGCTTCCCCATGACTTATTTCTTCACATTCTCGTTCCTTGAGCAATTATTTATTACATGACTAACATTGTCACACAGCAAACAGTAGTCCATTCTTAGCTTTCCTTCCTTCTTCTGGGAGTTGGAGATGGTGGCTCCAAGACCGCCTTAGCTTTGCTACATGGCTTGAATCAGGGGTGTCCCCTGCACAGACAGGGATGACACAAGGAT
This sequence comes from Cricetiscus sungorus, assembly GCA_030556225.1. NCBI lineage: Eukaryota > Metazoa > Chordata > Mammalia > Rodentia > Cricetidae > Cricetiscus > Cricetiscus sungorus. Next base: position 38,509,545 of record JANBXA010000398.1, read on the forward strand.
GCATTCACTAGCACATCTGTGACTGTGCCATGTGTGTAGTTAACTCTGCTCTGTGTTCTTTCAGTAACAGAGAGGACATAGTTTTGAACAGAATAGGTATAGTAAAACATAATGTCCCTTCCTACTTGACTGCTATGTTACTAAAATCCAGTGTGTTTTTGGGCTAGAGTTTTGTTGGTTTACATTTCATATGCCTACATATCTTTTTTTCATAACTATGACTTAACACAGTGACAGCCCCTATAAACCAAAGAGAAGAAAAGCTTCGGGTGCTGAGAAAAGAGGAGCAATTGGCAGAAGGTTTTAATTCCTTGGCACAAGTTCACTTAGTTACTGCTATACACAAGAAGTGTATCTGATTCAGGCCCAGGGTGTCAAATGGAATCCTTGCTCATAGTCGTTCTGTTCTCAGATAGCAAGTACTTGAGCAAGGCCTCAGAAATAAACACCTGGCTGGGAGAGTAGAAACAGGAAGATGAGGAGTTCAAGGCCTGCCTCAACTTACATGAGCTGAAGACCAGCCTGGCTACATGAGACCCTGTCTCAAAAGCAAATAGAAAGAAAACCATGTGTGCACATTTCACAGTGTTGCCCAGGGCTCAGCTCAGGTGGGACTTGCAGTATGTCCTTTATGGGTTGTTGACCCTGTTACATAAATATGAGGTTGAATGAGGGAATCATGGGACATCAAGACACACCCAAAGCTGCACTGTTGTCTTGTATTGATAGTTATAATTCTTCAAAAGTACTAGTCAAAAAAGTAAGAAATAAAGATATGAAATAAAGATTGAGATGTGTATTCAGACAGCAAAAGATTGGGTTGTGGAAGCTGTTCAGCAGCTGAACAAGAGTGATTACACACACTTAAGGGTAGAAATGAAGCAAGGTTATGATGAGTTATGGGCATGTTTGTCAGGTTGCTTGGACTATTTGGTCATTAAATACTATGAACATGGATGATTCACTTGGACAACCAGCGAGGCAGAATTCCATAAGCACTGAAGTAGCTCTCTCTTTCCTACCTTTTAGCTCGTCAAAATTCCCAAAAATGATCCCCTCAGTGAAGTCCACACCTTTAACTTCTACCTGTCAAACGTGGGGAAAGATAACCCTCAGGGCAGCTTTGACTGCATCCAGCAAACACTGTCCAGGTGAGTACTGCCCAGGACATGCAGAAGGGGGAGTTTCCCAGTTCAGAGTGCTTGCTTTTAATTAACAAAACGCTTATTAACTAGTCCCTCAATGTTTATTGAGTTTAATTACACAGCTCATTTATTTAAACGTATTAACCACCTATCATATACTAGAAATTGTGTGTGTCACTGGAGTATAATCACAGAAGTTACAGAATTCAAAAATATAAAAATGAGTTCTTGAATTTGAAGACTTTTTTGTAAAATATTCATTGTATTTAAGTAAGGGTGTTTTATATTGTATCCAAGGCTTTCCATACAAGGTAAGGAGAAAAAAATGTATGTACTGCATGCATTCTTTCTACACCTCTGCTCTAGCTAGTCTTGCCTTAGTGGGGACTTCTTTTAATTAGTGCTGGATACTAGACATTAATTCCAACCAAAAAAAAAGTAAGAAAAAAATTTAAGGTAAAAGAAGGGCAAAAGACTAGACACCTCCCCTGTGCATGACTCCCTCACCTCCTCTGACTATGAGCCCTTTGCTTGCTTTGTTGTGGTTGTTTGTGGTGAAATGGGAACCCTTGATCTGGACTTTGTATTCTGCCTCAGATGAAGATGGCAGGTTGAGTATCAGTCCCCAAGTGTAAGGCTTTGACATTGGAGCTCAGTATTGGCACCAGTCCATGTTTGTGGCTCATCTGCATAGTGTGTGAATCTGTAAGAACTGACCAGAAGCAAAACTAAAACAGGAAACAAAGGACACCTTCATGAAAGTTCCAAGTTGCTCCTTCCTTGTGGCTTAAACTGCCTGAGTCTACATTGCTGTTGCTTTAAAATAACCTCCACTACAGCTTTGTTATGAACTCCATATATACGTTATAGATTATATAAATACAGCCTTTTATGTTCCGTTCACTTCTGTATGTGCTGGCTACATGTGGTTGTGATATTCAGTTGTTCAAAATTACATAAAACTTAAAATTTCGTTGTCTACTCATACCGACATTTTCCAGTGTCAAAACTCAAATGTGGTTACCACAGTTACATCACAGATACAGGATATTTCTACCATTGCAGGAAGTTCCTGGGTAGCACTGCAATAGACTGTAGAATCACCAGCTCTCAGAGTCTTCATTTAACAGGTGACCTATCCATAGTAACTACCTTAGCTTGTGGCTGGACAAAAAGAGAACTGAGTCCTACAAGCATGTAGTCCAGGGTTCCCTATGCAGCAAAGGCACATGGATGTCTGGCCATGGTGCTTGATTATACAATTATATACTTTTGTTTTCAGGGCATTAAATTTCAGCTTGTACGTATACTACATCGATTTATAAAGTACCCTGGGTTGTACTGAAGGACTTAAATGGAACTCTGTCGCCTGAGGAATCTTATGAAAAATTTGTTTTTCCTTCAAAACCATATCACATCATCATAATCCCATGTTATACCAGAAAAGTAATGGATATTTGGCTCAGTGGGTGAAAGTGTCAGCGAGCCTGACAACCTATTTAGGACCCTTCTGGTAGAAGGAGAGAACTGACTTCCACAAGTTCTTCTCTGAATTATGCACTATGGCACACATACACCCACATGTGCACACATACACACATAATAAAAAATGTAGTGCAAAACGTATTTATCCTTACATAATATTTATTATGTATTGTATTTAAAGAAATACATTTTCTTTAAATGTGTATTTATTTGTATTGTATTTAAAGAAAACTTAAAGTTAGTTTTTGCAAAACTGTTCATGATGCAGCAAGAGAAGAGAAATAGGAAAATGTATGAGAAAATTCAAATACATTAGTGTCTTTTTCCGACAGAAAAAAAAAAGAAAACACTAAAAACTTTTTAGCTCTCAGCTGGGTGTGGTGGCGCACACCTTTAATCCCATCACTTGGAAGCAGAGGCAGGCTGATCTCTTTGAGTTCCAGGACAGCTGGGGCTATATAGAGAAATCCTGTCTCCAAAAAAAGGTAATTCTCACTCTGAATTCTGATAAGTAAGTTACCTGTTACCTGTCTCTATCCTTTCTAGTCATGACTCTTATGACTCTTAGAGTAGTGTTGTGCCATGTCTTCAAAGGCTTAGGCTTTCTCAGCACAGGCTGGGCTCTACATAGAAGCTCAATAAATGGATATTCGGCAAATACTAACTGGTTGCCTTCAATATCTCTCTACACCTTCAAAACTTTTCTCACATTTAAAATGGAGGAAATCTCAAGTCAAAATTACCTTTCAAAGATTCTTAAGTGTACTTATGCACAAGCTTATTGATAATGTTGCTCACTCAAGTGTGGGAAACAGTGGTCCAGGCCACAGGGAAACAGGGAACAATTGTATGGGCAAGCTGAAATCTTCCCAGTAACGAAGCTGAAAGACACAGATAAAGAATTCTATGAGAGAAGCTTCCAACCTGCACAGAAGAGCACAGCTTAATATCTACAGTTCATCATGACTGACATAAGTTCATATTCTCAACCATGTATGTTCCTTAGTAAGAAATAGAGAGATGCTAAAACTCCGACTGCCAGACACCAGACCTTCACTTCATTTCTTTCTTCTGGGGAGTTAAACCTTCTTCCTGGTCCTTTTTGATTGGTTTATCAGTATTCAAAGATACTCAAGCCTCCCACCCCCCTTAATTACAAAATAAAAAATAGCAAACAAGAAACAAAACCAATGTTCCTCTCCTGCATTTCTCCACCCATAGTCTGGCTTCTGCCTCCACTGTTTGACTGTAACTCCTCTAATGGGCCGTGCCTTTCCTTGTCCCTCAAACCAGTGCATACTTGTAGATGCTTTATAATTCTCAGCTCAAGGCCACATCACAGCACATGCTACTCTCTGCTTTGTGAAACACTGCTGTGGTGGCTTCCACAGGGCACAATACTTCCTACATCTTTGGTGCCATCTCTTCAGTGTCATTCTTTTCTTCCTGTTTGTGTTAATTACTGTCCTCGTAAGACTTTTCTTGTTCCTTCAAAGTCGTCAACCCTATCCCTTAACATGCCCCTTTTAAATTCTGTGTCTTGACTTTGCCTTTCTCTCTCTTCCTCCCTCCCGTGCCTAATCACTGTTCAAATCCCATCAATCCTACCTCCTCCGCATATCTGAATACTATGCTCTCATTGAAAGGCCACTTCCCAGTGTCTAATCTTATAGTGAACCTAACTGGTCTCCCTGTGTCGAATCCTTTAGTGGCCCTAACTGGTCTCCCTGTGTCAAATCCTTTAGTGGCCCCAACTGGTCTCCCTGTGTCGAACACTTTAGTGGACCTAACTGGTCTCCCATTGTTCGCTCTTGCATTCCCCTTCTTCCTTGACTATTCTCCATCTATATTGATATTTCTATAACACAGATGAGCTATTTCTCTGTTTTCAGCCTCTTATTCTCTTCCAAATCCAAAGCATGGTCCCAGAGCCCTGCATGATACACTTTTCATTCTATCTTCAACTTCATATCTAATTGCCCTTTCTGGCTGTCTTTGACTGAACTGAACATCCTGTTCACTCTGGGCCTGCACAAGTTGATTATCTCTGGGGCACTTTTATCCATCTTCCTTCTTGGTTAGTTGACATTATGATCTGCTCAGATATCACTTCCTCTAGAAAGGCCAAGCCAAGTGTCCTTCCCAGATACTTCCTGTTTCTTGCCATTTGTCCACTTTGCCCATCTTTGTCACCCATTAGAGAGAAGTAGCTGCCTGAAGGAGGGACTGCTTCTGAAGCCTTATCCTTGTCCTGGGTTTTGTTCTGCCCACTATTTATGAGATGAATTAATTGGTTTTTAAGAACAGCATTTGTAAAGAAAGTTATCAAGAAAATATACAAAATTTTACATTTTAACCAGCTTTTTAGTGTCATAACAAGTTATTTCCAATTCAGTTTGAAAACAAAAGAGCAAGAGTGACAATTCTCATTACATATTTTCCTAATTTGCTATATAGTATTTTCTTTTAAAATTTACTTGTGACTTTACCATAAACTCTAAAAAGTAAGAACATAAACATTTTAAATAATCACTACATTTAAAAATTAATATTGATGATTTTAGGATTGCAAAGTTATTCAAGCTGCTCCTTGTTACTTTAAAGCAAGGCCATTTCAGGATCAGTGTTACTGTCCAGGTGCTTCTGCATCTTGTTTTATTTCGTTTTTTAAGTTTCAGCAAGAAACACTTGCCCCAAATTTTTCAGTATTTGCTATGTAGAGATTTAAGAAAGTGGTAAATACAGATTCTACAAACTTTAGCTGTACTATTAATACGTTATTGGAAGTACAAAGAATAATGAACAACACCTTACATTGTCCTTTCTGAAGCATGTGCATTATGTTTTCTCTTTAAAAAGTAAGGTTTTAGGTGTTTCTCCTGTCTGTGGTGAGAAAACAGTTGACTATTAAGTGAAAGTTGAACGACACTATTTTTAAAAGTTTGATTTGGTCTCCAGAAGATAATTTTTCCCCATTCTGTTCAGAATGTAAATAAATTACATAATATTTTAAATAATCCTATTTTGAAATTAGTATCAGTTATCTGGGGACTTGCTTTATTTAAGCTACTGATTTTAGGATAATAAAATTCTTGGTTGCCTTTATTGTGAAAATGATAGTCATCTCTAACACAGCCACTATCTCACTTGACAGCTCTGGAGCCTCCCAGCTCAATTGCCTGGGATTTATACAAGATAAAATTACAGTGTGTGCAACAAATGACTCCTATCAGATGACACGGGAAAGAATGACCCAGGCAGAGGAGGAATCCCGTAATCGAAGCACCAAAGTTATCAAACCCGGTGGACCATATGTAGGTTTGTATGGACATATTTCTCCTTCATACTGGTTGATTGGACTAATTCAAGATGGCTGTAGGTAAATACTGGTAAATACTAAGAATGAAAACACTGACATTAATTTTCAGGACATGAAAAAGTCATTTTTTTTTCTTTTCAGGCCACTGGTAAATTGAAGAACATTTATGACTTTTTTATAATTCTTGAACCTTCTTTGGCTACTTATTATTATTTCACCATACTGGGGTCTAGTCATGATGCTGCATGAGGTTGTAACTGTGGTCCTTTGTGTTTTCTTTGTCATTGAATGATGCAAATTCAATGATAGGCAGTGTGGTTCCTGCTTGTACTTTTATAGAGCTATTTTTATAATCAAAATCTATTGGCCAAAAATAAGTTGATAACCTTGTTACAGATTTTGCTTGGGTTTTCAGAGACTTATTATACAGTATTGAATTTTTATTGTAGAAGTCTATAATGTGCTATGGCAGAGTATCACAGCCAGCAGCAGGAGGATGATTCTCAAGACACAATTATCGTCATCATCCACCCACTAATTAAGACTTTACCTCACACCAATTGTCTTTATCATCAACTCACTCAAATATGCATCAGATGGAAGGGAAGTAAGACCAGATCAGCAAGGTGATGTCTCTTTTGTGAGCCGTGTCCTGAGCAACTTTAATAAGTCAGTTCCAGAGTGATGGAGTGTACATGAGCTGTTCAGTTCTGTAACTCAAATCACCATAGTATAAATAAATGATGAATACATATTAATTTTGAAATGTAAATGTTTCCAAAAACCAATTTCTTGTAGACTCAAATCCCTTAACCGACACCTCTCCAGATTTGGTTTGCTCTGGTTTTGTGTCATTGACCCAGCTATGTCATATTCAACTTGGAGAGCCTCCACCAGGGCCTTTAATAAGTGTCTTTGGAACAAAGCCAATGCTCCTGGGACTTGGTGCTCAGCTTAGATACACTTAGTTTGGTTTAACAACAATTCCTGGCTTCCCTAGGCATCTATACCCACAGGACCCAGTACCCAACTAGTAAGTTACCAACAATGAGACTTCTCATCTTCCCTATCCTGTGGAGAGAAGGAACAATTCTCAGCCTTCTTTCTTTTCTTTTCTTCTTATTAAATAACTTAATTGCCTGTCTGCACTAATAGGCTGTAGTACAGACTATAAGATCTTCCTCCACTTAACATTTTAACTGTAAAAATGTGAATTTTCTGTCACTATTTTTAAATACATTTTAATATAATACCATCATTTTATAAACAATGAAGTAGTTACTGGAGGGACTGAAATCAGAATGATTTCTCCCCTAATATAACTAGCTGGGAACTCTTACCTAGGTTTATTCTAAAGTCTGAAAATCAACAAAGACTACTTTTCCTACAATTTGTACTTAATTGTCCCCTGTGTTTGTGATGTTTCAGTGGTGTGGGGACTAAGTCAGTTCACTTACATTTAAACAGCTAACTTAATAAGATGGCTGGTCTGGCTGGATGGCTGGATGGCTGGCCAGCCGGCCGGCTGGTTTGCTTGCTTGCTTTGGGGAGTCTCACTCCATAGTCCAGGGCATTCTAAACTTCACTGTGTCAAACAGGCTGGCTTCAAGTTTGCAAACCTCCAGCCTCGGCCTCTCGAGAGCTAGGATTACAGACATAACCATATCCAGTTGTTGTGACAAACATGTCAACATCTGGAACCCCGCCAATGATGCACTTTCTGATGCTAGCAGGAATTTTACTAGTTTCCTTATAGGGATTATAATTTACATATACTTTAGGGGAACCTATCTTATCAAACCTAAACTTACCAAAGTTTAAATCTGGACACAGTGCTCTCTCATCTCATCAGAGCCCTGTGGTTATCTCTGCCGCCCTGTGTGTCCTCTTTACTCTTTCCCTCCCAGTTTTGTCCTCAGTTCCTAGACCACTCAACCATCACTACACAGTGCTCTTCTCTGATACTCTGATATAAATCTTGTCAGTAACATCCTTGGGCATTTTCTCTGGGTCACATAACCCACGCTCCTTTCAACTCTCCATAATATGGCCTATGTCACAACCTTTTAGTTACTTGTATTGTAATATCTGGACTGCCTTCAGCTCCTCACCTCAGATTTCAGAAGCAAATAGTATTGTTAGTGAAAGCTAGATCAACTCTGAAGACACTATGCTCCCATTGGACTTTCTGTTGTTTACTTTAAGTTTTACTCTACCTGGATATGTTGCATTTGAACTTTTTTTATCATCTGTTCTTGATCTTTTCCTGCTGGGCAGTTCAATTTGTATTTTCCTAGTTTTTATAATACATTTTTATAATGGCTCATTCAGTTCTTTAAAATGTTAGTCAGTCAGCCTGTACTAATATTACCCTGTACTCATTGGGTGCTCATTATATATGTTATATATTACTTTGTACATAGTTTCTCATCTAAATCTCTTGATTACTCTATGAAGTAGGTAATGACTATCTCTCCATCTTCCACATCACATTGTTGGGCTCATAAATAAATAATGATGATAAAGGCATGTCCTCATGAACAAGTTGTATTTTTGTTCTTAAACAGCAGGAGTTACCTGCTTAGCTTATAACTGACTGTGCCGTGTAAAATGACACCAGACGCTGTCCTCTGCCAGCCTAGGTACCTGCAGAACAAGGTTCCTTTCAGTGGTGTGAGCCTGGGTGGAGACAGCTGAGAGTCATGCTGGTCCTGCTGTGGTGTGGTGTGGCACAGTGCCAGGCTGGGCCTCTGCCAGCTGAGCTAGAGCCACAAGCCAAGCTTAAGGGAGGAAGTCTGCACTGCTAGGAGCCTTGGGGTCACCTGGCCTAGTTTCCTGGGTTGTGTGTTTCTGAAGCGCTCCTGTGGGGAACAGAGCAAACCGTGCTTGACTGCAGCGGAACCAGGGATGCTTTTACTTGGACAACATGATGGCAACTTGTTAGTAACACTTCCACTGCTGCTCTTGGTGTTTACATCAGTAGTGAACATCACCATGTTTTCCATAAGGAAAAGTCACTAACACTTTGTTCCCTAATATGCTAAGTCCGCCACTTGACTCCTACCTAAATTCTGGAACTTCATTGAACTACAAGTCTTTTTACAGGTTGGTACTTAAACACAATAAAATAACCCAGCAGATCTAGTATTTATGATTCTCTTCCCAGTTTTTCCACCCTCCTTATTTTTGGTGAGTTAGTATATATCTGAGTGATGGAACTAGTCACTGACTACTTAAATTTCTCAGGTACTAGATAAGGAGTATCTTAACTAGAGAACATCTAAGATCTGTTGTAGTTCTGGGTGTGTGTGTGTGTGTGTGTGTGTGTGTGTGTGTGTGTGTGTGTGTACTGAAACTTTGAAAAGGTGCCAGATGGTACCAACAGCGTAGATACATATTTAACCAGAGTCCAAGTCATCCTTCCTACCCTGCAGATAGTATCTACAGCCTTGGGTCTCTGTTGCTAAAGGTGCTAGCCAGTTTCCTTCAAGCAGAAAAACAACTACAGAAGATGGCTGTAGTTGCACTTTCTTTCTGATGGCCTGTGTTAACATTTTTCTTTCACATTGTTGACTCATAGCCATTGGCTGAAGGATAAATAATTTTACCATCTAGTATTAAATGGAGGAACTAGAGATGGACTCATAAATGTAACAGTGACTCAGATATAGCCCCAGATTAGCCAACTCTGTTGGTACCACTGCTGCTGTATATAAAAGAGCCTGGGGAATTGATTAGCAGTTGGGCCTGGGAAGAGAATTAGGTTTTCCCACAGGCTTTATTAAAAAGGGCCTTTCTGAGGCAAATATTAAGAATTAAATATGCCTACCTACTTTTATCCTAACCTCTTTCCTCTTTATGGTTTGGAGAGACAGAAGCAAATGATGTTTAAATGTAGTCCAGTTCTAGTGTTATTGAGTTGTTCTTTCAATCATTTGAAAGGAATGGTGGTGTTGGTGTATTGGGAGCAGTTGTCAGAGGGCCCAGCACTAGGCCTCAATAAAGATGCAGCCCTCTCGCTCATCAGAACCCACTTTTCTCTCCAACATCATACCCCTTTCCTTTTTTGGGGCAAAGTTAGCCTCCTTTGTTTTCCCTGCGCTTCCTTCTGCAAGGGTGAGAGAAAACCCAGCAACCTCTGGGAGCCATTTTGAGAACAAGGACCTGAGGGTAGATCAGGTAGAAACAGAGTGACGGGCTGAGTGTCTTCTGAGTTATAGCTTGGTCTCAAGAAGTTAAGCAGGTTCTTTTCTGCGGGAATTGGCAAGCCAGAAGGAAGTGTAGAACTGAGAATATTTCCTATATTTTCATGACATTGACCCTATTCTTCCTCCAAAAATTTTTATTGCATGATCAAAGAACGTGGCATTAGTACTGTCACAGCTAGAAATGATAGACTAAAGGGTTTGTATTATAGATTTCTGTGTGTCTTCTGACTGGCGGTCTAGCAATATGAGAAAGTACAGACTGTGTTGACTCCTGCCTCTCTGCTTGCTGGCTTGCTATCCATTATTACTGACTCATTCTGCTGGTGGAAAGCAGCCATGGCCTTGCCCTCACAGAGCTTACAGCCCAACATGAAACAACAGGAAAGCATTAGGCATTTGTTCATAAAACCTTTCCCACGAAGAGGTACAAGTGATGAGATTTGGGCGTAACCACAGACCTTCCCACCATGCTGAATAAGCACTTTACTATTTTGAGCATCTTCCACTGAAAACCCCAGATTTCTCAACTGTGAAATGGAGATAACACCTTGAAGAAATTACTGGCATGAAGCCTTTAGCATACATAGCCTTCCCTTCACTACACCAAAATTGGTACCTGATAAATATTAGTTCTTTCCCATCAGATCCAGCTTTTTTCTAAATTATAAAATATATAGAAAACAGCTTTCAAACTTAAACTTTACATAACTAGTTTTTCTTATCATGAGGCAATATTCCTTAATGTTGTGTTCCTTCACTGTACAGTAATTTAATCTGACACCAGCAAAGAATTATACCACTGACAGAAGTTTCCCAGAAATGAGGTAAAATGATAGCTGAGTTTTGTCTGGACCCAGCCTGGACAGAAACATTAATAAGCAGAGCTCCCAAAGCCAATTTACCTCTAGACCCAGCTTGTGAGAATTACTTTCTATGCATTCTACTTTTTAGTCTTACTTCTAGTGCAGTCGCCCCATTTAGTGCATCATTCCCTGTTCTCCCCTGTCCTTAACCAGAGGGAAAGAGTTAGACATAATGCATAGTAAATAAGCTGAGAGATTCTACTTCAGAAACTCTAAAAAGAGATTGTATGCTGCTTTCTATCCCTTACCAAGGAGCTGTTACTAAAGGCTATGGGGTGCTCTATCTGGATGGATTTGAATAGACAAGAGTACTCAGGTCACTCCCAAAACAAATTTTCTACAAGTTGCCACTTAGGCAACTGTCAGTCTTCTGCCTAAGCAGAAAGTGGTACTGGCACAGATGGCACTATCCTGAGGGAGTGATGTGTCTTCTTGTACCATTTTCCATGCCTCGATCTGATCTGCCTGTGTAGTTTACAAAGACAGATCTATTTGTCTTTTCTTCTGAGAGTGGGTTTAACAGGTTGGTTGGTTTGATTTTACTTATAAAATGTCTTATTGCTACTAAAAAGGACCATCCTCCAGTGGTTGCCTAGTAGATATTCTCTACTCCTTGTGATGTCTGTGTCTATAGATTTATGATAGTTCTGCTCTGGGTAGTCAACTGTTTTCTTATGAAGTCTGACACATATTTCTCCATGCTATTGTGAGGCAATATCCCCTTAGTATATGAGTTCCTGTTTCTACTCACTTTTTTTTTATAAGTGATGTATTACACACAGTTTTCAGTACTATAAAGTGACACAAGAAAGCATTGAAATTACTTTATTTCTACCTATCATCAAATAGTTAACAATCTAAAATTTTCTGTTCTGTCGTTTGTATCGCTAATTACTGTCCATGTGTACGTAGCTAAATGTCAAAATACATCAATAATATGTATTTATTTTAAAAATATCCTATTACAATTCCTTCTCTATGTTATAGGCAACTTTGTTAGAATATTTTGTTTCGCTTCTTTAAAGTAAAAATGTATATAATAATAATCTAAATTGGGTTGTGGAAGCTAAAAATGCTCATTATGTTATAACACACAGATTTGTAACAGTGTCTTTTCCACTGGACTTTAGGGAAAAGGGTGCAAATTCGGAAAGCGCCTCAAGCCATCTCAGATGCAGTGCCTGAGAGGAAAAGGTCAACCCCCATGAACCCTGCAAATACAATTCGAAAGACACACGGTGGCAGCAGCGTTTCTCAGAGGCCATACCGAGATAGGGTCATCCACTTACTGGCACTAAAAACCTATAAGAAACCTGAGTTGCTTGCCCGCCTGCAGAAAGATGGCGTCAATCAAAAGGACAAGAACTCTTTGGGAGCAATTCTGCAACAGGTGAGGACAGCTTGAGACAGGCATCTGTTTGCACCTTCTGGGGAGGTTCCCTTACGAACACTGGATGGACCACAGGTGAAACTTAGTTGACAGAATACTTTCCCAGTGTGCTTGAAGCCCTAGGCTTGATCCCTAGAACCTCATAAACAGGACATGCCTATAACAGCACTCAGGAGGTGGAGGCAGGAGAATCCTGAACTACAGAGTGAGTGCCCGCCTCTGTGGGATCCTGGCTTTAAAACAACAAATAAAACCTCTGCTTCCTCTTGCTAAGATTGTCACTATTTTTGAGATAAAGGCATTTCATGTTTACTGTTATTAGGGTAGGACATCTTAGACTGTTTTTGTTTTTTAAAATGGAGGACTGCCAAGTTTCTCGGGCTTGCTATGAACTCAGTTTTGGTGATCGTCCTGCCTTACCCTCCCGAATGCTGATAGTACTGGTCTGCACCACTGTGTATAGCTTAAGCCGTCCTTTGGGGCGTTTCATTAAAAACTGGTTGAAATGTGAGTATTGTCCTCATTTGGCTAAAACCAGTTTTGCCCAAAATTTCATTAAGAACTAGGAAAGTTTTTGTTTGTTTTCATCTTAGTCACCTAAACTATCACCTACGCTTCAATGGTTTATACAGGCAAAATTGTATGATGTCCTCTGTTGATCTTCAGTTGGTGTAAGGCACAATACTCTTGCCTACTACATCATTTAGAATGTGTCCTTACTTCCGTATTCTTTGAAGACCTTATTACTTTGTATGTTTTGGCCATTGTGTATGCCAAGATCAGTCACTTGTTTTTATTAAGGGATATGAGTATTTCAAGAGTAGCTATGAGCAATTACTTGACAATCACAAGCTACAGTGGGAAGATAGTGATTTCCTGTATTTTTCATACTTACTTTAGGTGATAAATATACTTACTTATATATATTTATATTTATATATATTTATACTTCATACTTATATTTAGGTGATAAATATAAATTAACTTTCAGATCCATAATAGACAGAATTCTATTATTTTTTCTAAAACAATGATGACATTTTCAAAGTTCTTAAATTTTATCATTTTTTAAAATTGCATACTTTATCTGATACTAAAGAAATAACAGTTTTAAGTCTATAATGTTATGAGAGAATAAAGCCATCATCTGTAGGTTGGTATTAAATAGTCCCTCAGTCATTTGGAGGGATCTTTATTTAATCTATATGTCATACAGCCCTTGTTAGAACTAAAGAAAAGGGGTAAGGAGAATGAGTGTGAGAGTGAGACAGAGTGTTAGTTCAGTCTTCTGTTGGGGAGAGAGTCAGGTCGCATATCACAAAATACATGGTAAATGCACCTGCAGAAAGTATGAATTACCTCCTAAGATAGAAGAAAAAGTAAGGCAGTAGTTCTGTGATGTTGTGAGTGTAGATAGCCGTATCTAAAATTGGGTATCCTTGACCCTGAACAACTGCATGTGAGAGTCTCAGATTGTTTTGAAGAATCATTGAGTATGGTTTCATCCTGGCTGTATATTGAATATCTCAAGGATCTTTTTAAGAAGTACTTGCACCGGATTCCATCGCAAACCAATGAAGCATCTGAAAGAAGGGTATGAGCACCAATATTATATAAAGCCCTTGAGTAACTGGGACGTTCAATATGAACTGAAACCACTAGCCTAGGGAAAACAGATAAAGAGGCCAGTACCACCTACCACAGTGGAAGCTCACACTACATGCCAGGCACAGTATGGCTAGGTATTTCATGTGCAGAGGAGAGAAGACAGACACATATTAAGAACTTTGACTTGAGCCAGTTACCTACACATTCCTTATCTTAAACATTCCTAATCACTAATAACAACTTCTGCTTCATGAAACTGACCAACACTGACATGAAAAGGAGTAGAGTAACAGAATAAGAAGATTATCAAAAACTTGTTATTTTATCACAATGTAGGTAACAAACATGCTAGCTAAAATGATCAGTTCTATTTTGCCCATGCCAGTAGATATTTTTGCTGATTTATTACCTACATTATAGTTTTCTTTCAGTGTCCTATGAATGGTATTAATTAAAATATTAAAATACTTAATAATGTACTAGATGTGATTTAAGCTATTTACCATTAAGTTGGTATACAAATGTACAGCTTCCTTTTTCTTAGAATGGACTTTGCTTAGAAAACCTTTTTTTAAAGTCAAAACAACACAATAAACTTGAATCTTAACCTTTGGGTATTTGTGTCAAGCTCACAGTCATTCATTCCCTTCATTTAGAACAGCTCTGTACCAATATGCTCTACACTTATGAATTCAACTAATTGAAGATCACAGCTTTTTAATTGTGTCTTTACTGAACATACATAGACTTTATTCCTTGTCATTATTCCTCAAACAATAACATATAACAACCTTGTATATAATATTTATATTTTATTGGCTAATGTAAGTAATCTTATTTATAGTATATGGAAAGAGACTTAAATCTATACACCACATGGTAATCCCTGACCTTCTCAAGTATATCTACAAGATAGAGGGGCTGGACAAGAGATCTACTCATAAAGGAGAGTTTAGGGAACCTCTTTCTTGGATGGTTATCTTTTAGCTGAAATGAAAAACAAAAGACAAGAAGTGTCGTCATTTCTGGAAGCCTGGTAGAAGGGATGAAGACTAAATCCCAGAAGGCATTGCAGACCATGGATAAGGAGATTATGTCGAGTGAGATGGGAAGTAGCAGTGGAGTTTAAGCAAGAATATACTGTAATGTGATGTATGCTTTCAGTAAGACCACTCTCTTTTGTGTCAAGAATGGCTTGTGGGTTGAGAATGGAAGAGAAAGACTATTTAAATAAGTCTACTGCAGAAATCAAGATGTGATATGTTGGCAGCTTGGTCTGGTGGAGTTGGTTTCATAGATTAGAGATACATTTTGAGGAAACCTTCCTAACATATATGAAGAAAAGAAAGGGGCCTGTGGTTATGAGTAGGTACTGACCAGAGCAATTCATTGGATGTTGAGCTACTGATTAGAGAAGTACAGAAAAGGGATAGGTGTAAGGATGTGGTGAGTTTGGAAATGTTAGATGAATATGTAAGTATCCCGCAGACATTTGGGGCTGGAGCCATACATTTAGGGATTGGCATACAAATTGTACATTGTAAATTTTACAGCTGTGTGAGCACAGGGAGGAGAAGAATGAAGGAAATAGGGCAGAAGGCAGTTTTTGAGCACATCCGCATATAAAGCATGAGCATAGGAGCTGTGAAAAGGCCTGAGGGAAGGGAAGTGACCAGGAGACTGTCCATACACAAACCTCAAAAGGGGATTGTGGTGGGGATGTGGTGTTAGTTTGTATGTTGTCAGAGAGAATAGAAAAAGAAAACCATTGTTCTGTATATTCCACTGCAAAATAAGTTCTGGTTACATCTTGTATTCATTTATTTACAAAGTTGAAAGGCTTTATGACAACATTAATATTAAATTAGTAGTCATATGAGACAAACTATTAAATCTGACAGTTCTTTTTAAAAGACACAACAAGAAGTCAAATTACTGAAAAACTATTCCGAAACTTATGGGAAGGAATACCTTTCCCTAACCTTAAGAAGTGTTTTTGGTGTGTGGGAGGGAGACTTGTTGAGATGAATGAGAAATGAGAATGCAGGGTTAAAAATGACTAAAATTTGTTATGTAAAGTGTGAAACTGTCAATAAAAAAAAAAAAACTTAAGTACTTTTAGTTTGACATAAGCCCATAAATTAGTGTAATGAGTAGATTATTGACTGGATATTCTAGGAATTGTAGTTAAGGGGTAGAAAAGATTTCACTTGGGAATAAGTCCTCCACAGATATCTGAGTAGCCTTTAGTTTGTGATTTAGCTTATTGGTTTAAGGGGATTTCAAGGACCTTGAATAAAATTTCAGGAAAGTTGGCAAATAAAAGAAATGAATTTGATTATCACAAAGGAAATAAAAAGCAAGATTATCAAAATTGGTAGTATTTGTAGCGACACTTCATGCTGCTGGCTGAGAGGTTGTTACTCAACAGTAAGGCCCTGATTACTTTCTGCTGAAGTAGAAGTAACCAGGGATTTGTATTGTTTTCTGTTTAAACAGAAGTAACCAAGGATTTGTATTGTGACTCAGCGACACTGAAAGTGGCTCGCTGGGTAGAAGTGCTTCTCTGCAAGCCTGGCTTGAGTTGGCCCTCAGAGCCCACACAGAGGTCTGAGAGAGAACTGACTCTCCAAAGTTATCCTCATATGGATGCTGAGACATGAGATCACAAAATTATGTACATACAAACAGCAAAGGTTCAGTAAACATGTAAGAAAGGACATGAGGATTTTTGTCTCCTGAGACTAGATTCTTTCCTTCACTTCATATAGAGTATTTTTCAGTTCCATCTATTTTCCTGGAAATTTCACTTTGACGGCTGAATTTAACAGCTGAATAAAATTCCACTCTGTGTATGTGCGTGTGTGCTTGTGTGTGTTTGTGCACGTGAGCGTGTGTGCGTGTGCATGAGAGTGCTACATTTTTGTTATCTATTATTCAACAGAATGTGGACAGCTAGGCTGGCTTCATTTCCTTTCTGGTATGAATACAGTAGTGGTGAACATTATATACTCATGTTTCTGTGGTACGATGTAGGGGCCTTTAGACATATTCCTAGGAGGAACATTAAAAAGATGTATAGAACCAACAGGAATACCTAATGATCTGTCTTCGTACTGTGCTCCAGGTGGCCAATCTGAATCCTAAGGACCTCTCCTATACCTTAAAGGACTATGTGTTTAAGGAGCTCCAGCGAGACTGGCCAGGTTACAATGAGACAGATAGACGGTCATTAGAGTCAGTGCTCTCTAGGTAAGTTCCTTTTTTCCCTTTTGCCTTTACAAATGGTACAGATGAGTAATACTCTACTCAGTGTTATTTTGGTGTTGAGGTAGGAAAGAGAAGCAGGAATAGTTTTCTGTTCTGTGCATTTCAGAGTAAAAAAAAATGATAAAATTTAAGAAAAACTTTGAAAATGTCATCACTTTTTTAGAAAAAATAATAGACTTCTGTTTATGATGGATCTGGATGTTAATTTACCTGGAAAAATTGTTTCCTTTACAGAAAGCTAAATCCATCTCAGAATGCTGGCACTAGCCACTCAGAGTCTCCCATGTGTTCCAGCAAAGATTCTGCCTCATCCCCTCAGGTATGTCAGGAAGTTACAGAATCCCAGGCCTGCCCTGCAGCCCAGCACAGTCACTCACATCTGGTTTGTAGGTGAGGGAAGCGTACAGATGACATGCCCAAAACCAGAACTAATTCATAATCAAGCTCTCGGTTTTGACCTCATTTAGAATGCTTTACGCTGTGCCGCTCCGCTTGTCAAGGGGCTTAATGAATACTTTTCGCCACTTCTAAAATTTAAATTTATTGTAAAGTTTTCTGCTTTGCAGTTTGGTCACTAACTGGAAGACACATAAAGTCCCATATAATTCTCAGGTTAAATGGAAGATTGAAGATATTTGATTTTTTCTGAAATGTGTCTGGGGAAAATTAAAAATGGTGGCATGTTGTAAATACATTGCCTTAAAGGGTTTTGTTGTTGTTGGGGTTTTTTGTTTGTTTGTTTCTTTCTTTCTTTCTTTCTTCAATTTGACTGTAATCAGAAGATGCCTCAGACTGTATTCTAGTTGAAATTGTCTCAGTGTGTCATCTCAGAGAGCTCTCCTGTCCTGAGTGCTTTGGGACAATGGTGGCAGAGGCCTCCCTGCCCAACCCAGAATCTAATACAGCACCTCCTCTCTCTGTATGCTACTCTGGAGAACTAAAGGAAAGCAGACAGATGTGTGGGGAACACAGGAAAGAGGCTAGCTGTGTGTCAGAGTGTCCGGTATCACTATGAGGAATGCAGCTGGAGGACAGATGAGTAGGTCCATCCTCAGGGGCTGGTTGTCTATAGGACTTAACTTTTAATGCCAACTGCTGTGATCGCAATCTACTCTGGCCAAGTTACATGCTGGACACTAAAGTGAAAACAGAAATGAATTAATTGGTTGATTATTTCCTTTTTAAGTCCAAATACAATTTTGTTTTAAATTTATATATTTATTTCATGTGCATTGGTGTTTTGCCTGTATGTATCTCTGGGTGAGGGTGTCAGATCCTCAGGAACTGGAGTTACAGACAGTTGTGAGCTGCCATGTGGATTCTGGGAATTGAACATGGGTCCTCTGGAAGAACAGCCAGTGCTCTTAACTACTGAGCCATTTCTCCAGTCCCCAAATAGGAAATATTTAACTGGCTTGTAATTATATACTTTTCACTTGTTCATTTTCCTTTGTAACTTATATAGTGTTACTGTGAATACTGGATTGAGCTAACAAAGCAAGATTTTTAAAGTGTATCTGTTTCATTTTAATGAGACAGTCTTCATGACTTACTTTACAACATCGCAAACATATATGTATACTGAGAAAATAAAATGGCTTTTCAACAATGATAGCTATACTTAGAGAAGTGGATGTAAAGATGAGCTAGTTCACAGTGTGATGGTGACAGCCATCTGATAAGTGACAGCTAACATATTTACAACTGGAACATTTGAGCCAGTTAGAGTCTGGGCACGTTGTCCTTTACCAGCCTTACCGGTGCTCACAGTCAGATGGTGCAAATCTCTTTCCTTTCTCTTCTCGCTTGCTAGAACTAGGCCAGGTGCAGCAAGCATGGAGGATGGTTACTTGTATTTAGTGCGGTACGAGTAGTCTAATGCACATCAGCCAGAACAGTCTCTGGGATTTAGGGTAGCCTGCAAGATCTGAAATCACTATTTGGCACTGTTTCCCTATTCTGCTTTTGACGGAAGAACTAAAATTGGAATTTACATTTAATTAAGAGTTCTTAAAGGGTGTGGGGGGCTTCTTTTTTTTATAGTATGATGAGTAAGGCTGCTCAGCTGTCAAGTCTCATCCTTTTACCCCCCTCCCCCACCACAGAAACGACCTTTGGATGCAGATTTCATTGATCCGCTTATGAACAAAAAGGCTCGAATATCTCACCTGACAAACAGAGTCCCACCAACACTAAATGGCCATTTAAATCCCACCAGTGAGAAATCTCCTACAGGCCTCCTACCGCCCCCTGCAGCTGCTGCCCTCCCCTCGCCCTCACCGCTGCCTTCAACCCACTTGCCTGTCTCCAATCCTCCTCAGACTGTAAACTCCAACTCCAACTCCCCTAGCACTCCAGAAGGCCGGGGGACTCAAGACCTACCTGTCGACAGTTTTAGTCAAAATGGTAGCATCTTTGAGGACCAGCAAGATAAATATACCTCTAGGACTTGTCTGGAAACATTACCCCCTGGCTCAGCTCTTCTCAAGTGTCCAAAGCCTATGGAAGAAAACCACCCAGTGTCTCATAAGAAGTCCAAAAAGAAGTCTAAAAAACACAAGGAAAAGGACCAAATAAAAAAGCATGACATTGCAACGATGGAAGAAAAGGAGGAGGACCTTCAGAGAGAAGAAACTGCCAAGCTGAGGAACTCCAGTCCAAATCCCAGTGAAGGTATTTTATATTGTTTAAAAGAAAAACCAAAATATTTTCCATGTTTCATAAACTGGAAGAGCATGAGTTGGAGATGAAACTCTTTAGAATAATGCTGAATTAATCTTAATATTGTGCATTGTAGTACATTGTTCTCTTCCGCCTTTAGCTCTCCGTACCTCTTTACCAAGTATGAAACATGGCTTCTGGATGTAGATTTATAATGGCATTTTAGAATGACTTTATCATCCTCCAAAGACTCCCCTTTGGCACTTTTTTCTTCTCTGTCATATTGTACAACCTCAGTGTAACAGCTACATGCCATTTTTGACCTGACTTAAACAGATACACAGTAGGCAATAGAAATACCCATTTCCTCCTTTTTGAGAAGCCAGAGATTCTCCTGCTATAATTAATATTATCACAGAAAGATCGTCACATTCTTTGTAAAATAGGCAAGCTACATCATTATCATTTCAATGAGAGTAATTTGCTTCACAAGGTACCTACCTATTACTAGCTTGATAGAGATTAAAGGTATTTTTGTTAGTATACTGACATCCCTTGTTACTCCTTATCTCCCTCATAACTCTGAAGGCCTAAAATCCTGAGGTTTAACTGACCATTTCTGCCAAATGGAAGAAGTTTTCATTATTTTCTCCTGGTGAAATTTGCAGAGGAGAATAAGATAGTTGGTGCGGTCTGGGTGGATTGCATGGCAAAGCATATCTCTTAAACCCTGTAGATGAGTGTAATAGTAGATGATAACCCAAGTGTAAGTTCTCCCCCCCCCCTTACACTACTCTTTGTACTTGAATTTGTCAAGTCAGGATAAACCATGAGGTAAAATTTCATGTTTAGATTTAATAAGCCACATTTCCTGAGCACCCTCTTGATAGAAGATGTCATTCTGTACACGGCAGTGGGACCAGGTTAGCGGGAAAACTGCTCGTAACACCCTCTCCTTTCCACATTTCCACCCTTAGAGGCTGATTTGGAGCCATTCTAGTACCAGTGGATCCCAGTGTGCTGATCCACAGGAACTTGTATGCTCTCAGGGTTAGAGACCTGGATAACAGGCCTAGTTAGTGTCTTTAAATCCTTTTGCGGTATGTAGGACAACTGTCCGGAGCCAAGTGTGGTCTTCACAAGTGGAGGACAGATCCAGACCCTCATCCTCTGTATCCGTTAGAACTGCCCTGCCAGCTATGGCAGGAAGAGGAGGAATCTGTACCTGATGCTCTTCCTTGAAGACTCGGGCTCTTGTGGCCATGCCTGAGTCAAATTTATATAAGTGAACAATATTACACTGAGTCTGTGTAATTTATTTAGTGTATTTTATCTTTCAGAAGATTGAGAAATTGTCAGATATTCACATTTTTTTATATTGAACATATGTTTTGCCAGCAAATCAGAGTTTGAGTTAAGTGTATGTTGATTAAAAAAAATTAAAAATAAAAAACTTAATAAAATGTTTAAACATAGCCCTTATAAGTTGTGTGTTAAACAGTGTAATACTGAGAATTTACTCACTTTTAACAGCATAGCCATGAGTAACTACAACAGTTATTACTGTTTTCTCTAAAATCTGCCTACCACTATGAGAAACAAAGGTAAGAGGGGAATGAATTTACATTCACTAATGCCTTGTTGTGATCTGCTGGGAAACCTCCTATCCAGTCAACTTTCCAGCTACAGAAAGGGCAGCAGCAAAAATACAGTGACCCAAACAGGCTGCTACCTGACTTTATTATTTCTTCTGCCTTGTTTGAATCTCATGAAA
The DNA here is from genome assembly GCA_030556225.1 of Cricetiscus sungorus. Lineage (NCBI taxonomy): Eukaryota > Metazoa > Chordata > Mammalia > Rodentia > Cricetidae > Cricetiscus > Cricetiscus sungorus. The sequence continues at coordinate 38,531,268 of JANBXA010000398.1, forward strand.
AGTAGATGTTACTGTAAAATTAGTATCCCATTGGCTGGCTACATGTGCCACCACAGTCTTTGAATTACAAGGCAGATACCATACTGTTGGAAGAATCAGAGCTTGACCTTGGCTTAAGATGGAATTCCTTTACTGTGCAGACATTGCAGTAGCCAGGGTGAGTTAAATACCTGGCGTCAGCTCCGCTGGCACTGGGCACAGCCTCCATTGTTTGTGTTCCATTGTGTTCCTTGCTTGTTGTTGCTTTTTGAAGTGGAAGAAAAGAATTTGAGGAAAAGGTTCCACATGTTTCTAATCTATTTTAAAGTAAGAGGTATTTGATAACTATACTCGTTGATGAACGCTCTGATTTTTTTCTTTTCCCCCTTCATAGGAGTTAAAGAAGATTGCACTGCCTCCATGGAGCCTTCTTCGACAATTGAACTCCCAGATTATTTGGTGTAAGTTTTCCATCTGCCAATGGAAAAAGCTGTTTAATTTTAGAAAGTTTGCAAATTCTTTTCCCATAATTTGCAAATCAAAAAAGTAAGAAATTCCAAAAATAGAGTCCTGAAGCCACCTCTGCATTTGAAAGGATGCCATTAAGCCTGCAGTCCCCAATCCACTGGAGCAGGTTGTGCCTGCCCTGCTCAGAGCAGTGTTCCATGGTTTTTAAGTATAGAGAAGCTTGTCTTGGTTCCAGGATCAAGCTGAGCATAATAGCCTTTAAAGCTGACAGTGTGCAGCCCCTAGAGGGGCCCAGAGGGCTGCAGAGTGCTTGAACCTCTGCACTGAACATTACAGAGCAGGCATAGCTTCATTTTTTATGTAAACAGCGGTCTATTCTCAAATTAATTTTAAGAAGAAAAAAATAGTAAAGTTAGATCATTTCACTTTTGTACCAGGTAATATGTTTTTCTTGAGACAACAAGTTGGTAAATGCTGAGCTGGGAATGTTTTTTGTAACCTACTTATCACAGAAATTATAACTTGGACATGTAATTCTAGCTTTATCATACAATAAAAGGCTTCTGTAAGAAGAAAATAATTAAGTTGCAGGTGCCTGGAAAAGTGAAATATGGAAGAGCAAAAAGCTCTGATAGCAGATAGCTTTCAAAATGAAACAAATTTGCAAAGTAGGTACAACATGGAACATGAAGATATAATCTGAGCTGTCTGCACATTTTTTTCTGTTAGTGCCATCTTATAGTGGGGAGAGTGAGATGCTCGCTGCTTTTAACCTTGCTTCTTGCAAAAGAGAGACCAGTTCAGATTTACAGAGCTGTCACTTCTGCTTTAACATTGCTGTGGAAACTATAGTTGCTGGAGAATGAGAAAGCATGATGCTAATTATCACCCCTCAGCTAACAGGAGCCAGAGGAGCCTCCCTAAGTACTCTGCTGTCTGAGATAGTGTAGCAACCTCCACAAGAGAGCAGCCAGCCATTCAAGACAGCCCCACACACCCATTGCTGAGAGCTTCCACCCCTTCACCCACCTGCTGCTCCTTAGACTTGGAAAAGTTGAGCCCTGAAGTAGCACACCATTCTCCTGTGATATATTTTAAGTATTTTTATTAATAGAGATATATATATATATAAAATAGTGTATCCTAAAACTTGTGCCTTGGCTTTAAAGCTTTCACCGTGTTTGCCGACCTAACTAGCTGACTATATTTAAGAAGTGTTTGGGTTAGTCCTAATGTGTTAATGTAGTCTTTCAGCAGAAAACTGTCACTAAGAAGTGACCTCTGCCTCAGCAAATCCTTATGCATTGTCACATTTCTAAGGCTTTTGTATGCTTAATTTGCTTTAATAAAAGCAATATATTTCACCCACACTAAAAATGAAGTTTTAACCAACCAATACAACTATTTTCTAGAAGTAACAAGAACATTTCCAAAACAGAGCTTACATTTCCTCATGAGAAAACTAAAGAAACTCATTAAGAGACCTCCACGATCAGCCTTTGAATAATTCATATGTAACCCCAGTATTACTAATTTTTATATACTGAGTGCTTTTCTTGCTTACAGTGTGTTTACCTGTATTTGTACATTTTTACTCTGCTGCCTCTTTAAAAACTAACTGCAAAGTCATAAGACTTTGTTTAAAATATCGGTTGTTAAAATGCCAGTATCAAACAGCAACACAATTATTGACCTAGTTGGCATTTTTTCCTTAACAAAATTATTAAATAAAATACTAAAAGTCAGATTTTTAGAAAGTGAAATAAATGCACTACACAATGACTCAAACCTGAGTTTCAGTTTATTCTTTTTCTATACATGCTTATTCCCAGGAACCTCATGGACCGTCGGGGCTTCCTCCAGCGTGCTGTAAGGTAGCATGTCTGGGGAGGGCGGCTCCCATGTGGCTGGCAGTGTTCCTTTTGCAGCTGAGGCCAGCAGGGCAGCTTAAATAGGCACACTACTCCTGTCTCAGTTACTCATGGAAGACCCAACCTCCACACTGTCTTAACTCAGCAGAAATAAAAACATTAATGAGGACACTGAGTTTGCACACTGCATCACTTTTCTCACTTTCCCAGGAAGGCATCTGTGATCCAGCAACTTAAATAAAACCGGTAGGATTATAGAAAACCATCTGGAGAGGCCCAGTTCCAAGACATTACCAACGTAAGGCCCAAGTGTGCACCTAGGATGCATCCTGCAGCTCCCACCAGCTGCCTAGTCTCAGTTTTTACCCAAAGTAACAAAGGAAATTGGACCTTCCATGGCAGAAAAACAGGGAGGGGGTCAACTGTGAACTGATGATACTGCTCGTTTTACTGTTAAAATGAGCTTATAACTGATTTACTGCAGAATCGCCTGGCATGTTATAAAAGTGGCCTTCACTTATAAGGTTCTCAGGACTAGTCACAGATTTGTGGCATTCTGTTAAGACAGTAAATTAGACTAAGCAGCGCATTGCTGGACTTCTATTGTATAACTTTGTGTTGGAAAGTTCTGGAGGAATCCTCTGCGTGTGGCAATGCATACTTGTAATCTTAGCACTCATAAAGTAGAGATAGGAAGATGGTAATTTCAAGCCCAGCCCTAACTACATGGTAAATAGAGGCCAGCCTGGGCAATGACTCTTCTCTCTCAAAACCCAAAAGGAAGGTCTAGAGAGGTGGCTCGGTGGTTAAGAGCATTTACTGCTCTTTAAGAAGACTAAGGTTCAGTTCTCAGCATCCATAGTAAGTGGCTTATAGCTGCTATGAGTCCAGTTGAAGAGGATCCAGTGCCCTATTCTAGATTCCATGGGGCATAAGGCACCTACGTGTACACACAGGCAGGCACCTACGTGTACACATATTAAATCAGTCTTTCTTTATCCAAAAGTGGGGAGAAATATAAAACTACAGAAACTTTCTTTGGTAGAGGGCCTCACTCACTGTCAAAAACAAAAAATCTTCTTAATTTGTGTAGTTAGAAATGTCAGGGAGGAAGTGGAGAGAGCACACTGGAAGGCTTTTGTGGACGTTTCTGCTTGTTACAGGTCTAAAAGACACCTCCTCTCACAGAGCAGGAGGTCCTAAGCCTCCTTGAGTTTTCACTTGAGTGCTTAGTGGCTGTGTGGCATTCTCCTGTTGTCATGTTACCCATCAAGTATTTGTGTCTTGAGATGACTGCTAACAGATGGCTTGGTCTCCTCCACTCCATTGTTTGGGGAAAGGCTCTAGAAGCAAGTCTGGAAGAACACTTTTCATTTTATGTGGTTCCCTTTGAATTCCATTGCCACTGAGATCTTTTCCACATCCATTCTCTGTGAACACTCTTGCGGCCTGCTATCTGAGTAACCTGGCAAGAAACCAGAGACAGTGACATTCAGTTCCTGGAGACACATGTGTGGGTGGTATCTCAGACTCATGCCACCAAGCTTATTGTTTCTCTCCACTTATCCTATTTCTCTCTCTTTTATTATTAGAAAATATATTGCTATTGTCTCCTATGAGCAACGCCAGAATTACAAGGATGACTTCAACGCTGAGTATGATGAATACAGAGCTTTGCATGCCAGGATGGAGACTGTAGCCAGGAGATTTATTAAACTGGATGCACAGCGGAAACGCCTTTCTCCGGGTTCAAAAGAGTACCAGGTAGATGGACATGTTCTTAGATGGGCTAACTTTCATTTCTTACCTCTCCTACTAGCCATCCCACTAGCCTTATCGCAAGCAGACCTGCCTCCCTACTGCTTTAGGAAACAAATGTACTTGAAATTATTCTTTAAAAAGTGAGGGGATAGGGGTATTCCACTACAATATATAATGTATTGTGAAACATACAAAACACAACTAAGTAGGGTGAATTTTCTGCAAATTGTAAGAGACACCAATGTGTTACATTCTAGTAACTTAAACCATTATAGTGACTCCTGGCCTCATTAAATTTAGAAGAAATCTAAAAAAAGTATTGAATAATTAAATATAGTACTGCATCTTGCTTTTAAGGATAGTATCAAACTACCCATATTGTTTTGTACATTGATTTTTTTTCACTAGTATAATGCTCCATTAACAATTTTTACATCATCCCAGAAAGCAGTTGTGTTTGTTGGTATTTGGTATCCCTTGTATAGCCCTAAGGGCATTCCCATAGTGTGGGTTGTCTTTTGCTGGACAGAGCTGCTAGCCTTGTATCTGTCTGCATCATAAGCTCAGGCAGGTAGACCTGCAGAACTTGTAGAATTTCTGAGTCATTTTGCATTTGCTATTTTGATAGCTGCTGATGAGTGTTACAGCAGGTTGTTGGTGATGTTTGTTTGTTTGTTCTTTTGTTTCTGTCAAATTGCCTTCCATAAAAATGTCCCAAGTTACATCTCCTCATTGATATTTTCCACACCTCGCCAGATGCCTGTTAGGTACTGTATTGCCCACCACCACCACCACTCCTTCTCTTCTCATTCTAATTTTTAATTTTGCAGAATGTTCATGAAGAAGTCTTACAAGAATATCAGAAGATCAAGCAGGTGGGTATCAGCACAGTGCCGTCTGGCTTGCAGTGAGAAGCACTGTAGATTCTGTGACCTAATTCCTCACTGTTTTCTTTATCTGCAGTCCAGTCCCAATTACCATGAAGAAAAATACAGATGCGAGTATCTTCATAACAAGCTGGCTCACATCAAAAGACTAATAGGTGAATTTGACCAACAGCAAGCAGAGTCATGGCACTAGAACTCTGCTTGGACCAGAAGATGTGAATAAAACTTAAACTTATTTATTTAAAATTCCAGATGAGTTGCTTTAGATTCTAAAAGATGAAACTTTGCTTGTTGGAAGTTTCAGTATTAGTAAACTTGAGTTACTTTTTTTTTCTCTCTCTCTCTCTCTCTATTCTACTTTGCTTCCCTGAATTTTGAAGCTGCTTTCTTTTTCTGGACCTCCCCGCACCCCCAAACTTGTTTGTTAATAGAAGCAGTTTTTTAAATATTGGGAGTCCAGTGTCTATACTTCAAATCAAAATTTTTCCTTGAAAACTTGTGTTTGTCATTAGAGATGATTTTTCTTTTAGGTATCAGGGATGCAATGTCCACACTTAAGAGTTGCTTGTGTTTAAAAACAAAACAGTAATGTGCAAAGTGAAATGCTTTTCATAAGCCTATTTTCTGATCTTTCTTAATGCAAACTCTTTGCCTTAAATGGTAGAATATTTAGACATTTGCACAAAATTTAAAAAAAAATCAAAACATTGTTTTGGAGGGTTGAAAAATAGAAAGTTGTGCGAATATGTGTGTAGTTTTTCTATGCACATACATACTTACACACACACACACACACACACACACACACACACACACACACACACACACACAAAGGGCTGACTGGCTCTAGAGTGTTAAACCTGCCCTACAAGTTAAACCCCCCATTGCAATGGCTGCCTTAAGGTGTTTGCTAGTTGTGTACATTGTGTGGTTTAATAGCTACACTGCTTCCCTGTGCTGACAGCAAGGGAAGCACACTGTGGCCTACCAGCGTCAGAGTGTGTGGGTGTGTTTGTGTGTGTGTGTGTGTGTGTGTTTGCGTGTTTGCGTTTAGCTTGTGTATCTGCAGAACTGATGTGGATGTGAGCTGCAGGAAGGTAAAAAGCTGCTACTCAGTAGGCCGGACGCTCAGGTTAAACAACTGATGAGTGTTACAGCAGGTGGTTGGTGATGTTTGTTTGTTCGCTCATTTGTTTCTGTCAAATTGCTACTTCTACTGTGGAAGACAAAAGCATTTCCATTTCAACAGTTTGTCAGCTTTATTAATGTTGGGCAAAAAATTGATATGTTATAAAAATGAAATAGATCTATAGTTTTGGGGAATATAATAAAATTAAATGTGTAGGTAACCTATTTATATACTGCTATAAAGTATTTTTTGAAGAGAGATATGCAAAGAAGCTATTACCTACATCAGATGTATATTTAAAGATTTTTTTTCATCCTGGATACCAGGAATATAAAAAAGAAAAGTAGATATATTTAACCATAACATACTGTGATTCATCAAACAGCACAAACTTTCATTTCATGGAGTTTATCTGTTAATGTTGATTTAAACTATCTCTTGTCTTATCATGTGGGAACATTAAGTTATGTGGTCAAAATATAAGGATTTTGAACTAATGTTGATTCAGGTTGTGTTGTCTTGTATCGTCTTTTCAAAGTGCTGCCGGTTGAAAAGGGAAGCATTATGTTTACAAATCTGTTTTGAAATGTTTGCCAAAATTTTGGTAGTATCTTTAATAAAGATGTTTGTCTCCAGCATCCAAACAAAAGTGAACTTTGTCGTGTGTTACTGCAAACTAAAAACTGTTAGTATTGAGGTAATGCAACAGAGTATGTTGATTAACTCTCTTCACTTTAACTGGAAAGGTTGACTAATGTTATTAGAAATGCAGAGGCCTTCTAACCACTGAAACAAGATCCATTCTAGTCTGCAATTCACACATCATTACACACATTTCATTTATATATACCATGGTCCTTCTAGAGAATTCCATTGAGATCCCTGGTGCTCATTTACTTTGGTATCGTTACAATCATTATTAAATGGAAGTTTAAAAAGAAAAGAAGCTTAGTTGTGGGCTAAATTGAGCCTCACATTATCACAGTAGAGTCTCCTGAGGGACATGCAGAGTCTATAGGTAGTGACCAGTGGGCCTACTCTAGTGACATGTTGGCCTTTCAGTCAAAGATTGTTGCTGTTATTTGATATTAGCAATGTTTCTCAAAAGTGGGCTTCTTAAATGGTTTACATTACCCACACTAGAGTCTCTTGGTAGGGTCTAGGGATCTGCATTTTCACAAGGTTTCTGCAGTGATACTGGAAGGCAGATGTGTAATGTTATTCCATTGGCTTGGGTGTGGCTCTAAATTTTATGTCCCAAATCTTGAAATTTTGAGCTTACAGACTCCATCTTTAGCAGATACCCAGTTTAGATGAGGCATAAGATTACCCCAGCTGAATCTGTACTCTAGTTTCTAAATGTCTTCTGAGGAAATAGTGCATTAAAAACGCAACTACTGTGCCAGTGGTGACTCTGGTTAAGTTTACAAGGATACTCAAAGGTAAATGAGAGCCCTGAAGTCATTTTGTCAGCAGCCCTGTACCGTCAGGCATCTAACTTTGTGTTTACCTCTTGTCCTCAGCCCTAAAGTAAAGCTAATGGTGAAAGTTTCATTACATAAAACTGTTGAGAATTCAACCAAAAGTGACCACCTAAATTAGTCATTGAATATGGTAATGTTTGTGGAAAAATTGCTTCCCATTTTGGCTGACTGCAAAGGGGGCAAGGCAGAGATGGGCCTGAAGTTCCGAGGTAGAATGTTTGGGGTTCGTTGACACCTGTTCTTCTGGTTTTAATATTCAGGTTTACAGGGGGACAACAGTGGCTGCAGGTGGCTCTTGACATTTTATGATTGCCTAATTCTCAAGTTGAGACTCAGATACAATGGCATCTTCAACTTCTGTGTGCCTGATTCAACTGGCCCACCAGGCTGGTTTTTCCTACTATGATTAGATTATTAGTACAACATGGGAACTTGCATGTGGACACTAAGTCCTCCCTGTCTAGGTCTATGAAATACAGAAGAGAGCTTCCTGAAGATGAGCCCACATAATTGATTAGCTGGCATGTTTGATTAGCCAGCCTAGGACTTCTTGCCTGTCCTTCACAGTTGATTTCCCCAGTGGGTTTACAGCTAATTGTAGTGTTACGTGGTTGCCCTACTCTGCCTGACCACTCTCACTTCCTACTGTCCGGTACTAATGGTTCATCCCATCCCAAGGCCGTGGTAAATAAACATTGCAGCTCTAGCTCTATACTGCACTTCCTCACTCTGCTGAGTCCTCATCCTGATGCTCTGTTTGACCTTCCACACTGATACATGTTCTCTTGATTCTGTGTTTCTCCTTCATGTCTCTTGTCACAATGACAAGAATACTAGTTGTATTCTTAAGTTCCAACACAATGGAGACTGTCTTGTTTCTTCTAAAATCCTCAGCCTCCTCTGGCTTAGGGCCTGGCATAGAGACGGTGCTTGCTAATGTGCATTGGAAGAATGAGCAAGGCAGACTCTTCACGGAGGTCATATTTAGCATTAAAGTGGAAAGGATATGGATTGGTGCCAAGAGTGAACTGGGTCAGTCAGTGGCCGTGCCCTGCCACTCCCTTCACAAAGCCGGGATGTAGGCAGCGGTTACAGTGGCAGGTTGCTGCCTGTGGCACTTCCCTTTTGCTGTGATTAACTGGATAGTTCCAAAGGGGGCATCTCTTTCCAGTATCGGCATTCATACCTCTAGTTTCTTCTGTAATCTAAAATGGTTTTGGACTATTTTTTCATTGGACACACCTTGCATGTAGGTTCTGATTTCATTTTCTGATTAAATTATTTTTTACATAGTTATATGTGTGTGCACATGTGTATGTGCACCCACAGGTGCACACGTAGCAGTCACAGGACAACTTTGAAGAGTCATTTCTCTCCTTTGATTATGTGGGTTCCAGACATTGAACTTAGGTCATCAGGCTTGGCAACTAGCACCTTAACCTGCTGAGCTGTTTATCCGGCCCAATAGCTTTTCTCGGGAGCTTTCTCTCGTTTCTCAAGGACGTGGTAGAAGATAACAGTCTAAAATTGCTATACCAATTTTCCAGCATAATCACAGCATCTCTAGAGATGTTTCTCTAAATTCAACACATGCTTTTGTTGACATTTATTTTGTGTTTAGCGCTTGCTGAGCCTCCCAGGTGGTAGACATTCTGAGGATAATAGAAGGACTCTGGTGTTTCTGTAAGGGGTAAGATAGTGGAGCCCACCAGCCACATTCACCATAAACTGCCTTCATTTTATAATTGATAAAGCTTGGTGACAGCATGTGACAGAGCAAGATGAGGCCCCTGGTAGGGGAGCAGCCACTGCTAGAAACTGACACAGAGATAGGAGGTAGTAAAATGCCAGATGAGCACAGGCATTGACTACAGCAGAGTGTGGGGTTAAGGTAAACGGGGTGGCTTAGAGTCCAGGCTCTGCAGCCCCCAAGCCACATTGTGATCAAGTGAAAAGGGCAGTCTGTCCTCAGCCTGTGAATGGAATACCTTGGGGGATGTTATGGTAATATATATATAGAAGTGTACCTGGAACCTAGTAAATTTTCTCTGTGTTTTATTGAGTATTTGAGAATTATTCCTTTCCATCATTTATTTGTATGTGTAAAGCCTACAGCAGTTTCAATGCACAACCCCATTGAATTCATTCAAAGATTGTCGTGATGGTAACTGAGCTCTATGGTAGACACATACAATGCAGAGTTTTTTAAAGGCTCTGATCCTAATTTTCAAGTACCACATTGACTTAGCACCATTGCTACCAGTAACTTACATGTAGTGTTGATGTGTATTTGCTCCAAACTTGAGTGAAATGGAATCTTTTCCAGTTATCTTTATAAAGGGCAGGGTTGTGGTTTTTTCTATTTTAAAGCCATACTTTAGGTATAGAAATCCAATTTACATATTAAATGACTAACTGGAATGCTTTTATTTACTTTTAAGTAATGTTTTTTTTAAGACCAGACTGGCTTTGAACTAAGAGATTCTCCTGCCTCTGCCTCCTGAGAGCTGGGACTAAAGGCATGATCCACCACTGCCCAGTTTAAGTAGAATTTTTAAGTCACTTTTTCGAGGCTAGAGAGATTACTCAGAAGTTAAGAGCACTTGCTGTTCTTGTAGAGGTCCCCAGGTCAGGAGGCTCACAATTGCATGAAACTCCAGAGAGGCAAGCATCCTTTTTTGGTCTCTATGAGTACATACTGTGCTACACAGGCATACACACAGGCACTCACATGCACACATAATTTTTTTAACATAACATTTTCTGCCTGACTTGTTGGGTCTCATTCTCATTGTACTAATGGTCAAAAAGAATTCCCAACTTCCACAAAGAGGACAAAGATTAAAAGAGCCTTTTATTTGTAAGCATAGCGCTTTCTTACCACCTCCCTGTAGAGGGTCCTTGAGAGGGTTCATCACAGGTAAAACGCTTTCTGCTGGGAAAACAACTCTGTACATATAGGCTCCTCCTCTCAAGAGCAGAGTTCATTTAAATCAGACTTGCCTAAGGAGAATAGAGAGGGTCTCCAGGGGTCTTATGAACACCTGAGCTATAGACTCTGCAGCCAAGAACAGCTGTAAGGGACACTAGGGACTGCTGGCACACTACCCTAACATCCACCCTCTCCCTTCCCTTCTCTGCTGTTGATAAGCCTCTATTGGTGTAGGAGCCAATTACCACCTCCCACCTGCTCCTGCCTTCTCTGGCTTGAACAACCCTGTCCCTCCACTCTGTTCGTATGCATATCTTAACATTAGTGATTTGACTTTGACTAAAGATAAAAGCCACCAGCTCAGACACAGGGACTACAAAGCAGCACAGCAAAAGCTCCGTGGCAGTTGAAAGACTTTGTTGGCCTACATCTTGCTGTGAATCTCAATTCTGGAATTGCCAACATGTGACCCAGTCAATTTGCCTCCACTCTGAACTCGCTGGCAACTTAGAGTACCACAATTTGTGATGGATTGGCAAAGACTCCTGCCTGAAGTAGAGTGACTGACTACTGCTGTCTTAAAGCAGCATCACTGTTCTCACGTGTGCCCCTGTACTCTGCCTTCAGACATGAAGTTGTGGCCGGTCCCATAATTACTCCAGAACAGCTACTCAGTCTCATAGTATAAATCCAGTCTTGTAGAATGGCCAAAACTCTACAGTGAATTTTAAATTAGAACCTCTCCCCTTTTCCAAATCCATCTTGCTTTAGGCTAACAGACACGCACTTTTTGCCATCCCCTCTCCTCTTACTGTTCAGCTTGCAGCAGCGTGAAAGGAAGGAGCAGGCAGGTGGGGGCTATGGGGCAAGAGAGGTCTTGGATGGCACCTTTGAAATTGGCCTTGGTTTCCTCCTGAGGCCTGACAAATTCTTTGGCACCTCAGATCTTTCTATAGCCTCTGGCTGCTGGCCAAGTCCTTCCTTTGGCCAGCCTTGGCAGTCCCCATTTCCTCCTACCTCAGCCCCTACATCTTCCTCTCATAGGATACCTTTGGTTTTTGGGGGGCAGGAAACTAGACATGTAGGACACTTTGGCCCTCAACGGGATGCAGCAACTTCCCAGATGCATCCCTACTGTGCTATAGGGATACATGAATCACATGGCAACTTGAGAGTTCCTCATACAGTCATCCTAAGAGGCTATCGTGAAGCTGTTCCACTAGCCTGTGGTAAGAAAGAGCATGCCTTCCGCTCTCTGTGGAGACTTTAAGAAGTCTTTAGCACTAGCTGACTTTTCACCACCTGTTCCCAGCACCAATGAGAGGAACCAGAAGCCAGGGGGAAGGATATACCCAGTGCAAAGTCCGCTAAACAGTTCAGGCTCTGACTGCTATTTTGGAGTCAGACAGAGATAGATGGTGGCAACTGTCTTGGGACAGCAACAGAAACTGTCAGGAAGTCCTCTGGTAAGCATTGCTGCATGCTTTTGGTGCCCTTCGGTTTTGTGTTTGGGAACAGGAAAACACCACTGCACAAGACAAATAGGAAGTATGCAAAACGATTGCAACTGTAGTAAATGGGACACAATAGGTTTGGCTTTGGGAATGAGTAATAAGGGGACATAGCCGTGAGGAAGCAAGCAGGCCTCACCTCACAAAGGAAGCAGCAGGAAGCTTGAGAGAATCAGGGAGAGAGACCACTTGGAAAAGCCAATGTCTCTTTATCCTGTTCTCTCCACTAGTGAATGCCAAGGCAGGTCTTTGCCTCTTGCTATTGAGTTTGTCCTTCAATGCCTGCTTCACCTTTTATTCATCGTTTCTGGGGAGGTAAAGCTAGACACATGAATGCTCCTCTCCTGAGGGCCACGCCCTTCTGTTTCTGGCCTGATCAGAGGCATTTTGGTGCTCAAGATTCTTATCAGGCAGCCGTCTCGTGTCGCTAATATCTGTAGAGGCAAGTTTCCAAAATGGGCTGATATTTTAATGGGTCAATGAACCTCAGCTGGCCCAAGAGGCTTCACATAGCAAGATGTGGACAGCTGGAGACTCTCTTTCCCAGGGATAGTCAAGATGCCTCTTCCACGAAGTGAGAGCCTGCTGCATAATGAGTACACAGAACAGCCAGATCTGCTGCCGCCTTCTCTGGATAGACACTTCTGGAGCTAGAGCAAGAAATCTAGGCCACGCAGAAAAAGAGAATGCCTGTACTATTAAAAATCTCTGCTGTCAGTAGCTGGGCCATCTGTGTGATTATGTTATTGCTGGGCAGACAGGAAACAAGTAACCAAGCAAGAAGAACATGCAAAGGGGCTAGGGAAATGGCGGTGTTCCTTGGCCACTTGGCAACACTCCTCAAATGGGCCCCAAAGGGCCACGCTAGATGGATAACAAGCAAGAATACAGGCCGGGTGTCTCTGTTAGACCCCGATTCCTGTCAGCCTGCTTTCAGAGTTTGTCCTCTGGCTTGGCGCCAGTCCCCCAAGGCAGGACCCACTAACCTCTCTCTCACAGGCCACCAACATTCATTCTTCCTCCATAAAGTTTAGATTTTACCAAGGAAAACTGAAGTGAACCTTTTTGGCGGGAGGTAAAAATCTCTGCCACCCTGCCTGCCTTCGCTGACCCCCATTCTCCTCACTGCTGTGTCCTCCCTGAGGGTAAAACACCTGCCTCCCGTGGAAATGTAGCCTTCTGCACCACAGTCCTTCACAAGGCCATTCCACGGGTCACTGATAGCCCTCCAGGACTCCTGCTAGTGCAGTTATGACTTACACCTCCCACACCCCACCCTGCTGTGCCCTGCCTGGAAAAAAGAGGCCATCCACCATGGCCAGGCTAATGTTCCACCTATTAGTGACAAGGATGGTCACTGCTGCTGGTATTTGCAGTGTTGTATATGGAAGCCCTTCAGCCCTGAGCAGGACTAACTGCACTGTTGTTCCTTTGTCTTGACCTGTGCTGTGTGCATGAGGCAACTGATTTTCATTCTCAAATAATTGGCATGCTCTTCTCACCCCGCAGCTGTAGTCCATGATTCTTCATTTTGTTAAGTTTATGACTTGGCAGCATTCATTGTTAGCTATTCAAAACCCTATGGAGGAGATTAAAGATACATAGTTTTTATATAATTTTTAAAAAAGAAACAGTTTGTGGACTTCTTTGTGTTTCCTTTCTCTGAAAAGAAAAAGGAGACATTGGATCACAGAGAAACTCCAGGCCGGTCAGTTGCACCATTTCCTGTGTCTTGTAAGGTCTGGCATGGTGCTGACCTAAAATTTGCAATGGCTGTGTGTGATAATGATTACAAGAGTATTCCAGAAATTTCCTCCTTGTCATTATGAGCGTTCTCCACAAATGTCTGGGTACTTACAAATACACAGCTGTGGCTATGTATTTCACATCTATTATCCCATGCAGTTTCTGAGCTCTGGGACTCTAGAAACAGCTTAGCTGGGTGGCTCCAGCTTAATGTCCCTATTGGCTGAAGCTGCAGTTGTGTCAGGCCTTGGCCTATCCAGACAGTCTGCTGTCACCATGTGTAGCTGTGCCTAGGCTAAGAAAGTGCCCTCATATGAAAAGAAAAGGGACAGACAGAGAACCCAAGAAGAAAGCCAGCAGTTTCTAACCTGATACCTGAGGTACAGACTGCTGTTAGATAACACGCCAAACATTTCCCCACTGGGGCGGTAGGAGCCTTTCAGCCATCTCTTCTTTGGGACTAGGATGGCAGCCCTATGCCCACATGTTTTGTTTTGTTTTTTAATTAAGAAGTAAATAGAACTGAACTCTTATTTCTGAAGAAAGGAGGAGGCTGTGGACTGAATGTCATACAGCAGTCTATAATACACCCAGCCGGGGTCTTGCCTCTGGCAGCCTACCCCAGACCAAGGGGGAGAAAACACTACAGGTAATCAACTATGAGAAGTATGATGGCATGCCTCTCAGACTCCTATCTTAGTGGAAAGAATCATTCATCTATTAAAACGTGACACATTTACCTTATGGCAACAGAGAAAGAGAGAGAGAGAGTATAATCACTGCCTTCAAAGGGCCTACAATCCAAAAGTCAGTGCCAAGCAAAAACACCTCCCAGGTATCAAAAGCAAATGCCGAGGTAAAGCTTGTGCTAGAAACCAAATAATGAGGTTAGAGGTCTATCAGCTCAGAGTATCACATGACAGCAAAAGCAGACCAGGGTAAAAAGGTCAGGTTTGGACAACAGGTCCTGAGTGTCTCCCAGCAACTTGGCCAGGACTGGGACAGGAAATGAGCTAACAGAGAACTCTTAAGCAAAGCAGTTTGACCTGATTGTCTTCCTAACTCCCAGCCCATGACTTAATGGCGATCGAGAATAAAATGGAAACATGCCCTTTGCCTTCTTTACTCTGTTGATAGAAATGTGCTCTGGACTGGATCTGACCCAAAAACTTCCTCCCTAGAACTAGCTTTCACAGTATGGGAAGCTTGTGTGCAATCTGCTTGGGGAGGAGGACAATCAGTCCTGCCAGCCGTGATGCCCATGAACCACAATACCCTGAAGGTACAATAGTAGGACTTATATCTTGGAGGTGACCAAGAGCCACGAATTTGACGTAAGGCGTGCTCAACAGGAGGGAAATCATTATGGTGATGGAAACCTGGCCAACTATCCAGAGCTAATGAGAGCATGAACCTTAAAGAGCCTGGCGCTACTTTAGTAAACTAGTGTAATTCTCAACTGCACTCTGAATATATAACCCTACACCCACAGACAAGTCTACCTTTTCCAAAGGGTCTTCATCAAAAAAGCTTTCTTTGCAGCAGACACCACAACTGCTCAAGTGCAGAGATGTACCAGCCCCAGCTAATACATCTACAACACAACCCCACATCTAAAGCCCAAGAAACATCACAGAAGACGGAAAGGTTGTAAGAGCCAGAGAACCAAGAAGTCTGCTCCATGATTGTGTCTCCTAGAAATGACATGGAAGGTATACCCATGTTACCTCGACAATATGGATGCCTAAGTAGACTTGAACAATGACACATGCTTACATGGAAGGCAGAACTCTCATAGTGGGCCCCACCCCTAAACAGAATTACAGGTAACTAATGAGAAAGAACAAATCCCAGGATGAGTCCCCTAATGCTAAATGGTTAACCCTGAAATCAGACACATACATAAACAGACCTCCCAGCAGGTGGTAGTTTTAGTTTTATGCACATATATGTAACAAAAAAGGGGTCATGAACTTGAAAGGGATCAAAGCAAGGAAAATGGAAAATTATGTGATTATACTTGAAATTTTTAAAAATTTGCAAAAAAATAATTTGGATAAGGAAAAAGACTAGCCAACATAATCTTTAAAAATTAGGTTGGGTAGGATGTGATGGTGCATGCCTTTAATCCCAGCACTGGGGAGACAAAAGCAGGTGGATCTCTGAGTTTGAAGCCATCCAGACCTACATCAAGAGACCCTGTCTCAAACAAACAAGCAAAAGAAAAGAATTAGAACAAACAGAAAAGGAGAAATTCACTGTGTAAAAACCCAAAAAGTATACACTGGACATAGTAAGAGTAGAAATTCCCCATTCCAATGCACCAGAATCGGGTTTTAGAAGTTCCTACAAGAATACACATATCCATGATTTTTTTTTGTATTGTCCAATAGTATATCAAATGTACGTTTTTACTTAACAACAAAGCCTGAAAATTATTCTGTAATATTCCTCTGTGACCTGCAAACTTTTTCATGATTTATAGCCTATTGCAATATTACAATCACTCCTGATATTTAGATTATTTAGTCCTAGTTATGAAAATCTGGAATTCTCAGCAACAATATTAAGAGGATTCTCATGTTATCTAAGTGTTTCACATTTAACAACTGGCTCCTTCGTCCAGTCTCTGCCCTACTTAGGCTCATCAAAACTCTTAAAAACCTATAATTATGCAAGTTATTTAATGAGTATTCATAATTAAGTTCCAAAATTATTTTTAAAAAACTTAATATTTCATTGTTCATTTCTGGATGTGAGAAATTAAGGTTGTTTCTTGAGTTTGACAACTTTCAGAGGCAGCTATGGCTCCACACTGTGAACTGGGAGGAAGAATCCATTTCCCTACACAGGCTTTGGGTCTCTACACCATACTCCATGACATGTCCACCGTTCATGGTGGTTTTAGGTCAAGGGTTTCCAGTAATGCATGGTTCTTTAACCAAGACTCTGAATGCGTTCATTTTGCTGTGTAGTTAAAATAACCCAAGGCTCTGCCTTTGTGGTCTGCTTCCCTGAAACTGTATTTTAACTCATTACTTACCAAAGTTGTAGTATACCTTCCTCCACCTTTGCTAATTGACCATTTCTGTTGAAAAAGCCCAAGATCAACCTATTCTTTCCCCTCTTCTATGAAGCTTGCTTCTTCTGAGTCATTCACAAAATCCCTGTGTTGTTTCTATTCGCCAGAGCTTACTGGTGTGAGTGTGTGCCTCCTCTTGGTCATCTCCATAGGGTTTAACGCCTGAACCTCTTGTGTGCACAGCTGTATCAGACTTGACTGCAGTGGAGTTCTGATTTTAATATCAGGCATTCTTTCCTGTTTCCTTAGTCTGTTCTCTATCAAAACAACTATAATCCCTAGTTGGCAGGTGGCTGTATGTAACAGCTATCGCCTTCTTTTTACTTAATTTCATTTATTTGGCTCCCTGCTTAAAAGCTATCTCATTCTCTGTACTCTGACCTCCACTCATTGAGTACATTTCCCACAATATCTGTTCTAATGTGATTTTCATTACTCTGATGGCTTCATTATCTTCAATCCTTTTATCACTTTTCCCTACTTTATTTTTCTTTCACTATATTTCTCATATTTTCCCTTCTGTGTTTCATTGAATTTCATTTAGCCCATTAAGAATTAAAGCCCAACTTAAATACCACAAGAGGAAAGGCACTTAAAAACAAATTAAAGATACAATGTACAAACCCAGGTGTGTTCTAGGATTTTCACTCAGAACTCTCTAAATTCCTAGTGCATTCAAGGTAATGGTCAGCTTGAGTTTCCTTTTTACTTATTTGTTTGTTTTCTTTTGAGAATGTAGACAAATATGCAAAAGAAACTCTGGTTTTCTGGAACAGTCTTTCTTTACTAAGAGTTTATTTGGGCTTGCAAGATGGCTCGGTCATTATAGCTGTTTATTGCTAAGCCTGAAGACCCTCCATCAAGGCCCTCTGATGGCCACACAAGCTCTGTGGCACACGTGTCACCTCCCCAATAACTAAATGTAATTTTAAAAAAAATGTAAGAATGTATCCTTCATCCTTGTGGGTATAGAGTATCTTTGCCATCAGTGTTTGGGGGCTTTGTCTTCATTTGAGCTTGCTGTTCATGAGTTGTAAAGGAAAGACATTCTCTTGGTTTGCTACATTGAAACACTATGGAAATGAGTCAGCCATGCAAACTCAGCTGCTGTTTGCAGATTGGCTCTTACTCGAAGTTTTCCACAGTATGTGCCACACTCTCTGACCCTGCAGATGAATGACTACCCAGGCAGGCTGTCAGTCAGTATGGATCATGATGGACACACCAGCTTGGTTTGGTTTGGTTTGCTTGCGGTTTGAATCTGCTCAGCCTGTGCAAAGCTGTCTGCTGTTCTGCTTTTTTATACTCCCATTAACCTTCTAAATAGGATGTCTATTTTCAGAGAAAATAAACATATCTTGCCCAATAACTTCCTGCCATCTGTCTGGCCATGCTTTCCTTCTGTGCAAAACAGAACCAGGTCCCAGGGGAGGCTCTGCCTGCCTCCTGTGTCTGACTGCATCCATGGAGTCCTGGGCCCCTTGTCACCCCTTCCAAGTCTGCAGGTAGGTCTTCGTTCTCACACCCGCCCTCATCTCTATGCAGGTTCACCATATTGGACAGATTATGTGATTTGACATTCAGGTGTTGCCTAGTTTTCTTGTAGACGGGCTTTTTAATCAAATTTTAAATCAAAATTTATTTTAAAAGTCATTGTGGGTGCTGGGGATGTATGTAGTTCAATTGGAGGATCCCTACCAAGCATTTGTGAAACCCTTCATCCAGAGCCCCACAGAAAACTGGAATGACACATACCTGTAATGCCAGCACTCAAAAAGTTCAGGCATGGGGATTGGTAGTTTAAGGACATCTTGACTACATAGCAAGTTTGAGGTCAGTCTGAGCCACATGAGACTGTTTCAAAAAAGAGAAAGAGACAAACAGAGACAGAGGGATGGAGAAACAGAGACAAAGAGACAGAGGGAGCGAGGACAGGTTTGGTATGAGTAAAGTAAACATACTCTATGCTTCCTCCACCTCTTAGGTAGAATAATAATTTTTCTAGGCTTTCCAGCTCATAAAATCCCTGAATTATGATAAATTATCTCCACTCCAAAACATTTATTGAGGAGAGAAATGGATGCAGAGTACTGTGAGGAAAATAATACTTCTGAAGATTAAAAAAAAATGAGTAAGACTTAAGACCTACTTTCAAAGAACACATGGTAACAGCAAGGAGAAAAGTTTACAAGTCACCATAATAAGATGCAGAAAATGGATCAGTGAAGGACCAATCGCCACTATTATGACAGTGAGTGAAGATAATGATAGCAGGATGAATGTATCTATGTAAAGTTAGACAGGGTGACCCCAGTAAGTCAAGGGATTTTAAAAGTCAGAAGAAATCATAAGTGGTATTTACTCATCTTATGTAGTCCTATATAAAGTCATAATTTTATTCATCTCCTTTAGTCCTATATAAGGTCACATAATGATAAGAGGGCAGGTTTGGGGGCCATCTAAACCCCAAACTTGCCTCTCGGGTTATACTATAACCACGTGCCCTTGGTAAAATCACTGGGTATGAGGTAAAAGCACATATTATGGCCAACCTGATTTAAAGATCAAGAAAATAATGCATGTCAAAATCCCTATGTGGCTGGCCAGGGTACATGTCACAGGGGAAAGAGAGTAAGAGGGAGGGAGGAAGGGAAGGAGACAGGGAGGGAAGGAGAGAGGGAGTAAGGGAGGGAGGGAGGGAGAGGAAACTGGGATCAACACGTAAAATTTTTAAATTATATTATTAATAAAAAAAAAAATAAATCCCTATGTGGTACCTGGTTCCACAGATATTTTGTAACTGTTATTAATTTGGGGTTATCATACAAAAAAAATCACTTTTATTGTGGCATTTACACTCGCACACACATGTACATGTCATTAGACTTCAGTCTTATTGCTCCTTCCCACCCCGCCTTTATAACCCCTTCCGCCTTGCTTAGCCATTTGCTCCCTCCAGTGCCCCTTCTGCTTTTGTGTCACTTGGATTGTTACCCTTTCTTTCTCCCTCCCTTTTTGCAGTCCACTTTGTACTCCTGTGTTCTATATACATACATGTACATGTGTATAATTTAAATCAGAGTTCCCTAAGTAAGAGAATAAATCTGATGTTAATCTTTCTGAGTCTGGCTTATTTCGCTTAACATGCCGATCTCCTATTCCGTTCATTTTCCTGCAATGTCATAATTTCACTCTTCCTTTCAACGGAATGTTGAAATGTGTGTATGTTCCAGTTTCTCTTCACCCACTCATCTGTTGCTGGGCATCTAGGCTGATTCCTTGTCTTGGCTACTGTGTCTAGTGCAGCAATAAACACAGATTGCAAGTGCTGTGCTACCTTTAGAATCGTTTGGGCACATGCAGAAGAGTAATATCACTGGATTATCGATAATTATTTTTTTTAAGGAACCTCTGCGGTAATTTCCAAAGTGGCTGCACCAAGTTACATCCCCACCAGCAGTGTAGTAGAATTGTTCTTTGCCTGTATTCCCTGCCAGCATTTGTCATTGGTTTTCTTGGGGACGGGCATTGTGAGTGGGATGAGCTAGGATGTCAGGGCAGTTGTAGTCTGTGTTTTCCCAATGCCTAAGAATGTTGAGCCCTTTTCCAAATATGTATTGGTATTTTTATTTCTGTTTTGAGTACTCTTTTTGGTTCTTTAGTCTACTTATCAATTGGACGACTTGGTGCTTTAAGTGTCTAATTTCTAGAGTCCTGCCTAGAAGTACAGCTGCCAGAAGTACAGCTGCAAAAGGTTTCTCCCACCCTGTCTGTTTCTGCTGATGTTTTCACTGCTCCACAAAGCTTTGTGTTCTCACTCGTCAGTCCTGGGGGTTCTCGGCTGTGCCACTGAACGTCCTTGCCTCTGCCTACATCTTCAAATATTTTGCTTCTGTTTTCCTCAAGCAGTTTTAGAATTTCAAGTCTTACATTATGGTTTTTGATCCATTTTTAATTGATCTTGGGGCAAGGTAAGAAACATAGATCTGGTTTCATCATTTGCCGGTGGATGATGACTTCCCTCACATCGTGTGTAGAAGAGGATATGTTTCTCCCTACCTACGTTTTTAGCACCCTTATCAAACATTAGGTGACTTCGACTTGGATGCTCTCTCTGTGGGTTCTACTGCATTGGTCTGTATGTTTGTTTTATAACAGGTCACAGCAGATATTTTTAAACGTTCGTTTTCTTTCTTATTTGTGTAATGTGATTCCATCCCTTAATTGTCATGCTACTTTATTAATCATTTGATATATACAAGTTTCCTTGAAAAAGGAGCAGTCTTCTGTGTTAATTATGTTATGTAATTGTGTGACACCGAAGTGTCATTTGCTCCGTAAGCCTCTGTCTGAAAGCTCAAGTGACACTATTGTGAAAGTACTCTTCCAGCTATCAAATGCTACCCAGTGTGAGAAAAAGGTATAGTCATCATGTTAGCACATTAGCTTATGTCCCCTCAAGTCCCATTCTGAATAGGTGACTTCTTTGGCAGATTTTAGCTGTGCTCTCCCCTCCCCCAGGAGTTTACATAACTAGACCCGTCTGCTGAGAATCCTAAGGACCTGCCTGAGGCTGGCATGGGATTTTGACCGTGTTTTCCATAGAGGTGCAACATGATACACATGAAAAGAAACTAGGTCAGAATCTTCTGGGGTTGTGCTGCCTCACTCCCCAGCTAAAGGTCATTCTTAATCCTCCCACAGTTCCCAGAACGCTGTGTGCAGTGGTTTGGTGGTTTTTTTTTTTTTTTTTCAATGTTCCAGGAAGGAAATGGCTTCTATAAAGCAAAGCAGGGAACAGGTTCTTCAGAGCAAAAAAAAAAAGGACTAAATGTTTTACAATTCCAATGACAATGACAACATTACAAAGATGAGGTCTAGCAACATTTAATGATGCTGTTTTCCCCATGGTCAAAATGGGAAATTGAATGTCAGTATAGGAGCATGGCTGGGGCTTTAATTGTGAACCTCTGTGAAAGAGGTAGAGGCGAGTCCAGGATGGGGCTCAGCACGAGCATGGACAGGATGGTGATTAGCAGAGCTAGTGAGTTTCCATTAGACACTGTAACGAATGTGAACATATTGCTCCTCAGAAAGTAGACATCAAAAGACAGTGACAGGAAGCACTCGCACTGCACGAAGCACATGGCATTCAGAAAACATGCTAACAGTTACAGGGGTCCACGAGATGCCACTATCCAGGGCCAGTGATTAACCCTTCACAATGCCTGGGTTTCCATTGTCCACGCCACGTTCTTTTCCAGGTCAGAAAAGGGCTTCTTTCCACAGCAGACCATTTTTCTCTGGACATGCTTTCCTGTCTACATTTCCTAAACCTCATGTTCCCTTCTTGTCTGAATAGCTGTCCCCTTGTGTAGCTTTGACTCAGCCTATATCAAAGCCTTGTGGTTCCCTCAGATAGTTATCTAGAAATAACGCGTTCATGACTCGGGAACAAACAAGGAAGCAGGAGCACTCTGGTATCATTCCTTCCACGTCCAAAAGTGATGTTTATCTAGCTTCTTTTTCTATGGACCTAATAACATGCTCACAGACAAAAAGAACCATAAAGGATGTGTACGATGCATGTTTTACATAAATGCATACCTAACTTTGTACATCAAAATAAACTAATAACAAAATAACTTACTGACAAAGGTAGACACGTTTTTAAAAGACTTTGATAACAATCTCTCTGAAAAGACACTCCAAAATTAAAATTCTGCCACCAAACAGGTTAAAGCATGTGATTTCTGAGAGCCACTAAGTCCTTTTGTCCTCATTATAGATGGAAGTTGCCTAATGTGAAAATCAATTTCTCTTTTTGCCTCATTACTCCTCAGAATAAAGCCATTCCTGGGGGCGGGGGTGAGGGGGGGGAGGCTGAAGAATGAAGTAGATTTGTTTATTTATTTTAACAATGTTTCAATCTTTTGGTCCCGGTGGTCTTGAACTCTTGTTGATCATGCTGCCTTGGCCTCATAGGTACTGGGTGACAGGTGTGGGCCACCACCCTTGCATTTGTAAATTTGCATTTCTATCCTATGATGGCTCCTTGCTGATAAGATGGGTTTTCAGCAGCCCACACTCTGACCAGGTCAGGACTTGGGGATGAAGTTATGCAGAAGTCTATCCAAGTTGGGTTCGAGCCTGAGCCAGGTATTTCTCATCTCTTCCTGCCCCTTCTCACGCTACCCCTGGATGTGGGCCTCACCTAACATTCAGCTAGCTATTGGCCACTTTTGTGCCATCCTTTCTTTTAAAAGACCTGGATGCCCTCACAGTCAAGATGGCTCTGAAAATCATTTCAAACTTTGCCCATCTGTGTGGAATAGCTGGTCACCTTAGCAAAGCCCCAATGCATGCACCAGGAATCCACCTATCTCCATATCCCTTAATATGGGATTACAAGTGTGTACCACCAGGCCTGACACAGGTTTGAGGGGTTAAACCTGGGACCTCATATTTACGTAGCAATTTTGGAATGGCCTACCCCTCCCCCCAACCTTGAAGCCTGGGATTTTAAAGTAGATTTATCAAGAAGACATAGGCAGTGTTGTCTGTGTGCTTTGGATGGGAAGCAAGGAGGCCACTATGGCTGGATGCTTACCCTCGTACCTGTTGCTGTGATGAGGGACTATGAGGAAGAAGTCTGAGAGTCCATAACTCTGGAGATAGAAAAGACCTAATGTCTGAACTAACTATAAATAAAGCCCAAAAGTCCTTTCAGGTGCAAAACACCACACTTTTAGGTTCTAACAACTGCTACCAACATCTTAAAGGAACTATGTAAAACATAATCCCTTTGATGTTCTGAATATAAAATATTAAACCCACCAGTAGACCAGTATATATGTGTAGTTTGTTTTCTTGGTGTCTTATGTGTCTTCCCTTGTACTTTTAAGCATACAACATCATCACTTTGCAAGGGGTCCAAAGGCTACATCATTTTTAAAATGAGGGCATGGTTCCAAACCAAAGACTGAGAGTCTGAGTACCAGTTCGACTGCACTGATGAACTTGAACTGCTGGTTTATAAATACATCAATCACAATGGAAACAAGACAGGTAATAATGACCAATGGTTAAGGAATTCAGCTTAAACATGGGCCTTAGACAGAGATTCAACCCTCCTGGGCCAAGAAACTTCAATGAAAGGGCGGAGAGAGAGCGCGCCCATTGTCAGCAAGCTTTGCAAACTGCAAGGCAAGCCATTGCATAACCATAGGTCTGATTCACTGGTTGGCCTCTTTTGTTCAGCTTACTGAGATGATGACCCCCTTGTCTTCAAGGATGATTATAGGTTGCCAGGCCTGAAGGTTCAAAGTTGCCCTCTGCATCTGTTTTAGATGCTTCTGAATTTGTGGGTGCTGTACATGCCGTTCCCTAGTTATATACCCTAGTATCTTGTGCCTATAACTTCAACTCAGGGTTCCATTTAGCACTTTACAATGAAGCAAACCAAGCACTGACTTTAGAAAGTCAGTCCCCAGTCGATTTGAGGCAATTCTGGCCGAGTTTCAGCTTATCCTTGTCTCAATGACTGACTCAGTTATGACTCAATAATGACAGAATCATTTAGACTAATAAAATTCTAAGAGAACCAAAAATAAAAGGGGGAAGTATGTTAAACAAATGTCAAGAATAGGAAGAAAACATACCAAATAAGTGACTACCAATGTTCCTTTCTCTTGGTAGACAATAGAATCTCTACTAATAATAACATATAATTTATGTTTGAGCAGTGTTTTGATGTAGCCATTACTTTGATGTCCATAGCAACTCGGTAAGGTGAGCAGTTACAAAAGCTTAGTTTCAGAGAACTCAAAGGACCAGCCAGAGACCACCCAATAGAAAATGGGGCTTGAATGAGGATGGGGTGAGGTGGTCTGCTCTTTGGCATGGTCTCCTTACAACATCCAGTCTGGATCCCAGAGTCCTTGGTGTTGTGCTCTAGTAAAACTAAATTGTTTAAGCAACACAAGAACTGTGTGCTGAGTGACAGCTCAGTAAGACCCAGGAGCAAAGCTGTAAGCATAGACACAGTCCCCAGGTTTGCTGAGACAGTTTGTAACACAGAAGATAGAAAAGAACACAAAAGCATCACTGAGCATTTTATAGAAAAGAAAATGATAATAATATGAATGGAAGTTAAGAACTACCAAAAGAACCAGAGGTAAAAAGTGAATGAGACTCTATAAGTTAAATTTTATTTCAAATTTAATGCTGATCTGTTCATAAGTCTGCTTTGTTTAGAGATGATAGATAGATAGATAGATAATTGATAGAGTTTGAAATTTTGTTAGAAGTCCATGAATAAATATTTATTATATATGATATGATGTACTTTAATGCACTCTTTTTGGTGCTTCTACATAGTATATTCAATAATAGAAACAATGTACCTTAGTTTAGAAATATATTTCCTATATGGTTTGCTGAAAATACCTAACAAAAATATTATCTACCATGTTTCATTCTGTGTATATAAGCCAATAAATTTTATACTTTATACTACAATTTGGAGGTTTCATTTTTCTTACCAATCTTCCCTAGCGATAGGGAAATCATAGGGCTCATAAAGAGAAAGATAGTGTCAATGGGGCGGGGGTGGGCGGAGTGGAGTGGGGCAGACTCCAGCTTGTCTCTAAGCATTATGCAGGCGGTTGCTACACAAGTTACCAGATCCTGATTTGAATCTCAGGGGCCAGAGCTGTGTGTGTTCCACAAAATCGTCCTTTGAAACTTCCTTCCCTTCCTAGTTACACAAAGCCCTGGATAGCTGGTCTGGCTTAGGCTATGATCTCCTGTGAAGCACTGTGAGCCATTCTTGTCTGCCCAGGGTCTGCCTTGCCTACTTCCTCTATTATATTTAGATCTTTGGTTATTTTCCTAATGAGCTGTCTGTTTGCTTGCAGCCATCCAGCCAGAAGATGAATGTGTAAAACCATAAGCTACACACCAGCCCTCAGAGCCTAAAAGGAACTCTCCTTCATGCTTTGAAATCCACCCACACCAGAGCCTTGACTGTGACTGTCCCTTTTTCCTCTTTGGCCCATGGCTGAGCAGGCTAACTAGAGTGTGGACATACATTCTCTTAAATGCTTGCCTGTATAACTGCCACAGTCAACTTGCCTACTATGCTAAGCTAGCAAGCCAAGTACAAGCTTAAGATGGCAACACATGGGAGGAAAGTTAGAAATATTTTATTGACCAAGTAATCACCAACAAAGAACTTAATACCATCTCTAGCTTTGACCCATCCTTGTTTCTGAGCTGTGATTGGGAGGGACGTAGAAAATGAACCTTGGTAACTTTGATTTGTGAGGGTTCTCGAGCCTTATGGGCTGCTGCCTTCAAGAGTCTGGCAGGCTTTGGCTCTCTGAGCTCCCTGGGGAAACAAACCCAGCATTGATGAAATTCAGTTAAATCCTGCTGGGGACCTGGGCCTCATCAAGCCTCAGTCTGCTTCAACAGGAACCATTAGGTTCCTATCATCCCACCCTTGCAATACTCCAATTCATTTAGAAAATCATGAGCCCAGTACTTTGAGAGTCTTGAAAGCCAATTAATGAAGTTCTTTCTTCAGTTTGAGGACAAACTGGAATCCTCATTTTCATAGAATCAATGAACACTTTGTATGACCTCACTCACCTGTTATGTCTTCTAAAAGCCATACATACATATTCTAATTAGGTCCTACATAGACTCACTACATAATATGAGCATTGATATTTTTGTTTAAGACCTTGTGGTTACTATGTAACAGAATTCTCCATCAACTATGAGATAAACATGGAAGACCTGCAAGGGGGGGAGGGGAGGTGGCAGGAGTGGCCACATGGTGGCTGTGTATAAATGGTGGGGTTATTTTCACTCTAGGTAGTGGCACATGGGTAAAAGAAAATGCTGGAGAAGATTTGAGATAAATTTAGCAACTATTAAACAGCAAATGACTATGTAAACACTTAATGTCAAAGAAATACATCACAAAAAAAATGGCGATCTACTGGGCGCCCTGTACCTATTCATCCTTCTCTACCCTCTCAGGGAGATGGCAGAGAGCCTTGGATTTTATAAACTCAAGACCCATGCTCACTGCTCTCAAATAGGAAAGCCCCATGGATTGACAGAGAGGATTCTCCTCCCACTGCACAGGCAGGCCTCACTTGGCCTTGCTTGCACCAAAGCAGGCCCAGGTGATTAGTCGAGTAGCTAAGTCGAGTCAAAACAGGCACATCATCTGGGCCCATTTCCTGGGCAATGAGAGTGATCAGAAAGGCTGTAGGCATTCTAACCCCTTTGTCCTCAAGATCTTTGACACTTTGTGGGCCCAAGAAGATAAACTGTCCACCCCACAGCTTAGGAATGAGTTATTGAAAGGGAGTTTGTCTAGCTCCACACATGCCTGATGAGCATATGGAGAGGTAAACCTTGGGTGCCACCTCCCCAAGCAGTCTCCCTCCCACGCTCCAGATGGAAGGCCTACAAAGAAGAAAATACATCTTCTCTCCTGTCAGCCTGCCTTCTGTTGAAGCCACACAGGGGCTCCTGTCACAGAGCAAACAGGGCCTTCACAGCCAGAGAGAGACTGCTCTTTAATAGCTTTTGCCTGATGTTATATTTTTAAAGCCACTTACCTAAGAGGTGAGTTGTTTTCTACTCCTCCTTCCCTAGAAGCACACACCATTAAGGTTACCTGGAAACCTAGCCAGGAAGCATGAGGCAAATAGTAACCATGCAATAGAAACATCCGGGTTTGTCATCTAATAGGAGATGACCCTGCAAGTCATGTTTGGGTAGAGGTAGGATGTGAAATTTAATTAGTTTGCACACCTTGGCTATTCTAGGAGCCATTGGCATGGGCTTCTGAGGAAGGGGTTTTGTTCTGAGCTCATTAAAGCACATGTGATTGCCACAAGCAAGAAGCGAGTGAGGTCTGAGATCAGAGACCACCTGTGTCTGAGATCAGAGATCACCCATGGGCAGGAAAGAGTGGGGCTGGGGGAGGCAAAAGATATTTGAAGCATTGCTTCGACTTGAAAGAACATCCAGCAGAGACATGATGTACCAAGAGAATGACTGAGTGTACGTTTCAGGAGGAAAGTCAGACACATTGAAGGACAAGAATCAGAGCAGAAAGAAACTGGTGATGCAGGCTTGGCTTGTAACCCCAGAGGAGGTAGAGTCATGAGGATCAGAAAATCAAGGTCATCCTTGATTGCATAAAGAGTTCAAGGCAAGCCTGGACAACCTGAGAGCCTGTCTCTAAAAATTAAAACTAAAAGGCCCTGAGATGACCAGCAAAGAAGCTGTGGGAAAAGGAGGGAGAAACTGGCCAGCACAGCATACACAAAACATAGCACCTGGAAGACACGAGAGACTGCCAGTCTGGGAGAACCTCGCTCTGTGCTTTCCTCAGAGGAAAGGGCTCTCGTGTGTCCAAAAGCAGCCCTAGACTCTTCAAAAGAGCCCTCTTCTCATGAAGCAGCTGCCCCGGAACCAAAGAGCTTATTTATGTGTGTCTCATGTCCCGCCCGCCCCATTTGGGTGTCAGATGAGGCGATAACACGCATAATTGTAGAGAAGCTGCAAAACTGTGACTCAGCTGTTTCCTACAAAGCCTCTGCACTGACTGGGTTTTCGGAAGCCAGCTGGTACAGAGCAGAAAGCTCGGCTCCAGGAAGGTTTGACACGACCACATCCATTGGCTTTACCCTGTGTTATATCCTTTTCCCTGTTCACTGTGACGAAGGGTGAGTGGTGTGTGTGATTACCAATTGTGAAAGTTCACTGTTGGCAACTTATTCTGGGGATTCAGCAGGAGCCCAGGGGGCAAGCTGAGGGACAAGTCCTGGGGTTTCCATGCTGACTCCTTCTCATTCTGCAGTCATCACTTTTACCACTGGCATCTGGGCATGAGTCAGTAGAGCATGGCCACAAATGCTTGAGCAACCATAGAGAATTAAACACTGAAGATGCAGACAGGAAATCTCCATTATGCAAACAGTCCTCAGGAAGGGAAGGGGCGTGCGTAATAAAAAGTCTGGCTGACATTCTACAATCTGCTAATTACATAAGCCCAATTAGCCGGAGAACTTGGAGCAATTTCTAGTCATTCTCTTAGCTGTATTGCAGGAGAGCGTGATTCTTTGGCAGACTTTTTCAGGGGTATAGGCCTCACCTGAGAGCTGGAGAATGTGGTCACAGCCCTAACGGCAAGGCCTTCTTGATTTGTGAGTGGTACCTAACCTTGTTGACTTCAGAAAAGGCAATGAAGCATTTTCTAGACTTGAAACTAGTCTTCTCTATCACTTTACAAAGGCTGGGGGTGGGGGGCAGAAATTTCAAATCGTTATTTAAAGTGGCTGTAGTCCCACAGCTGACATACACACAAAGTGGCTGTAGGTGCGCACACACACACACACACACACACACAGAGAGTGGCTGTAGGCACACAGCTGACACACATACAAGTCATTATTCAAAGCAGCCACAGTCACACAGCTGACCCGCATACAAGTGCTCAGGAAATTCACTCAATCTCCATGGTGTCACTCAAATCTACCTTGTCCTCAATACCAAAGTCACATCAAAAAGTGACCCACAGGGCTGGGGCAATGGCCCAGTGGTCAAGAGCATTTGCTACTCTTCCAGAGAGGCTAAATTCAGTTCTGAACATCCACATTAGCATTTCACAACTGCCCATCGTTCCAACTTCAAGGGTTCCAACTTCAAGGGATCCGAAGCCCTTTTTCGACCTCTGAGTGCTTCAGCACTCACGTGCTATACCCATACAGACACAGACACATAATAAATATTTTCTCAAAGACCCTTTGAAACTGGTTTTCAACCTTCCTGATGCTGTGACCCTTTGCAGTTCCTCATGTCATGGTGAACCCCCAACCATAAAATTATTTTTGTTGCTACTTTATAACTATAATTTTGCTACTGTTACGGATTGTAATGTAAGCATCTGTGTTTTCTGATCTTTCAGTGGTCACAACCACACTTTAAAAATTGACAGGTGAGCCATGGATATACATGTGTACTGTTTTCTTTGTCAACCTTACTGGTCTCCCGTGCCCTGTGTTTGGGTTAGTCATTACCTAGAGTTGGTTTCAGTCTGCGCATGTCCCCTTCCACGCAGAGGACATACCAACAAACTCAAAGAGAAGCAGAGTTCTCTCATCGTTTCAACTCCCGTGTTTCTTTTAGTGAGGAAGAAAAGGACAGAGGAGCTGACCTCTTTACAATCCTGCACACATGAACAGCAACTAGCATCCACATAGACATTGTTTTTCCTGTGAACCATGGGGTGAAGAGGAGTTTAGTTGGACAAAACTAAATCTGTTGAACTTATTTTAGCAAAATGTTTGCTTTCTCACTTTTGCTTATGTTTGCTCATTCAGTTACTCATGTGAGATATCATGTTCTTGTGTCTGTCGGGTGCCAGACACGAGCACTCACAGCTACCCTCAGCCCTCATCCAACACCATTAACACCAGAGCTAAGCAGAGCTCCCACAGAGCCCACACCAGTGAGGCCAAGAGGAAAGAGAAGGCAGCAATCAAGACTCCAAGAAGGTTTCTACTTTATCCTGTTCCAAAGATTATCCTCTTCCTAAGTGATAACTTGAAAGAACCAAAAACTGTATAACAAATGCATACAAGTACATACACACACACACACACACACACACACACACACACACACACACACACAAGCACACACACACAAGTACACACACAAGTACACACACTCACAAGTCCACACAGATTTCTATAAGAGAGTGTTGGAAGGCAAATTCGATGGGGGTTTCACAAGCTGAAAAGTGCCTCTAAGATAAGCAGAAAACTCCTGAGGATCAAATTAAACAGAATTAGACATGGAGTCTGGGGAACTTCTTAAGGGTGTATTTACCCTAGAATATGAGTAGGAGTACTTAGGGGACAGGAGAGAGTCACCAACCACAGGACTCTGGGAAGTTGCCAGCATCTTCCTGAGCCCAACCCCCACCCCACCAGAAGCAGAGTCTCCTGAGGTGCTCTTGTCACCCAGCCTCCTGAATCACCACTTGGACATTTCCAGCCCTTCTTCCTTTGTCACACCTCTGTGTCTGACCATGTCCTGTCCTCCTCACATTTATCCACTCCTGCCAGATTCTTGGAGGCAGATTGACAGCAGGCAGTAGCACAGCCTGGCAAAGCCACCACTGTCCTCAGGAGCAATCCCCTCTGGGGATTCCTGACACAAGAATATTTTTGCAAGTTTCACATGAATTTCTCTGCAAGTACATATACATGTAGGCAGTGGATATTCATTTCCCTCTTATTCACTGTTTCATTTTTATTGTTTCAGTTAGTCACAGTCAACAATATTCCAAAAGTATTAAATAGAAAATTCTAAAAATAAGCAGGTAAGTTTTAAAATGCACACCCACACCAGTGAGTATTGTGATGAAGTCTCACCCTGGCCCACACTGTTTTGTAAATCATCTAACCCGTGCATACACACTGTATATGCTACCCACCCATTAGTCAGAGTGACTATTGTATTGCAGTCCTTGACTGTGTTTAATTCAGCGTTACTCAATTACAGTCCACAAAATGTAAGAGGAATGACACTTACAACTCAGGTCTACCAAAGAAGGGCTAGGAAATGTCTAAGACAGGACAAAAATGGCCACTAATAAGGAAAGAAAGAAATGTATGCTGGGTCTGCTAAGATCTGCCATAAGGATGGAGCTTCTAATGATTACATTGTAAAGAAAGTAAAGAAGCCTGCACTAGTTTTTCTGTGGCAGCCACATACATGATAAGGTACGTATGTGTAATAAAATAGTGTATACAGGGTTTAATGCCATCATGTTTCAGGCATTCTGTGGCAGTCACCCCCTGTCCTCAAGCAAGCACAGAACAGCGTGATATTTGACACTAACCTATTTTGGAAGGGTTGAGTGATAAAAATTTCATATTACTGATCTGTGCCAAGTGTTGCTGGGAGTATGGGGGTTGGGACAGGACGTGGGGGTGGCAAGGCACTCCTTTAATCTCAGCACTCCGGGAAACAGGGGCAGGTGGATCTGGAGGTCAGGCTGGTTTACATAGCCAGGTCCAAGTCAAACATAGTGAGAACTTACCTCAAAATAAAATTTAAGAAAAGAGAAGGAAAGAAATGGTACTTAAGAAATACTCAAGAGCCTTCCATGAGCACGAAAACAATTGATGACCTAAAAGTTCAAATAATGGCCCAAGTGAAGGGAAGTGGAATGTTTATCCTAGTTTACAGAAAGCGAATCTGAGTCACAGCACGGTTCTGAAATTCCACATGAACTCATCCTGCCTGTAAAAGCCAGACATCAGCCATGAGCAACCGTGATCTCCGGCCAGCCAGGCAGAAGCACTTTGTTTTCCATTGGGTGGTGACGCCAGATCCCATTGCTTCTGATAAAGGCCCTCGTCAAGCCTGTGTGTCATCGTTTGCGTATGCCCCAGCTGCTCCGGTGCAGGCGCGCAGACCCACGTCCCGACGCACAGTAACTCCTGCCGGCCAGTGCTGTCCAGTGCGTCCGTGCGGAGTGCAGCGCCATCTCCTGGACACTATGGGATAAGCAGCAGGCTGAAGTCGATTGTACAGACAACAGTTGGTGAATTCTGTATTCTGTGAGCTTTGAGGTTGCAAAGAACACTGGCAGAATATGGACCCTACACCCAAACCAGTCTTCCAGGATGCACATGGTCCTTTCCTCACTACAGATGTGATGTGGCAGGCATATATGTGTATCAGGTGTGTGTGTTTGTGTGTGTGTGTGTGTGTGTGTGTGTGTGTGTGTGTGTAGGGTGCAAGACATGACCTTTCAAAAAGTAGGAAAAGTAGGAGAGTGACCATCACCACCCTCCCTCATTGCTGGATTCGTATGAAATCTTACAGCTGACAAGAACTTAAGTAACCCCATGGTGGGGGGGGGGGGAGGTACCAGATACTGGCTCTGCTAGTAGAACTATTCACTACTTAGCCACGACTGTGATGGCAGCTAACTAGGCTCCTTCCTTCTTTACCAAACCAAACTCTTCACCCACTTAAAAAAAAAAAAAAAAAAAAAAACAGGAGGAGGAGGAGGGAGAGGGAGAAGGGAAGAGGAGGGAAGAGGGAGGAGGAGGAAATGGGAAATGAAATAAAACCCAGTCAGTCAGCTATGGGGAGGTCTGAGATCAGACCTCAATTATTTCTAAGTCTGGATGGAGGGCTCAGAAAACTCTGGCCAGCATCAGGGCTTGGGTTTTGCCGGGTCCTCTAGCAGATCAGAGAAGCATTTATGTCACGGTCACAAGGCACAATCACGCTACTGAAAAGGTTTCTAAGAGGAGAGGAGACCTCTGTTGGAGGGGGGCACCTAGGCGGCCATAGCTCTGCTGTGCTGGCCATGCAGAGGTCTGGTGCTGTCCTGTGAGCACCGGCAAGCCCACTGTCGTGGCTGCTAACGATGCGGGATAGCCAGGCATTTGGAGCTTTCCTTTGATTCTTCCATGGAAATCCTTGAAACCCACTGTGCGACCAGCACTGTGACCAGCCCTGCTTTCCAGAGACCAGAGACTGAACTGCGGGGTAGGAGTCAACTGCCGAGGGGGTGGAGTCAACAGTGGTGGGGAGGGTGGGCGCTCTTAACTGCCTAAGCACACAAGGCAAAAGGGGAGCACAGGAGGCCTCTGGCCAGCCAGCTCTCCGTTCTCTCGTTCCCTGCAGTTTCCCAGCTACTAGTGACCTGCCAGCCTCCGAACTTGAGTATATTTTTGCCAGTTGCTTCAAGGCTAACTGACTCATCATCCATCCCCTCTCCACCACGTAGCAACCGGAAGGGTAGCCGGCTCCCACTGAACCCTGAGTGCAAACCGACAGTGGTTGGAAGAGAGCCCTTCCCTTGGCTCTGTTTTCAACTAGAATGTCAGACTGAGAAATGGCTGGAACAAGTAGTTCTGGGTTAGAGGTCAGGGGACAGGCTGGACTCTAGGGCAAAGCAAACAAGGCCTCTCGGTAGCTTGTAGGCATGTACTCACTCACTCACAAACCTGCTCTCAGTGAACAGACTTGGAATGCTGCCCGGCTCATCCTTAGGCAGCCAGAGCAGGCCGGGATATCATGTACTAGATGAGCCACATGAGGCCATATCATCAGCCTTGGGTGCTTGAGTCCGAGGCCTTAAAGTAGCAGCAATGATACCACAGCACGGGAATGGCTCAGAGATGTAGACCAGGAGCTGCTGTGAAAAGACAGCCCCACCCGGGCTCTGAAGCTGCTCAGCTTTACCCTCCCCGCCCCACAACACAAAGGTGTTGTTACTGTCACACGGTCTGTGGACCATGTTCATGAGAAGTGGTAAAGGGACATTGTGCTTGCAATCTTTTGTCCTCTGGTGGAACATCCTGGACGGAGTGGCAGCATTTGTAGATTCCAGGATACTGTTTAACTCGCTGGGTAAGCACAGTGATGTGTTTTGTCAAAATCTTTCTTCACAGCTCCAGTTCTCTTCTGCCAACACTGAGTCTGGTTTCCCCGTGAAGCCAACAGTCCCTAACAGCAGGAAAAACAAACAGTGCCAGGTGCCAGGTACGAGTCCAAACGTTAGACTTTAGACCCTAAAGCAATGCTTCTCAACCTTCCTAACGCTGCAACCCTTTAATACAGCCCCTCATGCTGTGGTGGACCCCGCCCCATAATAAAATCATCTCATTGCTGCTTCATAATTGTAATTATGAATGTAATGTGTGCATGTAATCCACACATCTAATATGTGACCACCTTGGGATCATAACTATCTGACACGCCCCCCCCCCCCCCCCCCCCGCCAGATATCTGACATGTGGTCCCAAGGTGTCAAAACCCCCACTTTGAGAACCATTGCTGTAAAAGCTCTGTGGGGTGGAGTTGGGGGGCGGGCTGGGTGGTCCCTCGGTGACTTCGAGAGAGGAATGAATGCTCTGGCCCAACAAGAAGAGCTGGCCCTAGACACCTCCAGGCTGCAACCCATGAAGCCCCTCCCCCAGGGAAGCCAAGGCCAGGAGAAGGCAAAACCTGGCTCACTCTAGGCAGCACAGGTCTCCAGCCCAGACAAATGCCTTCTTGTCCAGGAGATGGCTTCCAGGAGGCCACACAACACTGTTTCTTTCCAAACTCACCCCCAGTGCCACTGGCAACCTGGAAAGCTATTTCCAGGGACTAGGTTTAAATTCTCCTACATGATAAGTGGAAATCTGAATGTCCAACATGAGGGAAACGGTCTATCCCAGTCTGTGGGAGTTCATAAACATGTAGGGAAAGGGGACAATAACACAAAAGTAGGCTTCTTTTAGTCTCATGAAAAACCAAATAAAATAATCCATCATGCACAGGTGGGTACCACTGTAAGGTCTGACGGTACAGAGGATAAGTGTCAAAACTATCCACCTCTTGAGTGGACTTTGTGTGCCAACACACTTGGTTTGTTCAGGGAGTGCCCTCCATCCCTGGTCCCCTGCACACTAAACAAGCAAGCAACCACTGGATGAGCTACACTCCTACCCTCAATGATGATGCCTTCATATTGGGTTGCTTGAATAACCAGTATATCTCACACTTAGCCATTCAATTTTACTATAAATCTGATTTTTCTGAAGACGTATCTTTAAAAGTTTTATTCCCTAAAAATATCCCATATTTTGAATGTTGGGATTTTCTTATTCATTTCTTTGCTATTCTATTTCCTATCTGCTATTTTTATTTGTGTCAATCAAGTAAAATGAATGATACGAGTTTTAAAATCCCATCTAGGTGACTAAGCTCTGAGGCAGGAGACTCAAGTTTCATCACTGTTTTCCTAACAGCAGGAACTTACCTGGTATTTTTATTATTTATTAATTAATTAAATTTATTTCTTTTATATCCCCACTGAAGTTCCCCCTCCCTCCTCTTCTCACATTCCTTCCCCCACCTCCCCTCTTGCCCTCTCGTCTACTCCTCTGTTTCTATTCAGAAAAGGTTAGGCCTCCCATGAGTTTCAACAAAACATGGTGTATCAAGTTGCACTAAGACCGAGAACCTTGCCTTGTACTAAGGTTGGGCAAGGGAACCCAGTACCAGGAATAAGGCCCTAAAAGCCAGCCAATGTGTTAGGGACAGCTCCTGTTCCCACTGTTAGGAGTCCCACAAGTATACCAAGCTATTCAACTGTCACATATAGACAGAAGGCTTAAGTCAGTCCCAGGCAGGCTCCTTGGCTGTCATTTCAGACTCTGTGAATCTCTCTGAGCTTAGGTTAGTTGTTTCTGTGGGTTTTCTTGACTCCTCTGGCTCCTATAATCCTTCTTCCCTTTCTCCAGCAGGAGTTACTGAGTGAGAATCCTCTCTGATGGCAGGACTAGGCACCAATCTATGAGTACAACAGAGTATCGTTAGGCATCATTATGTTGACAGGTTTTTTCCCCTTCTATCCTAGGTCTCTGAGCCATCCAGCTTCTGGGCCCTGGCACTCTAGGCAGTATCATGGCAGGACTCACTCTCGTAGCATAGGTCTCAGGTTGGACCAGTCATTGGTTGGCCACTCCCACAATCTCTGTGCCATTCTTGCCTCAGCATAGCCCATAAGCATGTTATAGGGCTGGGCTGGTGTCCCAATCCCTCTGCTAGAAGTTTTACCTGATTACCAGAGATGACCAGTGATCAACTCAGGCTATGTATCCGCTATTGCTAGGAGTCTTAGCTTGGGCCATCCTTGTAGACTCCTGAGTTTTCCTTGCATAAGGTTTCTACCTGGCCCCAAAATGCCCCTCTTTTCAGTCATCTCTTTCAGTACTCTCCCCCTCCATTAACCCTCCAACCTGATCCCTCATGTTCCCACCCACCCAGTCCACCCATGAGATCTTTCTATTTCTTCTTCCCAGGGAGCTCTGAGCCTCCTCCATTTGAGCACTCCTTGTTACCTAGCCTCTCTGGGGCTGTGGATTATAGCAAAGTTATCCTTTATTTAGTAGCTAACCTATGCTACTAAATATGTAAATTTACTATGTAAATTTACTATGTAAATGAGTACCATGTTTTTCTTTCTGCATCCGGGTTACCTCACTCAGGATGATTTTTTTCTAGTTCCATCCATGTGCTTTCAAATTTCATGGTGTCATTGTTTTTAATAGCTGAGTGGTACTCTGTTGTATAAATGTACCACATTTTCTTTATTCATTCTTCAGTTGAGGGACATCTAGGTTATATCCAGGTCCTGATTATTACAGATAAAGCTTCTATGAACATAGTTGAGCAAGTGTCCTTGTGGTATGATTGAGCATCCTTTAGGTATCTGCCCAAGAGTGATATAGCTGGGTTTTATGGTAGATCGAGTCCCAGTTTTCTAAAAAACCACCATATTGATTTCAAAAGTGGTTTACAAGCTTGCACACTCACCAACAACATAGGAATGTTCCCCTACTTCACATCCTCTCCAGCATGAGCTATTGATTGTGTTTTTGATCTTAGCCATTCTGACAGGTTTTTCTTTCTGCATCCGGGTTACCTCACTCAGGATGAATCTCAGAGTCATTTTGATTTGCATTTCCCTGATGGCCGAAGCTGTTGAACATTTCTTTAAGTGTTTCTCGGCCATTTGAGATTGTTCTGTTGAGAATTCTCTGTTTATATCTGTATCCCATTTTGGAATTGGATTATTTGGTATTTTGATGTCTAGTTTCTCGAGTCCTTTATTTATTTTGGAAATCAGCCTTTTGTCAGATATGGGATTAGTGAAGACCTTTTCCCATTCTGTAGGTTGCCATTCGTCTGGTTGTCTATGTCCTTTGTCTTACAGAAGCTTTTCAGTTTCATGAGGTCCCATTTACTGTTAGTCTTCGTGTCTGCGCTATTGGTGTTTCATTCAGGAAGTTGTCTCCTATGCCAATACATTCAATGCTATTTTGATTTTCCCTTCCTTCAGGTTCAGTGTAACCAGATTGATGCTGTAGTCCTTTATACACTTAGATTTGAGTTTTGTACAAGGTGATAGTTAAAAATCTATTTGCATTCTTCTACATGATGAAAGAACTTGCTATGACCATGTCAGACAACTAGTAGAAAGAGGAGCTTCTAAATAAGGAAGTTATTGATTTCAAATAACATGACAATTAGAAGAGGAATACTTAAAAAAGAAGAAGGAGGAGGGAGGAGGAGCAGGAGGAGGAGATGGCATGTAAAGCAAAGCTGGGGCCTATTCATGGATTGTGGGCTCTAGATGTCCCTACCACGATCTTGGCCATGCAGTCCCCAGGAATCCTCCACTTTGCCTCCAGAAGTTCAAGGCATGGGCATCTAGAATCCTTCGTTAACCTCGGTGACCCCATCTATTCAGATGTTTAAAGTTTCTACAGAACTTGGAGCCGTGCTCAAAAGAGTCTGCAAGTCTCTTAACTGTGCTACACAGTTAAGCAATGGCTGGGAGGAGGGTGTGAGCCGTGGGCTCCACTCCACAAGGAAAGACTAGATTGGCTGCTGCATTTTAGGAGTAATTGTTTAGCCATGTGGTCAGGAACAGGACCTAGAGCTTCAGGTTACACAGAACAGCAACTCTGGGAAACAATACAGCTTTGTTCTATGCCTTTAAGAAATGTCCTCAGTGTCTCCTTCCTCTGAAAAATGGCCAGTTTCTCATTAACAAAAGCCTGCACTGTTGTGTTAGGAGTTCGGAGTGAAAGTACATACATACGTGTGTGTGTGTGTGTGTGTGTGTGTGTGTGTGTGTGTGTGTGTGTGTGTGTGTTTTGGAACAGGGCTTACAGACAGACATCTGTAGACGATCTACCTTTTAACTGTTCCTTTAAAGATGCAAAACATCTGAAGTTGGGACCGGAGAGGTAGCTCAGCAGTTAAGAGCAGTGGCTGCTCTTCCACAGGACCCACATGGCAACTCACAACTGTCTGTAACTCCACTTCTAGGGGATTTGACGCCCCCTTCTGGCCTCTGCAGGCATTGCATGCGCATGGTGCACAGACATACATGCAGGCAAATACCTACACATTTACTATAGTCCTAGGAGGAGGAGAAACTAAAAAGTTCTGTAATCATCGTCTTCCCAGGTATTAGGAAAATATATAATATGTGACCATCTGATGACTAAGAATTTTGGCTGTGTTGTGTGATGCAGTTCCAATGGAACAATGTTCAAGGCAATGGCAAGTAATTCCCCATATTATCAGTATAAATGGGCTCAAAAGCAATTCCAAAATAGAACTCCTCAAAGGTAGTGACATTGAAATGCATGTATTTATTTCCAGGGTGATTTCACGTGTGTGTGTGTGTGTGTGTGTGTGTGTGTGTGTGTGTGTGTGTACATCTGTATGTATTTAAATGCTTGTTCAAAAAGTCAGCATATTCATAGTTTGTAGGGTCTCATGTTTTAAGTTCAACTCAAACACATAAATGGCTTCATGGTTTCCTTTGTTTCGCAACCTAAAAACATACCTAAATAAATACAATCCTAATATAGGTGACAAAATAAAATCTTTTTTAAATTTTCTTTTAATTGTTGTGTATTTCACATCATGTCTCCCTATCTCATCCATCACCCCCACAAATAAATCTTATAAACAGAAAGAGTTATTATCTAGTGAAGGAAATGCAAAAGCATAGGACTGGAACGCCTTTGAGAGTTAATACATTAAAATTCAACATTTCAAAAGACATCCTGGCAGCACGAACTACTTAGTAGTGAATCTTCACTGAATTCACCACATTATTTTTCCTGGGTTTCCCTAAATGAGCACAATCATTTAATGAATACTTCTGAAAATCTTATTATTCAAGGTCATAAACATATATGAGGATGTCATGGTGGTACTCATTATTTTATACAGTTAATATACAGCAATACCAAAGAAAAAAAGAAATGAAACATCTATAAGGTTAGGTGTAATATATTTATATCATTTTTAATATTTCTTTATTTTTGAGACTTAATATAATTGCATCATTTCCATATTACCCTTTCTTGCTGCAAGCCATAGACTCCACTTCAGCAGGCCAGGGAGAAGGCACAGGTAGAGGCATCTGTTTCAAGCTGAGGACCTGAATTTGACCCCCAACCCACGTGCTGGAAGGCAGAATTCCTGCATGGACATGAAGGCATACCCCACCACCACTCCCAGCAACATACATTAGCTGAGTGGAAAGAAAATCTTTTTTTTTTTTTTCACTCTTTAAAAGATAGTCATGACACAGTCAACAAGACCAAAGAGCATCTCACAGAGTGAAGAAAGATCTGCACTAACCCCATATCTGAGAAAGGGCTGATCTCCAAAATATACAATGAACTCAAGAAACTAGTCATCAAAACACAAAATAACCCTATTAAAACATGAGGTGCACAAATGAATAGAGAATTCTCAATAGAGGAATCCAAAATGGCTGAAATAAACTTAAGAAAGTTCTCAACATCCTTAGCCATTAGGAAAATGCAAATCAAAACAACTCTGAGATACCATCTTACTCCTGTCTGAATGGCTAAAATCAGAAACAGCAATGACAACTTTTGCTGGAGAGGATGTGGAGAAAGGGTAACACTCCTCCACAGCTGGTGGGAGTGAAAACTTGTACAGCCATTTTGGAGATCAATATGGGGGTTCCTCAGAAATATGGGAATCAGTCTACCACAGGACCCAGCGGTTCCACTCTTAGGCATATATCCACATGATCCACATCCATGCAACAAAGATGCTATGTTCATAGCAGCATTGTTTGTAATAACAAGAACCTGGAAGCAACTTAGATGCCCCTCATCTGAAGAATGGATAAAGAAGATGTGGTACACAATGGAATATTACTCAGTGGAATCTTGAAATTTGCAGGCAAATGGATGGAACTTGAAGAAACCATCCTGAGTGAGGTAACCCAGTCACAAAAAGAGGAACATGGTATGTACTCACTCATATATAGATGTTAGACATAGAGCAAAGGATCACCAGCCTACAATTCACACTGCCAGAGAAACTAGGATACAAGGAAGAGCCTAAGAGATTCATATACGGTCCCTCACAGAAGGGGAAAGGGACAAGATCTCCTGAGCATATTGGGAGGGGGGGCAGTGAGTGGAGAGGGAATTAGAAGAAAGAGAAGGGGAGGAGAAGAGAACATGTGGGACCAGAAAGATTGAGTTGGGGAACAAATAGATGAGAGCAAGAAAAGAGATACCATAATAGAGGGAGCCATTGTAGGCTTGAAGAGAAAACTGACTCTAGAGAAATGTCCAGAGACCTACAAGGATGACCCCAAATAACAATCTGAGCAACAGTGGAGAGGCTACCTTATATGCCTTTCCCTGATAATGAGATTGATAACTAACTTATATGCCATCCTAGAACCTTCATGTAGTAGCTGCTGGAAACAGAAGCATACACCCACAGCTCAACACTGACCTGAACTCCTGGAATCCAGTTGCAGAGAGAGAGCAGTGATAAGCAAAGGGATCAAGACCAGGCTACAGAAACCCACAGAGTCAGCTGTCCTAAACAAGGAGGAGCTAATGGACCCCCCAGACTGATAGCTGGGAAACCAGCATTGGACTGACTCAGACCCCTAAATGTGGGTCTCAGTTAGAAGGCCTGGGAAGTCTAAGGGACCTCTGACAGTGGAACCAGGATATATCCCTGGTGCACAAAAGGACTTTGGGAGCACACTCCCCATAGAGGGATACTCCCTTAGCCTAGAGTTAGGAGGGAGGGCCTAGACCCTACTCCAAATGACTTGACAGATTTTGATGATCCCTCCTGGAAGGCATCACCCTTCCTGTGGAGTGGGTGGGGAATGGGATGGGAGGGAGGTTGGGGGCATGGGAGGATGGCAGGGAGAGGGAACTGGGATTGATATATAAAATAATAAAAAATAATAATAATAAAAATTTAAAAGATAGTCATTACATTTAAATTTTCATTTTTAAAATTAAACAAAATAATAATGTAGTTACATCATTTCCCCCTTTCCTTGCAAATCAAGCCTGGTGTTGGAAACCTAGCTAACTACCTAGAGTTAGTAAAGTCAAGGGTTTTTTTTTTTCTTTAACTTTTTTATTAATTTAATTTTTACATTCTAATCCCAGTTCCCTCTCTCTCCTCTCCTCCTGCTCTCCCCGCTCTGCTGCCCCCCCACCTCCCATCTGATCCTTGGAGAGGTTAAGGCCTCCCCTAGGAAGACTGCTAAGTCTGTCTCATCATCTAGTTGAGTGAGGCAGGACCAAGGCACCTCTCCACCCCCACACCCCCCACGTCTAGGTTGAGCAAGGTATCTCTCCATATAGAATGGGCTCCACTAAGTCTGTTTGTACATTAGAGTTAGATCTTGGACCCACTGCCAGTGGCCTCATATATTGTCCCTGTCACAACATTGTCAACTATATTAAGGGAGTCTAGTTCAGTCTTATGCAGGTTCCCCATTTGTCAGACCTGAGTCAGTGATCTCTCACTAGCTCGGGTCAGATGATTCTGTGGGTTTCCCCATCATGGTCTTGACTCCTTTGTTCATATTTTTGTTCCTCCCTCACTTTGATTGTGCTCCAGGAGCTTGGACCATTGGTTAGCTGTGGATTTCTGCACCTGCTTCTGTTTCTGGAAGAGGGTTCTAGCTTCTCTGGGGTTGTGGATTGTAGGCTATGTATCTTTTGCTTTATGTCTAGTATCCACTTATGAGTAAATACATGCTATATTTGTCATTCTGGGTGTGGGTTACCTCACTCAGGATGGTTTTCTCTAGTTCTGTCCATTTGCCTGTAAATTTTAGGAAGCCATTGTTTCTTATCACTGAGCAGTACTCCATTGTGTAAATATACCACATTTCTTTATCCATTCTTCCATTGAGGGAGATCTAGGTTGTTTCCAAGATCTGGCTATTACAAATAATGCTGCTATGAACATAGTTGAGCAAATGTCCTTGTGATGTGAATGTGCCTCCTCCAGGTATTTGTCCAACAGTGGTGTTGCAGGATCTTGAAGTAGGTTGATCCCTAATTTTCTGAGACACCGCCATACTGATTTCCACAGTGGCTGTACAAGTTTGCACTCCCACCAGCAGTGGAGGAGTGTTCCCCTTTCTTTACATCCTCTCCAGCATAAGATGTTTTTGAGCTTAGCTGTGCTGATTGGTGTAAGATGGAATCTCAGGGTTGTTTTCATTTGCATTCCCCTGATGACTAAGGATATTGAGCATTTCCTTAAGTGTCTTTCCACCTTTTCAGACTATTCTGTTGAGAATTCTCTGTTTAGATCTGTACACCATTTTAAATTGCATCATTTGTTGTTTTGATATCTAGTTTCTTGAGTTCTTTGTACATTTTGGAGATCAGTCCTCTGTCAGATGTGGGGTTGGGGAAGAAAATCTTTTTTAAGAATCAATTCTTTTTAATGTTAACATGCCTTTGAAATCATTCATTTTTAAAAAAAAAATTTAGCATAATTAACTCCAGGATCGGTTGCCTTTACAGCACATTGGGATGTAGCTCTTGTTGGTAGGCAGTCAGTCCCTGAGTGCTCTTTATCTGAATTTATCTGTTGCCTTCCAGTGGCAACAAAGCTTTCTTTGAGCACATGCACTCTTCTTTTTGGCCACTAGGTGGGGCTCCAACCATAATGTCTTTATCTAAGCCCTGGAAACATTTTTTTTTTTTTTTTTTTTTCTTTTTTTTTTTTTTTTGCCACAAATACTAGGGCAAGCACCCCTCAACAATACCAGCCTTGGACAAATCACACACTGCATAAAGCATGTTTTTCTCTCCACTTCTAACGTTTCCATAGAGCTCCCCGAGCGAAGAAGATAGTACAAAGTTACCTCAATCAGGGAAGTAAAGCTCTTCTGCCCACAGAAGCAAGAAAATTACTAAAACAGATAGGAAGCTAGCATTCGGCCCAGGGTTTCACCTTATCTTCAACATATTTAATTCCCCATTCCAGGGGCTATCCCAGGATGCCCAGTACTGAGGCTATGACCACCTCAGGCAGACATCTTCCACAACCCTCCACCGGAACCTGACCTGCATGAACACTAGAGGGTGTGGTGAACCTGCGTGAGGCCTGAGGTTTATTTCGGCACTAGTTCCGCTGTGCCTTGCTTAGCATCCACTAGATTGCATTTACCTCACATTTGCCAGCCCAGATGACTTTCCCAGAAGGCAAAGTTCCAGATACCCCTCCTTTGTCCATGGCAAAGCTGTTGCTTTCCCATTTTCTAGAAGACTGTTCACGGTTTCCTTTGTTCTCAAGTCTGAGTTACATTTCCAAAGAAATACAAGACTTTTTGCTGGGTTGGTTGCTTGATTTGTGTTTTTTCAAGACAGGGTTTCCTTGTGTAGCCCTGGCTATCCTGGAACTCACTTTGTAGACCAGGCTGGCCTCAAACTCAGAGATCCACCTGTGTCTGCCTCCCAAATGCTGGGATTAAAAGCATGCGCCACCATGGCCAGGCTATTACAGCCCATTTTAAACTTCAATCATTCATGCATGTTCACACACACATACACACCTAAATCAGTGTAAATATGCGGTGATATATTGTTTATGATCTAATAAAAACTTGCCTGGAG
The DNA here is from genome assembly GCA_030556225.1 of Cricetiscus sungorus. Taxonomy (NCBI): domain Eukaryota; kingdom Metazoa; phylum Chordata; class Mammalia; order Rodentia; family Cricetidae; genus Cricetiscus; species Cricetiscus sungorus. The sequence continues at coordinate 38,575,696 of JANBXA010000398.1, forward strand.
ATGAGAATGCAAAGCTAGCCACAGCCCTAGAAGCTGGGCTGTGGTGGCACACACCTTTAATCTCAGGACTCAGGAGACAGAGGCAGATGGATCTCTGTGAGTTCAAGGCCAACCTGGGCTACAGGAAAGTGAATCAATCTAAAAGAGGAGCAGCTCATGTCTTCAATCCCAGCACTAGAGAGTATATAGGGAGTTCAGTGCAGTCTCAGAAGCAGTCTGAAATTTGATGAGTAGGAGTGCAGTCTGGAGATGCAATCTGAGGTTTGGTGGATAACCTCTTTGGTCTGAGCATAGGTAGAGGTAAGGACTCTCTGGTGACTTGGCTGCTTTGCTTCTCTGATCTTCAGCTTGAACTCCAATATCTGTCTCTGGGTTTTTATTATTCCTACTACTTAGATATAGACCAGAGTGTATGATATATCCATGCATGCTAAGTGGTGCAGAAAAAGAAAGAGTTTGCAGGAACCAGCATGCTTAAAAGGCTTCACTGGGGCTGGGAAAGATGCTGGGTTGGTTAAGAACACTTTTTGCTCTTGCAGAGTTCATAGGTTCGATTCCCAGCACCCATAAGGTGGTTCATAGCCGTGCTTAATTCCATTCCAGAGAATCCGATGTCCTCCTCTAGCCTTCTTTGACACAGGACGTGAATGTGCAGGTAAAACATTTGTGAACATAAAATAAAAGAACTACATCTTTGGAGAGAAAGAAAGGCTTACAGGAAAACTCCAAGGAACATAATGCTTGATTTTCGTGGGGTCTGGTCTGGGTCTTCAAGCAGGTTCTCCAGGTTTTACAAGGGAAGGTACCCAGAAGTCATCCTGAAAGCCATCCAGTGGACTCCTAGCCTACCTCACCCATTTCAATAAACCAGTCCAGCTCGATTAACTACTGGGGTCCTATAGCTACTTTGTTTGAACATGAACATAAAACCCTACTCCTTTGGAGTATTTATTTCTTTGTTTTGGTTTCCAAAGTTAATCCAGCCCAAAAGCTCACTTTATAGAGATCACTAAATGCGCTGGGGACTGCTCAAGGCTGTCTGTGCTTGGGAATTTTGCATATCTATGTACTTATGTGTGTGTATATGTAAATATGTATGCCATGAGAGTGTCTTGTGCCCATGGGGGCCTGAACTGGGATTACAAATCTTGTTTAGCCACCAAATGGGTGCAGGGAACCAAACCTGGGTCCTCTGTAAGAGCACTTACTGCCTTAACCACGGAGTCCTCTAACTCAAACCGAGTCCTTTGTTCTTCATTTTTTTTACTTATTCTTTGTGTCTTTCACAGCATGTATCTCAACCCCATTCATATCCCCATCCCTTCATATCGGCTTTCTGCCCTTGCAACCACCCCCCCCCAAAATAAAATAAAATTTATGAGACAAGAAAGAGAAATCTGACAGTGAGTAATGCAATAAACCCTTTGTCCATATATCTTTATATCTTCACTTGCAAGTGTTCATTGCAGAGTCATTTGTCTGGATAGAGGCCCCTGGTTTCTGCTGCACCATAAATACTGGGCCCTCACTAGGACTCCTCTAGGATATACTGTTGTTGCCCTGTGTCGTGGAAATCCTACAGCTTTGCATCTGCAGGACCAGCCCCTTCATGTGCTCCATCAGATCATAGATGGGCAGGTGTTGGGGTTGGCCAACTCCTAACCCCAGTTCTGGGCCTGGATAGTTGCAGGGTTGATCAGCACACCAGCTCTCCCCAGTCCTCACCACCAGGGGGAGCTCTCCAGCACTGCCCCACCAAGTTCACTCCTTGCAGCCATGAGCAAGGGGCGGGGCCTGTTCTATTGCTTTCCTTGCCTCTGGGTTGGCTCTCACACACTTACACCATCAGGGCCAGCTCTACTCTGTTGCCCAGGTGAGGTCCAGGGGCCAGTCCCCTGAGTGCTGCACCTGGTGATGGGCAAGGACAGCTCTCCCACCTGCCATAGGCAGGTGAGGGTCAGGAGTCGGGAGGGCAACTCTCCCTCCCCTACATCAACATATAGCAGATGAGATGCAGGGCCAGATCTCCTCTGCTCGTATTCTTGGGCTCACCCGCACATCCCTGCCTATATGGTCAAATCTACCGCTGCCCAGATGAGGTGTAGGATCTTCTCACCCTGTGAGGTGTAGGGCCCGTTCTCACTACAGCCATCTAGAGGCAGGACCAACTCTGCAGTCCAGTCCTTTTGAACTCTGGTGGTATCAGGAGCCATGGATATCGACAGAGACATGGCTGCAAAGGGGCCATAAACGCAGACATGGGCCCTGTCTGGCAACAGGCCTGGCCCATATATCACCATGGCCCTGGATGGTGGCGATCAAATCACCTACCTCAGCTCCTCCTCACCCCTTCAGAGTCTGTCCACAGCACAGGAACCCTTCTCTCTCTCTCTCTCTCTCTCTCTCTCTCTCTCTCTCTCTCTCTCTCTCTCTCTCTCTCCCTCTCCCTCTCTCTCTCTCTCCCCCCTCCCTCTTTCTCTCCTTTTCCCTCCCTCTCTCTCTCTCTCTCCCTCCCTCCCTCCCTCTCTCCCTCCCTCTCTCTCTCTCCTTCTCCCCCCTCCCTCTCTCTCTCTCTCTCTCTCTCTCTCTCTCCTTCTCCCTCCCTCTCCCTCTCTCTCTCTCTCTCTCTCTCTCTCTCTCTCTCTCTCTCCTTCTCCCTCCCTCTCCCTCTCTCTCTCTCTCTCTCCCCCTCCCTCTTTCTCTCCTTTCCCTCTCTCTCTCTCTCTCTCCCTCCCTCCCTCCCTCTCTCCCTCCCTCTCTCTCTCTCCTTCTCCCTCCCCCTCCCTCTCTCTCTCTCCCTCTCTCTCTCTCTCTCCTTCTCCCTCCCCTCCCTCTCTCTCTCTCTCTCTCTCTCTCTCTCTCTCCCTCCCTCCCTCCTTCCCTCCCTCTCTTTTCCTCCCTCCCATACCCACATCATATATTTGTTCACCATAATAGTGCCCCACGGCCGGATGGACTGTGTGCGGGTCTCCTTGCCCTGCACAGTCCCTGATGGTGCTGGACAGGGCCATGCTTTCCCCTTGGAGGCCTGGGTGGGTCCTCAAACTGAATCTTGAGTGCAGGAACATGTGCTGAAGAAGGGAGAACAGTGCCTACAGGAAGTAAGTGAGCGGAAATCCCCAGGGAAAAGAAGCCATGTCTACGTTAATGAGTCCACAGGCTAGAGGTTTAAATGCAGTGATGACAGAGAACTGGAATGCTGCAGATCCAGCCAAAGTATCTTGAGCAATCATTTGTCCCAGAATAGCAATCCACTGCCCACCCCTGCTTCTGACATAGCTTCCACTGACTGTCACCAGAAACCTTTGAGAATGTGTTAACTAAACAGATCACTAGCTTCTACCAACCCAAAGCTAAAAACATCATCAGCATCTGAAACCTACAGCAGCGATGCCCCCTTTTTCTATGACCTACTATAACCCTTTTCTATAACTGCCTGCCTAGTGCTAATGTTTCTACCAATGTTGTGTGTTGGGTTGTTTGGGTTTGACATTTTTTTACCCTTGTGTCCTGGCTGATTGTATGTCATCTTGACACAAGCTAGAGTCATCTGTGTGTGTGTGTGTGTGTGTGGGTGGGTGGGTGGGTGGGTAGGTGGGGGGTCTTTGATTGAGAAAGTGCCTACATAAGATCCAGCTGTAAGGCATTTTCTTAATTAGTTAATGAGGAAGGGCCCAACCCTTGGTGGCTAGCGCTATCCCTGGGCTAGTAGTCCTGGGTTCAGTAAGAAAGCAGGCTGAGCAAAACCATAGGGAGCAAGCCACTAGGTAGCTCCCTCCATGGCCTCTGCATTAGCTACTGCCTCCAGGTTTCTGCCCTGTTTGAGTTCCTGTTCTGATTTCTTTCCATGATGAACAGTGCTGTGGAAGTGTAAGCCTCAAGTGTCTTTGGTTATGATGCTTCATCCCAGAAGTAGAAACCCTAAGACAAGCTCATACCAGGATAGTGGGGTATTATTGAGACAGACCTGACCAGGCTGTTTGGGGAGAGGATTGTGGAAGGACTTTGGGACTTTGGACTATAAGAGTCATGGAGTGTAAAGAGCTTTTTGAGATGTTCTTTGGGAGCTGGAAGATAAGAATATTGAAAGCAATGCAGAGGATGGAGGCCTGGCTTGTGATATTTCAGAGGAAAGTTTAAAGACTCTATTGAAGCTATTTGTTATTTTGAATTATGATGCTGTGGTTCTGATTACCTGGGGCTGAAGAAATAGCTGTGATTAATAAGAGACCAGCATCTTGGAACCTTTGTGTTACTGGGGCAATTGATGCCGGTCAGTTGAATGGAGTGAAGATATTGGGGGCAATTGAGAAGAGACCAGGGACACTGAGATGAAATCTTCTGGGAAGTGTTTCCTCAGGGTCATCACACACAAGCTGTGTTCTAGAAGCGGCTGAAGATGTACCTTGTGCTGGCAGCTGAACTTTGCAGTGCAAGAGTCAACCAGGTCGTATTGGTTTTAAGGAAATGAAGGGGCTATGGAGAGCCGCGGTTTGGCACAGTTTGGTTTGCTCTGATTTGATAGTGACTGTGGCCTGGTTCTTCCCTCTTGAAGTATTCAATTCATTTTTTTTATTTTACAGGAGCCCACAGTTGACATACTGAGTTTTAAAAGAGAGTTTTAGGTTTTAAAAGCAAGCTTGGGTTTTTGTTTTGTTTTTGCCATTTGTGTTTTGCCTGCATGTGTGTCTGTGTGAGGGTGTAGGAGCCCCGGGAACAGGAGTTACAGACAGTTGTGAGCTGCCATGTAGTTGATAGCATAGAGGAGACTAGAGCTAAACAGTACAAAGCAATGCCATGCTCATCCAACACTTCCTGGAAGTGTGCTCTTTCTTTCTTTCTTTTTTATTATTTTTTCTTATTTTACATATCGATCCCAGTTCCCTCTCTCTTCCTCCCTCTCATGCCCTTCAACCTCCCCTCCCATCCCACTCTCCCCCACCCTCCACAGGGAGGGTAGTGCCTTCCAGGAGGGATCATCAAAAATCTGTCAAGTCATTTGGAGTAGGGACTAGGCCCTCCCTCCTGCCTCTAGGTTAAGGGAGTATCCCTCCATGGGGAATGTTCTCCCAAAGTCCTTTCATGCACCAGGGAGACATCCTGGTTCCACTGTCAGAGGTCCCTTAGACTTCCCAGGCCTTCTAACTGAGACCCACATTCAGGGGATCTGAGTCGGTATAATGCTGGTTTCCCAGCTATCAGTCTGCTGTCCATTAGCTCCCCCTTATTCAGGTCAGCTCTCTCTGTGGGTTTCTATAGCCTGGTCTTGATCCCATTTTCTTATCACTCCTCCCTCTCTGCAACTGGATTCCAGGAGTTCAGGTCAGTGTTGAGCTGTGGGTATCTGTTTCTGTTTCCATCAGCTACTAGATGAGGGCTCTATGATGGATATAAGTTAGTTATCAATCTCATTATCAGGGAAAGGCATTTAAGATAGCCCTTCTACTGCGGCTCAGATTGTTAGTTGGGGTCATCTTTGTAGGTCTCTGGACATTTCTCTAGAGACAGTTTTCTCTTCAAACCTATAATGGCTCCCTCTGTGCTATTTCTAAATAAATTGCCTTTGCTTCTGCTACTGTCCATATGTCTCCCCACCCACCACCCCCCTCTTTCTCTAATTCCTTGGTCTAGGACACAGACCAAGAGATCCTGGGATGTGCCCATCTGACTCTGATGCCACTTAGGACACTAATGCTCTTAAAGTCATAGGCTGATTTGTCTACTCAATCATTCCTGATCAATTATATCCCCCAGCCTCAGGGGCTTCTGGCTTTAGTGCCATTTCTGTCTCTACTGTGGCTGAAGTAGAAGGAGAGCTCACAGACTCTCTTTATAAATGGGCAGGGTCAGCTGCCACTGCTGTTCGGTAGCTATCAAGAAATTAGAAGGCTTGAAGGGGGATCGCTTCGGTGGACAGCTTTGGGGTTCACCTCCTGTGCCCCCAGAAAACACATTGATTTTATAATGAAGCCAGCAGCAGGGGTAGATAAAGGACGATGGAAGTACAGACATTGCCTCCTTTAAGATTAAAGTAACACATAAAAGGATCGCTCAGATTATACCAAAGGGGAGTGGTTGGAACTAAGAGGGATTTGTTAGCGCCAGCGAGGGGAGGCTAGTTCCTTGTGGTAATCGTGGTTATTTACATAGACGTATTGTGTTTTTAAGTTCTTTTACCTGTGCTCTGTAATGTGATTTCTCATGGAAAGAATAGATTCTGAGTTGTGTCTCTGGCCTTGGGTGGAGACAGGAGTTTGCTGTCGGGAGGATTAAAAGTTTAGAACAATCTTATTACATTGGTGGCAGAGGCTTTGTAGTAAGGACAAAGGTGTACCATGCCCCTCTCCTAAATTAATCCAAGTGGACCTGCCAATTGCCTGAATAGGAAGCCACCCTTGCTCCAGGGACTAGGAGATAGTATAAAGCCTGCCTGAAGTGTAGGTTGGGACAATCTGGTCATTGTCCTGTGCTACTTCCTCAGAGTGTCTCTCTCTGAAATGGTCCCTTTTACCATTGCCCAGTCCTACCCCCTATAATAGGCTCTGCTATAAACTCCACCATCTACACTTTGCTGTGCTTTCCTGCATGCTTTTAAAGGGGATCAGAAGGACTGAGAAGCAGAGGGGAAACCAGAGCAAGGTCCCTATAATATTACTGAGAACTTGGGCCATGCTCTGTGGACAGTGCTTTAGAATTCCCATCTTACACAATCCTCATCACCTGGGAGCAGGACACTGAAGCCCAGAGAGAGTGTGTCACTTACCTATATTCACACAGCCATAGAGCGGCAGCTACAGTCTCAGAACAAAGTCAGCCTGGCAAAGATTTTGACTGTCACACACTGTGCCCCTCCCCCACTCCCCACAGGAAGTCTTTTTCCAGCACTGGACCCTGAAGATACAAAGGAGTTCCACATTCTTCCAATTCCCCACCAAGACAAGAAGCTGAGCTCTGTCTGTATGGGGCAGAGGAAGCCTCCCCGTACAGTGAAAAACACCAACCTTGTAGATTGCTAAGACACCACTCTGACACACAAGTGTGTGTGGGACACATTTGCCCAGAGGCTTTCGAAGCCTACACAGCTAACTGACTATAATATATGATAGTCTCAGTGTCTGATGTACTTGCACACTCTCCAACACATACACACTCACGCACAGGCACCACATTCTCAAACACACATACACACACACACACACACACACACACTCCCACGATGCACACAGAAGAGGTTTTGCTCAGCATTTTCTTCATGTACTGCCCCAGCTAGTACCAAGGGAGAATCATATCTGGAGAATCATGTTTGTTTACACAGCTGGGCTCTTCCCAAATGTATCTCCTTGGTATCACTTCAGACAGAGCAACATCCTTACTACCCATCCTTCACACTCTATTTTAACTTTTTCCTGAGATCCAGACCTGGTTGTCTGAATTAAAACAACAGAAATACCATATACATATATGTATATGTATGTATATATGTATGTATGTGTATATATATATATGTATATATATGTATATGTGTATATATACATATATATATATGTGAGGCCTCCTATTTCTGCCAGCTCCCCAGAAACACAAATGGGGATTGTGTAATTTTCTTTCTCTTTTGAGAAAACCTTCAACCAGTTCCTCCATTGTTATGGAGCTGACCGTATTCCCTGAGTACAACAAGAGCAATTAGCAAGGATGAGAAACAACCAGTAGGTGTGTCACTATATCAGAACGAGGCCCTAAAGTCCAATGTGTTTCTGAATGCTTTTGCCCAACTGCACACTTTGAGCTTCAGTTATGAGGAAACACCATAGATGTCAACACAGCAACCACCCACTTATTCCTACCAAAGGAATTCCATTTATTTTTCAGGTCATGTGAAGATGAGGCCCTTGATTCCACTCTTGAGCACAAACATAAAGGAACAGGCAAGCCCCTATGTCCATGGGCTGTTCTCTGTGGGTACTACATTTGAGTTCAAGATCAAATGCAGACCTCCCCCTTCATCCCCCCCCCTGCCCCATGAGAAACGGACCCCACTCTTGGATGTGGAATCTTTCTCCTTGTGCCCCTTTTCCCTTAATCCTGTGCTTAAATCTCTATTAACACTTCTTCTTGGGCTGTCAAGATGATCATTGGGTAAAGACACTTGCAGACAAGTTTGATGACCCAAGTTTGACACCTGGAACCCACATGGTGGGAAAAGGGAACCAAGTCCCCCAAGTTGTCCTCCGACCTGACCTCCATGCACATCCCCACACAGCCAGAAGTAAAAATAAAAATAAAGGTCAACGGATTAGTCTTTTGTTAAACTCCAACTCTGCTTTAATTCTTTTCAGAAAAAAAATATTCTATATACTAAAATGTACAGAATGTTTCTTTTCATTATCCATTAAATAACACAATCTAACATTTAACTTATATAGCATTTTCGTTGTACTGGATATCATAAGTAATCTAGATTTAGAAAATACAGTAGGACGACAGATCTATCTTATATTACAAAGGCCATACCATTTTATAGAAGGGACTCAAATATCTAAGAGTTTTTGGTGTTTTGGGTATCCCTCTGAAACCAAGGTACCATTGTCTGTTCAATGGGATTTGATGAAGGACCTATAGGTAATGAATGATACTGGGAGTGTAAAGATAAGTTGCTATTTTCATGGCACTTATACAAACAACATTAGGGAGGTTCAGTGAAGTATTTCTAGGACCTGTGGAAAGTGTGGCATCCTAAAACACTAGCTCTTAAAGTCTCTTTAGGGTCATCACAAATCTTCAATGGCTTTCCTCAGAGTTGCCCAATAGTAATAGATGCCCAGAGTGTGATTTCTCCTGTGCCTCTGACTTCAAATAGCACAGGCAAGTTTCTTCACCTGTTTCTGCAAACCAAGGCTCATCATCCATCCATGTCCTCTGAATCAACACACACACACACACACACACACACACACACACACACACACACACACACGAGTTTATATATTATCCTTCTGAGGTCTTTGATGGAGTTTAAGACAGATAATTCTGGTTATAGTTTTACTTAGTTATGATAAAAGATAAGTTACATATAAAACTTTAGACTCACAAAATAGGATAGATGACAAAATATTTTCTTTAAATTTTGCCATATGTTAATGAACTAAACATTATTAACTGTACTTCTTACTTGATAACTGTTTTGTTATATATAATTTTACTATGTTAAAGTTAAAACCTTTCTTTTATTTAGACAGAAAAGAGGAGATGTTAGGGGATGTTCTTCTGTATACATGTTTCTCTTATTGGTTGATGAATAAAACACTTATTGGCCAATAGCCAGGCAGGAAGCATAGGTGGGGCTACCAGACCAGGAGAAGTCTCAGGAGAGGCACAGAGAGGCGGCCAAGAGACACCAAGCTATCCAGGGAGTAACATGATGGATTATGGGTAAGCCACAGCCTCATGGCAATACATACTTTTATTAAATGAAATACTAAATTGCCTTAGATACATCAGAGCTACATCTATTCAAGATAAATGGTCAAGCAAGCAAAACAATGAAAAATAAGAGCTGACATGAAGCTGCTGAAGAAAAACACAAAGACATCTTTCTTCCAAGGACACATAGAAACTAGTAATAGCTCAGTGAAAAAGAAGACTCATGGGCTGGAAACCTTTACATTTTCTCTGGGCCTTTTTTCCATGTGGGTTGTTTCACAGCCCCATCTCGGTCTGCACTATGGATTCTCAGAGTTCCTGTGCTCTCTTGTTTCTGGACCTTCCCTCACCTGTAGGGCCCTTCCTAAACATCACAAATGCTAAAAGCAGAACTCCTTCCCAAGACTCCACTATTCACTGGAGAAGGAGAGTGGCTTACACTTCCACAAGCAAAACATGTTTTATCTACAAGCCCATCAAGGGCCATTTTATCCCACATAAACTTCTCATCTATCTGTATGAGAGTCTTGCAAATGAAGGTTACATTAATTCCCTTGTTCTTTTTGCTTGTTGGTTTGGGTTGTGTTGTTGTTCTTGCTGGCTTTGGGGAAGTTGCTTTCTTTTTGTGGTAGAGGCAGATTATAGGTGACATTGGCTCGGGGGACCCAACCCAGGATTTTTTGCACTTGCCAGACAAATATTCTACCACTGAGCTAAATTCCCACCCCACAAACCTGTGTTCTGTGGGAAAGCAATAAAACATCCAGGCTGCAGTAAGAGAAATGGAGGAGGACCTCTGGAGGAGCTTGCAACAGCTGCTGCTTCCTCTTGATCAACGCCCACACCCTAAATCATATGAGGCCATTGCTTGGTGGGTTTTGGTAGCCTGGGTTTTTGTTTTACTAGTGTCTGTTTTTCTCATATTTTACCTTAAGGTCTTTGGTCAAGTCATTGCAGGTAACAGATCCACATGTACACAGACGCCCAGTGATTGTTTCTGGGTAAGACATGTTGTCCCTTCTAATTAAAGATACCTTGTCCCTAAGTGATTCATTTCCTTTCAGCTCTCAGTTCATGCTTAAGGAATTTATTTTGCAACAAGATGTAGCTATGACTTCTGTGATTGTGCATCTGCTGTTAACAAATACAAAAAGAATGTTTGATGCATTGGTTACTTAGTAACCTAGGTTATTTGCTTTCTTCCAAAACTGCTGGCCTCCTGGTGGCATAGGCCTCATGTAGTTCTGGTGTACTTTTCGCCAGCTGTTTCCAGACAAAAGCTTCTGCCTATCTTTTCTTTCACTTCTGGGTTTTGAACTCAGAATTTCCCACATGCTAGGTAATCTAATTGTTAGTATTCAGGTCTGACAGGATTCTGACAGGATACGCCCTCAGCTGCAGCCACTAAGAGCACCACCTGTGCACATTCACTACGTTCCCCTTTAAAAGGGCCCTGCCCCATCCCCCCCCTCCTGCAGTTCCTGTCCCCAGAAGTCAGTCCCCCCCCCACACCCTTTGCCCTTTTTATGATCCCTTTCCCTAATTTAAAAAAAAAAAAAAACCTCTGCTTGAACCCTGACAAATGTCATCTTTCTCAAGCGGCACAGCTTTTCTTAAATTACAACACTAATGATTAATTTAAATTACAACATTAATGATTAATGACTAAGTTACTTCCCAGCCCTGTTTTTATAGCATATCACTAAATTGCCCTTGGTGGCCTTTAACTCATTCTGTAGTCTATACAGGCCTTGAGTTTGTGCTCCTACACTCTTCCAGGTATCTGGGATTAGAGGTCAGTACCACCAGGTCCAGCTGACATTGTTTTGTAAAAGTTTCTGTTTCTTTGTTTCAGCCTTTTTAGTCATGGGTCAAGCAGCTACCACCTTTCTTGTGGTCCTGGATTTACTGTCATGGAGCACTGTTTTCTTTTTCTTGCCTTTTAATGTTTGCCTAGCTTCACTTTTCCTTTAATGCCTTATGTTCTGCTTTCATTATTTCCCCCTGGCCCCTTTGACCTCCTTCCTAGGCTGGACCCCACAGTTGGTATCTGGACTTCCTTGTTCCCCAGGGTTACATTGTAGCCTTTTGTCCTGCCTATTTTTAGCCCTGGTAACCTGCTTCCTACCCAGGACTCTCCTCAAGATGTGTGCTGCTCCTCTGGCCAAGATTCACACTGCCACTAGGCTTCATATCCCTATGCTCAAATTCTCCAGGTCCTCCTTGCTCTATCAGGCACCTTCCCCACAACTGATTGCAAGTCTTCCTCTTCCCAGAAAAGGCAAGGCAGAGGCAGGCAGATCTCTATAAATTCAAGGTTACCTGGTCTACCTAGTGAGTTCGACGGAAGCTGGGACTACCTAACTAGACTTTTGCTCAAAAACAAAACAATCAAGACTAAGATAAACTGGGTTTCAATCTCCCACCTTTCCAAACACTACCTTCAATAAGAAAAAACAAATAAACATGAAGTGAGATGTACATATGGATAGAGGTTGGAAAAGAAAGCATCTCTATTGCATGTATCTGCTGGGGTAATGTATTAATTGACTAATTGGTTTCATGATTTCAAGACTCTCTTCAGGTTAAAAAAAATACATTGACTTTTATATATCCTGTGGATATGTGTGTGTGTGTGTGTGTGTGTGTGTGTGTGTGTGTGTGTGTGTGCATATGTATGTATCATATACATTTCTGTGTCTGCAGGCATGTGTGTGGGGTATACACATGTGTATGCAGATGTACAGACACCTGTGGAGGTATATGTGTGGAAGGTGCTGGAGTGTTCTTCTCCATCACTCTCCACCTTATTCCTTCGAGAAAGGGTCTCTCCTTGAACTGACAGCAAGCTACAGTGAGCCATCTGTCTCTGACCCCCTCAGCTAGGGCTATAGGCATTTGAGAGACCATACCTGATTTTTAACATGAGATCCAGGACCTGAACTCTGGTCATTATACTTGGACATCAAGTATTTTTAACCAAATCAACTCTCTATCCACCTGCATAGTTTATTTTAGAAATAGAGTGCTTAAATTTTTATATCTTGACTAGCTTTCCTACTAAGTATATTTAGATACAATTCATTATTTCTAATGTCTTCAAAGTAGCCAGTCACATTGATCTGTCCTGACTTGTGTAATCAATTCCATGCTTATGGATGTTTGGATCAACCTCAAGTTTTAAGGTTGTTTTTAATATCCTTATTACAGACAGTCCATGGAGAAGTTGTGTCCTTCAATATTCCTGCTTTACCAAAAGGTCTGTCATATATTCTAGGCCTGCAAGCAGGTAGAAGATGGATACCCCAATGTTACAGAGGAACCTTGGGTAACTGACTATCCAGGCAGCCAGCTGTTTCTGTCATTTCTATAGTTTTGGAAGTTGCTTTCTCTCATTTCCTGTTTACTCAAGTAAGATTTTATCCTTCTGGGGTATCCAATGAGAACTGAAGACTAGATAGTTAAAGTTTTACAGTTTTCCTTGTTATCAAATTCAGAAAAGAAACTTACACAAGAGATGTAAAGTTTATAAGGTTGTGAACCATAAAAACTTAAGTAGTGTATCTAAGAAGATGTATTAAAGTCTACAAAGATATTTTTAGGCCAGGCAGTGGTGGCACATGCCTTTAATCCCAGCACTCAGAAGGCAGAGGCAGGTGGATCTCTGTGAATTTGAGATCTGCCTGGTCTACAGGGCATGTTCCAGGACAATTAGAGTTGTTACACAGAGTAACTGTGTTTCAAAACAAATATTTTTAGGATGGTAATACAAGTTATCACAGAAAATGGTTTAGGTGTAAAACTCTGGACTAACATCAGATAGATAATACAGTACTTTCTCTGAAATTGCCAAATACAAATGAGCGAGCTATTACTAATGTAATTCATACTTATTTGATAATTGTTCTTATTCTATATAGTTCTACTATTTTAGAGTTAAGACCTTTCCTTTTTATTTAAACAAAAGGGAAAATGTTGTGGAATATTTGTACACTTTGTGAAGATATGCTGCTGTGATTGGTGTAATAAAAACCTGAATCGCCAATCGCTCAGCAGGAAAGATAGTGGAATTCCAGGCAGAGAGAAAAGGAGATATAGAAGAGATGCCAGAGAGGAAACAGGAGATGCAAGATGGAAGACAGGTAAAAAGCTACAAGGCAAAATGTAGATTAGTATAAATGGGTTAATTTAAGTTGTAAGAGCTAGTGGGACAAGCCTAAGCTATAGGCTGAGCTTTCATAATTAATAATAAGTCTCCTTGTCATTTTTTGTGAGATGGTGGCCCAATGAGCATCAGTTCACAGGCCTCATGGTGGCACCTGTATGATTACTCAGCCTTAAAAGGGATGAGTTTCCCTGAACAAACCTTTGCAGGGAGTCTGAGGAGAAGGCCCTAGTCAGCAGGATCCCAGTCTTCTTGAACAATCTCATGATGCAAGATGTCAGCAGCAAGACTATAATGCTGAGGATGAAAGATTGCTCAAGGCTGTAGTCCTTCATGGCAACTCCTCACCCCATGGGAACCTGACACTCCCTCTAAACCATTTTCTCCAGGGCTCTCCACTCCTGGTCAGCAGGCATAGGGCAGATTTGAGGGTCAGCTACCAGATGAGCTGAGCCATTAGAAATGAGATATGCTCCCTTTCTTGAAGGTACTCTCCATCCTTCAAGAATCTCACTCTTTGAGCCCTTCTTAATTGGCAAGAGGCAAAAGGCACAAATGTGAATGCTCCTTACTAGGCTAAGTAGGACAGGAGGATGGGAAAGTGAGGTAATGGCCATAGAGTCCATTCTGAAATATTCTAGTTAGCCAGCGGGAACTCTAACCAGTTGATGGTGGTTTTCAAAACAAGATGCAGAATTTATCCTTCCTTGTCCTCAGTTTGCCTTCCCAGTTCTTTAGCAAGAAATTCCCAGTTTGTATTTCAGGTGATTTTTTTGGCTTTTTGTTTTTGTTTTTCCATGTTTTTATTTGTTTGTTTGGTTATTTGTTTGGGTGTTTTGTTTGTTTGTTTGTTTGTTTTGTTTTGTTTTTCCCTTTGTGTTGCTTTGGAGCTTGTCCTGGAACTAGCTCTTGTAGACCATGCTGGACCCAAACTCATAGAGATCCGCCTGCCTCTGCCTCCTGAGGGTTGGGATTAAAGGCATGTAACACTATGCCTGACTTCTCCAGTTTTTAGATATAACTGCACACTAGTTTAATATCTTGTCCTAGGTTTTGTTCTTTGCAAATTGACATAGGTCTAAAATATTTTTTCCCTAATTTCTGTGTATTAGTGTTTTGCCTGCATTTATGTCTTTGAACTACACACACCTCTAGTGATAAAAGAGACTTGGATTCCCTGGAGCAGGAATTACAGATGCTTATGAGCCAACAAGTGGGTACTGGGAATTGAACTTAGATACTCTGGAGGAGCAGCCAGTGCTCCTAAACACTCGGCCATCTCTCCAGCTCCCTTTCAAAGACGTTTTAAGGTATTCCGTTCCATTTCATCAAGGGGATTAGTTAGATCACCATTTCATAAGTTGCATGGGGAGAGAATGTGTACAGACAGAAAGTAGCAGGCAGACAAGCTAGGCTGTGAATAAGAGGAAATAGGAATGTCTAATTTTAGTTGTAAGTTTATCTCTTACCATGTTCTGCTTTGCTGAGTTTTCATCAGCTGCATCAAGTCCAACTTAGCTTCAAAGATAGCTCTGACATCAGGTATGCCAGTGGCTGGCAGGAGCATTACAAATAAATTACGAACAGAAATCTGTGCTTTAATCCCAGCACACACTTTAACCCAGAACTCAGGAGGCAGAGGAAGGAATATTTTCAGGAAAGTCAAGAAATGTGACTTTATCTTCACACCTGCTTGAAATCACTTTAAAACACACGCACACACACACACACACACACACACACACACACACACACACACACACACAAAGCATGTCTGTAATTTTACCTCCTGAGATATCTTTGCACACGAGCTGTTTTTTCCTAATTCTAGATCTACCATCTTGAAAGAATGGATAAAGTGTCCCTTTTTTACTTAAAGGTTGTGTTTGTGTTGGGTATGGGCCTCCAGTTCCCTGAGGAGGAGCCTCAGCCATCCTGAGAGACAGCCAGCTTGCCTTCCATTGACTTAATTCCTGCTGTTTCCTGTAGGGCCTGATGGACAGGCTGGGCAAGCAGCCAGTGGAAAAGGACAAGGATTTGAGCTCTGCATTTGGTAATTCTTTGGGATCTCTGGCAGCCTGCAGTCATTCTCCCTTCGAGACCTTGGTAAGCTCTGAGGAACAATGCCTGGAACCTCTGCTTTGGACTCAGAATGATGAGATCAAATCCCATGTCTACCACTTGTGTGCTTGGACTTCTCAGTCTCCTATTCTCCCAGCTTTCCTAGCTGCAAAAGGCCAAGGTGCTCAAGAGCAGATGCCTTCTTCGCCCCCCCCCCCTTGCAGGCCTTTTAACTTTATTTGCTCAGCGAGAGTCCTATTGGTAACACCTTAAGAAACCTAAGAAGTTACCCTAGGGAGAGGTGTGAGTGAGTGCTGTTGGCTGCCTCCCTACACCCATTTCCCTTTCTTCCTTCCTTCCGAGAGAAGTCCTGTTTGTGTGGGACCCACTTCTCCCCATCCCTTCCCCCTACCTTAAGGAGAGAGCTGGAACTATTTCCGTTCTGAAAGGGGCGGGCGGGCATTCCTTCCCTCCCCTCCCCCAGCCCCTAGTATTTGGGTCAGGAATGGGCCTGTGAAGCAACAACTAAAGGTGAGGTTTGCTGTGGAATAATTTCAGAACAGCTCTTTCCTGTTTCCTCTGCCGTGGGTGAGGCACCCCACCATCAGGCCGAGGAGCACGGGACCCCAATGGTACAGGCCTTCAAACCTGCTACTTCAGATTTTTGGTTTTTACCAGTGTTTTTTAAGTATTATTATTTAATGTAGTTTAGCTTAGTATTTCTTGCCTTTATAGCTAAAGGCACCCTAAGGGTCAAGGAATGATTTGCTAAACCCAGAACCCCTTTGTTTCTGATAAAGCTACCTAAGGAAGTCTGCACCACGTGTCTGCCACCCCCATCGCCAGCCCTGATGGCGATTGTGAGAAGGTATTAACAGTCACTTTCCATGCGTAGTTGGTTATCCATCTTTTTTCTTCTTGATGAGCCACAAAATCCAGTACTGTTTCAGTAAACATTGAGATCTATAGTCCCAGTCTCAGACCTTATCGGAGGGGCTTCCCTGTGCAGTAGATAGTTAATGCAGAAATGCACAATAAGCCAAAATACAGAGAATAAGTGTCCCGCGTCCAGCCACAAATGGGACACCCATAGCGCACTTCCTTTGCCAGAGGCTCAGGTAACATTGCGGGGAGGGGGAGGCCTAGAGAGAAACAGCATCTTCTGAACATGACAGGACTGATACTCTCATGAACGCCAACTGGACAAAATCAAGGCAGTCCGAGTTCCCGTATGGAGCGGGGAGGGACTCATGAACACCTACCCCTAGCTGATGGCTTCTGGGGAAGGGAGAATCAGTTTTCCTGAAGGGTGTGGCCCCTGGTAGGTCCACCACACTCCTGCATGCCACCTACTCATGAGCACACAGGCAGCTGAAACAGGATACATTGTCAAATAAATAAATAAATAAATAAAGAAAGAAAGAAAGAAAGAAAGAAAGAAAGAAAGAAAGAAAGAAAGAAAGAAAGAAAGAAAGAAAAAATAAGGAAACTTGGGAGGGGTGAGGAGATAGGGAGTGAGTTGGGGGTTGGGGTTAGGGTGAGTATGATTAAAATATAAACACGTTGTATGCATGTATGAAAATCTCAAGGATTGATTTCTTTTTAAAGGAGAAGAGAATCTGTCTTTGGGCATACCATTGTCTTTTCTGGGTGGTGGATGCATGCCTTTAATCCCAGCACACACTTTAACCGGGAACTCAGGAGGCAGAGGAAGGCAGACCTCTGTGAATTTGAGGCCAGCCTGTCTAAGACAGCCAGGGTGTTTACACAGAGAAAGCCTATTTCAAAAACCAAACAAAAGACAAAAACAACAACAAAAGGGAGTTAATCCGGGAAGCTTGAGAGATGACTCAGTGGCCCTCTCAGCATCACTATTGCTGTGATTAAACACCATGGCCTAACACAATTTGAGTGAAAAGAGTTTACTTGGCTTAAACTTCCACATCACTGTCCATCGTCTCAGAGAGTCAGGACAAGAGCTCAAACAGGGTAGCAACCTGCATCCAGGAGCTTCCATGGTAGTCATGGAGGAGTGCTGCTTACTGGCTTGTTTCTCAGCCTGCTGGGACCACCAGCCTAGGGGGGGCACAACACACAATGGGCTGGGCCCTCGCCCATCAATCACTAGTTAAGAAAATGTCCCACAAGCTTGCCTACAGCCCAATCTTACGGGGCATTTTCTCAATGGAGCTTCCCTTCTCTCAGATGACGTTAGCTTGTGCCAAGTTAATGTAAAACTAGCCAGCATGGTGCTTAAAAGCACCTGTTGCTCTTCCAGAGGACCCAGGTTCCATTCCCAGCCCCCACAGAGTGACAGATAGCCTTTGTGTCCCCAGGAACTGGAGACCCCACAGCTCTCTACTGACCTCCAGGCACATACATGGTACACATACATGCATGCAGGCAAAACACTCAACATACTTGAAACGAATCTAAAAAATCATTTTTAAAAAGTGTTCATCCAGTTGGGCAGGTAAATTAGTAGGCCAAGGTAGCACCTGAGGAAGGTAGGCCCACTTCAGGCCATGCTAAAGAGATGGAGAAATAATGGCCTCTTTAATGAGGTAATGTACTTGTCACACGGGCCGGCCATGTTTGCGTAGTCACCAAAAAGAGCTCAGATTTTCCTTTTCTTCTGTCTCTGTTCTGAGCACGGAGGGCTTCACTTCTCTAACTTTGCCCTTCCTGCAGCGTGGCTGCTTGTCTGCCCCACTCACAGCTTTTGCCAAGATTTCCAGCTTGCTGTCCTGAGATTTTTTTTTTTTCTTCCTTGGAGGGTTGTTTGTTTTTGTTTTTTTATTTTTATTTATTTTTTTTTGAGATTTTTCTTTTGCACTTCACTAACACTGCCCTTTGAGTTTCCTTTCTTGTTCTTAAGAGGGGACCCCAATTTCTCTGACAAATGGTGGGATCCCCTCAAGTTTCCAATACTAGTAGGAAGTTAAGGAAGATGTATAGGGAACAGAATGTGACGTAGGTTCTGAAACCCTGACTGGGAACAGTGGAGGAAGGAAGAAAGGACGGACACAAAGACACATGTACAGGAAAGTGGGGAGTGAGTGGCAACTACTACCAACACAACCCAGAGCCTCCAGGCTTGTTTATTCTGTATAACATGGGGGGGGGGGTTGAATGGTCTCCATAGGAGGCCTCTACAGGGGAGGACACTCAGGTTGTAAATAGTAGGAAGAGCAGGAAGCCACATTTGCTAGATCATACCTGGACAGGCAAAGGTTTTGCTTTTCTGACACTGACCCAGATGGGGAACAGCTTTGCCAATTTCCCATGGGTCAGAGGCCAGTTGTCATGGCTGTGCCCATGTCAACAATACACCCTCGGGGCTTTCTCTACTCTATACATCTACCTATGCTCATTCTATTGCCTACTACCAAACACAGATGTGTGAAAGTAGCCCTGTTGTGATCGGGAGGGGTAGAACAAGAGAATTTCAGAGACAGCATCCCTGAACTCACTCTGGGATCCCTGTCAGTGTGAGCCAGCATTTTGTCTACAAACCCCTGCAGATGAGAGAAATGAACCCCTCTAATCAAAACTGATTTCAAATGGGCCCAGAATTAACCTAATTAACCCCATTGGTAACCATAGCTACAAGAGCCGAGGAATTGAAGTCTTCATGTTCAGATAGTGTTATGAGATCTGAATCTATCTGCTTTGGCCCCCAAACTAGTTAGAAGGAATCCAAATCGTGGACCAAATGAGTCATTCACACGCCAACCCCAGCACACCCAACTCAAAGGAGACAGGCTAGAGCCACAGCTCCAACACCTGGCACCCCATTTGTGTTCCCTGGACCCTTATCTGTCATAAAAGTTGGGAGCAGTCTGTTTACTCCGGATTGGGAGTTTAGGGATCAGCAAGACAGATGACCTTGAGGAGTGTTGCAAGATATATGTGGGCAAGCCACTCGGTGCTGTGAATATCCTGAGGCAGTAATAATGTTTGTCCTTGAGTAATTAGGATCAGAATTACAGCACTTGATCATAAACCCCAACTTCTGTGATGGTGCCCACCAGTCTGTCACCCCATCCTGTACATAGGCCACCTCTATGTCAGCATTTCAGGCAAGATAACTTAGAATAAGGACGTCTCCCACCTTCTGAGCTGCTATCTCATGGCAGGGACCTTTCTTCTGTTTCATAATCCTACATGCCAGCCACTTGGTTTTAGTTTCAAGATGAGTAGACTGAGTCCATGCTCACCTGTAGTTGGTTTTTTTCTCTTTTGCTCTTTGAGGGGCCAGCCACCGAGCTCCCAATAAATACACATGGAGACATTTTCTTACTTATGAATGCCTCCTGGCCTTAGCCTGACTTGTTTCTAGCCAGCTTTTCTTAAATTATCCCATCTACCTTTTGCTTCTGGGATTTTACCTTCTTCCATTTCTGTGTATCTTTCCTTTACTTCTTATTCCATGTCTGGCTGGGTGACTGGTCCCTGATGTCCTTCCTCCCTCCTTCTCTTTCTCTCGATCCTCTATCTTTCTTCCCAGGTTTCTCCCCCTATTTATTATTCTCTCTGCCTGACAGCCTTGCCTACTCCTTTCTCCTGCCTACCTACTAGACATTCAGCTCTTTAACAGACCAATCAGGTGTTTTAGACAGGCAAAGTAACACAGCTTCACAGAGCTAAACAAATGTAACAAAAAAAAGACTGTAACATATCTTCAACTAATATTCCACAACAGTAACCAGATGATATCCTGTGGGATATCCTACCTCAGCACTAAGGGCTGGATAAGGAGAGAAACGAAATCTGTCTTCTCTATTGGATTCTCCATTAAAGGAATTCCCTATCTAGAAGGCTTTAGATTGTTTCACCTGGTATGATTGTGTTTGGGACTACTCCCTTCCTTGAACTCAGCAGCAATGATAAGACACTAAGTGCTCAGAAACACCCACAGAGACCGCAGATACAGGGCCTCTAACCTACATGGAGTAAGAAACCACAGGAGGCCAGGGTCATTTGTGGTAACTTAAGATTCCATGTCCAAACTGAACCTGGATCTTAGAAACTGTCTAAATGTGAGGCAGAGGCTTTTGGAAGCAGCTGGTGCCCCTGACCTTGGTTGAAGTGCATATCCTCCCAGGCAAGGGTCCTTTGTTATTCAATTAGTTCTGGACCTGTCCATCAAAGTTGCTGTGAGCATGGACACTGCTTTTCCTAAGTTCTTATTGGTAAGTGTGGCCCACTGTCAGCACATAGTAAGGGTTCGGCAAACCTTCAGGGCAAAGCTAATTGTCCTCTGTATTCAGACCTGTGGAGTACCAGAGGGCACAGCCACAAACCCAAACCTTCCTGCATCTGGTAACATGTTTACTCACCTGAAACCTCCAGCAGCATACCTAAATGGCAGCTGTGGCTAGGAAGTAAGCCATGTGATCTTCCAGCCTCTGAGGTTTCCCTGGTATCAGATCAGTCTGTGAGAGTCCAGACTGGTTCCAGAGGGAGCTTGGGTAGACTTCATGAGGGTTCTATGTGCCAAACCATTCCTGTCACTTCTTAGAGCTCATCTTTGCTCACCAATTACTCTGTTTCCTGAGAGATGCAGCCTTACAATTACACATGTAAATGTTCATAAATGGTTCTTTTTTGTTACGGGGTCTTTCCTTAACTGCTCTCATTTGGCATACTTATATACCTCCATTGTGCCATCCCACATACTTGATCATTTTGTGTTCATTTTCCATGTCTGTATGCCCCATTTTCCCAAAACTTCCCAAGGATGCAATTATATATGAGGATCTGTGTGTCTGGCCCAGGGTGATTGATAAATATTGACTGCATTCATTCAGGGATAGATAGATAGGGACCCAAGTGCTCGGGTAGTACAATGATGAACGCATGGTTTCTTCCTGTTCTCAACGGACTTTATAGACGACAGAAAATTATTTTAAAAGGACAATAATGGGGCTGGACAGGTGACTCACAGGTAAAGGGCACTGGCTGTTCTCCCAGAGGCCCTAGGTTTGATTTCTCAGACTGGCTCATGACAGTCTGTAACTCCAGTTTTATAGTATTCCACACCCACTTCTGGCTTTCATGGACACCAAGCATGCATGTGGTGTATAGACACACATGTAAGCAGTGTATCCATACACATAAAAATTAAACTTAAATAATAGAAAACCCAGTGACACATGATGGTCAGGGCATAGCTTATCATGTGGGCTTAGCTGTGGGAAGAGTGGTGTCTGTTCTGATGTACTTCCCAGAAGAGCTGGATTTGGGGCTCATTGGACTAGCAGAAGTTAACCACAAAGGAAAGGGAGTGTGGGACACGGTGAGCTTGAGGGTGGGACAGGCAGTGTGTGCAGTGAAGATGACAGGGACAGAGACACTCAGAGCTCAGGGAGCTGGAAGAGAGCAGAAATAGGGGAAGGGCAGGAGGAATCACAGGACCCAGGGAGGACCAGCCATGCTGTGTGTCTCCTCAGGGAATCTGAAGAAACCCAGAGCCTTTGAGAGCATAAGTAGTACCAGCATTTCTAAAGACTGCCCAGCAGCACCAGACAGCAGGCAGGGAAACCATGGTAAGGAGATTAAGTGAGGCAACAGGAGCCTGGGCCCCAACAGCAGTGTGGCATTCAGCAGAAACAGGTGTTCAGACCCAGGTGAGTCCTGGGAGGCTGACCTAGGACAACTTGGCTATTTTGTGTAAGTAAAAGCTAGGGGGAGTAAAGATGCCTCCAACTTTCTGCCCTAGACACAGGATGGAGGACAGTACGTAGAGGAAGATAAGAAGGTACAGGAGAAAGCTGGAGTAGTCAGATTTTTCTTTGGGTCACCAGCTCATAAATAACCACACAGAGACTTATTATTAATCATGAAGGCTCAGCCTTAGCTTAGGCTTGTTTCTAACTAGTTCTTATAACTTAAGTTAACCCATATTTTTAAATCGACATTCTTCCATGAGGCTCATCATTATCTCATCTCCCCACTGTCCATTCTGCTTCCTCCACATCTGGCAGTCTGCCTGGAAGTCCCACCTATACTCTCCTGCATAGCTACTGCCAGTCAGCTTTTTATTACACAATCAAGGCAATACATCTTCACAACAGCTGGCAGCTTGAGCACTAACCCGGTGTGGCTAAGACACTGAGGGAGGACTCAGGTGGGACTTCTCAGCAGCTGCGCCCCTGAGACTTGGAAGAGAGGTCCGGACAAGGAAAACACATGCAATATTCATTATCAAAGAGTGATAGCTGGATCCCCGTGTGGAAAAGATTCTGACTCAGCATATCACACACAGCTGAAGTCCGTGGCTAAATTGTTTGGCTCTCATGAGCCCATGGGCCACAACCACTGCAAGAGCACATATTCCCACAGAGTACCAGCTTGTCAGTCATCTGCTCAGGAACTTGGCCCCTCCCCTAATGAGTGAGGGCACTCCCCACTTGTCTGGAAGAGCCTTGGTGTCATAAGGGTTAAAGAGAGCCCACACTTGCTCCACATACACACCCTCTCTGGGCCGGGCTCTTTGGACAGGCCTCACTGCAGGCCCCACCTGAAACACCTGTGGCCTCTGCAGGTCTGCACTGATCTGCAGTGCCAACGCCTCGGGCCTGTGCACCAAACACAGCAGAGGATCCTGTCAGCACATTTTCTCCCCACTGAGCAGAAGCCACAAGTTTTCTGCAAAATAAAGAATGCACCCTGCCTGTGCAACATTATCTGTTGTGTCCATGTCCCATCCCGAGTCTCACAGAAAACACGTGCTCGGGCTTTAACCCTGTTCGTCTCATGGTTTTAGATATTAGTCACGGGCTGAGCTTCAGGGCAGACAGTAGAGTTCCCCTGTATCACGTTATTATCTGTTATAAGACTTGAGGTAAATATGGTAGACTCCAAATCAGACATTGTAAAACTGGAGATATAGCATTGACAGAAAAAGAGGCTCGTCTGTCTGGAGTTTGGAACTAGGGGTAGTGTGGGACTCCAAGCCCCATGTGACTGTACAGACAGGACTCTTGAGAGCTTTCATGGTTCTGCACAGGCTGTATTCACAATCAGACACCTTCCTTAGGCAGGTCTGAACACCTGGTCCCAGGATGCTAAGCAAGAAGCAGCATTTTGGCAGAAGGCGATAAGGAGGGTCAGGTTGCAAGGTAATTAGCAAAGAGGAGGCAAGGAAAACACAGATGGCAAATATCAGGAAAGGGCAGAGGGTGGATGTGCAAGAGATGGAAGGTCAGTGTGGTTCTCAGCCAGACCACCCCAATCCTTAGGAAAGGGGGCTGCAGGAAGGGAAAGAAACAGGCGGGTGCTGAGAAGACAAAGACTCCAGAAACAGGTCTGCACCTTGCGCTCGTGCCCCAAGGTCATGGGAACAGCAAGAGCCCTGCAGACATCTGGGCCTCAAGGGGCCTCTGGGAGGGAAGGCATCAGGTGGCTAAGGTGAAGAAAAAAAAAAAAAAGGAGAGCAGGGTACCAACTTCACCCCACAGCTGGAGGCCAGAGGTGTGGGAAGCTATGGGTTGTGAGGTCTGCAGCCCTGCCATGGACCAGTCACCTCCATCGTGCAACTCTGCCACACTTCTCTGGTGTGATCTGAATCTGGCCATTTGACTGTTATTTTGCCCTTTGATTTTGGTGACAATGAGAGTTACAAAGGAACCGGCCTCTGGAGTTAATCTTCTTTCCCTTGTCACAATATGCACCCGAGCCACCAACTTGACACGGCTCTAGCCTTGCCTCCTGTAAGACACTCCGGTTCTAGTGTGGCGCTTGCCTTTTGCTTGGAAAGGCGATTTAGTCTGATGAGAGTTGTCTCTTTGAATTGCTTATCTCACTTTAGCCCCTGCCTCCTGGGGCTAAAACAAGTCAGGCAGAAACACCTGATCCTCACTCTGGAGTTTGAGGTCAGGGGTTATGTGGGAATTTGTTTCCTTACCACACTGCTGTTCAAAGGTCACCAAGCTAAGGTTTTTGAGGTGAGACTGGTGTATCAAGGGCATAGCTTGCCAGACAGGCCCTGTGAAAGTGTGGTCGGTCACAGTCTATGCTGTGGAAAGGGACACTGTTCAGAATGGCCTCAGTACTGTACACGCACTGCTCAGACAGAAGTCCAGATAACTTCACATGCCAAGAAACTGTTCTACTAATCACACAGCAAGCATCTACCTTATAGGCCAAACAAAGCATGGGGCACCCCCCCAGTGGCCTCCACCTCCACCCCACTTCTATGAAGAGCCAAAGCTTTTCTGAGTGATTATGTTCGCTTTATTAGAAACAACTTTGTCTCCAAAAGAGAAAAAGAGAATTTGCTCAAAGAGGTCCTTGCCTCCTCCTCCTAGAAGCTGGTCAGGGCAGTGTCTGCTATCCTTGAGGGTGACTTAGCTCAAACCCCTGCTATTGGACAGGCATTCCCAAAGGCGGAGAGGACAAAGACAGCCTGACCTGTGCTATTATGGATTAAACAGCAAGTGTGCATTCCTAGGCCTAGTGAATCACACCGGAATGAGTTGACTTTGGGGCTGGCCCTTTAAAACTGAATCATCCTGCTCGCTAACTCCTCCTCCAAGGAGGTTCCTTATTAAATGAGAGCTGTGGCTAAGCCACGTTTTTTATACCAACCGAGTACCTTCAACTGAGCAGCGGTCCTGGTCCTCCCGGGGAAGCTGCAGCCTGTCAGCATGGCTCAGGAGTTTGTGAACTGCAAGATCCAGCCTGGGAAGGTGGTCGTGTTCATCAAGCCCACCTGCCCATACTGCCAGAAGACCCAAGAAATCCTCAGGCAACTGCCTTTCAGACCAGGGCTTCTGGAATTCGTGGATATCACAGCCTCCAACCACACCAACGAAATTCAAGATTATCTACAACAGCTCACGGGAGCGAGAACAGTGAGTGTGTTCAAGTGCTAAGGAAAGCCTCAAGGGTCGCTGTTTCCTTTCCGAGCTATGCAAATAGATAGCCCTGCTTTTTCTAGGTCGCCACTGCCAGGACTCTGCTTCAGAACATCCAGACGGCTTTGCAGGGTGTGGGGGAGGGACCCGAGGGAAGACACTGGTCAGATGAGCAGGCAGCAGGGCTGCCTTGGAGGGTGAGAAGGCAGCACAAAGATGTGTGGTGAGGGGCCTTGGGCCTGGCAGCTGAGCTGAAGGCAATTAACAGTCCTTTGTCTGGAGGCTTTGTCTTAAGCACTCTTTTGAATTGACAGTACTCATCTGACAAGGCAAGGCAAGGCAGGAGGCAGCTACGAGGCTGGGTATGGCGCGACCTTCAGCTTTTTTGTTAAGGAGCTTGTCTTCCCTCTGTTTGCACGTGTCCTGGAGGGGTTTGTGATCTTTTCCTTTTCTCTAGGCTTTCTTCATCACCTGGTACCTCCATCGTTACCTACCCCACTCACTAGAAAAAGAAATCCTCTGCTCTCCCAGTCGCCCAGTCGCCCCTTGTACTGAGTTAATTATAGGATATTTCAGGCCTGCCGCTGTCCGGGCCTGGTTATCATCGCAGCAACTTTCCAAATGATCTGACAGTTTCTTGCCATGTAGCTCGTGACCGGGGGCTGCACGATCAGAGTGGCACTTCAGAGTCCTGTTCTGCAAATGCTCTGTGTGGCTCTCTAAGAACCTCTAATTCCCCCAGAAAAGGATTTCTTTGTGCCTGGGCTGCTGGTGGGATGCCCAGCCTAACATACTCTGGTGCTGGAAGGGCCGGCTTGTCTCACTGGAGTGCTGGGGGACAAAGCCTAGGATCTGGCAGGCCCAACAAGCCAGGAACCTTGGCCACCTGCCTCCAATACCAATGAAAGGGACACGTGACAGTGAAAAGTGGAGGAAAGAAAACTTTTTCAGTGGGGCTTCCCTGGGAAGAGGAATAAAAAGGTCCATAAAGTTTATGGTGTAGGTGTGACAGGCCAGAGGTTAACTTTGGGTGACTTCTTCCATCACTCTCAATCATCAGTCACTTGAGACAAGGTCCCTCACTGAATCTGGAGTTCACAGGTTGGGCTGCACAGGCTGGTAGCCAGAAAGTCCCTGGGTCCTCCCATATCAGCCTCCCAACCCTGGGACCTTTTCTATTGATTCCGGGGAAATGAGCCTAAGGTTCTCACTGTTGTGGGCCATCTCGGCCTAAGGATTAGGTTCAAGTAGAAGGCAGGAGGTTTTTAGGCCAGATCAAGGGGAGGTCCCGGCCCACTGTTGCCTCACTGTTGTCACCTCAGGTCCACTTGGTCGGTCGGTGAGGGCCTCAGAACTGTGAAATCCCTTCCTGTGAGGCAAGTCTCTGTACTGGCTGGCACCAGGACTTCCCCGCAGGTTTCTGGGGAAATTGTTTAGACAGTCTGATAGCCAAAAGGAAAGGTCCAGGGTGGCAGCCGCACCGTCCCCTTTCAGGGGACAATGTAGGCAGCACATTTCCTACTTGAAGTTCAGCTGTGACGTACAGGGTTTTCTCTGGTCTGGGTATGAAGCCTTGGAAATTCTCATTTTAAAAATCTGTATGCTCGTGCAGACCACAGCTATAGCATGAGGTCTCGGAGCAGAGCCACAAGCAAAGAGTGGAAAGAACAGAGAAGTGTGAAAACTCCTACAGGCCCCTGCACTGGCTAGCATTCACCATGGGTCCTCCTGGAGAGTGGTTCCCAAATTCCCCTAGCCAGTGGAATCACCTGGGAACTTCTCAGACAATCCCATGCTCAGGTCATACTCCTAATTATAGCCTCCCAAAAGCAGAGGTGGGAGCCAGCCATCAGTAATAGTGTGAAAGATGTGCAGGTGGTTCCATCCACAACAGGATTAATGACAATGCTGTTCTGGAAAAAAAGAACATCTTCATTTAATAGATGTTTGCACTGATTTGTAAAGCAACACTCTATCATAGTGGCCTTTGAAGTTTAAATTTTCAAAAGGGGTATGTGTATGTGTGTGTGAGTGTATTCATGTGTGTTTGTATGTATATAGTGTGTATTCCTGTGTGTGTGTGTGTGTGTGTGTGTGTGTGTGTGTGTGGTGTATTCATGTGTGTTTGTGTGTATGTGGTGTATTTGTGTGTGTGTGTGTGTGTGTGTGTGTGTGTGTGTGTGTGTGCATGTGAATATGTGATGACCAGAGATTGTCCCCGGGATGTGTTTCTCAATCACCCTCCACATTAGTTTTTTTTGAGGCAGGGTCTTTTGCTGAACCTGCACGTTTGCCATTTTGGTTAGACTGGTTAGCCTGTGAGCCTGTGGGACCCACCCATCTCTGCACCCCAGTGTTGTGCACTGCCATGCCTGGCTTTTACACAACTGTTGAGGACCTGAACTCAGAGCCCTCATGCTGCAAACTGAGCCATATCCCTGGTCATATGTGTATATATACATATACATATATATACATATACATATATATGTGTGTGTAGGTATATATATGTATATATATATACATAAACACACACACACACACACACACACACACACACACACACACATTCTCCTCATAGGTTTTTTTAGTTCAAATTCAATGTTTCCCTTTTGAGAGAAACACAAATGTTAACAGCTCATTGCTTCCAGATCCTGGGTAGGGATGTTTTTGCACTCTAGGACAGTGAGATTGAATTGTTGGCTGTTCAGTTGCTCTCCATGACTTATGGGCTCTGGTATCCAATAGGAGCTCAGTAGGACTTGATTACAGAAACAGCCTTCAGTGTAACAAGGCTGACTTCCTGTGGCGCCCACTCTGGCGCTTTCATCTGTTGCTTCGCCACGGCTCTGCCTTTCTCTGATGGAACTTTGGACACCTCTTGTGGGCAACTGTATTAGAGGAAAATTGCCTCCGTTTTTGTCTGAGGACGCTTAGTTTCCTTCATGTTCATAAGTTGATTTTTCTGGATATAAAACATAATTTTCAGCTTCTATGATGTATCAACACATTTCTGCACAGTGGAAATACAGCCATGAGAAAAAAAAATCCCTACTTTTTAAAATATGCACTTTTGTATGGGGACAAACAACACAATGAATTGTGTATTTGGGAGGTAGCAGTGATGTGCTTACAAAGAGAGTGAACTAGCAAAGGGGAGGCAGGGTGTAGGCCGCAGGTTACTGTTCTAAAAAGGGACCATTAGGGGCTCTCCAAGGTGGAGGAAGGAGGAGACAAAGAATAAGGCTAGCACCTGCCTTTAGTGAGCCCCAGTGTGACTGGTGTCGCATGGAGTCAGGAGGCTGGCATGACAGGAACACTATGGGTTAGAGCAACAAGGGCTGGATGCAAGGCCTTAAGAAGGCTCTGGCCTCTCATAAACCAGCTTTGCTGCATGGGAGCAAGCCCGCTGCTAGATTTTGAGCTTCACAGTGACTTGATGTGACTCTTGGAAGAGAAGAGATGGGTTATTCTAGACTCAAGTGAAAGAGCATGGCCTGAGAAGCTGGATTACCTCAACATCCATGTTCCAACACAGAAGCAGCTGGATTAAGTTTTATTGTGGCAGAATAAAGACAGCCAAATTAAACAAGTTTTTTAAAACCTTGGAAGGGACATCAAAGCAAGTTACAGCCATGCAGATGGGCCTCGGATGTACGGTAGCATTCTTAACCCCTCTGACTGGTAGAAGGGTTTAGTTAAGTTACTATATTCCAAAGACCTCTATGTGTTCATTAGATCTGACACTGAGGTGGGCAAATGTGCTATTTGAAAGAAAATGGCCTCCAAAGGGAATGACACTATTAGGAGATGTGGCTTTGTTTGAGGTCTCTTTGCAAGCTTCAGTCAGTTTGACTTCCTGTTGCAAGCAAGATGTAGCATTTTAGCTCCAGCACCACATCTGCCTGCATGCTGCCATCTCCCCACCCCGATGATAATGGGCTGAACCTCTGAACTGTAAATGAGCCACCCCAATTAAATGTTTTCTTTATAATATAGAGTTGCCGTGGTCATAGTGTCTCTTCACTGCAATAAGAATCCCCAACTAAGACAGCAAGTAGGTTAAAGGTCATTCAAGTTTGTAAAGTTGGCCCCAAAATGTCAACAGTCCACAGGCTTCACAGTCACTGGCACTCCAACAGTCTGTCAGTCTCCGTGCGTGCACACGCACAAACACACACACACACACACACACACACACACACACACACACACACACACACACTTCCTTTCCAGGAATCTTCCTTCACGGAACAAGAAACTGCAGGAGGGACAGAGGGGTCTGGGCAGAAACAGGGTCTGAGGCCACACGGAATTCAGATAAGAATGGCAGCCAGTGGTTTGTAGCAGAAGGGGAAAGCACAGAAGGAGCTTTCTGTGCTGCATCTGAAGAAACCTGGCCATCTAGGTCAAAAGTGGAGCTCTAGGCACCGGGAGATGGTTCGGTGCATAAAATATTTACTTCACAAGCATAAACCAAAAAAGAAGCCATGCATACTTGGCAACCTGCTTGTAATCCCAGCACAGGGGGAGCAAGGACCCTGCCTCAGTTTAAAAAAAAAAAAAAAAAAGTAAGGTTATCAAAGAAGATACTCAGTGTCAGCCTCTGGCTCCACACACAGGAAGTGAACCCTAGAGTTGCAGAGAATGCTGGGATATCCCATTCTCGGAAAACCCAGAGCAGCGTTTCCCAGTTTGGTTTTAGAGTGAACATTCTTTCTCGTCTGAGCAGTAGTTGACTCAGCTTCCTCCCAGGCCAGGCATGGGCCAG
The DNA here is from genome assembly GCA_030556225.1 of Cricetiscus sungorus. Classification (NCBI taxonomy): domain Eukaryota; kingdom Metazoa; phylum Chordata; class Mammalia; order Rodentia; family Cricetidae; genus Cricetiscus; species Cricetiscus sungorus. The sequence goes on from JANBXA010000398.1 coordinate 38,605,976, forward strand.
ACGTTTGAGTGACAGATGTTTCTTTCTCTTCCTCAGCCTGGAAGATTGAAGGCAGCTTTGCTGATGCCCCAACTGTGGGGGCTGGGAGTGGGAGGGCAAGTTTCCTTCAGGCTTAAACTTGCCAGATGGTACAAAAAACTGCACCCTGGGGAACAGTCAAATTGTTTCAGGGCCTGTCTCAGCCAGGTGACTCTATAGGAGTTAGAAGGAGACAGGGAGGAGAGAGAAAGAGACGGAGAGGGAGAGACGGGGAGGGAGAGACGGGGAGGGAGAGACGGGGAGGGAGAGACAGAGTTGAGGGGGAGCTCAGTCACTCTGGGAGAAATCAGGGGCTGTTCTGTGTAGACCATTGATTGGAAGGTAACCAGCACCTGGGAAATGTTTACAAATTGAAACTCCTAGATCTTGTCTCATTTTGACTGGATCTGAAAATTGGGGGTTGAAAGAAGAAATCTGCATCTTATTTAAGCGGACTTTCTAGGATTCTGATTCCTAGTCAAGGGGGAAGCAACTCCCAGGAGCTGACCTTTGCTTTTCATGGCCTTCTTGCCACTAGGATTAGCTCAAACCCTCAGTGTATCAGACTTTTTTTGTTGTTATTGTTAAACCCACAGCATGAGAGCAGCAGTTTAGATTAAACCCCAGAACCCACATAGGAGAGAAAAAAAAAAAAAAAAAAATGGCAGCACAGGGGACACAGCAGAGTGAGAAGTCTGCCTTAGGTTTTTTTTTTTTTTTTTTTTTTAAGAATGTGATCCAGGAAGACATTCAGAGTTACCCTTTGGCTTCAAAAACACATGCAGGAAGAAAAACAGAAATGTAGACAGCCGTAAGAATAGTGAAGATTGCTTGAATCTTTTTGAAAATGCACACATTCAAGAATAAATAACATGGTTGCCTTGTTTAAAGCTTGAAGTTTATTTAACAAATCATTGTCTTCAACAGAACCATTAGGGTTCTGTGTAATGGGTTCAGCTGATCGCCCCCAACTATGAGGAGATAGGATGGAGAAGCTCTCAGCCTTGGGGAACCTCCTTGCTTCTGAAACATCAGCCAGCATTCTGTGGACATTTTAGGATTCTTCCCTCATCTCTCTGAACTTTTCTCCTTGTAGCCATTTTCCTTTACAAAATTTCCCATACCTCCACCCTGCCCTCCTCAGCAGCCAGGCCCTCTCCTGGAACTCAACCATACTTGCCCAGGCCCACCTCCCTGAAAGGAGTTCTGTGGGGTTTTTCTAATTGTCAGGCGAAGGATATAGCTTATATAATGTGGATTATGGCACAGGGTTTAGATTATCAGCGGTATAATTTTTAAATCCTAGTTTTCCCTGCCCCCTTCTCTATAAAACAAACAAATGCTACTAGAATTTATCCACAGTACTTCAACCTCTGTTCTCCTCCTCACGTTTTAAATAATTCCCGTTGGCATTCTATACCTTCTGAGGAAAATAGGATGCTCTGAAAAACATGCTCGCTCTGCGTCTCTCTCCCCCCACCCCCCACCCCCTCCACCCCCATCCATCTGTCCATCTGCCAGGTATGCTCCTTGTGTTCAGAGGGCCTGTTACTTCCCCATCACTCAGGTGACTTAGCAGAGTCCCTTTCTTCATGGCCAGACAACCTTCCTGTAACACCTCTGGCCACAGTGAGGGCACGTCCTCCTTCCTGGGGGGTCTGAAATCCTCTTCACCTCTCTGAGTGTCTAAACAGGGACCTATGGAATGGGAGTGGACTCGAGGGAACTGCTTCCAGAAGTACATTGACCACGTCAGTCTGGCCAGCAAGCCAGAACACATCACTATCTTCAGACCCAGAGCTCAGTGGTTCAATGTTTTAGTAATGGCAAGGGACTAAAGGAGACTCAAACAGCACACTACCATCTTCTGGTTGGGGACAGCTTACCTGTGTCGTTTTATTGACAGAGAGATGCACTGTCTAACAAGCCTAGACCTACCTTCCAGCTGCACTGAAAAAGCAGGTGCTCCCAGGTGCCTGGAGATTAGTAGACAGTTTCTGGTGTTCTCGCTGCATCATTTGTCTGTAAAGTGAAAAGCACTGTCAATGCCCTGGCTCACTCAATCTGCAAAACCTTTTCCTACCTTTTTCACACAAGGGGCTGAACTCATGCTCAGTAGCTGTGCCTCTGAGCTACAACCTAGCCTTAGTAACTTTTTTTTTTTTTTTAATGACTACTACTCTTAGAGCATTGTTTTAAAGGAGTCTTCAGAAGATTGTAGACCCATCTGTAGAGCTTAGCATGGTGGGCAATACTGGGGAGGATTATAAGTCACTAGGCTCCTTAATTTACCTGATTTACCTGTCCTGATTTACCTCTGCAGGTTCCTCGGGTCTTCATTGGTAAAGACTGTATAGGTGGATGCAGCGATCTAATCGCCATGCAGCAGAATGGGGAGCTGATGACCCGCCTGAAGCAGGTGGGAGCTCTGCAATGATGGAAGGGAGGCAGGTGAGTGTTAACCAAGGCAGCAGGAGACAGTGGCCCTCTGACGCCTCGTCTACTATGCTGTAGGAGGATATTCTGGGTTGGGTTGATGTGAGAAATTGAGACAGCACTTACTGATGAAATTTACATTTTACAGAGGGCTGAATCCTTTCAATGTACCTTTATTTTAACAAATGTATTGTGCTAGACACAGTACTAAACATAAATACACAAAAAGATAACAAGGAACTTCCAGTCCCTGGAGACAGACCGATCACAAACAACTAAATCATTGCTGACAGCAGAGGAGGCTCTTTCTCAACAGGGCTGCCTGACAAGGACTCAACTAGCTAATGATGAAGGAGGTTGATTTGGGAAATGAGGAAGGCACTTCCAAGGGATAGTTAGAAACAAGATTTATAAAGGGACAGCAGGAAGGAAGGGAGAAATGTAGATAGGGCCACAGCACAGAGGCCATGAGGAGGGATGTGATTTAAGAGCAAGATGAAATGAAGGTGTTTTGTTTATTTTTCTTGTGTTTATATGTGATCTGTATCTAACTGACTTCTCAAATGCCAACTCGGAAACTTCAAACAGATCTTTAGTCCAGTGGAAAACTAAAGGGAGATCACCTGTTTAGAAAGGGCCAGTGATACTGAGAAGATGGAGGTCCCCTTGGGGTTCTTGTCCTTACTGATAAGAGAATTTAAGAGTGGACTCAAAAGGGCAATTTTATTAGAATTCAAAAGAAACCTTCAGGGTGGGCAAGTTATAAATCTTGGCAGTTGCCCAGAAGAGGAAAATGGAGATAAAGAAAAAACACATGCCCTTTGTGCTGAGCCAACATGGGAGTCAGGGATGAGAAAGTGGGAGAGTGAACCTAAGTGTGAGGGAAGCTTGCTTAGAACAGAGACAGAAAAGGAAACACTGAGCTCTCCTAGGTGATTCAGAGAAACAGGCAGGCTGTAAATATCTGCAAGAGACTGATCAGTAACAAGGGAAAAGAACATCTCGTTAAAGGGATAATTATTCTTCCTGCTTCCTTAGCATGACTTGAGGTGGGCCTGCCTTTTGTGTTGTTGTTGTTGTTGTTCATTTTTTAAATTATTTTTTTTTTACATCACTATCCCAGTTCCCCCTCCCTCATTTTCTCCCAAACCCTCCACTCCCCCCACCTCTTCTCATCTGCTCCATGGAGAGGGTAAGGCCTCTCCTAGGAAGTCTACTAAGTCTGTCCCATCATCTAGTTGAGGCAGTACCAAGGGCCTGCCTCCTTGATGGTGGTGGTCATTTGGGCAGGTGATGGCCCAGGCCAATCGGATCAGCTCTTAAGGGAGGAGACAATGACATGTCTCCACTGAGAGGTAGTTCCACTCTCGGTTAGGAGGCAACAGCTTTCCATTAATGGACCTTCAATGCTATAGTAATACCAGGATGCCTAGGGTCTGTGTCCTCCAGCATTGAGAGCTAGCATGCTCCAGGGACATATACACAGAATACTCGAGTTTCTCTTTTATGGAAGAAGAAAGTAATCTTTTGTTTTGTTTTGTTTTTTTGAAACAGGGTCTCTCTGTGTAGCCCTGACTATCCTGAAACTCACTCACTCTGTAGACTAGGCTGGCCTCTAATTCACAGAGATTTGCCTGCCTCTGCCTCCCAGTGGAAGTAATGATTCTTTAACAAAGAAGTTCTTTGAAAGGCTGCAAGCCTCACATATCAATAATTTATCCTATTGGCAGTTTATATATGTTTGTGGTGGTCACTCAGGATAGTAACTGAAGGAGGTCTGAAAAAAAATACAATTGAGACTCTAGGCCTAAAATCATCAATGTACATCTTTGGATCCCTGATTTCCACTATCACAGCTGGTGACCATTGTCTGTTTGGGGAAACTTTCTTCGTCCACACTGAGTTCTAAACCACTGAAAGACCAGTTAGTGGTACCCAGTGGCTTCTATTCTAGAACATGTTTCACAGTTCAGGCTGAGGTTAAGCATGGAACAAAGAAAACACCATTTCTGGAGTCCCCTGTGCTATGTGTGTGTGAGGGACTTTTCACAATGGAGCCTGTCAGAATCATTCTTTCCCCTGTCCTATGCTGTCCCTCTTTTCCTGCCAAGGCCACCTGTAACAGATGTCTCTAAACGACTAGAGTGTTCTGGTGTGGGAGGGGGAGGATGAATTATTTATGATATGAAATCTAGCTCTGTTTTTCTTTCCCCACCCAGCAGACCCCATGCTGACGGCAGCTGTCCAGTCATGCTGACACCAGTGCCTGAGAGCTGACTGACCTGTATCACAGAGATGTCAGGATTTCCTGGTGACTGGGATTTTGAACAAAAACAGCTTTTATTTTTTCTTTCCTTCAGTGCTAAAAACTGTTGCAATTTGCTTTTGCCCATGCAGTCAAGAAGCTTAGCAGACCATACTAGTTAGTTTCTTCATGTGCCAACACGTCTCTACCTCTAAGCCCATGATTCTCAGCCAAATTTGTCTAAATCTCCAGTGAACCTGTTGCTGGCTCTTTGCTAGTACTGGTCAGCTGAAATAATTTTGCAGAACTCAGCTTTATAAAGTGTCATTAAATCAATGGATATTGTGAACTTGTTTTCAAGTCACACACATGCATCACCCCCACCCCATTCCACTTGAGTGATCACTGCTCTGAGTCAGCATGCTCAGTCCTGCCCCCTCCCAGAACTCCCAGAAGATAGTCCTCATTTGTATGAGGATGCTCTTTGAGAAATCAGATGAAGAAGCTGTACACAGCTGATCCTCCCTGTGGCTCAGAGACAGCACAGCCGATGTCTGCACTGTCTGTCAAGATGATTGCCCAGAAAATCCCAAGCAGCTATGTGTTGATCTGAGTTAGACTACCAGCAAGCTTAAATATGAAATGCAAAATTGTAAAACCCTGCTTCCAAGAATGTCTGTGAAAGAAGTCCAAGTTTTCAAAACTGCCCTAAATAACTCCTTTCATCCACACTTTGAGTTTTGCTTTGATGTCTTGCGATGATGTTTAATTGTCATGGAACTGTAGGTTCCTTCTCTATCTCCAGTGAGACGGGCTCATTCCTAATAAAGATGTACCTGGAAGCGGCTAATGATTTTTGTCTGGTTGTGTTCTATGATCTCAAAACAGAAAGGGATGGTATTCTTGAAGCCCAGCGGGTCAAGGCATGTGCCCCTAGGCTTGGTACCCTGAGTTTTAGCCCCAAGGTCCATGTGGTAGAAGGAGAGAACTGACTCCGGAAGTTTCCCTTTAACTCCCACATTCATGGTGTGGCACCAATGTACACACACACACACACACCACACAACACACAACTTTTGTAAGGAAGATTTATTATTGATTGTGTGTAGGTATGCATGCCTGCATGTGGTTATGTGCATGTGAGTGCAGGCACATGCATATGAGTGGATGTAAATGCAGGAGAGCACTCCAGGTGCTTTCATTCTGCTTCTTCAGGAGAGAGATCATGTTGATTAACCTCACAATGCTGGTCACAGTAGAAACAGAGAAAGTCACAGAAGGGGAAAGAAAATGTGTATGTCTCCAGCCACTTTCAGAAGCCCTCCCCAAACCTAGGGACCCTTGACCCTCCTCCCCACACAAGGAAATGAGCTGTCCAGGTTTTACAGTGCTTTGGAGCTCTTGTCCATGTCCCCCATCTCTTGTGTAAAGCTTTGACCCTGTACCTAACAGACTGCCATTCTACCCAGCGGAATTTTCTCCTGCCTGCAAACAAGGAGAGGAAAAGACACACAAGGCTTCCTTAAGCCCTCTTCAACGGTGAGAATCAGGAATCTTAAGCTCTCTTCAACAGTGAGAATCAGGAATCTGAGGGGGGGGGGTGGTAAGGGTCCCCACTATTGAACATGACTAACATGGGGACTCTTTCCTGTTATTTTTTGGTTAAGGGAAATAAAGTCTGTGAAATGCAGACCCTTTGGGGAGGGGCAGTCCTCAAGAGACTGAAAGGGTCACAAAACACACACTAAATCTTCATTTTGTGGTTTTACACATCAATGGGATCTATATGGTCTTTTATTACATTTTTTTCAATACTTTATAAGTAAACCGAGTAAATGATTTACTCAATCACATTTTTTTTTTCCTGGCTTATGTATGGCATCAACAGCAGAGAATGAAACAAACTCACTTAAAGTATCATGACCTTGAGTACACAATTATCTGTTCAAAATCTTTAATCTTCCAAAGTCCCAGGGTGCCTGGTGGCCTTAGCTCAGCTGAACAAAGCAACACATCCAAGACTTACAGAGACAGGTACTCCCTCCATCTTAGGATAGCAACTAAAAGCAGCTGACCATGGTAGTTTCAGCTTTCTGTTCACATAGCCCAGCATCCAGCCAATGGCTGCAGAGTGATGTTAACTGACTGGCGTCAATGCTGACAAATCTTGGACAGTGTTTCTTTGACATTTTGAAGTGGACGTGGAATCTCGTCAGTGGCTGAGGCGGATGACTGAAGAGTCTGCCTGTGATGGTAGTGAACACACAGACCCAGCAATCCCATCTTAGCTGCTCACTAAATGCCAAGGTTCCCCCCCCCCAAGGTCTTGTAGTGAGATATTTACTCTGTCCACACCTGTTGCACTGGCCACGCCCATTGGGGGGTGGGGACAGGGGCCCACATGACCCGGGGGAGCTAGGTCTGGGGCAGGCACCTGGGATTGCTCTCTTGCTTGCTGGACGAAGACAGAGAGCATCCAGAGGCATCCTTGGGACCAGGAACTTGCTGGCATTCATCTGTCTCTGTTGTAAGTTATTTCTCCCTGAATAAAACATCTTTTCAGCCTATCTGTTTTTCCTAATCCCTATTATTCCATGATAAGGTCTCATTCTGTACTCCAGTTGACCTGAAACTCAGTGATTTTTTTTACCTCAGCCTAAGTACTTAAATTAAGACATGAGCCACCACAATTGTCTTTTATTCTGAGTTTTATGTGTGCTTTCTTCCTTCCTTCCTTCTCTCTTCCTCCTCTTCCTCCTCCTCCTCTTCCTGCTGCTGCTGCTCTGTTCTGGAACCCTCATGTGACCTCACTGCAATCCTGTAGGCTAATTATTAGTAAGTACATCATACCCATTTTGAAGATGGGCTACATTGAGGCACAGAGAGGTTAAATATTGAAGGTTCATCAACAGAGCCAACTCCCAAGAGGCTTCTAGGAGTAGGCAAACATAACTGCTCTGCCTTCTATTCAATCTTTTCCACAGAAAAGAGGTGTCTTTTGGCTCAAGAGGCCAATTGACAGACCTTCCTGAGCCTGCAGTAGATGGGAATTAACATAGACACTCACAATTGAGGGACTTTGGAGCACCCATTCCTAATTGAGATGTCTGTATCAAACTCCTCCCATCAATGTTCAGGGATCTGTGCAGAAGAGGAAGCAGAAAAATTGTAGAAAGCAGAGGGAGCAGATGACTCCAAAGCAAGTATCTTCCAGATACACTAGGACTGATGCACATATGAACTCAGAGACTCTGGCAGCATGCACAGGGCAGCACGGGTTGAAGACTGATGGGAAAGTGGACACAGGGTCCACCCCTACAAAGAAGCTGCTTGCAATACATAGGTCTAGCAAGGGAAGACCCCCCCCCAATGGAGTGTCACTGGGTATAACAACTATACTCTAGCATAGGTCCCATACCCAAGAGTAGTTGGCCAACATAAAATAAACCTCCATTTTTTTTTTTTTTGTGAGCTTTTTGTTCCACTTTGTTTCAACTTTTTTGTCATTTGTTTTTTGTTTGTTTGTTTGTTTTGTTTTAGGTCTTTTTTGTTAATGAGAGAGGAGAGAGAAATGATGAATTGGGTAGGTGGTGCATGGGAAAGATCTGGAAGGAGTTTCGGGAGAGGAAAACATGATCAAAATATGTGAAAAATAATTAAGTTTTGTTATATATGTATGGATGTTTTGCCTACATGTATGTCTATGTACCACATGTGTACAGTGCTGTGGAGACCATGGGAAGTTATTAGGGCATGTCCCCTGGAAATGGAGTTACAGATGGCTGTTAGCCACCATATAAATACTAAGAAATGGAATCCCACTCCTCTGGAAGAGTAGCCAGTGCTCTTAACTGCCAAGTCATCTCTCCACTCCCCCATTTAAAAATGTATTATTAATTTTATGACTGTTTTATCTCATGCATGTATGTGTGCCTTAAGCATGCCTAAAGAGGATGTCATGTTCCCTCGTACTGGAGTTATAGATGGCCGTGAGCTCCCTTGTGGATGCTGTTAGCTCAACCTAGGTCCTCTGCAAGAACAGTAAATGCTTTTAACTGCTGAGTCATCTGTCTACCCTAGGATTCTGACTTTGGAATCAGTTTTGCAAGCAAAGGCAGAGCATCTCCCAGTTATATGTCCAGTTCTTATCATCTTCCTTCACTTGCAGACAGTGGGGCAGCACCCTTAATTCATGAAGGAGGTCACCCTCTTCAGGGTTAGTGGGATGACTGCACTGCTCTTAGGATACTATAGAGGTGGTTTCTGGGTTCTGTCATGAAGGTAGGGTTGCAACCATCAAAACCAGCAGAGTAATGATCTGCATGAGGTAAGAAGGAAGTCAGGTTCAACACAACTCAGTATCCAGTATTGACTCAAACTTTTAGAGTCTGACACTAGGCAATTTATTTTAGGCATATTTAAGTATATTACAATTTAGAATAATGTTTTCTGGTGTCAATGAACTCAATCCCATGCATTCAATAAAGCTTAAGTCATAACTACATTCAAATTCTTTTTAAAGTTCATGTGACCTCTTCCATAAACATAGGCTTTGTAGATTGACTATATATGATGTCTTAAGGGTCTGAAGGATCTGGTATGGTCTTGGTTATACAGATATCTCAGAGGCCATCTCCACTCCTGTTTCTAAGGGTCTGAGGGATGTAGCCTGGCCATACAGATAATGCAGAGGTCACCAGGCTACTAACCACACCCATTCTTATCCCTCTGGATGGAAACAGACTATACATCCCTTTCTTTGAAGAGACACCATGTGTATTTAACACTTCTGGTTTTCCTAGTGCTTATCTGAGAGCACGGGGACCTCATGTCCTCTACTGTCACTTATTAACAATATGGCTTTAGGCCATCATGGACTGTTCTTGTTGCAGAATGGTGATACTAACTGCCCCTGGCTCATGGGTCTATCAGAAATACATAATGATAGCATTGGTATTGTCGGTAGAAATATGGAGTGCTAAGCCTATGCAGTGTCTAAAGGACTAAGTAAGAACTTAATAATCTTGTTTAATTCTTCCATTGATACTATGAGGTCAATATGTTTATTAGTTCATTTTATGAAACAGCAAAGTCAAGAGAAGTGCTCTGTCACCTCTCCAGGTCACACATTAAGGTAAGCTAGGATCTACCAACCTGGTATGGTTTTATCACTCACATGTCCAATCACCCTTCCTGGCTAATATAATTTCTTCTAAGGGAAATGATATACAAAATGTCTGGCATTCAAGTTGAAGTAAAAAATAATACTCCGAGTTCCTTAGGCCTAATTAGCTTATAGAGTCCATGCAAATACCTCTTCCTGGAGGCCACAAGTCCCTAAGTCTCCCTAGACTGTGCCTGGCATGTCTTTCATGGCAGTATTTTCCACATGTGACTCTCACAGAAAGCTTTGCCTCTGAAGTCCATGAGGATATGACTTTAGTGTCCCTAGTACCTTGTTGGGGCTAAAGTCCCTGGTCAAGTGCCCTGAGAGATAAGCAAAATGACATAAAGTCCTCCAATTGGAGACAAGTAGCCTGGCTAGTTTTCCCAGTTAACTCGTGCAATATTTAACTGTAAAGATTTGTTATATTTGTTTATGCTGTGAAATATTACTTTACTCTGTAAAGTTATGTAAAATTTGTTTCTGTTGCATTTGTTTAATGACGTAAGGATGTGCTACACAGCCAACACTAGTCAGCCACCAGCCAGACATAGAAACAACAGGAAAGAAGATAGGAGGGAAGGAAGGAAGGAATGAAGAAAGGAAGAAGAGAAGGAGGGAGGAAGGGGGAGGTGAAAAAGAAGGAAGAAAAGAAGGTGGGAAGGAAAGAAAGGTAAAAAGCCCTGAGGCAAAATGTAGATAAGGAGAAACAGGTTAGGTTATAAGCAACAAGTAGGTCAGACTGGTGTCCTAGAGTTGCTTAGGAACCCTCTGGTGCCTCAAAGGCAACTCTTGTGTGGACAAGACCATCTTTCTTTCCATATTTATTGGAAACTGTGAGGCTTATGAGAAATTTAGTTCTTGCTGATGACAACATGCAGCTTAGAAAAGCATCTAGGCAATGATTCATAGAGTCTATTGACATTTAAACACTCACCTTCTCAATTTAATGGTTGCCAAGGAAACTATCTTGGCCCTTGCTTTCTGATCCTGCTGTGTTGCCTCCCTTACTTTACTGAAGTTCTTGTGGTGGTCTCTTGGAGAATTTTACTTTTCTATCAAGACCAAAGCAACTTAAAACATCCAACTGAAGGCTTGCTTACAATTTCAGAGGGTTAGTCCATGACCACTGTGATAGGTAGTATGGTAGAGGCAGGCAGGCATGGTATGGAGTAGTAGCTAAGGTTGGAGGCAGAGAGAGCCAGTCAGGACCAGGCATGGGTTTTTGAAACCTCAAAGCCTACCCTTGGTGATGCATCTCTAACACGGTCACACCTAATCCTTTCCAAAACAGTTCTAACAACTAGGGTCGAAGCAGTGAGATATATGAACCTGTGGGGGCCATTCTCCTTCAAACCACCACAGTTGATAATTAATACCAAAATGTCCACTTCTCTACAGTTCATCCTCAAAGGAGGGCAAATTTAGAAACCAAGCCTATATCTCTTCTAAGCAAAGGACGTGAGCCAAGAATGGTGGTATTTTCAACAGCCCACATAACAAACAGGCACAAATCACATGAGAGTCTCAGGAAAAAAATGTCTGCATACATTAAATTTTATGAAAATTTAACATGAGAACATTGTTTTTTTTGTTTGTTTGTTTTTGGTTTTGGATTTTCAAGACAGGGTTTCTCTGTATTGCTTTGGAGCCTGTCCTGGACTAGCTCTGTAGACAAGCCGACCTCGAACTCACAGAAATCTGCCTTCCTCTGCCTCCCAAGTGATGGGATTAAAGGCGTGCACCACCAATGCCTGGTGAATGTTATATTTTTGTATAGTATATATTTTGATAAATACAAAGTTTGAAGCCAGGCTACATAAAACAAAATGGTTACTTTTAACTTCCTGAACTCAATGAGAAAAAGTTGTCGTAGCCAACTTTCTAGGCTCTTCACCTTAAAAAGGTCATTTGTGATTAAGCTACAATATTTCTTTCAATGCGTATAGAGCAGTTAAATATTTATTGTATATCAGAAGTCAATAAAAGGTAGTAACACAGGCAAACAAATATGAGATAGCACCAAGTTCTACCAGTATAAAGTGAGTATCTGTGTACATTTTAATTGTTTGATAACTCTAAGAAAAAATAATACTTTGGGCTCTTCATGCACAAACAGGAAATTCCCCCATGAAAACTAACAATAGAAAAACTGACAATTGTTTAAATGCCAACAAATACTCTGATCTATTGCCTGTATATTTTTCTAAGCTCATGTCCTCACCAAAACGTTAAAATTCTCTTTGAACTCCTTTAAAAATACATATACACAATTAAAGAAAAAACCACCATCTTTCAAAATGTAGAGTTGTGGTGACCAGTCCCAGCTGATACATCTACACTACACTCCTGCACCTACAGCTGGGAAATCATTGCAGAAGAGGGAGGGGAAAGAGTGTAAGAAGCAGGGAAATCTGCTGTAAGACTGTTCCTTCTAGAAGGTCAAGAACTACACCCTTAATGGCTCCCAGCCTGATTTTATAAACATGAACTGAACAAGGGTGACACCAATAAACATGCCAGTGTGTATGTACACATGCAAGCACATGTAAACTCGTGGGGCCTTAACTCTAAACAGAAAGTACAGACAACTGAGCAATGCTGAGAGCAGGAGAAATAGCCTTCCACAGGGCAGAGCACACCAATTGACTACCCAATACTAAATTATCAGCCCTGAAAACGCAAGCATACTGTTAGGTCCCAAACCCAGGACAAGTCTCACTCAGTGCCTGTGACTCTTCCCACCTCTCCCAGCACCACTCAGAAGCAGAGGCAGGAGGATCATAAGTTCAAGACCAGCCTGGTCTACATATCAAGTTTTATGCCACCCAGGGCTACACATCTACCTCAAATACAGAACACCAGGCTTACAGGACTGGTTTTAAGTTCTTTGTTGGGGCTGGAGAAATGGCTCAGTAGTTAAGAGTGCTTACTGAACTTCAAACACCCATAGTGACTTACAACCACTTGACTTGGATTCCAGGGAATCTGCCATCATCCTCTGGCCTCTCTAGACTCCTATATGCATATAATGTCCACAAACTCATACAAGTATAGACATGCACGTGCATGCACACACACTCCAGATACATCCAATAAAGAGAACTTTCTGGACTTAATTTTACATCAGTAGAGAATTTGGGGCAGAAATGTAAAAAACAAACAACACTCAGAATAAGTCCAGAGATACCATGAAAATGGAGTCTGGATGGCAAGAAACACCATGAAGGGAGGTTTGCAGGAAACTGTGTGGACACCATCACCCAACATCTGCGTCTAGCCTCCACACAAGGATGAGGGATCTGCATAATTGCTCCAGTAGCAATGCTATAGGGAAGTCTAGACCTTTCGTTAGTTGCTTGTGAGGCAGAACCAGAAAAACAAAAGCCAGGAGAAACTTGTGTCTAGGAGTCAAGGATAGGGAGATGGTGGAAAATAGGTGAGCCCTTGTGAGCCCTTGTACCTGCGGCAGAATGGAGAGTGAGGAGAGGCCTGGGGGAACAGGCTGCTCCCAGTGCTACAGACTGAGAACTGCAATTTTTTGTTCCCTAGGTTCTTCAAATTCTGGTTCGTGAATCACTTACACTAAAACGTATCATAAATGCACACTCTTTAGACATACTCTGGCTAACAAAATGATCAACTCAGACTGAAGCCCAGCAGCCCATGTTTCAATAAGCCCTCCGAGGGTCACCCTTGGGATCACCACTGTGAGAGCTAAGGGGAAAGAAAGGCTGAGTAATACAGCGATCTCAGAGAGTAAATTATTAAGCCAGGCTTACTGAGCTGTTTGCTCTGCTGTAGAGAACAATCTCACGGTGCTTAGTGTAAAAACTAATTTTCTTATACTTCCGGAAGTCACAAATCTGAATGTCAAGCTGTTGGTGGGCTGGTTTCTACTGCAGGCTCTCAAGTCCATTTTCCTGTTGTCCTAACTGTCTGGACTGTCCTTATCTCTCTTGGCTCATGAGCCTCCATCTTTTTCTTCAGGAGCAGGCAGCACCTCCAAATCATCACCACAGTAGCTCCTCCCCAGCTCCATTGCTTCCCACTTACAAGGGTCCAGTCAGAGGGGTTTCCCCATCTCAAAATCCTTAATCACACCAGCAAATTCCCCTGAAGAGTAACAAAAGGTAACTGCATGGCAGGGTGTGGACATCTTTGTGAGTCTGCTATTCTGATCTACTATAGTCATGAGAATGTGCACTATTCACTTGCTTGCGTTCATGTAAATAAATCCCATGCTAGTCAACTTTGCGCTGCTATGTTAACCCAAGATTAACATTTGGCTCATGGTCCAGGGGCACTTGGTTTTGTTGCCTTGGGCCTGTATTGAAGGCTGCTTACCTCAATAGGTAAGGACTAGAAACACACAGAAGGTGCTTCAGCCCCAATCGACTCTCCAGGAGTATGTTCCCACGGTGCCCCTCCTCCTTTGTTTCCAAGACTTACTTTTTATATTATTTCTAGCTTTGCCCTAGGCAAATCAGTGGCCTCTTAAGCAATGTGAACACACACACACACACACACACACACACACACACACACACAATGGAAAATAGAGTGAGACTGTGACACTGTGCTTCATACTGTGTCGGTGAGTGATCCCCCTGGCCCCTGGAATCCCAGAAACTATAAACTCTAGGAGCAAAATCATTTTAGTGTGGCTTGGATAGTAAGGCAAGAAGAATCAGGACTTGGCCTGGATAAAATGAGCAAGTCAACAGAGGGGCCAAACTCAACCTGTGGAAGTGTATTAAGTGTGAACAAAATTACATGCTGTCTTCTTAAATGGGAACAAATAGGAGGGCTATCTACTTTGCCCCATTTGTTGACTAAGGTATAAGAGAGCAAGGTTCTGAGAACTTAGACTGCCTTGGGACACAGAAGCGTTGCGTGCAGCTGAAGCAGCAGTATGTATAATGTGGGAGTATATAGTATGTAGTATGTGTAATATGGGAGTGTTAATCCATTTGTTATATTCCATAAGACTTTTTCCATCTCCCCATCCCATCTTCCTGCATGACTTCCAGTGCAGTCCACCCTCCAGAGGTATCTCGAAGGTCATTTATGCACGCTCTGTAGCCCCTCATGTATCATGTTTCCAGTCTATATTCTGCATCCACAGGAAACTTCACGCTGAGCATCAGGCCCACAGGCTGACCGGCTATTCCCGACAGAGCAAACAGGTTCAAGTGTGAACATGCTTTCCATTTTTCATTTGCGAGTCTGTGATTATTGTTCATTCCAGGCAATCTGGCCTTTTCAGAGGCAGCTGGGCTCACAATGGCAGCGCAATCACTAAATACATAACACATCATTATGCCTGGCCTGTGTCTGAGGGAGGCTTAGGGAGATAAAGCAATACATGGGCCTGGCTCCTAGGAAACAGCCAAGTAGAGACCACTAACAAACAGACACCTGGAAATGTGTTCTACAACAAAGGTGTACGGAAAGACTCATGTAGACGTCATTGATTCTTGGAGTCACAAAAGCAAAAGAGAACGCTGTTTATATTGCATTGTCTTGGATATAAAAGAGTTTGCATTAGGGAAAAAAATCTAAATGAACAAGCCTAGGTATCAGGATGGGCCACATTTTCTGATGGGGAGAGGAGTATCTAGGCAGAGAAGATGGGTCTGGCTTACCAAATCCCCTGCTGGGATGGTGCACACCTATTCCTTCTGTAGGCCATAGGAAGCTGTGCTCCTAGCTCAGGTTCCCTTTAGGAGTGTAACTTCATGGGCGCTGTGGAGGGGGCCTTCGGTGAACTGGGCAGCCTTGACAGGCAGTTCTTCTGCAGGGGGCTTCAACACAGTGCATATGTGCCCTCATGTGTGGCTGCTAGTCTTTCCTCTGTCTCAGTTCCTCAGGCCTGCAAGGCTCCGTGTTCTGTGGATAGAGGCACTTACCTTGCTAGGAGCTTATTTTATCCTTTAAGCAGATATGAAAGGTAGCACCATCCTCTCACCTCATCTCACATCTCCTAGTCGTCTACAACACTAGCAATGCCCAGGATTTTACACATAATGGGAATTGTCTATAACTCATAATTGTGCTTGAGAAATTCAATATTCTCTAAATCATTTCAGCGATTCAACAGCTAAGGTGAAATCACTACAGAACACTTCATTAAACTTGTTGTTTTTTTTTTTTTTAAAAAATGGTTTATTTGTTATAAAACATTAAATACTAAAGCTAAAAACATATAAATTCAGGTCAGGCTATATTAAAATACATACATACCCTTTGCAAAATCTGATTAAAAGTTGAATTAAACAGATCCTTTAAATACAATAAAGAAATTTCTGAAGACATTTTCAACCTAATTGGCTATATCGGTGTAGTGTTATTTGTGAAATTACAGTTGGAAAGTTTGGCTGTCTTGGAAGTCAATTTCATCTGATTCCTCAGTCTTCCAGTATTCAGTATGAAGCCCCAGCATGGCTTGTACAGGGGTGGGCTTCAGTCACCGTGCCAGTGTTGTCTATTAGAAATCTAGTCCCCTGTAATAGGACAGGGAGGAAGTAGCCAGCAGCATACAAAGAATGCACAATAGGATGCAAATCTGGCCCTGAAGGAAGGGGCCTTAGTTCTACTACACAGGATGCTCTCTAACTAAAATACTTGGTAAATATATTGAAGCAGAAATTTTGGGACAAAGCATCCAGCCATCTAGAAATAATTCTTTGATTAGAAAACAACTCTCAAAACCATCACTAGTTTAGCCATGATCATTTTAAGTATTTTTAATTTTTCTTCACTTCCAGTTGAGTGGATTCAATAGTGCTGAGGGTCTGTATTCAAATGTGCTTAAGAACTCATTTATATTCTGACACACAGCTGCCCCAGTCACTCTCCCAACAGTAAAGAACTTCCAGAGTAAACATTCCAGATCACCCATTTCCAAACTCAACTCCTACTCAGGAGAAACACCCTACAGGGACCAGTTATGATCTATTTAAATGTTAAAATAGTATTTTCAGGAAAATGCTTTGTTTTTCAACTCCTATTTTTCAATTTCCTAAAAGTTTAGAATTTTAAATGCTGTGATTAGCACAGAGGGTGAGCATATGCTTCTGAGTATCAAAAGGCTACCATGTGATCTAACACTGCAAAGGAACTTCTAGATATTGCTACACTCTGTTCTTTACAATGCTAAGCCAGCAAATGGGATGTGCCCATAGTTGGGTAACTCAAGTGATTAAAATACAAAAAACAAAATTCATTTCAGTAATCTTCACGGACACGGCACAATTAATATGATCTTTCTTGGGATTCTAGCTACAGGAATTCTTTCCCCATTATTTTGACAGTACCAGTATGCACAAAAGGCTTTCTGCATGTAAACCTAACACTACAGGATAAGACTGTTGAATCAAACTTTTGAAATGTTGGAAAAATATGCATACTAAAATCACTGGAAGTTAGAAAAGTATATCCCAGTACTAAATTCCAGATGCCCATGATGCTAACACTAAATCAACAGTTTTTTTTCTTGCCTAAGCTTTGCCGCAACCATGTGATATGAGAGAACCAACTCGGCTTTCCCAGCCAGCTGTCTCTGCATCTAGTAGGTCTTTGATTTACATTCTTTCTTTTACCTTCCTAGGTGGCTTTGCTATTTCACACCAGATGTCCTTTCAGTCCTTGAAAGAACTCAATTCAAGCCACCAGCATCCCAATCTTAACAGATACAGTTAAAAGAAAGGATTCTTAAGCTTCTGTAACCAAGTCTTACAAGGCATCCTTTCATAACGGTGTATTATAGTCACTCCTATCAATTTCTTGGCTTTACGTATTGATCAAGGTTTTGCTCTTCTGGAGTAGAGCCAGAAGTGAGCTGGTGTCCCAAAGACAACAAAAAGCATTTCTTACTGCCAGGAGATGTCACTGTGGAGGCACTGGGTAGAGGCCTCCCCAAAGGTGGGACTCTCCACTCTGCTCTCCTAGCATCTGTAACTCTTCTGTTTCTCACTCTTTGGAGTGCAGCTTGAATAAGAAAAAAAGCACTTTCAGCCAGGCATAGTGGCAGCACTCTGGAGGCAAAGGCGGCATTATTTCTGTAGGTTCAAGGCCAGCCTAGTCTACAAAGCGAGTTTAAGGACAGCCAGGGCTGTTATACAGTGAAACCCCGTCTGGAAAAAGAAGGAAGGAAGGAAGGAAGGTAGCAAGGAAGGGAGGGAGGGAGGGAGGGAGGGAGAGAGGGAGGGAGGGAGGGAGGAAGGAAGGAAGGAAGGGAGGAAGGAAGAAGGGAGGAAGGAAACAGCATCTTCCCTGATAGGAAATATACATAATTTTGGGAGCCAGTGCAAAGTTAAAACATGATGCCCTTCTCCAAACATTTGTAGGAGTTTAACAGCTACACTAGCAGGGCACTAAACCAAGTGCCAGGCCTTTCTAAGTGTGGGAGCCTGCAGAATCTAGAAGGTTACAGGGAAGTAACTATTAGCCCTGATTAGGTTTGTGGCTGACCAACAAGCAGATGTGGTTAGATGGTTCATATGGGCGGTCGTTCTTCGTTATACTGATTCAAACACTTTTACAGAACTGCCATCAACTGGTATGTGACTGTTATATGGTGAATTTCTGTCCCCACAACTTCATGCTGCTCTCGTTAGCACGCCCCCAAACTGCAGTTACAGTGGCTTTTGAATGGCCCTTATTTTAGCAGAGCAATCAGTCAGACATAACAAAAGTTTTGTGTGTAGCCTAGATGATGTTTTAAAAATTAAACATCTCCCAACCAGGAGAGGTCTTGATGTTATTAAAGCAATGGGGTGGCCTAGAGAAGAAGCCACTGTCCATCAGTCTTATATTCTAGGGGAAGCATTAAAGTCTGCTCCCTTTAAGACCACCACAGTCCTTCAACCATAGCAAATAAGAAGCTGTATGGTAATTTTTACCATACCAATTTAGTTATAAGAATTTACTGGAACCCAGAGGCACCCGTTCTTCATAATAAAAAAGTGTATGTATACAAAAGTTCGGGTCACATGACTACACAGCGACATTTCCGGGAGTGGATATACTTCCTGTACTCCGCCAGCTGCTTCAGGTACATGTTTGATGGCCATCTGTGCTTTTCAACAAAACTTCGTTCTTCCACTAAAATTTGAAGGTGAATAAAGTTAATTGCACATGCCTTATTTTTTGGTCAAGTTGAAATACAAACGTTTAACTACTACATGACAGGGCAGGTCAGTCTGTCACATTGCACATCCTTTAGAATTTGAAATAAAAGAAGCATCAGGATTTATACTACTATGCAATTTATGATGACATGCACTGTTCCACCAAGTAGTATCTGACTGCTTTCAATAAAACTTTTGTTTTTACTGGAGATAACATTTTTTCATTGTGGATAGCTTGACCTTTCAAACTCTATAAGGTTTTCCTGACTCAACTTCCCATCCAGTGAGAGTCACCAGCTAAACTATCCATTCCCGATGTTACCTGTGCTCCAGTGTCTGCCATGCTCTAAGTCCCTGGGCCTCAGGCTTGCTCCTCTAGCCTCCCTGCGTACTATGCACTCTGGATCCACTTTCATAGAAACCTGTGTTGTAGTCCAGGCCCTCACCCCAAGCTTAGCTACACCCAGGGTCTACGAATGTATGACTCGTTGGGTTTGGATGCTCTGCCTTTCCATTTCCTGTAAAGGTTGCCTCCACTGCTTGGAGGGAGGTCTACCAAAGCTCTTTTGTCAACAGTTATGAATACCACTGTTGAGGCCCCAGGCTTCACCCCGCCTCTGACATGACTAGACTTTAAACATTTAAGGATTAGGGACCCCTCCCTTCCCTATGCACTTGCATTTCATACAATAGTTTGATTTCTCAACCAGCTCTTTAACTTCATGTGCGTGTGGATTAACAAGGTCCTGGTTACAGGAACTAAACATCAGTTTTAAAAAAAGCTACCTGTTCAGGGAAATTAGTTGTTTCATAAAGAAGCAAAGGTGACTAAGGTGGCTTCTTAAAGACAGAACTCCAAACTGGGCACGGTGACACACGCCTTTAATCCCAGTACGTGGAAGGAAGAGGAAGTTGAATTTTTATGTGTTTGAGGCCAGCCTGGTCTACACATGGATTCCAGTACAGCTAGGGCTACAGAGTGAGACTCCATTTCAAAAGGAAAAAAAAATACAGAACTCCAGAAAAAAGTGATAACAGATGAGCTCTGGCAGCCAGTAAAAACAGGGACCAAACAATTGCTCCAAAAAATAAAACATAATACTTAGCTAAATTAAACCAATCTTGAGAAAAGGGAATCCACAAACACCAAGGGTCAAATTTTCCTTGTGTTGCTGTTTGTATTACAAATCTAATGGACAAATTTAAGGTGGAATGAGTTACTTAGCTGGGTTTGAAGATTTGCCACGACATGAAATCTTTCCATCACTGCTTTCTGATTTCTAAATAACTTTATAGAAGAAATATTTCACCATGCACATGGGAGGCAGAGGCCGGAAGGTTAGGAGCTCAAACCTTGGCTATAAAGTGGAATGTGAGCCAACCCAAGGCACACACTCCATTTTGAGAAGAGAAAAATAAAAAGGAAGTGCCGTCAAGAGAAAACAGCTGATAGGGTCCTAGCAATTTCTGGAGTTATTCGAAAGCTCACAGCCAACACTTCTACGAGGAAGCTGTAAAGGGTGTGGCAGAGACTTCCAAACTCCAGCCAATGGGAAGAAGGCTAGGTACAAAGCCTTCACGGAAAGGAGAGAAGACCCTAGCCCTGTGAAAAGAACATGTCCCCTTTGCTGGGCAGCATATGTCCTCTTTAGTGGGCAACCACTACCTAGCTCCACACTTTTCCAGGAAGAAGGTAGACCCAGGGTATCAAAAGCTATCAGATTTTGCCCTGGAGATATTAAATGGAAGTCTCTATAAAAAGTGCTATACAAATGGTGGCTGAAAACATAAACCCTGGTAGACATGACTGGAGTCAGAGGTTGGCAGTTCATAACTACTGATTTAGTGTAGTTCTTAATTCTCTGTTATCCAGAGGGCTTTTTCCTCTGCTAAGCAGAACCATACCATAGATGCCAAAAACATGAACTCTCAGTTCCCAGCCAAGCACAAAACTGACCCCTGCCATAGCACTCATGTCTTTTATGGCCCCTCAGAGGACACCCTGTGCCTATGATTTGCACATTATACAGGCAATTGTATAAATAATGGTTAGTAACAGTAATAACAGAAATTATCTATACAGCCTTTTCCCCAAGGCTATAATTATACTCCAGGTACATCATACATCCATATGAGAGTGGAGAGAAAATAATCTTATTCTTGTACAATAGTGGTTGCCTATGATGGCACGGTTACAGTAGCCCTAGGGCCAAAATACAGCTCAATTAATGTCTTAAGGGAACAGACTAACGCCCTTAGTCCCCAGTGCAAGTAGTACATACCTTCTCTTTATGAGTAAGCCCCGTTTTTTTTTTTTTCTTTTCTTGCAAAATGTAGAGAGTGAATATTTTCACTGCCATTGGCTTTGTTTTGACTATATTATTATACTACTGCCTTTATAGCTGAGTGCCATGGTAGGGGACAGGCTGACAACAGGCACACTGTTAATGGCTGAATCTACCAAAAATCATCTGTCAGAAACCACCTGTGAGGGTCCTGGATTCCATGTTTCCATGACAGTATGTGTGGCAGGAGGTGGCCAAGGGAGTTTTCGCGTCTTGTGCATCAGCACTAACACACGACACTGAAGACAAAGAGGAGCCCGAGAGCTGTAGATCCAGCCTTTTCATTCTGTTCTAACCTCCCTGCACTGACCCACTCACCCCTACTCTCCACATACCACTCCAAAAGGCCCTCAGACATCTCCATGGAGAGCTCTCTGTCCGTGACTGGGCATTCTTTCACATCCTTGTCTGTTATTCACTTTTGTTCTGCACCAATGCTGTTCGTCTGATTGCCTACTCTGACGAACATTCCACCTTTGTTTGCTTTCATTTCATGCAGTTCCAAATCTCCCCCTGTGATTGCTCACTATTTAGCCAAGATTGGCCTTGGACTCAGGCTCCTACTGCCTCTGCCTTAAATGCGCCACCATGCCCTCTGCTTTCTAAGTGCAGGGATTATGCATTTACACAACCATGCTCTCTGCCTTACAAGTGCAGGGATTATAAATTTACACAACCGTGCCCTCTGCCTTCCAAATGCAGGATTATAAATTTACACAACCGTGTCCTCTGCCTTCCAAATGCAGGATTATAAACTGCACTATTATGCCCTCTGTCTTCCAAGTGCAGGATTATAAACTAAACCACCATATCCTCTGTCTTCCAAATGCAGGGATTATAAATTGCACTATGATGTCTGGCTAACTCATTTTAATCCTTATCATTTGCCTTAAAAATTACAATGTAATTCCAATAATATTTGGTCCTATGTAGATATATACATACAGATTCTCTAAGTAGTAAAGATGACAAATTATAAATAATAAATAATACTGTTTAAATTTTCTCCTGACTGACTTAAGTAGCTAAAACTAATGTCTCATTTATCACAGCCAATGCATTCTGAGGACATACTTCACCACCCTAACTCTCCTACCAGGAAAAAAAAAACAATTAAAATGAATGAGTACTATAAAATAATCATCAGAAATCTTCTCCTGTAACAAAGGTTAGACCGCTAATGCAACACAGGTGACTGTAAGTGAACGTGTCTGTCCTCAATTACACAGCAGAATTGAAAGGGAATGTGTAACGTTACATTTATGCTGTTACGTTAAAGCAACTTTTTTTAAAAATTAATTATACCTCAAACCTCAAATAAAAGCCATAACGTTTTCTTTTCAAAGCAGAAATCAGCAGTCTACCTGAAAGGTCTTGAAATTCGGGCTTTTGGCTGAAGATGAGGTAGTTAGTGGCGATAAAATGAAGCAGCCAAGTTGAAAGGCAGTCAGAGTGGTGAAACTGCAAAAAGGGGAAAAGGGAAACAGTATTATACACCAGTTCTGATCAGACTGTTTGCACAGCCATGTGAATATACTTAGTGTCATTAAACTGTCCACATAAAATAGCAAGTCCCAGTATATACTGCGATGACAGGAGCAGAAAACTCTACCGAAGTCACCTATCATCAAGTTACTATAATGCAGCCTGATGGCTGGCTAGACCAGTGCCTGTCTGGGTTGACCCCAGGAGATCATGTTAGCAGCCAGAGTGTTCTCAGTCTCCCTCAGTCAGCAGCTCTCAGAACTCGGTAGAAGAATTATGAAGACAATCCAGCTCCACGAGGCAGTGATGCTAGGAGCAAATGCTCAGCCCTGACTGAGATGTGAGTGTGGTTCGTGACGACTGTGACCATGTGGTAAAAATATACATCGAAGCATTAAGAACCTCAGCGTTCATTGGGTGCAACTACAGCCCTGTTGCTCTGGCATACTGGCTCGGTTCTGGTGACCTGGCTGTTCTGCTACATGAGCTAATCTCTTCAGTGTTTGTTGATAACGAGCTGGGAGCAATCAGAGTCCACACCCGTGGGTATGTGTCTGTAATGCTGCAGTGTTTGGTAACTACACTATCAACAGATGGTCTTCTAAGATGTTTCTCTTTTAAGAACACTTAAAAGTTACACAAGCAGTAAAACAAGCAATGCTAAATTGGAGAGATTTTTAATTTCATATCTTACAGAACTAACCCAAGGATGAGATCTTACAAAAAGCTGTATTTTAAATTAGTGTTTTGACTTATAGATGCACAGTTACCTATTCTTCTCAGTACACAGAAGTTGTGAAATGGAAGGGACTTCATAGACAAATTTCACAGCATATTTCGGTAATTTCTTTTCTATCTTTTATCAGATGGAAACAAGTAATGTCAAGGGATAAAGTAAGAGCCCATAGCTACATTAATGGAAGCTACAAGGCAACTGGCTAGAGCAGGTGATCTGGAACAGGAAGCGCAGCCTATGTGTTATGGCTTGGAAAGAGGAGAGGAAGAAGCTGGCTGTGAAGATGTGATTCAAATGTAGGCCTGAGTTATACATATTACATAATATATATTAAGGTGGTTGGCAAGAAATAGAAGGCACCCCATTGTAAAATTAGAGTTTTGGCCTGGCACAGTGGCCTATCCGTTAACCCCAGCACTCAGGAAGCAAGGGCAGGAAGGCATCTCTGGTTCAAGGGCAGCCTGGTCTATATAGAAATTTTGAGGTCAAGCAAGGATATAGAGTGAGACTGTTTCAGAAACTGAAACAACAACACAAAAAGTAAAATTAGGACTTGGGAAACACATGTATTATCCTATCATAAAGGGTTTAAACTGAAGAAAAAAAATCAAGAAAATAAGACAAAGGCTTTAAAAAAAAGATAAAGGCATTAAAAAATGTAAACCAAACGCTATAGAACTAGAGGAATTGAATATGGGAGAAGTATCTGGAAGCTACCAATAAAAGCCTAGATAAGTATTACCATATACATTATAAATAGCAAATAAGTTTAATTGAATATGAGAGTAAATACTTCATTGGTTAGAAGGGCTCCCGTGAGAGCTGAGATAAAGACCCCTCCGAGAAGCCTGAAGAAGCCAGTCTGAGGGAAGCACACATCTCTGGCAGGTGATAGAATGCATGATGGAACACCTTGATGAAAATATAGGATCCACAGTAGAGAACAGAGCAAGGTTAGAAGTGAGGGGCCACTGAAACTGCTCACCTCTAGAGAAGACAGCAGCGATGTGGCACAGATGACAAGAGTGATGGGGAATTTGGATGCGGAGAACTACTGGGGAGACTAACCCTGCGGAAGACAGAGAATGGGGAGGACCACAGAGGGAATCTCTGAGAGGAAGCTGGTATGTTTCTGTGTTCTGCTGCTATACTGAACACCTGTGACAACCAAACTATATACAGAAACAATATGTTTGGCTCACGGCTCTGTAAGTTTCCATCTATAACTGTTTGGTATCTTTTCTTCAGACATACAAAAGCAGAAAAAGGCAAGTATATTAGGCAGAGCAGAACTGTCTGTCTCATGGCTGGTGAGAAAATAAGACGAGGGAGGGAAGGGGTTTCCTACAATCCCCTCCAAGGGCACAGTCATAATGGTATGCTCGGACACACACACACACACACACACACACACACACACACACACAGAGAGAGAGAGAGAGAGAGAGAGAGAGAGAGAGAGAGAGAGAGAGAGAGAGAGAGAGAGAGAGAGAGAGAGAAGGAAAAATTACTTCTTAAAAGGCTTTAAGAAACGAATCCGGGGTTGGAGAGATGACTTAGTGGTTAGGAGCAGTAGTTGCTCTCACAGAGGACCCAGGTTTGGTCCCCAGCACCCACATGGCCACTTATAAGGCCCTGAAACTCTAGTATCAGGGCACCAGAAACCTTTTTTGGCCTCTGTGGGCACAAGACATACATGTGGTACACAGATACATATGCAGGGAAAACACCCATACACATAATAAAATAAAAATAAACATTTTTTTAAATTGAAAAGAAACAATAAAACTTAGAGTAGATATGTTAGACTTTTTAAATCCAGAGGGGGGAGAGAGAGAGAGAGAGAGAGAGAGAGCAAGCTCTATCTCTCAGCGTTTAAGCAATCATGTACACGCAGACACGATAGAGCCCCAGGGCTTGCTGCCCCAAAGGTCACTGTCTAAACAAATCAAAATCCACAACACTTCCCTTACTTTTCTAAAGGAAGGTTCTAATACCAACATACAACTGCAATAAGAACAACTACCAAATATTGTGCAGAAGAAACAAAAGGTAATACCACAAGCAAAGAAGAAACTACAAACAATAAGAACAATATCAAGCAAGAAACACATTCTAAATGACCAGGCCATAGGTAATTGGCAAATAACAGAGATTACTCCAATAGCTGTCCTATCCTGGAGACTTATGCCCAATACGCCCTAGCTAAGATGAGAGGATTGTAACTGTAGCTATAAAATCTTCAACCTCATCCAAGACCTGAGAAGGAAAATAATACCACCTGAGCGAACAGGAAGTGCAAGCAAGGGCCAGGGCCCTCAGCACACCCTCAGGTCAAGTGGACAGTCCAGCTCTCCCGGGACTGCTGGACAGCCAGCTGGTACAGCCAGTCAGAGCCCTGGCCAGGGCAGAAGACAGGGACTGAAGGGCCGGCCCCTTTCTCCCTCTGGGACTCATCCATCCAGGGCAAGCACGTGCTGGAGCCCAGAAACTCTGAGACTAGTTTCAGGGTACAGTATTGGGCAGTCAGTCTCTGCATCCTGGAGGCCATCTCTGCCTCAGAGGCTGAGCTGGCACCAGAGGCCCAGGGACAGCAACTTAGATTTGGGTATTTATTTTTCTCCACCTCTCATAAGACCTAAAAAGGCTTTTAAAAGAGTCTAAGAGCAAGAAAGGGAGCCATATTGGCCTTCCGTCTCTCATGCCCACCACAGTACAGAGACACTTTGGGACAACCGCTGGCTGTTGAACACCATGGGCTCAGGCTGCCTGCGGGCTTGAGAGCAGAACCCAGCCAAGCACTGCATGGCAGACTTGACTTTTACTCAGACAAAAAAAGATTTGTGGGCAGCATGCTACAAGCTGCTTGGTGGAGGCATGGAACAGCATGGCTCTCAGAGGGGGTGGTGAATGTACCTCCACCATGTTGGAAAAGCTGAATGGGGGAAGGGAACCAACAGCCAAAGGGGCTGCTCTGGTCCTAGCCAGGCCTGCTTAGCAGTTTAAAATGGTAATAAGACTTGGTTACAGATACACAATAAAGACAGATACAGACAAAACAAACAAACAAGAAGCCTCTAAAGGGTCAAAGGCTTGGGAGGGAGAGGAAAAAGGGGTATAGGCAGTTATAGAAAGAAGCAAATAGTTTAAAAATAAAACAAAGTCTTTAAAAAGACAATAAAAGTAATACAAAAAGCCACAAAAGATGGAAAAATACCCAGAGGTCCTAGATTATGTATATTAATGTGTTTTCTTTCAAAATTTTGACTATTAATGAGCTAACTTAAGAAAGATGGAAAGATGGAAAATACCCAGAGGTCCTGGATTATGTATATTATTGTGTTTTCTTTCAATTTTTTGACTGTTAATGAGCTAACTTCAGAAAGATATTTGATGGTGAGGGCTGCTAAGCTACATCAACATATGTATTTTAAAGGTATCTTGACTTTGAAATTTGGGTCTGGGGATATGTTGCTTTGGAAAAGAGGTTCTGCTTTTGTTTCCACAGAAGATGAGAAGCTATGGATTTCTTCCGGGTTAATATGGTTTCATCAAGTAAAACCCCCCTGAGAGGCTTCCAATAGGATCGATGGCCCAGGTGATCCGACATCCAGAACAGCTTCAAGACAGCTGACTGAGATGACACAGCCTCACAGAATACTACAGTCAAGATTTACCATAATTCCAAATTTTCTCAGGATCCTCATAAGATTACCAGCACCCCCTTTCAGCAGGAAGTAATCTAGAAAATTATGTCAAAATTCCCCAAATATTGTTTATAATATTTATTTTCATTTATAAGGGGTTGGTTATAAGTAATGGTCACAGCCAATCTCTTTCTAAAGAAAAAAGGGATATGGTATAGAAATGAATACCTTGCATTGGTATGAATTTTTGTTTTATTGATACAAATGTAAAGTTAATTTTGTTATACTGTATATATATTTCTATTCTTGTTTAGGGTATTGTGCTTATGCAGACCATTTAAAATGTAATATATAGTTAAGAAATAAAGATCAATAGTCATCTATAATAGCAAACTTATAGTCATGTTAGGTGTGTTTTCAAGGTCATACAGAGATATATTTCAGATGGATGGATAGATAGATAGATAGATAGATAGATAGATAGATGCATAGACAGATAGACATATAGTCTTCAAACATGTCAAGGACCTATAGAATATGGCATTTAAAATGTTTGAAGAACGTAGCCTTTTCTCAATAGTAAGACATGTCTGCTAGATAGATAGATAGATGCATAGACAGATAGACATATAGTCTTCAAACATGTCAAGGACCTATAGAATATGGCATTTAAAATGTTTGAAGAACGTAGCCTTTTCTCAATAGTAAGACATGTCTGCTTCTGGCAGCACCAATTACTTCAACAGGATGATAGGCATTGAGGAAGCTCCTTATGGAGTTTGCTTTCATTATGACAAGACTAGCCATCTGGGCAAGAAACTGTTCTTGCCTGGACTGCTTGACTTTATTCTGGACAATAAGGACCCACAGAAAAATGACTGCTGAACTTGCCAAAACAAGATGGAACACTCCTTCAGGGTTCCTGCTTCATAAGAGTCTGCCATTTTGCAGGGCACAAAAGAAAGTGACTGATAATTTTGCCAAAATAGGCAGGATTGTCCTTCAGATTTCCTGCTTCACTGAGAAATCTGCCTGACACTCTAGGCCTATAGGAGTTAGAGTCCCCAATGCTACAGAAGAACTTTGGGTGGCTGTTCAGGCAGCCAGATAGCTCAGTCATTTCTAGAGGTTGGAAGTTGCTTACAATGCACTTTCTGTTTACTTAGGTAATATTATATCCTTCTGGGGTCTTTGATGGAGCTGAAAACAGATAGTCATAACTATAGTTTTCCTTAATTATAAAAAAATTAGATATAAAACTCACAAAGATAGGATAGATGATAGAATATTTTCTTTATTTTGTCAAATACAAATAGACTAAATATTATAACTATAATTCTTGCTTGATGCCTGTTTTGTTGTATGGAATTTTACAATATTAAAGTTAAAGCCCCCTTTTTAATTAGACAGAGAAGGGGAGATTATGTGTGATGCCCTTCTGTATGCTGTGAATATGTTTTATTACCATTGGTTAATAAAGAAGCTGTTCTGGCCTATGACAGGGCAGGATATAGCTAGACAGGAAATCCAAGCAAAGATACAGGGAAAAAGAAGGCGAAATCTGGGAGACTCCAGCAGCCACCAGGGAAGCAAGATGTGAGGTAAAAAGCCACGAGCCTTTTGGTAAAATACAGACTAACAGAAATGGGTTCATTTAAGGTATAAGAGCTAGTAAATAATAAGTCTGAGCTAATAGGCCAAACCATTTGTAACTAACATTAAGGCCCTGCGTGGTTACTTTAAAAGTGTCTGTGGGATTGGGTGGGATGAGAAACCTCCAGCTACACCTAACTCAGCAAGAAAGGACATCAAACTCAACCAATGTTGCCAAGAAATTTGAAAACATGCTCACAAAATGAATAAATGAATGAGGGACTAAACAGTTCCCATAACTATGTAATTCCGTATACACAGACTAATCCTTCCATTTTCCTTTCAGTAATGCTAAGAAAAGATCTTTTGGGAGGAAAATTCTATTTCCTGTAATACTAATGTTCAGAGCACAGCCACAAGTAACTGCGATTATGACTACTACTGAGAAAAATTATGCAGACGTGATTTCTAACCTAGAATTACTTTACAATAAAAACTGGTGCAAGGAAAACTAGAGCCTCCTGCAATCAAATCTTAAAAGGAATACTAGTCTTGGCATAGCTATTAAAACACAGAAAACAAAGGAGTATATGTGTATGTTAAATCCAAAGAGGCCCCCTCCCCCACCGCACACCCTACACACAGGGCCAACCACCTTGGCTTTTTTGAGCAGGTCCACGATGTCCAGGTTCATGGAGGCCAGCTCCCTGCTGGGCATGCTCTGCAGCTGTGTGATGATGAAGAGCTCACAGATATGCTGCAGTCTGGACACTTGGTACATCTCAGCACAGATCAAGAGACACATGGCCTGGAAAATACCAGCTGGGAGGAGGAAGTGAAGGAAGATGGATCATTACACTACTGCTTTCAGGAGCAAAAATAAAACAGGTACGCATGGGCTGGGGGTAGGTGGTGCGCACTTTACTTCCTACACTTGGGAGGCTGAGGCAGTGGCTCTGTGAGGCCGAAGGAAGTCTCAGCTACACTGAGTTCCAGCCTAATGAGAGCTACAACAGCACCAGCAACAACAAAACTCCCAATCAACCAATCAACACACACACACACACACACACACACACACACACACACATGCACACAACGCACAGACACGCACACACACACAGAAACACGCACACACACGCGTGCACACACACAGAAACACACATGCATTCAGAAAACACACACACACACACACACACACACACAGGCACATGCACACACACTCATTCAGGCAATTATCCTTCAGTGTGGACTAGAAGTCCTAGGAAGAATTCCATTGTTTCATTAGCACATTCCTAATTTGTACTATATTTTATAAATAATCCATTTAAGCTTTCATACTCCAAGGAGAATCCCATCCCCAGCCCTTAACCAACATACTGAGCTAGCTATTTTTTTTTTTTCTCCCTCTTTTTGAGACAGAGCCTTACTGTGTAACTCTGGCTGGGTTGAAACACACTATGTAGACCAGGCTTGCCTTGAACGCTAAGAAATCTGCCTCCTCTGCCTCCCAAGTGTGTGTGTATTAAAGGCTAAATTTTTCTATTAGTTACACTAAATCTTATCTTTCCCTCTTCCTCCATCCCTGTCCCTACTCCAAGGTCTCACATACTCCAGGCTAGCCTTCAACTCCTTATGCAGTCAAGAATGACCTTCAGCTTCTGGCCTTTCCGCCTCTACCCTTGAGTGCTAAATTCATAGGTGTGTACAATCATGTTCAATATACCGTATTGTGGATCAAATCCGGGACATTACCATCTGAGCGACTGCTCCATGCCTACCTTCTCTTTCTTTGCTTTAGTACCCAGGCTTGTGGCAAAATAAACACAAAACCTAGAGTTTAAATGTGTGTGTGTGTGTGTGTGTGTGTGTGTGTGTGTGTGTGTGTGTGTGTGTGTGTGTGTGTGTGTGTAGGCCCAGGGTTGATGCTGGATATCTTCCTCCATCACCACTTTGTAGCCTGCTCTGGGGATTGCTCTGGGGACTCCCTCTCTCCATCTTCCTTGGTCCAGGGATTACTCATCACCACTATTTATTATCCAGAGCACCCTTCATCTTCCTAGACTGAGCTCTGTGTCCATGAGACAGTCACTCCCCACTTTCCCTCTTGACCATTCCTGGAAATCACAGTTAAGTTTTGTGTTAGGTGTGGACTGTGCTTATGGCTCAGGTGTAGAGTGCTGGCCCAGCTGTAATTGTCAAATTGACACAATCTAGCATCACGTGGGAGGATAGTCTCAATGAGGGATCGTCTGCATCGGGCTGGCCTGTTAGCATGTCTGTGGGAAGACTTGCCCAGTGTGAGCAGCGCCATTCCCTAGGCAAAGTGAGCTGAGCAGAAGGGATGAGTGCAATTATTTCTCTCTGCTCTTGACCAAGGATGTGATAGGACTACCTGCTCCAACCTTCTACCACCTGAAATAATGGACTTCAACCTGGAATTGTTATCTAAAAGAGATGCTTTCTCCCATAAATTACTCCCTGTCAGAGTATTTTATAACAGCAACAGAAAAGAAACAAGAACAGTAAATTTATTTACTTTATTATGAATAAACCTTTTAGTAAAACATTGAAACAGGAAATTGGATCTAAATAATTTGAGGGTGCTACTATATAATGCAATCACTAAAGCAATTTGGAGATACCATGTGGATTTGTGCTAATGCAATAGTACACTTGCATATTTATTTATTTACTTATTTATTTAGGTTTTTCAAGACAGGTTCTCTCTATGCAGCCCTAGCAGTCCTGAACTCTCCACATAGAACAGGCTGGACTCAAACTGAGAAATTCATCTGCCCCTGACTCCTGAGTTCTGGGATTAAAGGTGTGTGCCACCATGCTTGGTGCATTTAAAAAAAATCAAAACAAAACAACAAACAAACAAAAACCAAACCAAAACAAAAAACTAATGGTTAAAGTTTTTATTAATTATTCAAATTTCCAGTATTAAGAAAATAGTATTTATTTACACTAAGAGACAATGCTTTTATTTTCACCAAGCAAATATAACAAGCTAGTCCTTATTAATACTGGCAGTAACAACTCCAAAACACAACTAACCGGAAAACTGAGACAATTTTCTCTTTCAGAAACTATGTCCTTTCATTCAGGACTTATTCAAATTTTATTTGAACAGCAAACATAGGAAAATTTCCTACTCTAAAAATTAAAGCAGGGAATCTAAAGGGAGGTATGATCTGAAAGGTGTTTTTTCTTTACCTAGGGTTGCCTGGCTTTTGTGACCAAGGCCTCATCTCCTAGGTCGCCAGTGTATGTGGCACTCATTCCAGCTGTGTTTGAGAAGGGCGCCATCTGGTGGCAGAATGGAATAAAACTATCCAAGAGGCTTCTGTGCCTTGTTGAAAGGACTGTGCTATCTACAATAATCTCCCAAGATCTGTAGCTGATACACATTATTAACTATTATTAACATTACTAATGTGTGATGGACAAAGATAGCCTGTGGTTAGTTATAGAAATAGATCCTAAGCATCCCAGCAAAGTTCTCAGAGCTGCCAGTTTTAGGGGAGTTTGATTTTGAATATCAGTAGCAGCCTTTAAAGGCCCACATCCTCAGATCTGAGTGACCACAGGAAGCTCACAGTATCAAAAGTCCTGAAAACATTCAACCAGATGTGAAGACCATGAAAGCTATTGTCTAGTCCTTTTCTTGCTGAAGAGCTAGTGCTCCCAAACTCTAAAATGAGAGCATCCACTAGGTTTCCTAAATGCCTCTATTGTCAGGTATCTAGAGTAATCAATAAGCTGATGTTAGCATGAGCTCCTGATTCCTGCTCTTCCGTTTGAAGGAACTGGAAATGTGATACTTTCCCTACATCATCTCCTAACTGCTTAGCAAATGCCATGACATCAACTGATGGACCTTAAACAAAACATAGTTCATAGAATGCAAACTGTCAAAGAGTGAAAGAAAGAATCATGAGATATTATCTTATAGCAAGCATGCACATTGCGTACCTGGGCAACAAGAGTCTGTGTATAAGTATTCCAAAAATGACAAGAAAGTCTCTTTGGAAACGCCATAAACTGGAATCAGGACACTCTTGGCTTCCATATAATTACCATTAAACATGGCTGCCATCACTTCACACCGTGCCACCAGGATGGCCCTGTGGGCTGGCACAGTTGTTCCTGAAAGGAGAGAAAGGTAAACAAAATCAAGATAATGCTGTTGAGTTAGCGGCGTGTTCTCAGTGGAGAGCCACTGACCATGACTAGCTGGACTGCTCTGAGAACCACACTGGGGAGACAAGAGGCACGGTTTCAGCGGCTTCTTACAGCAACTGAGAAGCAGAAAGAGTTCAAAACTTGCCTTTGAACCCAACAATTACAATCAGACAAACATTTGTTAGTTTAGATTTCCCAAAGACCAAGGAACTGAAATACAGACTTCGCCTTGTGTTTTTATAACAAAGCACGTACCCTCCAGATTGGCTTGAAATACTGCCACCTCTGCCATGTTCCTCTCAGGGAAATAGCTCCATTGCTCTTCACGAGCAAACTCACAATTGTCTTGGTGAGGCTTCCCCACGCTAGAAACGGACACGGCAGAAGCAAACAAGCAGTTCAAACCTCACAGGGGAGGAGCGCAGCCTAGACCTTAGGAACGGTGGTCACATGCTCACGCCATCTTAGTTATGAACGGTGATGACATGCTCATGCCACCTTGATTACAGACAAGCAATGCCTTCTCTGAGACACACTTTGAACTGTGATGCCCTTGAGCTCACCTCCAACACTGAAGCTCACCAAACTGACTCCCTAGGGAGACTTTGCTGAGCTCTCCAGCTATTGTTTCAATGCACAAAGACAGCACCGGATAGGGTCACAGGTGACATGGGACTCGTAGGGTGGAGAAACAGTGGTTATAATTTCTACCATGTAAGGAGACCATGCACCCACACAACAGCCTTGAGTTCCACTGATGACCACCACCCTGGTGCCTGAAATGGAAGACACCACGATGAGGAGGGCGTAGGAGGAATCATAGTTATGGAGGATCCCAGGACCAGTGGGAACCACAAAATTGCCCCCTTCCAGAAAAAGGTGACATGAGCCAAACACTATTTTATGCCCAATAATTTACTCATGTATCATCCAATTTCCTAACATTTATTACAAGTATACATTCTTCTCTAAAATACTCAATTTGTTAGGGTCTTCAACCTCTCTAAATCCAAGCAAAATGCTTCTTCTCCTAGGAAGAAAAGAGGTCCATCTAAACTCAGAGATGTTTCCTGAGGCTGATAGTTCCTCAGGCTCATGAACCAACCACTGCCAGCTGAGCCCATGGGTTGGCACTGAGATTTGCCCAGCCAGACTCCCACCAGGAGCAAAGAGACAGCTTGAGAGCATCCTGCTCCTAACAGCAAACATCATCTGTCCACTGTGCCTTCCTGTATTTGCCACAACCCTCCCAGACAGTGTAACTGTATTGTCTACCAAAAGGGTCAGCTTCCATAATTAAGGCAGGCTGGAAATGTTTGTAGAGACCAATTAACAAGGGGTTCAAATTGGCATTCAATTTGAGTTATTATTTTAGGGTTTAAACTATTTCAAGATAAACAGAGCATCATTTGAAAAATAGAAGCGTGGCTTAAACACACTTGATGGTCTATCATGTGAGTTAAGTAAATGAACTAGAATTGACTGAAAATATCAAGTGTCAGTGGGCAGCGATGGGTTTCATAAGAAGGGCTTGAAATCTGAACAGAGCTATCTGTTGATAATGTTACAACGTTGAAAATGTAAAACCAAGTTCAGTACCTTCAGCGTGTGTGTGTGGTGTGTGTGTGTGTGTGTGCGCGTGCGCGCGTGCGCTACACATGCCATAAGCTGACATTAGGATGTCTTCTTCAACTTCTTTTCCACCTTAGATTTTTGAAATGGGCTCTCCCGTTTGGAACATGTTTGGCTAGACTGCCTGGGCAGCCAGCCCCCCAAATCTGCCTGTCTTTGCTCCCAAGAACTGAGATTACAGGCATGGTGCAGATGTGGCACAGGAAGAAATGTCCAGATGATTTTTGGATCCATTTGAAGATTATAATTTAGTATGGAAAACCATCTTACTTTCAGGTAAGGGAACATGATCTGGCAGCTCTTTAGATAACTGTTTTGGTGTTATGAAACTTATGTTGTGGAAATGTTACACAGGTACCTGACTGCAGTTACCCGTTTTCTGTTGTTGTTTTGTTTTACTCAGTGTGTGAGGTGGGGGGCTGCCTGTGGAGGACAGAGGCAGCTTCAGATCCTCAGTCACCATAGGTGCTGGGAACCAAACCAGGGTCCTCCTGAAGAGCAGCGGGTGCTACTGATGGTGAGCCGCCCCTCCAGCTCCTAGTTACCTATGTTAATCAGTGTATTTGTGCAAACACTAAGAGAATATAAGACAGCATCTATATAACCGCTGGCAATTGATTGCTGGTAAAGGCATTTTTGTTGTTGTTAAAAGATAAACATGTTCTTTGAAAATGCCAAAGCCAGTTATCTTCTCCTGTCATGCCCGTTTCGTGTTACAATTTCAGCAAACTTTTCTAAGAAAAAGGACGCGACCGAAACAATTACAAAGGCAGTTTCTCCTCTTTATGTTAATCTTTGTGACTGAGTACTGAAATAAAATGTATTTGTTGCACCCGCTTATTATTTCAGATTTCAGCAGTGGCATTTTGGAATGACACTTGGTCTCATTCTGGGAAAGAAAACAGACACTTGTTCACTTCCAGAGAAATTTAACAAGTACAGTGCTAAGTAAGTAGGAAAGGAATGTGCTTTAGTTAAAGAGCTTTCCACGCCAAATGTCAAATGGGGTCAAATGCAAAGGAACCCATTGTCCTAGGTCATTCTTGCATAGTTTCCAAAAGTAGTTTAGAACTGTTTTGGCTCTAGATGTTTCTATTACACAAATAATACTCCATGTCAGGGTTTTACATCCTATGTCTACACCGGCCAATTGTGGTTGTTGGCTTACAGCTTGGGTTCAACAGTAAAACATTCCAGGCCCCATCAGTTTCGGCTGACACTTCAGGGAAGAGGAACGGAGTATACACTTCAGACTCTGCTAGTCCACGTGCACAGCTGCAACCATGTCAAATTAAAGACCCTGCGGACCCTGGAAAGTAGATGAAGTACATACGAAGGGAAAACACTAAGGAAATATAGATTCCTTTTCTTAGTTTATAAAATGATTTTCTTAAAATTCAGCTGGTATCACTTTACGTCCTGCAACAGAGAACACTAATTCCTCCATCCCAGGTATATAAAGCTGAACTGGACGTGATGGAGACAAGCGAGAAATGAACTCCGTGTGAGCCATACCTTGTATTTCGAAGACAACATCAGCAAGCATCGGTTTATTAAGGAAAAACTTGAGTGACGTATTATAGAACCACAGAGGCTTTCTGGCTTGGTAGGTCTTGCAATTCCTCAGGCAATTGATCTATGGGGAGAAAACACAAGCACAGGGGGAGGTTGCTCAGTCTGCTTTGATAGCACACATGGAAAACTGACGACAAGAAATTACGACTGCCTCGTGATGGCGCCTCTACTGCCTCGTGATGGCGCCTCTAGTGCCTCCCCTCAAGCACTACATCTGCTGGCTGCCAGTGAGCAGCACCAGGCCACTGAGCACACAGTACAGGAACTGGCTTACAGTAACCAGGGAGTATTGTGTGGGAAATAAGATTCTGGGACACAATATAGGCTGACTGATGTCCATTCGGGAAGAAATTACTCACACCAGAAACAGATGATAGAATATTTTCTTTAATTCCTGATAATGTTATTGAACTAAATATCGTAATTATAGTTCTTTCTTAACAACTGTTTTGTTATGTATTTTACTGTGTTGAAGTTAAAACTTTTCTTTTTATTTAAACAGAAAAGGGGAGATGGCGGGAGGTGCCATCTCTTACTGGTTTCTCTTACTGGTTAATGAATAAAGCACTGTTGACCAATAGGAAAGCAAGAGGTAGGTGGTACTAGCAGAGGTGGAGGATTCTGGGGTCTCCATGTGATCTCAGGAGAAGAGGACAAGAGTCTGGCGTTCTCAGTAAGATAAGACCATGTAGAAACACTTAGATTGATTGAAATGAGTCAATATTTAAGACAGAGCTAGCCAATAAGAAGTTCTAGCTATTGGCCAACAGCTTTATAACTAAGAGTCTCTATGGGTTATTGGGAGTAACACAGCTCTGGGACCAGGCTGGCGGGAAAGGGCTCGTAACAAGGGAGTCTGGGTACCCTGCATCCCTGAGAGCCACTGATGCAACAGGAAGGAAACCTGTGCTTCCCTATTGCACAAGGTCCTTTACAGCCAGCAGGCCACCATTTTCCCTTAAAGAATGAACATTTAAAAGAAAATCTCAGGGGTGGATTTCTATTTGAATACTAACACTTATTGTCTGTTTTAATTACGTATTTATTTATTAAACAGCAGAGACTACTGGAACCTACAGAAAGACCCTGGGGTCCTGGGCCTACAGCTCCAGACACTCCGCCCACATCAACAGGACCTGTTGCCTAGCCCAGCTGCCAGCCTTTTCTCACAGGACCTTTGTCCACCTCAGCTTTGGCACTTTGTCATTTGCTGAGTCTATCCAGACATCCCCTGATCCCTATTCTAGAAGCCCAAAGCCAGCTTCCTTTCCTTTCCTCCATCATTTTCTTTTGTATTTTCTGTAACTTTTCTTTACAGTGAAATAAAACAACTCTTAACAGCATTTACAAATAGAGGTGTCCAAATTAGGCTGCAATCTTAAATTGTATGGCCATAACTCCTAATTTGGAATGATGTAGTTATGACAATTCTTAAAATTTTTATTTGTTTATTTATTTATCTTCTTAAAACAGGGTTTCTCTGTGTAGCCTTGGCTGTCCTGGAGCTCACTCTAGGCCAGGCTGGCCTTGAACTCACAAAGATCTACCAGCTTCTACCTCCCAGAGTGCTAGTATTAAAGGCATGCACCACCTGGATATTTAGTTATTCTTGATGATTCCATCCGTTCCGTGGCGGCATTTCCAAATCTCATCCTCATTAGAACTCCCATGCTTGGCCAGCTAGGGAAATCAAGAACCTTTATCCTTAAGAAGTCACATCCAACTCTGGCAATAAGAATAAGTGATACCTAATCTACTTTGGAGGGATACCTGTGCTAATCTACTTTGGAGGGAAGTTTGCAATCTTTTGTGATGGAGGAAAACAATATAATCCTCTTGACAAGGAAAAAGAAAAAGCCCATTCCAGCTTAAAATCCAGAATCATGACAGAAGGGCATGAAGTAACAAAGGGTTTTATCCCCCATGTGAGGATCTCAACACCCGCCATAACACCCACTGGAGGAGCTGGCATTTGGATGCAAGTGGCTGACACATGTAGAGAGTGACAGCCAAAATCCACCCCAGAATTAGAGCTAGCAGGGACTTCAAGTATCTTGTTTTATCCCCAGTTTACTAGAAAAGCCTGAATTGCCCAGTGCTGTAGCAATAATTCACGGCAGACTGGGAACTGAAATCCATGCTCCCAAGTGCTAACTCAGTGTTACATTTCTAAGACACACTTGAGAAACAGAAAGTACATAGCGGTGGAGGAATCCTCCCACTGTGCAGGGGTAATTAGTTCAGGGTCATGGAATCACAGTCCAGTCTTCCCATCATCCGTCCGAGGTGATGGTACTCGAAGTACCACGAAGGAACGAGAACCGAATCAGACCCAAGGAAAAGACAGGTTCAGAACACCAGCAAGACTCTGCCTATCCCATGTAGATAAAGGTTATGAACCCGCACACACTGAGTCTTAGAGATACACACCACGTACTAAGTAAGGATGTGTGTGAGAGAGAGAAGGGAAGAGAGAGTTTTTCCCCTGGCCGTACATGAACTCACCAGAATGTCTAATAAACAGAGCACAGCCATTTTGGTGTCCCTCTTTAAAGGATTACTCAGTTGAGTTAGGGTGAAAGAATCCTGTAAGGCTGGCCAGCCTGGAGATGCCTGCCCCATGGAGTACTGAAACAGAATATCTCACCCTTCATTCTGTGTTTCTCTGTTGAACTTTTTTCTCAACTAAAGAAAATTAATAATCGTCATGAAAGACTAGTACAAGCCAGGTGTGGTGCATACACAATCCTAGCACCAGGAAAGGGAAAGTACAAAGCTGCCAGCTAAAAATTACTCGGGCATACACGGAGAGTCTGTAGTCAGTCGGGACTATTTAATGAGTTATTTCCTCAAAACAGAAAGGGGGAGGGGCAGAGAAATGGCTCAGTGAAGACACTTGCCATCTGAGTTTAATCCCCAGAACCCACGGGGGAAGGAAGAATCCACTCTTACAAGCTGTCCTCACAACTTCCTGTGCGTTCTTGGGCACACACAACTGTGTACATGTGTATATACACACTAAATCAAAGTAAGAACAACTGTGAAAAATAAGAAGAAATGAAAAACTGATACGGTTTACACCTTTTGACTATCAACTTTAAAATGTTATTAATGTGGGCGGTAGCATTAAGTCATCTGTTAAAAAAAAGTAAAGGGATATTTGCCTTCTATTTAAAGAAAACTTATATTTTGCTAAGCATTGCACTCAGCTTACCTTTTTATCTACCGTAGCCAATTTGACAGAATCTAAAGTAAGAATAAACTGGCTAAATTGTGTAATATAGTTGTCTTAAAGTTTTACATATCTACTTTTAAAACCTTTACAGACTCTGCATAATCTAAATCACTGGAGTTTTATGGTCATACATCAGTATTTTTACTGAACCCAGTTTATAATTTTGAATATGTACTCAAGGGACTCCTCTACTGTCCATTCAGCTATATTGCTCGGAATCTTTCAAAGTCCACACGGGAACAGCCCTACACCCCAAGAGGTCCAGCTGCAGCCGCAGGAGCCCGGGAGCCTTTCATTCCCAACATGGGATGTGTGTGTGTGTGTGTGTGTGTGTGTGTGTGTGTGTGTGTTCCCAGGGCTCCAGTGGGCTGTTCCCAAGGCAGCATTCACAAATGAACATTTCAAAGACATGAGTCACACATATGTTAATCCTTACATAAATTAAATCTTAGTAAGAAATACATGTTTCTGTTTAAAACATTATATACGTGTCTGTTCAAATATTTTAACATATTTAAACATATACACAGGCAAAACATTTATATTTATGAATTATTTATCTTTGCTGATGACTCAATGTTATAGTAATCAAGGTATAC
The DNA here is from genome assembly GCA_030556225.1 of Cricetiscus sungorus. Lineage (NCBI taxonomy): Eukaryota > Metazoa > Chordata > Mammalia > Rodentia > Cricetidae > Cricetiscus > Cricetiscus sungorus. The sequence continues at coordinate 38,646,011 of JANBXA010000398.1, forward strand.
TCGTTATAATTCACAGTCAAAGTATTTACCTTTCCTGGTGTTTTTAAAATGCATTTAACTTTCTCCATGACACTGGAGACATCCCCTGAATCTTTCAGCTTCCTCCTGATGTCTTCTTCCAGCTCCTCCCACTGAAAAGCACCTGTAAGGAATTACATATCAGAATGTTCCGTGTAAGTAAGAGGTATGGACAGCTGAATCTCCTTTAGATTATGACTGCATCCTTCTTTAGTGAAGTGTGTATTTGATACATAAATTGGTTTGACAGCCTCTAAACCAGTGGTTCTCAGCCTGTAGGCTGAGACCCCTTTGGGGTTGTAGGATCGCCTAAGACCACCAGAAAACACAGATATTTACATTATGATTTGTACAGTTATGAAGAAGTAACTAAATAGTTTTATGGTGGGGGTCACCACAGCATGAGGACTGTATTAGAGGGCTGCGGCATTAGTAAGGTTGAGAACCAGAGATCAGGCTTGCTCCCCAACAGCTGCCATCTCCACGGCAGGTGTTGGCTAGCAGCCCTGGTCAGGATGCGTTTCTGTGAAAAGTGATCTGCTTCCAGGAAGGTCAGTGTGGCTCCCAGGCTGAATGGCATCACCCTAGTGGAGAGCAAAGCCCCCCTTCCCCTCCCCCTCCAGTTCAGAAAGCTGCCCTGCAATGCGATCAGAAGGCCTTGTGCACTCCCACCCAGGCTCAGATCAGAGGCCTGTCCTGTAACTCTCCAAAACGAACCGGAGAAAATCAGGGAGATGGTTTTCTGACACACTACATGTCCGGCCAGCCACTGCAGCAACAGCAGGTCTCCTGAACTCTGCGTCCATCCTGGCCAACTTCAAAGCTACTCTTCCTGGGCTCCTTCACTCTTGCCTACCACTCTGCTGAGCAAAAGATGACCTTTACCTAAAATGCTCCTCTCACGTGGCCTAAGCACTCGCCCTGCTCCCCAATGACTGTTCATCTTCGGGATCTATCCTATTATTCAAGCTAAAATGTCAAGTTTGATTTCTGCCCATGATGTTCCAAGGAGTCTTAGCCACTGTTCTATTGCTGTGAAGAGCAAGGCAACACTTACAAAGAGAGCATTTAACTGGGGGTTTGCCTGTTGTTTCAGAGCTTTAGTTCATTATCATCACAGTGGGAAACACAGCAGCACACACAGTGCTGGAAAAGCAGCAGAGAGCCACATCCCGACCCTGACCAGCAGTCAGGCAGGCAAACAAAAAGAGCCTGGGCCTGGTGCAGGCTTCTGAAGCCTCAAATCCCATCCCCAGTGACACACTTCCTCCAACAAGGCCACATCTCTTCATCCTTCTAATCCTTTCAAACAGTTCCATTCCCAGCTGACTAAGCATTCAAATGTATGAGGCTATGGGGGTCATTCTAATTCATACCACCACACAAGGGATTTCCTTTATCCTCCTGACTTACAGGAGGTCAAATCCCTAAAACAATATGCCATGGACAAGTCAGTAAGGAGGCCCACACCCCATCTCTTGCCATTCACGACTGGTGTGACTTCAAGGAAGTCATTTCACCTCTCTGCTATGTGCTCCTAATCTCCTGGTCCTCATGCACACCTATATATATCCATCACTCTGCAGATGCCCTCATGATTGACACCGAGGACTGAGCAGTGCAGGTCATCAAGCAGTGCAGGTCTCTGCTGTCAGCTTCTACCAACAGGAACCACAGCAGACCAGAAGGACCTGACCCGAAGGCTCTGGAACCCAGAAGCTTGGTGCTCTTAGCACTTACTTTTTAAATTGCTTTTTAAAGACTGGTTTATTTTTATGTGTATGAATGTTTGACTGAAAGTAAGTAAGCATACCACATGTGTGCAGTGCTTAAAGAGACCAAAAGTGGATATTAGATCCCCTGGAACTGTAGTCAGTTGTTAGCCAGCACTTACTTTTTGCTATAGACCTCAGCATTCCTATGTGTTCTCACCTCTGCCTCTCACTCCAGCTTCAGCAGCATGTGCCATTTCCATCATATTAACATTCACAGCATAGCCAAATCCGAGCTAACAGCATGGTCTCACAGACCTTGGAAATGGGCTTTACAAACACAGGTGCTGGCCAGACTCTAGCTCGCCATTGCCTCCTCCTACCTGTGACAACTCTTCTACTCTGACTTCCCTACTGGGTCACTTTCATCTTCATACTCCAGAGAATGAGTGTCTAAGAATTGTATGCATCCTGTTCCTTTTAGTATCAGTGATTTTAACTGGACACACATCATCTTTTCATAATCTGACAAATTCTTTGGATTAGCTTTCCAGAAAACCTCCCATGCTCTCATAGACAAAAGGTCTGTATAAAAATGTCAGGACCCCCGTATTAAAAAAAGTGTGTGATGCCTCTGCCATGGTCATTGATACTGTCCTTACTGTCATTGATTCCTGTCCTTACTAAATCCTGGTGTGTTGAATACACACATCTTCCTTCTCACAGCCTCTTAGCCTCCTGGCTGCTGACACCAGACTCCCTGAGTGTCCTCTGCCCAATGCTGAGCAGAGTCCTTTGGGACTCTTAGACAGAGGTGTTTGTGGACATCAGAGGGACAGAGACTGAACAGCAAAGCATCACACAAAGCAAGGCTGAAGACACTGCCTATTCAGAGCATCATGGAACAGCTTTTCACTCTGCTTAGTAATTGTCTAATGCATGGGTGATTCTAGCTTATCAAGCCTTGACATAAACACCTCACAGGGCTATATGCTAGCCCCATGTCCATCTAATGGCCTGAAATGACTACAGTGATAAGAAATTTTCCATTGAATTTGTAGCTAACTTTTCTGCCACCTCTCTAAACCCTGTGCAATAAATACTATACATTTTTTAAAAAATATACCCAGAGTATCAAATGCCTCAGAAACCAATGGAGCCCAGATTGATTGTCCAGCCTATGTGTGCATTATATTGGCCTGAAGAAAGATCATCTGTAAAAGCCATCAGAAGAAAGCTCATCCTAATTAAACTAGATTTTTTGGAGCTGTGGTTCCAGACACTGGCATATTTAAAAACCTCCCAGGGCCCCTATGTACTCTGAGTGCTGCTGTTGACCATGCTGGCACCTTAAAAAAATCCCAGACATTGGCAACCCAGTTAGCCCAGGGTAGGGATGTCTTTATCTGTCTACACTCATCCAAACTGAAGGTGAACGCTGATACAATCTCGGTGTTAACCTTTAACATTATTAAGTAAAACTTATATTCAGTTAACCCAAGGTATATTAACCAAGGACCATCCACATAATACCTTCATTCATGGGGCTATCTGAAAGCAAGCAAGCATCAAACAATCTAAATAAATGGGCAAACCTGAGAGTCCACTTAGCTGTTTGTAAAGTCACCAAGAGTCAATAGCAAAGAATGAAAGGAGGGAAAATTCCCAACAGCACACTAACAAACGGGCGGTTTCCATAACTAAAAATACAAATCACATTATCTTTGACACCCTAGCTGCCATTAAAACAACAATCCTCAGACCCAGGCTTCTTTTCCGTGGTGAAAATGTTTAGCATGAGATCCATCCTGGAACAATGTTTTCGGTATACAGCACTGTCAACAACAATCGCAGTGTCACACACCAGGAACTTAGCAGCTACTCATCCTGCACCATTCAGTGAGGCTGGTAACTTCTCAAGCCCCTCAGTAATTTCCTTAGTCTGTTGAGGAGCATAGAACATTCAGGTATTTAATGCTGTTTTCTGTTGTCCAGAAAAGAGCACACTGAGGAACAGTGTCAAATACTGGAGAGAAAACCATGCAACCTGAACCCAAAAGCTTGTCCACAAGCTCATCTGCTCTGCGTTTCAGGAAGTGGTGTGGAATTCTGGGTCATGACCGGTCCAGCACTACATTCTTGAGTCTCACAAATACTTCAATTTGTAATCATCAGAGATCATGTGACTCAGCAATTTATAAGCCATAAACTACCAAGTATTGTAAGAATGTTACAAGTGTATGTTGCTTCAGGTTAACTCCCTGAGCACTGAGACCGCAGATCTCACTCTTGTTAGCCCTTTTCCTCAGGCACTACTTATTAAACATTAACACATCATATGGTGTTCCTCTTATGCAATGAGAGGTTAACATACACTTGGACTGTACCTAGTTATTCAAAATTTCTTAAGAGGAAAACAAACTGAAGGCGTATATATGAGTACAAAACGCTAACCACATTATGAAATCAGTGCCTTTTAAACACCAAGCCAAACTATCCACACAATCCATGTCCCAGAGGCAAAAGACAAGCCTGGTATTATTCAAAAAGTACATTTTGTGGTCTGGTCGACTGTTTTCAAGTGCAGAAGATAAATGTATTGTAGCTTTTCAGCCCATGTGCTTAGGGAACTTTTCCTGAGGAAACTGTGCCACGGAGTTGTTTTGCCAGAGCAGCCCCGTGGAGGTAGACAAGACATGGCTGCTGTTCCCCATGGTTCCCTGTTATAGCCTGTGACCTGTGGACTGTGAAGAGAGCCCTGCATAATGGGCCTGGAAACCCATGCTCTAGTCAGAAATCCGAAAATGTTCCAAGGAAACATTTTAAGTCCTCATTGAAGACTCTTATGAAAACTGTAGACTTAAGATTTTTCATTTCATTTGCTAAAAATTTTTGTTTGGACAATGGATCTGTGTTTGGTTTTTTTTTGTAGTAAACATGCATTTAGAAAAACTATGCAATGATGGCTTCAGAGCTCTTTAAAAACAGAACTTAAGTTTTCTTCTGTTCAATTCAGATTTATCATTTGTACATAATTAAAGAATGATTAATAAGAACCTGCAGAGCCACTAATTCTTCCTTCTCAACCTGCATCAGGCTCCTTCTACCCCAGACCAGGGCCAAACCCCACCCCATCTCCTGTGTGATTGAGACACAGGAGACCAGAGCTGTGGTGCACAGTGCAGGGCAGAGGTGCAGAGTGCAGGGCAGAGGTGTAGAGTGCAGTGCAGGAGTGCAGAACAGAAATGCAGTGCAGAGGTGCAGAGTGCAGTGTGGAGGTGCAGAGTACAGTGCAGAGATGCAGAGTGCAGAGCAGAGGTGCAGATTGCAATATAGGAATGCAGTGCAGAAGTGCAGATTGCAGTGCAGAGGTGCAGAGTACAGTGCAGAGGTGCAGAGTCCAGAGGTGCAGAGTGCAGAGCAGAGGTGCAGAGTGCAGTACGAGAGTGCAGTGCAAAGGTGCAGATTGCAGGGCAGAGGTGTAGAGTGCAGTGCAGGAGTGCAGAACAGAAATGCAGTGCAGAGGTGCAGAGTGCAGTGAGTAGGTGCAGAGTACAGTGCAGAGGTGTAGAGTGCAGTGCAGAGGTGTAGAGTACAGTGCAGAGGTGTAGAGTGCAGTGCAGAGGTGCACAGTGCAGGACAGAAATGCAATGCAGAGGTGCAGAGTGCAGTGTGGAGGTACAGAGTACAGTGCAGAGATGAAGAGTGCAGAGCAGAGGTGTAGAGTGCAATATAGGAATGCAGTGCAGAGGTGCAGATTGCAGGGCAGAGGTTCAGAGTGCAGTGCAGAGGTGCAGAGTCCAGAGGTGCAGAGTGCAGAGCAGAGGTGCAGAGTGCAGTACGGGAGTGCAGTGCAAAGGTGCAGATTGCAGTGCAGAGGTGCAGAGTGCAGTGCAGAGGTGCAGAGTCCAGAGGTGCAGAGTGCAGAGCAGAGGTGCAGAGTGCAGTACGAGTGTACAGTGCAAAGGTGCAGATTGCAGGACAGAGGTGCAGAGTGCAGGGCAGAGGTGCAGAGTGCAGATGTGCAGAACTACAGAAGCCCTGAGCTGGCCTAGGAGCTCACTTTCCGCACACACATACTCAAAAGCCACTGTTGTGCATCCCATTGCCTTGTCCCTAAATTTCTGCTCATATGCTAAGATCCACTCTCCTCTTTGGGCAGATCTATGACAGGACACCAAGAATCGAGTTCCAATAGCTCTGAATAAGATAGCCTTGCAGTTTATCCCAGTTTTACTTTGTACCCTAAGGTGGCTCATGTGCCTACCAGGATTATAACAGATATTATGGGAAGGCTGCTGAATAATTCATAGAATTTCAACAGTCAAACACCTCATCACTCTTCCTTAGACATGTCATTACAACTATTTTTCTTAACATGCAAACATTCAGGTTTTTAAAAATTAGTAGTATTAAATTCTGAGCTGTGAGATCCTACATTTAAACATTAAAATTTGTAGACCTGAAAGAAGCCATTAATATGATATTACCTGATGACTCTGGCTACTTGAGCTCGATCTGAGCTACTTGAGCTCGATCTGAAATGTATGGTAAACCTTGCAAGCTGAAGGCAGTGTGCCCTATGGGTATTTACTTGTGAATTTGCCAAAACACTACTCACTGAACCACCACCATGCTATTAATGGCTGAGCCATCTCTCCAGCCCCGAAAACACAATTAAATTTTAGTTTACTATACAAAATAACCACAACTCAAATGAAAACAAAACAAAACAAAACAACAACAACAACAACACCTTGCTTTGTAGGGCTCAGTAATTTCCCACTGAATACATATCTGTTTATTAATCCATTGATGGCATTTGGATCACATTCACCATTTTAACCATGCTCCTATAATATATAATGCTCCTATTAGCATGGTTGTACAACTCTTCTTTGACACCTTGCCTCTAATTTCTTCAGATATATAGTCAGAAATGAACTGCTATACTATGCGGCCATTCTGTCATTAATTTTCTAACAACAGCTGTACTCTTTCCAAAGCATTAAAAAATGATGCAAGTGACAACCTGGATGAACCTTGAAGACATCATGCTAAATGAAATCAGCCAGCCCCCAAACCTCAGCTATACTGACTGGACTCATCTGAGGCACACAGAGCAGTCAGAATCACAGCAAAAGAGAGGGGCGGTTACCTGGGGCTTGGAGAAGTTATTGTTTAATAGGACACAGTTACAGCTTTCAAAGGAAAGAGTTGCAGAGAAGAATGGAAATGGTAAGTGTCCTCTGCAAATGCATCTAATATCATCCGATTGTACGCTTAAAGATGGCCAAGGTAGCAAACTGCATGCCATGTGAGTTTGCCATTTCTTCCCTTAAGGCAAACAAATTTGTCAGGAAGACAAATTTCTAGGTATAAAGTAAGTGCTACATGTCCTGTGTAAATATCTCCACAGAGGGCAGGGGGGTAAGATAAGTGTAAAATTAACCAAGACTCTCGCAGAATTCTAGGGAGCTTAATAGAGTAGAAGGGTCCAGAAGTGCCTGGCAAGGTACCTGAATAAATGAAGCGCAGAATGTCTGACAAACAGGAGCAGAAGAGGACATCCTTCACAATGACTCGCAGCGGCGGGTTGCTGGGAAATTCCTGGCTAGCACCTGGAAACACAGCATCTCTGTTTATGGCAAAGAGATCCTGGGTGGTTCGGATGATACTGGAGTCCTGAATATCAGTAGGGCTCTTCACGTTGAAAAGCAGCATGAAAACGTGGCTTACAGCGCAGAGAACAATTTTGTGGGCCTCCACGATGCCAGTCACTTCCGGGTGGTAAAACACCACATCCACACACTGGCAGCAGAACAGCAAGTTGTTCAAGTCAGCGTGGTAGTGTGATGCTTCAGCTTTCAAGACAGGCATCTTCTCTGTTTTGAAGGGAAAAATTAAAATGATAGCCAATATTTTTTTTATGTCTACTAAAAATAAGTATTTTAAAAGAATGAGATGGAATCCTACAAAGTACCAAAACTTGCCCAATTGTTTTTTTAAATCTGCAAATCACTAATTTTATACAGCTTTATACTTAAGAATATAAGGGTTACTAACTCATTGGGCATTACGGAAAGCACATTTTACAGAAAACACATGATGACTATGATATTTATGTTTTGTAGTGATATGAGCAGTAAAATAACATTTCTTGTTTGTGTATCTCAAAACACTGCCCTAAGTACAGAGCTTTAGTGTGGAGGTTGCAAGTCATCATTCTTCTACCTGATTAAAGAAAACAATTCAACTAAGCTCACATCTACAGTGGATGTCAAGGGCAGCCGCTTCATGTCAATGAATTTCCAAGTTTTCATACATCACCATGGCTCTAACTACTCTATTGTCTGAAATCATCCTAATAACTTTTTTTGACTAGTCTTTTTTTTTTCCCCCCTTCTAGTAAAATAATCTACTTCACCAAACAGCAAATAATTCTTCCCATTCAACGTACCTCAGCCAGGGTGCTGAGTATAATCCATGGGTTCCTACAGAGAACATCCCCTTAGATTTACCAGGGCCAGTTTGATCTATTGAAGAGAGAGCTTTCCTTTTCAACAGCCCAGAATATCCTCAGGCCATGAACTGCCACAGGACCTAACTGTAAGATGTCTGACCTCTCACTTGCTGGTAAAACCTAAGCAGAGGAACATTAGGGGAAGGATGCCAAAGAATGGCACACCGCGATCCAAGCAAGTGAAGGTAATTTCTTCAGCAACAGAAATCTTTGTTCTAAACAACGCTTGGAGGCTGGGTCTGTGACATTGACAAGCATCTTTGAAGGCCAGGCTCCCTGCACTGCACCCCAAGGCCATCCTCTCTCCTATGCTTAGGGTTCCTTCACAGAACCTCAAATGCTAACAGTGTGGAAGTCATGTGCTCCCGGAGCCCAGTACTGATGCCTGGAGGCAGTCAGCCCCAGAGACACCTGGGAGCAGTCATGCTGGACCCTGGATTTTATGTAGTGCTTGGCCACAGTCCTCTCAACTGGATGATACATGAAACGGCCTTTTGGACACACAGGCTGTATCTGCCAGAGACTCTACTGGGGACCCAGACCTCAGATGAAGAGCTATCGGGAGTCTCTGTCAGTAAATGGTGTTGGATGTTTGGTTCTTCCAAGGAATGAGAATGTTCTCTCCCTTGGATCAGAGCAATTAGCTACACCATTTGTTCTTTTTGAACCCTGAAAGTGCTTAAGGCCCCATAAGTTACCACATGCAGACTTATCTGAACTTTTAAAGACTGGAAATGATTCCTCAATTCTAATTTGTATTTCCTTTGTTTATATTTATATTCACTCAACAAATGGTTCCCCAGTGCCTACTTTACGTTTTGTTGTTGTTGTTGTTTTGTTTTGTTTTGACAAATAGGAAAACTTCCCATTTATGGAACACGCATGGATTATTCAATACATATGTACACTGTGCATCTCATCATCATTTCTTTGTATTTGGGGCTTTCAAACCCATCTTTTCCATTTCATCATAAAATACAATAATATTATCATGATAAACTATAGTCAGCCAGGTGATGGTGGCGCACACCTTTAATCCCAGCACTTGGGAGGCAGAGGCAGGCAGGCAGGACAGCCTGATCTACAAAAAGAGTTCCAGGACAGCCAGGGCTGTTACACAGGGAAACCCTGTCTCAAAACAACAACAACAACAAATGTGATAGAAAACTATAGAAATTATTCTGTGATATCAAGTATCTATTTTTAGAAATAATACCAGAGACAAACTGATCCAACAGATAACGATTCTATTACATCATAAAACCATGTAAAATGTTCCAATAGTGTCATTTTATTTTTATATTTACACTCAGTTGCACAAATGATCGTGCATGCATACACCTTTTACTTTATCCTGCAGTTACTCTCTAGACACAAAGACACACACACACACACACACACACACACACACACACACACACACACACACATACACAGACACACACACACACAGCGCAAACCCTTTAAAAGTAAGTAAGCTGTGGGCATTTTAGACCACTGAGGCACTGAAAGATTTCCACATTATCTCTCCTAAATGACAACACTGACTTATTAATCATAATAGGTAAAAAAAATTAACAATAACCCTACAATCTCATCTGGCTTTTGGTTCATAATAAAGTTTCACCAAGTGTCACAAGACTGCCATTTAGATGTCTTATTGAGCAGCATCCTGTTAAGATTGTCACACAGCCTGTTGTAGTTACCTGGCAGTCTTTAATCCCAATAGTTCCTCTCTACACATGCTAAGAATCTGTAGGATCAAATTTTATATGGGTATTTTCTCAGAAGCCACCTGCATTAGTGGCAGCTGAGAAAGTCCCAACCCGTGCCCCAGGTTCACTGAATCAAATTGTCACATAGGCTCTGAGCACACTTGGATTGAAAGCCATTTCTCTAAGGTCTGGAAGGAATGATCTGTAAGAAATGTCTTCTTAATGTCTCCACACCTGGTTGTTCAAGTTGAGGCGGTCTAATTCCATGGAAGGAGTTGGTCATTTTCCTTTTCCTCATTTTTTCACTTGTCTTCTGATTTAAGGCTTGAATCATAAAATACTCCAACTGAAACATGAACCAAATCAGAATTAAGTCCAACACAGTTATGTCTGACATGATCATGTGTGTTCCAAATCACATTTGCAAATGGCTTCAATGTCAGAGCCAACACTAGCAAACGTGTGTAAATAATTTTTAATGGTAAAAATAGAGATATTTGGAGGAATTGATTTGTTTTTGTCTGAATCCTCACTTAAGAAAAAAATGTTTTTTGAATAATCAAACAAGCAACAAACACACTGCAACCCCATGGCTACAGCAATTTCCTCAGCGCTGTAGCTAATATGGCCACATCTGTCCACAGATGTCCTCTTCAGCGAGGCACTACACTTGTTTCTTTTCACAGATTGTCCTTTACTAATGAAAACTCCCTCTTCTCAACATGCAGTAACCTAGCTCCTGGGCTGCGAAGCGCCTCACAAGACCTGGGTAAAAGCACAAATGGATGTCACCCACACAGCAAAATACTCAGATGTTAACCAAAAAAGAAAACTATGAGGAAAAAAGATTCTCTATAGTCCCATTCTGAGAAACCTATCTCCACACAGGCATGGTCAGCCAGATTTAGCTTAAAATTGCCAAACCCTCAGAGACCCACAGGGCATAGGACAGGTCACCCCTAACTGCTGGACCCCAAGACTATGTCCTCTTTTCACCCTCACTATTCCTTCCCACTTCTCACCCCCTCAAGGAATTATGTGCACCCAAGAGGACCCCCAAACTGCAGCTGCTCCCCTCACCAACTCCCTTTAAACAGTTACCCCTTGGCCACCCCTCAGGTCTAAGGGTCCCAGCAATGTAGCCTACCACTGGGAGAGCAGGCCCAGGAAGGAACAGGCTTTAGATCAGTGGCTGGATAATCTGAGTCCCGTGTCTGGGATCCCGGTCACAGCACTGGGTAAGAGAACTTGGGGCACCAGTGAAAAGCTACAGAGTGCTCTGAAATGTGACCTATACCTATACCTAGCACAGGGGAGAGTGGTAAATGCTCCAGACAGTAACTTCCTTTTGGGTCCATGAATGTACGCTATGAGAAGGCACACCGCCAGATGATGGGCTGTCTCAAGTCGGCAGGTGCCCTGTCACTCAGGGTGGAAGGGAGTGCTGTACAACTCTTCACCCCTAACTCTGAAACAAGATTTTAAATGCCCTTTCACCTTTCACTTCAGTGTTATCGTTTCCAGTCAGACTTGCAAATGCCACAATCTCTTACCACCCAGATTCCAGTTACAAATTACTACCCAAGAGTCTAGAGAGAGGCCTCAGGAGATGACTCAACAGGTAGAGTTTGCTGATAAGTGTGAGGACCTTAGTTTGGAAACACAGAGCCCCTGTGCAGCCAGAAGTGGTAACCTGAGTCTGTAATCTTAGCACTCCTACAGACAGGAGCCAGGACACCCCCAAGCTCCTGAGCCAGCTGGTGTGGGGTATGCAGTGGTGACATCTGGAGTGGGGTATGCAGTGGTGACAGCTGGTGTGGGGTTTGCAGTGGTGACACCTGTGTGGGGTTTTCAGTGGTGACACCTGTGTGGGGTTTGCAGTGGTGACAGCTGGTGTGGGGTTTGCAGTGGTGACATCTGGAGTGGGGTATGCAGTGGTGACAGCTGGTGTGGGGTTTGCAGTGGTGACACCTGTGTGGGGTTTTCAGTGGTGACACCTGTGTGGGGTTTGCAGTGGTGACAGCTGGTGTGGAGAATGCAGTGGTGACACGTGTGTGGGGTTTGCAGTGGTGACAGCTGGAGTGGGGTATGCAGTGGTGACAGCTGTGTGGGGTTTGCAGTGGTGACACCTGTGTGGGGTTTGCAGTGGTGACACCTGTGTGGGGTTTGCAGTGGTGACAGCTGGTGTGGAGTATGCAGTGGTGACACGTGTGTGGGGTTTGCAGTGGTGACAGCTAGAGTGGGGTATGCAGTGGTGACAGCTGTGTGGGGTTTGCAGTGGTGACAGCTGGTGTGGGGTTTGCAGTGGTGACACCTGTGTGGGGTTTGCAGTGGTGACAGCTGATGTGGGGTATGCAGTTGTGACAGCTGGTGTGGGGTTTGCAGTGATGACACCTGTGTGGGGTTTGCAGTGGTGACACCTGTGTGGGGTTTGCAGTAGTGACAGCTGGAGTGGGGTATACAGTGGTGACAGCTGGTGTGGGGTTTGCAGTGGTGACACGTGTGTGGGGTTTGCAGTGGTGACAGTAAGAGAGTCTCTCAAACAAGGTGGAAAGTCAGGACCAACAACCAAGATCATCTTCTGACTGCCACATGTGCACACAATGCCACACACAAGTGTGTGAATGCACATGCAGGTGCATGCACACACGCCCCCGTCACCACCAAAACACACACACATAACACACACACACACACACACACACACACACACACACACACACACACACACACCAAGATCTTCTTGCTCCCATTTCATTTTTTTACTAAGTATTAACATAAAGGGCTCCCAACCTTGTCCACATCTTCAGTCCTTCTTAAGTCTCTCACTGTAACTGCACCATTAAACATCAGGAAGAAAGAGAAACATGGAGGGGTAAGAAGAGAAAGAGAGGTGAGGAGAATTGTCCCAAGCATTTCAGGAGCTGGAATAGGGAGCCAGGAGACTGCTACTCAACAGAAATGAAACTACGCCCAACCATGAAACAGCCATCAAATGCAATCATTACATAAAGAAGACAATCACCCACCCCCACATAAATTACCTAAATATCTGTGGAACTGTACAGTTCTCCATCAAATGAAAATATTTCAAACCTACTACAATGGAAATACTGGACTTAATTGTAGCTATTTAGATTTAATAGAAATCCATGTCATTTATATATTTATATATTTATTATAGTCAACTTTGTGAAGTCCTGATAATAAAATTTCTATAGTCACCTATGGTAATTTAAATATCTCAACATAGGCGTATACTGAGTTACACTTAAGGTAGAGTTATCTTTGGGGTTGACTTTCACTGATGATTATCAGATGTGCCTATTGGGAAGGGCTACTTCTTGGAGGACTGGATAGTTTAAGACCAGTAAAATGTTAAATGATGCAAGTATTCTCCAAAGACCTTATTGTCTTAGTACTATGGAATAGCTTTTTTATGTTGAGATTTAAAATGGCCACAAGGCATACCACCACAGCAACTGAATAGGCAAAGCCTGGCTCCTTCCCATTCAACAAGAAGCTAGCCACATAAACAGTCCTTTGACACTCTCTCATCCTCTCTCTCTCTCTCTCCCTCCCTCCCTCCCTCCCTCCCTCCCTCCCTCCCTCCCTCCCTCCCCCCCCCTCTCTCTCTCCCTCCCTCCTTCTCTCCCTCCCTCCCTACCTCCCCCCCCTCTCTCTATCTGTGTGTGTGTGTGTGTGTGTCTGTACCTACGTATATGTTTCCACTGAAAATAATTTTTTCATACAACATATTCTAATCCCAGTTCCTTTCCCCCCACAACCCTCCCAGATTCCCTCCACCTCCCTACCCATCCAACTCCACACTTCTTTCTCTCTTTAGAAACAAATAGGCAAACAAATAAAAAGCACAAGAAACACGCACGCACACACACACACACACACACACACACACACACACACACACACACACACACAAAACCCCACATAAAAACACAAAATTGGAAACCATAATATATAAGCAAAAGAGGAAACTAAAATGCCTAAACAGCAGTAAGTGACCAAAATTTACAAGCACTCCACAGGCTTTGTTCTGTGTTAGTCTTCTACTACTGGCATGGGGCCTTCAGGATGGCTTGTGTGTCAGGGAAAACTCCCTTGGGGAAAAACTAATTTTTCCCCCTTGCAAGTGGTTGTCAATTGGAAACGGCTTCTTGTAGGGATGGGCCCCCTTGTCCACTTCCCCCTCTCAGCACGTGGACCTCGTCTGGCTTAGACCTGTGCAGGCCCTGTGCATGCTGCCTCAGTCTCCGGGAGCTCAGATGGGCAGCAGTCCTGTTTTATTCGGAAAGCATTGTCTTCTTGGTGTGGTCCATCCTTTCTGGATTTACACTCTTTTTATCTTCTCTTGCACATAGTTCCCTGAGCCCCGAATGGAAGGGTTTGATGATGACATTTAGAACTGAATGTATGTTTGAATTTTACCAATTCTGGTTGTGAAGTCTTGCTGAATCGTGCATAAAAGAAAAGCACTGTTGTCAGCTAATAGAAATGAAGAGGACTTTAGAACCCACCAGTTAAGGTTACAAGGTTCATTCAGCTGTATATTATTATAAACCAGGATGGTGAGATGGTTCAGTCAATAAAGTACTTGCTTTCCAAGTACAAGGACCTGATCCATGTGGGAGAAAAGGTTGCACATGGCCGGACATGCTTGTAATTACAGCACTAGGAAGGTAGAGACATGCAGATCCCTGGGGCTCATTGGCTATCGAACTTCACCACTGTGAGCTCCAGGCCAGTGAGATCTTGTCTCACAAAACAAGGTGGATGGCACTTGAGGACACTTGAGGTTGTCCTTGGGCCTTCACATCTAAGTATGAACATATGCACCCATGTCCACATGCAGGCACAGATGTACATATATGTGCATGCATACTAACAAGGTCACTACAAAGTTGTGTAGGTATGTGCAAGAACGTATGATTTTGACACACACCAGGATTGATACAGTACCAATTTTAAAAGATTCTAAAAGTCCTAAGAGATGATTAAAAACATTTCATTTGGACAGAGAATTTATAATTCACTAAGCCTATGCCACTTAACTCTTACTGTGTTTCTCAAGGTTAAAACAAATAATTCTTATAAAAGTAAAGCTCTAACTGATGCCTTAGAAAACAGCTCAAGTACCAGCCTGACAAATGGCCTCATGTGCTGCAGGTTTCTGTACGTACCACTCCTCCAAAATACTTTCCAATGTAGAAGTCATCAAGGCTGTGGAGTTCCAGGTATGTAGCTCCCAGTTCTTTGGCAAGTTGGATCCCTTCTGTGGTACTAACACAGCTCCCTCGGTCTGAGGTACACAGGGGACATGTACAAGGTAATTCTTCTGAGAAAAGGAATGTAAAAACAAGGAGTTTTTAAATTAATAGGAAACATACACAGGCAGTGTGAACATTAATGGGTAGAATCACTACACATCAGACTCTCATTAAATAGTGTCTGTGTTGAAAACAGAAAAGTCCTCCCAGGCATCGGTGGCACATGCCTTTAATTCCAGCAGAGGCAGGCAGATCTCTGTGAGTTTGAGGCCAGCAGAAGAAATAAGAAATTGGTGGGTGGCTATTACAAAAGGAAGCAGAGCAATGACACTCACCAGCCAGGGACAGCTAACCTGATGCAGTTACACAACCCCAACATCATATCACCAGACCATCACTTTATCACCCACACAAAAACGTGAAAACAGAAGATTAGGTCTTCTTTTGTCATAAATTTTCTGTTAACTAGACCACCAAATCTGAATAAATCTTGTATTTTTATTGTAATGGAGCCCTCAATAGACATGGATTTGAAAGTTGCAGACTGCCAAACTGCCAGCACCTCATAAATTTCACATCAACTGCACCCTTAATGGAATGGCTTCATTCTGAAACATTCTATTCCGAGGACCTTTTATTCTTTGTTGGCTGCATGTGTGTCTGAGCACCGTGTGAGTGCCCAGGTACCAGCAGAGGCCAGAAGATAAGACAGATCACCTGGAACGGGAATTACAGAGGGTTAGGAGCCACCATGTGGGTGCTGGGAAAGGAATCCAGGTTCTCTGGAAGAGCAGCCAGTGCTCTTACCTGCTGAGCCATCTCCCTGGCCCCTAAAGCATTCTACTGGAGCAATACAATTAAATCAAAAGTTAAAAACTGAAAAGTATTTAACAAATGAGCAGATGTCTTCGGAAGCATGTGTGTACAGCAAGCATGTTTACAGCAGGAACTGTGAGACTTACGGTGTCTTTACATTCTCCCTAAGGCCAAAAAATACATATTCAGCTCCATGGTCATCAGCCATGGTTTGTCTCAGGGATAAGCATCAGATACGCCATATTCAAACAGCAGCTAAGTCAAAAGAATGAGGCCATCTTCGAGAAAAGCACGGTGCTGCCAGCTGGCATCAGTGGGATGCACAGTGTAGGTTGGAGAACAGTTCGCTTCTTGGTGATGGTCTAGTTAGGGGTACTGATGAGACACCATAACCAAAAAACAACCTGGAGAGAAAAGTATTTAGTACACTCACACTTCCATATAACAACAGTTCTTGGAAAGAAGTTGGGGCAGGAACAGGGCAGGAACCTGGAGGCGGGAACTGACGCAGAGACCATGGAGGAATGCTGCTTATTGGCTTGCTTCCAATAGCTTTGCTCTGCCTGCTTTTTTATAGAACCCAGGACCTCCAGCCCAGAGATGTCACTATCCACAATGGACTGGGCCCTCGCCTGTCAATTGTTAATTAAGGAAATGCGCTGAAGGCTGGCCTACAGCCTGATCTTATGGAGGCATTTTCTTAGCAGCTGTTCCCTCTTCTTGTATGACTCTATCTGGTGTCAAGTTGACAAAACTAGACAGCAAAGACCCTAGGAACAGCTCTTCTCGGGAGTGAGGGAAATGGTTCTGAGTACTGGAAAGACTTTGACAACAGTGCTGCTGTACATGAGATCTCACGTAATCCTACAGGCTCTTTGGAGGTCAGCCTTCCAAAGCCTTTTCCCATTTGAAGAAAGGCAGCTGAGCCTGTGTCCTACCCTTCCCCAGTAATTAGATGAGGGCTGCACTCACGGAGAGGACATTGCATTGGGCAAAGCACTCCTAATTGAGAAGCAGACCTGAGAGACACTGTGTAGCATTGGCCAACAAGCTCACAACTGAGGAAGTGAGCAAAAGAGCCACCAAAAAGCATTTGAGCAACTCAGTTGGGCAACACGAAAACGTTACCCAGTTACTGTACATGAATGGAGCACATATGTGTAGCATTTGAGCAACTCTGTTGGGCAGCACAAAAATGTTACTGTATACAGATGGAGCACGTATGTGCATGTATGGGATGCATGCACAAATGAAGATCAAAAGATAATTTTCTGGAGTTAGTTCTCTCCTTCTACCTTGTGGGTTCCAGGAACCAACTCAGGCCCTCAGTCTTGGCAGCTGTACCAACTGAGCTATGTCATTTTAAAGTTCAGAAACCCAAGAGCCTTTAATCCCAGCACTCAAGAGGCAAGGGGATCCCTGTGAGTTTGAGGCCAACCTAGTCTACAAAGTGAGTTTCAGGGCAGCTACATAGGGAAACTCTGTTTAAAAAAAAAAAAATAAATAGATAAAAATAAAGTTCATAAACCATGGATTTTTATCTTCATTTTACAGAGAAGGAAATTGCAGCTCAAACCAGTTAGGTATCTTGGCCTTGGGAAGCAGAGATGGAAAACACAGACAAACAGACAAACACTGGCTCCACCCAATACACAAAAGTGGCATAACTAGGAACAGAACAAAAAGTCTGAATAGACTACCAGTTTCCGAAATGCAGCGATTAAAAACGTAATTAAGTCCAGCTTCTTTAACCATATCACACGTTTTAATGTGAGAGTACTTTCGCTAAGCCTTTTTCAGTTTGTAGCAAGCTGTTTATGTAGCATTAGGCTGTCCTGAGAAAGAACAATGGGTCTTTCTCACTCTTTACAAGGCCTTTGTGAACAGTGCCTTGATTTTTTTCTGAAGACAGAGGCCTTCTTACGTCTACAAAGGTCTGCCTATGTGGCTGGAGGTGGGTGGGTAGGCAGATCACATTATGAAGCTTTATTTGTGGAAAAAATTAAATGAAGTCATCAGTGTTTCAAGTGGAAAATGAACCTGATGTTCAAGAATGGCCAATAAGCCAACTAGAGGGAAAGAATTTTTATTTGAAGCCAGCGGAGTGAAGTTTCCATCATTTGCCAGTTCTATTGGCTCAGCAAAAAGGAAATCTGTCAGTAGTTAGTGACATGTCTTCTGAATTCCAAAGGATTTCTTCAAATCTGCTTTAGAGAAAAATTTTTCCTAACTGGGATTCTCTTCTGAACCATTCCTGTATCTCCCCATCCCAATCAGCTGTACTTAAGAGCCTATTCAAAAGTCCATCTTGAATTGCTTGCAGGAGGGTCAATAAAATATTTCCAGATTAAATGCATTCTTATTAAGCATATAACAACCAGAGGATCCAAATAACATTTACTTGTTTACTTTGAGATAGGGTCTAGTAGCTCTGGCTGTCCTGGAACACAGTATGTAGACCAAGCTTTCCCTGAACTCCCAGAGATCTGCCTCACAGCTCACTGCCTCACTGTCTCACAGCTACAGTGGCTCTGGGAATCACAGTTAGCACTGTCTTTACCATACCCCCAACACACACACACACACACACACACACACACACACACACACACACACACAACTTTTATTATCATAAAGTGTCTATTTATTTTTGTAAACAATGTGGTCCTACATTCAAATAAATGGCATTTCTTTCAAAGTAGTAGCATTGATGTTGCCATTGCTTAAAAGTTTTAAAAACTGTTTTGATAAACTTTTAGCCCAACACCATATGAAGCCTTCAGAGCTTTAAAGATAATTGGGAAGGGAGGTGGAGATAACTTGAAAGGCAGGGTGCCCATCGCCTGAAATTTAGAGTTATAAATGCCTCCTGGGACTATTGTGCAGATTTCTCCTTCAAAGATATTTTCACTGTGTACTAAGACACAAAGACTTGCGCTGGGGATCTGGCTTGGTGGAAAAGAGTGCATGCTTACCCCCAGGTACCGAATAAAACTGGGTATGTAAAACACACCTACAACCCCAGTACCGGTGAGACAGAGGCAAGAACTATAAATTCAATGTCATTCTTGTTTATATAATGAGTTCAAGATCAGTCTGGCCTCCATGAGACACTGTCTCAAAGAATACAAAAAAGTCAAAAATTTATTCAGAGCCAAATATGATGTCCACATTGCCAAGTTTTTCAAAAAAAAAAAAAAATGTGTAATAGGGTCAAACAGTGTTGTAATCCCAGCCTTTCACAAGGTGAAATAGGAGGAGAGAGCAAATTCAAGATGAGCCTAAGCTACAGAGCAAGCCTTATCTCAAACTAGTGCATGTATACTGATATATACACACACAGGAAGACCCTGTCTCCAACAAATATACACACACACCACACACACATGCACGAATGCACGCACGCACGCACGCACGCACATGCACACACAGACAAGACTGCTACGCTGAATAAACTCTAACAAGATCTTCAAGAGAATTAGCAAAATTCCCTAGCTCAGTGAAGTATGCTGTGTGGATGAGATGAAGGGAGCAATAAAGCTCTTGAGTTAAGAGCCAGATTTAGCTCTATAATTAATATGTAATCACATCTGTAGTCAATTTATTTCAGGATTTTAATGAAAACTATTTTCTTCATTTAGATGATTTACAAAACAATATTTACTCATTGAAAAAATGTTTATTAGTACCTATATTAACAGGAACAGACAGATAGAAAGACTCCATGACCACTGACTTCTCAACACAGTGAATATTGAAATAAAAATACCCAAAGTTGCCATGGGAACAGAGGAGGGGACATGAACTCAGTGTGGAGGCTGCACCCTGGTTCAAGGGTAAGGAGGAATCTGCTAAGCAGTTACAGTAGGGACTGTGCAAGGGGCATTGCAATCTGAGTAGACCACAACTGCAGGTGTGGCCACAATGAGCAGAAAACACACTTCCACTTTTTAAAAAAGTTTTTTTTATATAACTCTTATTTATGTGCACAGGTGTGTGTGTGTGTGTGTGTGTGTGTGTCTGTGTGTGATGTGTGAGTACCTGTGGAACCCGGAAGAGGATGCAGTTCCAAGGAGCTGTTTTGGGAATCAAACCCAGGTCCTCTGAAAGAGCAGCAGGTGGGATGTTCGTCACCACTGAGCCATCCCTCCAGCCCACATTCTCACTTTCAAACTTGTAAGAAGGCAAGTTAAGCCCCATCTCCTCTACCTGCCAAACCATACTAGTGACTAAACAAAAGAAGGGATGGAGGAAAGGAGGGAAGGGGGAGGGGAGAAGAAGAGGGAAAGGTGACAGAGAGGGCTGAGGGCACCGCATCATTAAATGCAGTGAGATGACATCAGGCCGGACATGAGGACAGCCTGGCAGAAGGAAGGCAGACGGCACTGCACTAGGGCTGAATGTGCAGCCAGAGTACAGGTAGTTTTCACACACGGAGCAATGTCCAGAGTGCTCACAGCTCAGGCTTGGGAGCAGGAAATAGCAGGACCAAAGGCAAATGGCTGGCAGCTGGCAAAGCACGCTGATGGGAGGAAGCAGCTAGACCCACTGACCCTGAGAGCACTCTCACTTCTACCCCAGCCACAGACAGCAGCTGGCAGAGCAAGAGAAAGGGGTCAATCCAGCCTGGAAAATGAAGTGCAGGGGTAAACAATGTCCTGCCATTTGAGAAACAGCAATATCCTGAAACAAAATCTCACAGCACAGACTACAATGCCTAAACAAAACCCAGTCACATTCAAGAATAAATATAATTAATGAAGTATTTGTAAATAAATATGCATCTTCAAGTCAGGAACAAGAAATTGGTAATGAACCATTTAGAGATTTTAGACACAAAAAAATGTTGAAATTAAGATTTTAATCAAGTAAAGTGGCAGATAAACTTTTATATAAAGGAGTGCTGTACTCAAAATGCTTGGGAGGCTGAGGCAGGAAGACCAGAGTTCAAGTCAGCCTGGGCTACAGCATGAGATGCTACCAAAAAGGAGTGGTGAGAGATGCAGAGAAAGGATTCAACAACAAAAAATAAGAAACTAAGAGCATCAGGAGAGACCCAGAATTAGCAACTCAGCCCACAGGAGGCCTGTAAAGGGGGGGAAATGGTGGGGTGCTGGCAGCTGAAGCCAGAAGGTTAGTGACCTTCGAAGACCAAGGAAAAGCAGGAGGTTCTTCAAGGAGTCCAGAGCGACTGTTACAGAAAACTGGAATCATGTTCCTATGTGTTCAAGAAGCAGTCAGAGCCAGGTCATGAGAGTTTTTGTATTTCAGATCAGGTGTTCATAACATGAAGTTACTGACTTGAATACAAATGCTGGATAAGAAGGAAAGTCCTCATGGGAACCTCTTCTGTGGCTTCACTCAAAGGAGTGGGACACAATGACACCTGTGGTGGGGTGTACCCCAGAGCCCAGATGGTCACTTCTGAACATCATCCCCACCAAAAGGAACCTGAACTGCTGGAGTGCGCTTTGATGTTTTCCAGCAAGTAAGGAAAGGCTGAAAACTGACTAGAGCTAGCCTGAAGGCACCTTCCAAGACATGGACCATATGTTGAACAGAGTAATAGATCATAAAATGTTGAACTTTAAAAATAGTCCTTATAAACCATAAAAATTAGGGGGCTAAGAAAAGTGGGAGCTGGTATAGAGGAAAGCCGACCACAGAGTACAAGGGAGGACAATCCACACTATTGCAAGCATGTGTATGGCAGTGGAGAAGATTATACACAACAATGGACCAAAACTCTTTAAACATGTCCGTATCATGAAGCCCTCCCCACACCAAGAAAAAAAAAAAGTGATAACTACACGTATTGTAGTATTTACAACTTGAATTGAAAAACAAAATAACAACTGTAAATCACATTACTGGAATAAGCAAGAAAATGTAAATGTGGATATTTTAAATAGTAGATAACAATATCTTACTTCTTGAGTGATGGCCATCCTAGAGACAAGAACTGAATAACAGCCATGTTCTTATGATGAATATTGAGCAATCAGGAGTGAAGAAAGAAATCCATGTTATAATGTAGTCTCAAATGATTTAGAAGGGAAAAACGTGTGTTTGTGTTATACATTCTGCAATTCAATGTTTTATTCTTGCCAATCTTCTTAGGTTAGAAATTTGAAACAATAAAAGTGAAGAATGAAGTTCATGGAAGAATTCAGAGCACTGACTGGGCTAATCTGACTTGTATTCTGATGTAACTAATCTGAGTTTATTTCAGAAAGAGGGGAAGCAAAAACAGGAGGCCAGAGGCCAATCCACCAGGAAGCTTAAGCTTCTATGGCCTTTGGTAGTTTCTTTGCAAATTCCTGGGAGAAAACTCAACAGTGTATTCTCCTACACAGTTACACACTGTTATAAAATTGGCAGAGTAAAATATATATCAATTAATAAAATATATATTTGATTAAGATCACTGTCTGCCAGGCAGTGCTGCTGCTGCTGGTGCATGCCTTTAATCCCAGCACTGGAGGCAGAGGCAGGTAGATTTCTGAGTTCAAGGTCAACCTGGCCTACAAAGTGAGTACAGCCAGGACAGCCAGGACTACACAGAGAAACTCTGTCTCAAAATAACAAAAAACCTCTCTCTCTCTAATCTTTATTAAGTTGGTATTGAATGAGACCACCCGGAAGGAGCCATCTGTGTTTTCTGGATGCTACAAAATGAATTAACTTTAGGTTCAGGAAACTGTCACTCATGGTCTCTGGCATCTCCTGGAACAGGTAAGTGTGTGGAAACTGTCCAGGTACTGGAGTGACTTTCAGAAACGTCCGGCCACATGGTGCAGACATGACATGAGAAACTACAACTGAACTCAGTTGTCTGGGACCAGAAAGATGTAGAGTGAAAAAACTAGAAAAAGCAAAAACGTACTTATCACTCTCTTCTCTCTACAAGAAATATCACAATAATCCACATGAAAATAACATCAAAGACTTTACAACCCCAAAGACAAAAGAATAAATAAAAAAAAATAGACACAAATAAATAAAGATGCGGTAAGCTGTTAAAGAGATGCCTTTAGACATGTATGGCATTTGGTAGATTTGACATACTTGAAATTTATTATGTCTCCTTTGTGCACTATAAACATTTGTTTTTCTATTTGTATGTGCCCAAATTTGTGGGTGTAAAATTGGATAAATTTGAGGACTTCCAAATATCTGCAGCTTACCCTTTTAGGAAACCAAAATGCCACCATGAAAGATTAAATGAGGACCTGGAGAAATGCTTGGCAGCTAAGAGCACTTACTGCTCCTGCAGAAGGCCCAGGTTCAGTTCTCAACACCTACACCGGGCAACTCACAACCACCAGTAACTCTAATATGAGAGAATCTAACACCCTCTTTTAGCCTCTTAGAGGACTGCATGAACAGGGTAGCCAAAAACTCAGGCAGGCATATACATATACACATAATTTTTTTTTAAAGCACAAAAACTTTCAAGAAAGATTACATGATAAAGAATTGAAGCCCAGTAGGGTTGACAACAATTCCAGGAGTTTGAGATTTACTTATTATAAAATCAAACAAGGACCTTAGCTTTCTCAATGTGGTCAGTGTGAGAGAAAAGATGAGTCCAACAGGGTCTCCTTTTGGATGAACAGAGAGGTAGAAGGAATCCAATAGTCAGAGGATCATATCCATGGGGATATAGGTCAGGGAACAGGCTACAAGCAAAGGTGCAAAATGAAGACACCATGTACATGTAAGTGTGGACAAAGAAAGCCAGGGACAGAGTTCATGACGTCCGTTGAGAGCAAGAAGAGAAGCTGAAGGGCTAACAACACCTCTGTATGTTGCTGGTGCACACAGAAGGAGAGGGAGGGGACCAGAGAAGAAGGCAGAGGTTAGAAGAGCCAGGCAAGAGGGCAGAGGTTAGAAGAGCTAGGCAACAGTAGCTATAGAGGAAGGGAAAGTGTTTGGATAATTTCAAAGAAAGAACTGTTACTAAAGTGTAACAAACTTGACAAGCAAGCAGGCAGGACTATTCTCTGGAGAATTTAAAACAAACACAACAGCTGAAGGGGAGACTCCAGGAGGCCAGTCAGACTCCTGAGGCTGAAGGCAACTCAAGAACTAAGGATAACTCCTTCAAGAATCATGAACAGGAGAAAAGGAAGTTGGGGAAGTCCAGAGAATGTGAGGTAAAGGGTGGGTCAAGTTTGTTTTCTCTGTAAGTACTAGTGTGAAACGTAAATCTGACCTCTGGTCCAGCAATCCAGTCCAAGGAACAATCCACGAACCAAAAGCACAGCAGAGACACGGTTTATGGCACATTCATACAATGGCAAAATGAGGAAGCAATATATACACATTCCTACTGTGCAACACTGTTCTTATGATGTTCAGGAACTGGTGCCACTGATGTCAGAAGCCAGAAATCCAGCTCCCTCCATGGAGGGTGCCATTACCCGGTGGAGCAGCCTAAGGAAGTCTTCAGAAGCACTGTAAACATTCTAAACCCTTGTCCATGACACGGATGAATGTCTAAGTAAGGCATATTAAGCTGTACTCTCAGGTCAGCAAATCATGTTTCCTACTGTGCTGGCTAGTTTTATGTCAACTTGATACCAGCTAGAGACATTCTCGAAGAGGGAATCTTAATTGAGAAAATGCCCCACCAAATTGGCCTGTGGGTAAGTCTATGGTACATCTTCTTGGTTGAAGACTGATGTGTTAGGGCCCAGCTCCTTGTGGGTGGGACCACTCCTGGGCTGTGGTCTTAGGTGAGCGGGCTGAGCAAGCCATGAAGAGCAAGCCAGTAAGCACTTCCCCTCTATGGCCTCTACATCAGTTCCCACCTCCAGGTTCCTGCCCTGCGTGAGTGAGTTCCTGTGTAACAGTCCCCAAGTTGCTTTTGGTCATGATGTTTTATAGCAAGACAACTTGCTATGCCTTTAAAAAAAAAAAAGAAGAAAGAAAGAAAGAAAGAAAGGAAGGAAGGAAGGAAGGAAGAAAAGAAAGAAAAAAGAAACAAAGAAACAAAATTAAAATTTAAAAGACAGCCTTACTAAGGAAATAACACGGAGTAACTTACAAAATAGTACCAAATCAAAATGAGTTCTGAGTTAGCCCTAAGATCAAATTCACAACAGCAAAGGCAGAGACAGCCTGAATCCCTGGACCCCGGGAACCTACCAAGCATGTGATAATAAATAGCCCTTTCCTTGGGCAGTGTTTGTTGTCAAGTGTTTCGGGCTCACTCCTTGCTATCCGCCTAACAATCCTGCTCACACGGATAATCTATCCTTGTCCTTCGAATGGACCTTAAGGGAGATAACATGGCTCAAAGTCAGCCTGTTTCGAAAGAACACAGTTACTGATGTAACAGAAGAAAAGCAACTTAAGGAAGATTTCTACCCAAGTCACGGCGGGAGTTTGTGAGCCTCTGCTCTGGTATCTGGTTCCTGAATAGAACAAATGAGATGACAACTGGCATTTAAACCCATGGTTGCTCTAGCTTTCAAAATAAAACTATATTAATCATTAATAAACATAGCTTTGTAAGCACGGAACCTGCATGCTCATTATAAAGAAGAAAACCATGTACTTACCATTTTGTCTGGTCCCAACAGCAGCAATGATTACTGGAACTGAGTTTGATGCTCTTTTAATCACTGGAATATAATTATCCTTTACTTCGTGGAATGAAAACTTGTCATTTACATTGTATTTGACCACAATGATGTCGGCACCCCCAATTAGGTTTTGGGATGTGTACCAATCACTGTCAAAAATGTCCTAAACAAAAATGCAAACATCAACGTTTAGTTTGTTTATCTTCATATCAATCCACAAATCAATTGCCAGATCAGTTATAACATATTAGTCTAAATGTTTAGTGTATGTTGGTTTTGAGTAAATGTTTTCTTCTATAAGTTGCCGCGGTCACAGTGTCTCTTCACAGCGACAGGAAAATAACTAAGACAAATGGGTAACTACATAAAATTTAATATGTCTAATGCCTGACATTTGTTTGAAACACCTTTTCTTCGTTTACCCTGAACAACAATGCCCGTTACTTGGAGCATTTTGAGTTTGATGAAATGAGCAACACCATCCCACTATCTAAACCAAAGTAAGCCTCTGTCATGAAATTATGCTGATTTTAGTCACTTGAAATTTCAAAAGTGTGACAGAATGCATTAGACATCAGAAGTGTTTCTGTGACCCAGGCAGACACTACAGGATTGTGTGCTCTGAACTACAATACAATGTGAATCTTGTGGCATTCTTTTTATATTATATACATTCAAAAAATTCACATTTAATCTTTAACTTAATACTATATTTGTATAGTACATATTTGAGCATGGAGGAAAAAAATGCCTCAATAAGACATACTATACATTACAAGGTGTTAATTGCAAAGGACTGTGTTTGCAGTTCATGTATTTAGCTCATACATTAAAAATTCAGGATAAAACTGTTCAGAAATGTTTACTATAAGGCTATATTTAATATTCATATTTAGATCTGGAGTCATATCTAATTCATTATTAGTTCTCTGATGACTGCAAAGTTTTTATGAAAATAGTATATAAAGAAAATGCCATCTTAATTTCACTGCCAAACATGCACAAATAGTTTTCTTCTTAAATTCTAGTTAATGATTAATCATTTCTTTCATGTGCCCTTTTTCTAAGATATAATCAAGCTACAGTAAGGGAACACTACAGCTAGATATGGCCAACAACTCCCAAAACTGTTGGGCTATGAAAGTTAACACTTTAGTATGCAAGTCCAAAGCAAGATTAAAAGTGTTCAAATTAGCCCATTAAATAAGACCTATGTGAAAGAGCTTTTAGCCCATTACAGAAACGCCCTTTTGTAGCGAGCTCCTGTCCCATTTCCATACCCTCACCTATCTATCGCTCAGCAATCTTATTCAGAACGAGAGTTGCAATGCAGAATTTTTACATAGGAATGCATTATAAAAACAGAACTGATACAGTAAAGGACTGAACGTGGTTCATGATGTAGTTTTAGGGTCAGAGGTGAAGAGTGTGGGAGAAGTGAGGACATGGATATCGACCAAGAAGACCTGATTCCCAAGCCCCAGATCACAAAGTCCCACTATGTCTGTAAACATTCAGATTGAGAATATGCAAAGGCAGCCCAGCGTGGAGGGTGAAAGACAGTGGCAACCATACAAAAGTCAGGCTCTGGATCCAAAATAACTACAAACTAGACCAGTGCCGAGCAGCCATTTAGTGCCCAGAGAACAAGTCAGAAATCACTTGTTAACATTACAAATAGCTCAGAATTCCAGATTTACTGGGGAGAGAAAACATGGGGAAAAGGGGACTTGGGTATTACTAATTTACTATGTGGCATTGAAGATAAAACAACTATAAACACTTTTATTTGTAATGCAACCCACGGCTTCAAACCCTGTACAAGAAAATATGAATCTATAATCTCACAGTTCATAGGGTTTTTTTATTCATTCATTCATTTCCAGGTTTTTCTGAGACAGGCTCTCATGTAGCCCAGGCTGGCCCAAACTCACAGTCCTCCCTCCTCTACCTCCCAAGAGCTAGGATTACAGGCATGAGCCAGGGTGCCCCGCTAACTATGCTTTGGAACATATTCTCATAGACAGAAAAATTAAAACCTAGAAATACAAATTAAATAATAGTATGACTGCAGAAGAGCGGTAGGCAGAACTAAGCTATGAACTTCATCTAGTGACTGGAGCAGATTTTTAAAGGCATCAAGTACATAGAGACAGCAGGGAGCCTGAGGAGGGCTGACAATCTACAGAAAGTAACTCAGGAAAGAAAGCACTCCCAGCTCCTTCCCACTCCAAGGCAGCCGGCAAAGTTTCTTTTTAAGCTGTCACAGAGAAAATGCTCCACTGGCTTCTAGAAATATGGAGGAAATCCATTTGTCCCACCCTTGTAAGACAGTTCCAGGATTTCACTGGGTTGTTATGCAACGGCAAACTTGGAGCCACACTGGAAAATCAAATTCATCTAAAAAAAAAAAAAAAAATCCCTGGGTTTCTACAAAGAACTTCATCCTGTTTGGTCAGTGTGTACACTTAAGGTCCCACTTTGGTATGAACTTTGACGTGAGAAACTCTGCCATGCTTAATATAAGTGATACATGACTACACTAAAGCTATAATATGCACTTTATTATAGCAGATTATAGCAGCTACCACTTTTGGCACCTACAGCCTCCACACTTGGGACTTTACCCTTCAGCACAGATCCAGGATAGACAGGAAAACAAGCCTATGAGAAGGTGAAAGATTTACCAAAAAACACACACAGTGGCAATGCGGGATTGGAAATCAGTTCTCTTTGTTGTCGAAAGTGCTGTTTGATATTGTGATTCAGAACCTACGCCAATGCAGCTGAACGGTATCACCAATCTTCATATTTCTGGCAGAACTGACTTATGTTCAAGAGGAAATAACAGCTCAGAGCGAGTAACTCTACACATATAACTCATCCTGTAGACTCACCCTACACTAGGAAATTATACCTGGTGACCATCTTGGTGTCACAGATTTTGTTTGATCTATTTTATTTTTATAAAATGTGTGGCTCTCTGCTAAAGGCA
This sequence comes from Cricetiscus sungorus, assembly GCA_030556225.1. Lineage (NCBI taxonomy): Eukaryota > Metazoa > Chordata > Mammalia > Rodentia > Cricetidae > Cricetiscus > Cricetiscus sungorus. The sequence goes on from JANBXA010000398.1 coordinate 38,674,671, forward strand.
CACAGGCAGGAAAGGGTTAACAACTCAACCTAAAAATAAGAAGAAAGAGCCCCAACACCCTAAGCCATTTTATTTTATTCTCTCTGTATTTATTTCCTCAGTCCACTAAACATTTGTTCTACAGTATGTTGAACAAGTAATAATTGCAGCCCATTAAATCTTTCATAGTAAAAGGGCCCAAAGTGAACTTGCTTGCACAGACATCATCCCTTAAGTCCTCCCTAGTGGTGTCTTTGGATACCATCATCACTGTCATACCTGAAGGCTAAGTCCATCCTTTTAGTTGAAAAGTGTACTTAAAATTTATTTTAGCTCATTAATATACATTTTCAGTAAAAGGAGTGTCTTCTTTCCATAATAGGAAAATATACTCAAAAAAATTTCTCAGTACATTCTACACATTTCTGTTCAAAAGTAAGCTAGTTCCCCTTAGCTCTGATTCAGTTTAAAAAAAAAAAAAAGTCTTTAGAATGTAAGACTCTCACATAATTTGTGCCTTGGTTGAGACATCAAATGTTTCATTCCTATATATTTATCATCAGCTGAAACACATATAACTACAGTATTAGCAAGCAACACAGGCTTAATAATAAACAAAAACACTTGAAATATAGTGTTACTGTGTGATGAAGATAGCTAAGCCTTCTTTGTCCTTTTATCAAACACTCGAGAGTCAGAATAGATTTCTTTCATTCAACTTTCATAAACATAGAGATTTTTTAAAGTGCTAAGTAACGTTAGTGGTATTTCTGATTTATTAGTCACTAAAAACAAAGGCTAACACATGAGTATTTGCATCGTGAAGAGCTAATTTTTTCCAGAAGTCAATAATCTACAAACCAGCCGTTTAAAATTAGTTCTCAAACCCTGTTCTTTCTGTCCCTTTTTCCATACTATTTCTGACCTGTCCCAGAGAGGGGTATTTTTGCCTATGCTGAGCGGTAAAGGGCGGTATTTATAGAACACATCTCCCTATCCTCCACAGGGTGATCATGAAAACATGACTCTTGGCCAGTGGAACTTCATAATCCGTCCCTTGGGGTTGGCCCAGTCAACCCTTAGCTGTCTTCTAATGGACAAGTCACATTCGCGAAGCACAGTGCCTGCTCCACACTCCTCTGGGGCTTTCTAGCTTTCTACTTTACAGATGTGTTTTCTGACTGGGCGGCCCCACCACCTCCAAATTGAAACAAAGGACGAGATTTGCCAAAAATGTAAAAAAAAAAACTCCTCTCGCCAGGCAGTCAGGAAAATAGGAAACGGGGGAAGGAGGGGTCCAAACGACACTGCGCGGCCGCTGCCCCTTACCCAAACGGGACAGTCGTGGACCACCAGCTTGACGTTCCCGAACGCACTGGCCTGGTACTCGGTGAACACCGGGCGCGCGACCGTGCTGGCCGCGTTCAGCAACAAGCTGCTCTCGTCTCCCGAAACCAGCGGGCTTCTCCCCAGGTAGGTGCGGATGAGCCCCGACGGCCGGCTGTCCTGGTGGAACGTGTCGCCCTCGTTCCCCAGCGCCACGATGTGGATGGACCTGCGGGGCCGAGAGGAGCGCGGTGAGCGGGTGGGCGCAGCCAGGGCGCGTGGCACGTCCCGGACCCGGACCGTGGCAGGACGGCGACCCGTACGTACATGATCGCGGCTGGCAGGGCGGCGGGGAGACGGCAGCGGGCGGCCTCGCGGGGGCCGGGGCGACGCTCTCCCCGCAGTCAGCTCATCCCCGGCCGCGGCCCTCGCGCGCCTGCACCGCGGCGCTGCCGACGCTGAGCGGATCGGGCCCGGGCGAGCGGCCGGCGGGGGCGCGGGCAGCGCTGCGGATCCCCGGTCGCCGCCCCTGGTCGCCGCGCCTCTGCACCGGCTCCGCCTCCGCCGCGCGGTGACCCGGCCCGCACGTGTCCCCTGGGAGTCCGCGGCGTAGGGGAACGAGCTGCCCGCCGTGTCCCCCCCCCCAAGCCCCCCCTTCACAAGCCTGGGCGGCGGCCGCGGGACACAAAGGAGCGGTGGGCGCGGGGACGACGCCGGAGCCCGGGAGCTGCTCGCCGCCAATCCGCCTGCAGCAAGTTTGCTCAACTCGGAAGGCTGAAACCCGAGCCGGGAGCGGGGGAGGGGCGGCCGGGCCCCCGCCGGGAACCGGAGGAGAGCCGGGCTGGGGGGCTGCCCCCTGGCGATCCCGCGCTCCTGTGCCCACGTTGGCTCTCACCCGGAGTTTGTTATCGTTTTGTCAGTGATCAGCACGCGCTACAGCTGTTTTGTAAAATCCTACTTGGGTAGGAAAATAAAAAATAAAAAAAATAAATAAATAAAGCCAACATTCATGAAGCTGCAGAAAAGGCTCTTTGTTCACGCACCAATTAATTTGCGGATGTCGCTTTGGAAAGGTCATTTACTATTGCAAGCTATATTTGGCATTCTTTAACCAAAACTGCGGAATTTAAAGTGTCGGGATTTTTAATATGATTTAAAAAAAAAAAAAGAAAGTTCTATCAGTTTACTTGGAATCTTGTTTTCAGTACACATTCCAGTTACATTATTTAATAATAGCTCACTGAAAAATAAGGACCATGTTAATGGAAAGATACTTTTGATTCTTTCCTGATGACACGTAGAAATAAAGCTTGTGGATGCCCCCTTTAAAGGGCCTCAGACCACCTCCCATATAAAACACAGTGAGTGCAGGTGCTAGGACTGGCCAGGCTTTACTCTGCGGCTTCTCAATAAACATTAAAATTCTCCCAAGCACCCCGCACCCGCACCCTGTTAAAAGGGTTCTTGTTTATCCTTTTAGTTATTGGCTCTGCTTTGAAATTGGGCTTTCTTCCTTTTCTCAATGGACCAGTTTTTGGGACACAGGGGTGCTTGAAATGGTCCTGGGAAGACTCAGGTAGGGTCAGCAGCTTTTTATTAGGAACTAGTATTGCTCTGCTGAAACAGTGTATTAGTTTCTTGTCCTTAGGTAGAGCAGGGCAGAAGACATTCTCTATGTAGTTTGTTTATTATTTCTTCTTGTTGCTCAAGATTGCTCTACCTGTGTGAGTGAGCTCTACCAAGCCAACTTTTAGTCTTCCCTCCTCAGAGACCCATATATCTCTGCTCAGAAGGTCACTGTTTAAAAAAAAAAAAAAAAAAAAGCAAAAACCAATCTGGTCTACATAGTGAGCTGCAGAATGATCAGAGTTTACATAGTGAAACCCTGTCTCAAATAAATGAGTTCCCTTTGACCTCAACTACAGTTTCTTTTAGTCTCTGGAAATAACCATCTTGGAAGATTCAAATGTGCTGTGTCACATTTCCTCTTGGACCAATGTTTTTCTCAGCATTCCCCTCCAAGGACCCAACACAAACACAAAGACACTAGAATAGATAAATAGGTAAAGAAAATATGACACATAAATAAAATGATGAACTTTTTTAGATGGTTTTTCACTATATTGTCCAAATGGTCTAGAACAATAGGGTTTACTAAGCATTTTTCCTGTATCAAACTTCCAGAGTAGCTGACACCATAGACGTTTAATGAAGCTAAACTTTTTATATCTTATACCATAGGTGAGCCATAAGGACATCATGCTACACGAAATAAGCCAACACGAAAAGATGAGTATTAATATCATCCTACTTACGAGATACCTAAATTAGCCATGGTCTTAGGGATAGGAGGTAGGATAGAGTATCAGGAGCTGGGGCAGGGAAGGAGTGTTACTCGCGACTGTAGACTCAGTTTTAGAAGATGAAAAAGTTATAGAAATCAATTGTACATAAAAGTACACATAGCTAATGTGACTTTTACTATTCACTAAAACATGATTAAGATAGTAAATTTTCTGTTGTTACTTAAACCACAATACAAAGTGCATAGGAACACACACACAAAAAAAGACACCAGCTGTAACTGGAAAGAGGAGAAAGGGAGAAAGCATCCTTTTTCTCCTCCAGTTTTGAGTGTTTTAACTAGGCCGGGTAGACATGGGCAATAGTAAGATAGTAAGATACACAGGACATCCTCTGTGCTCTTGGGAAGCTAAGCCTGTCGAAGCTGCCTAGAATATATATATATTCTCCAAATGCTGTACTCCATCTTTTTTTTTGAAATATATTGGTTCCTTGATAAACTGGACATAAGCTAATGTGTTCAATAGTTAATAGTAGTACATGCAGAGACAGGATGAAAAGTCTAGCTCTGTGCTATGAATCATTAGGAAGGAGTAAGGTAAGGAAAGCCTGGGTAGATCTGGAGGGAAAGGTTGGAAGGGAAGGAATTTAGGAAGAACTGGATGGCTCAGGCAAAGCAGGTAACAGTATGGAAACACGCGTGGTGTTTGTTCCAATAGCAGGAGATGAAGTGGATGCTGCATCCAGGCTCCTGTATCAAGACCTGCAGAAAACAGAGTGGTGAGTCAGTATACTCTGGCTATACTAGTTGAGCCCCCATCTCCAAGGAAGTGGCCTGGCTGGAGGGAAGACATTCTAAAGAGATCCCTTTGGCAAAGAATGTCTCCCAAGAATCCTACTGGGTGAAGGAAAGGGTAAAAAGTGCCAGCCAGATGAGGAACTTGTCACCAGGAAGAGATTTCATCAGTTCAGACAATTTGAGTCAAGCTTTCAGGAAAAACTGGAACTGAGACAATGCTGATGGGGAGGAGACCACACTGTGACCAGGTTCGTACAGTCCTTGCCCTCTGTTTAACCTTAACCTCACGTCTGGGCCTAAAGAGGGACTTGGCGAGCCAACAGACCTCTTTATTTATTCCTTTTCCTAGGGTGGTCACAGTGAATAACCCTGTATCTGCTGTTCACCATTACTTGTCTGTCTACTTGACCTGCTTGGGAATGATTAGAGCTGCCAAGGCCCAGGCTTTGTCCCTAACAGCTTGGGTAACACCCTTCTCTCCATGGAACTGCTAGATGCTCACCAAACCCATTTTCACTTCCAAGATAAATAATTGAATTTTCTAAACTTTCTGGATATATGTTCAGCCATGTGATTCATTCTCCCCAATGGCATATAATCCTGATGAGAATTTAAGAAAAGGTATGCTCACTGGGAGGTGGTGGTACATGCCTTTAATTCCAGCACATAGGAGACAGAGGCAGGTGGATCTCTGAGAGTTCAAGTCCAGCCTTATCTATAGAGCTAGTTCTAGGACAGCCAAGGCTACACAAAGAAACCATGTCTTGAAAAAACAAATCAAAAACAAAATGGAAGAAAAGAAAAGGTGTGCCCCTACGAAGGGTGTAGTACCTCCCCCAGACACCATAGACTATCAAATAAAAACCCCAGTGTCAGGTATGGGATATTTCTTTTTGATGTGTTGATCAATGGGTTCCCATAGACCTCCCCAAGCATTATAGGCTGTGGCCATTACTCTTAGTTACCCTCCCCAACTTAATGATAAGAACCTATTTCTAAAGACACCACATACTGGACTTATGCATTTGGAGGAACTAAGCTAGTATTGCCCAGAAGTTTCATTCCTACAGGGTAAGTTTCATGATGCTAAAAGGTTCTATGCACACTCCAGGGAGAGGAAAGTCATCAATAGCCTTATGCACCTGTGGACCCAGTGTGCTACAATAATGGCTGGCCTGGCAAAATATGTCCACTTGTAAAACAGTGGCTTGAATGTTTTGAGAGTAACCAACCACAGGGTTTGAAAACCCTCTCTGCAAGATGGATCTGATGCCTGGTCCCTACCATTAACAAGGCCAAAGCCGGTCCTTGGCTAGTCCTTGGCTAGGTCGTAAGGCCCTAGAGGAAAACATATTATTGTCATTCTGCTAAATGGACATTGTTACAATCAATTTTCCCACCAGCCTGGTTCCACAGCTGCATCAGCCCCAAATAACACACAGAGACGCTGTATTAGATATAAAGCTGTTGGCCTGTTACTATGTTTCTAAATGGCTAGCTCTGTCTTAAATATTAACCCATTTTAATTTAAGTGTTTCCACGTGGTCTTATCTTACCAGAGAGAGGGTCTGGACCTCTTCTCTCTCAAGTCTCTATATCTTGATTCTCCTCTACTGCATCTCCCAGAATCCTCCTTGCCTCCTAGTCCCGCTTATCTTGCCTTCCTATTTGCCAACAGTGCTTTATTCATTAACCAATAAGAGAAACATTTACAGAATGATATCTCCCATCATCTCCTCTTTTATGTCTAAAATAAAAAGAAAGGCTTTAACTTTAACATAGTAAAATATATAATAAAAACAGTTATCAAATAACAACCACAGTTAACAATATCTAGTCCATTAACATTTAGCAAGATTTAAAGAAAATATTCCATGATCTATCCTATCCTATCTTTGTGAGTCTAATGTCTTATATGTAACTTATCTTTAATCCTAACTAAGGAAAACTATAACCATAACTATCTGTCTTCAATTCCATCAAAGAACACAGAAGTATATAAACTCTACAAATGACAAAGACAACTCTCTGCCTGTTCAGCCACCCAAAGTTATTCAGTAATGTTCCTTCTTCAGCCCATAGGCTATAGTGTGTCTGGCAGACTCCTCAACAATGCAGGGAAATTTAAAGTGTCTACCTGTATTGGCAGTTTCTCAGTTACTTTTCTCTGTGTCCTGTAGACTGTCTGGCAGACTCTTCCATGAAGCAGGAACCCTGTAGCAATGTCCATCTTGTATCAGCATCACTTTCCTGTGGGTCCTGCATGTCCAGTTTATACAGCATAAAGTCAAACAGTCCAGACAAGAGCAGCATCTTGCCCAAATGGCTAGTTGTGTCATAATGGAAGTAACTCCATAACGAGTTTCTTCCATGTCCATCTTCCTTTCTGATGCAGGTGGTATTGCCAGAAGCAGTTATGTCTCACTGTTAAGAAAAACCCTAAACCATTTTAAATGCCATATTCTGTAGGTCTCTGAAAGGTTTGAAGAATGCCTATCCATCTCAAATACACTCTGTGTATCTAGAAAACCTAACTAACACTATAAGTTTTGACTATTACAGATAATTAACTATAATCTGTACTAAATTATACATTACATTTCTAAATGAGCTATATAAACACAATACCTAAACAAGAGGAGAAATATACTATCACAGAATTGATCTTTCAAAATTGATCAATACATGAAAATCCATTCCAAAACAAAGTATTCATCTCTATACCATAATCCCCTTTTTACCTTTAAAAAGAATTTGGTTGTGATCATTAATCACTCATAACCAACCCCATTTAAATGAAAACAAACATTTATAAACAGTATTTGGGAATTTGGGTGTCATTCTTTCCAAACTGCTTCCTGCTGGTAGGGGGTGCTGTCTTGGGGATCCTAAGAAGGCACAAAAATCCTGGCTGTAGTGGTCTGTAAGGCTACCTTGTCCCAGCTGCTTTGAATGTTGGATCACCTGGAACACTGCTTCAGGGGGTCTTACTTGATCAAATCATGTTAGTCTGGAAGAAATCCATAGCTTTTTATTTTCTGTGGAAACAAAAATAGAAATTCTTTTCCCCAGTAACCTGTCCTTTGGCTTAAATTTTGAAGTCAAAAAAATTTTAGAATATATAAATTAGATTAATCCAGCAGCATTTCTTTTAAGAGTTGTTGCTATTTCCTTAACAGTCAAACAATACAAAGACAATACAATAGCATACAGTATCCAGACTCTCTGTGTGCTTTCCATCTTTACATGGCTTTTTTATTTACTTCTATTTTTTCATTTTTTCAGACAGGGTTTCTCTGTGCAACTTTTGACTTTCCTGAAATTAACTCTGTATACCAGGTTCTCTTTGAAATCACAGAGATCTGCTTGCCTCTGCCTCCCCAGTGCTAGAATTAAAGGTGTGTGCCACCACACTCAGCTACTTTCTTTCTTAATATATTTTTTTTAAATCACTTTATCCTGTTCCTTTTTCTCTCCCAAGCCTAATTATATTTTAAAACATACTGTAAACCTTCAGAGGTTTTTCTTAATCTGAATCTGCCTTTACTGTAAATCTTTATCTTTTTCTGGCCACTGGTCTTTTATCAGCTAAACAACATTGCTAAAATGAAAGCCACAGCTGTTTTAGCCACAATCTATCCAAGCTGGCAGGGTTAATTTACCACCAACAGTGAGAGCTGTGCTCACTGCCTTGGTCTATGCTGCCATCCAGCAGCATGCTGCGGGCTTGGAGATGTGGTCACTGCCATTGGCAGCTCTCATACACACCATTAACTTGTTAGCAGGGTTTGCCACTTATGCCTAGTCAGGAACCTCCCTTAAAGGAGCAGTGCAAATCTGCTTGTCTCTAGCAAAACAGAGCCCACCCGAGAAAAATGCAGCTACCACGAAGACTCATTTGTCTCTGTTACTTTGTTTCTAAAATCCTTTCTTAAGCTTTTGTTAAGATTTAAGTGGAAGTTCTTAGTACCCATGTTGCCCATTTTGTTACTAGCAGTTTTCCCTGCCAGCCTGGTCCCACAGCCACATCAGCCCCCAAATAACACACAGAGACACTGTATTAGATATAAAGCTGTTGACCTGTTACTCGTATTTCTTATTGGCTAGCTCTTTATAAATATTAACCCTTTTGTATTAATCTTGAAGTTTGTCCACGTGGTCTTATCTTACCAGAGAAAGTGCCCGGCCCTCTTCTCTGTCAAATCTCTACATCTTAACTGTCCTCTACTACATCTTCCAGAATCCTCCTTGTCTCCTAGTCCCACCTATCGTGCCTTCCTATTTGCCAACAGTGCTTTACAGAATGAAATCTTCCATCAGGACATAGTGACAAACTTCCCTTGGTTCTTATCTTTATACCCATTGATCAGTATATCTCTCAACCCTCAAGGGAGGAGCCTCTTTTTTACAGTAGATAACAACAGAGAGACCTACAATAGATCAGTACGTAGAGACTGAGGGACCATGGAGTGCTCAGCTCTAAATGTGGCTTCTGCATCCACTTCCTCATCCCAAATTTAGGGATCATCACAGAAGTGGAGCTAGACAGATGGTTAGAGAGAGGAAGTAGATTTCAGTAGCAAGATGTCAGACGTAACAGCGCAGCAGTTGTAGCTAGGACTGCATGCACAAGATATGCACAAGATCAAGCTATTGGAAATCACAGCACAAATGGGGGAGGGGTTCATGAAATCCCACCCCTATCTGAGAAGCTATTGGCAACTGATGGCTGCCACAGAGCCGTTGGGAGAATTGATTTTCTTCAAGGATGTGGGCCCTGAGAGGCTACCCAAATTCTAGTAGATGATCCCACACCTATGTGCATACAGTCAACAGTAAGTGAACTCAGTAAGTATGGGGGGGGGTAGAGAGAAAACATGAAATTGGGAGGAGAAGGGGTTTTCAAGGAGAGGGGAAGGAGTAGATGTGACCTAAACACATATGCATATGTTTAAGTAACATGTCTTCAATACAAAGCAATGGAAACTTAAAAACTTTAAAAACACACACACACACACACACACACACACACACACACACACACACACACACGGCATGCTTCCTCCACTTTCTTCTGCCCTTCCATCTGCCAGCCTGCTGAAGCTGGTTCAACCTTGAAGCCACGTGCTTGAAGACCTTGGCACTGCAATGTGGAGCTTGCGGCAGAGCCTCTTCACAGCAGGCACTGTACTGTGGTATGAGTGACAAATACATCTTTCTTGGGTTCAGGCAGACATTTTGAGGTCAATTGCTACAATAACTCCATTACTTGTCTTGGCTAATAGAGTGTCACAGATGGTCCAGTCTCAGATATCTTAAAGACACTTTCTGTATATTAAGATCACTTTTTTGGTTGTTTCTCTTTTACTTAAACCTTTTTACTTAGAGTATGTGTTTGTAGCTTTTTATTAGTACCTTAAAAATCCATTTACAAGAATGAATTGAAACAAGTTGTAACACATTAGATTATTATTCATCCCCAACTTTAAGGCCACCAGGGAACACATAGGGAGGGATTCCATCTGAAACAATATTTTTTTCCCTTTCATAATGGTTGAGATGTCCTCATTCTACATTTGCTCTGTTAGATATCTTCGTCTGAGAACAAGATGTAACATATTGTGAGACAGCTCAGGGAGCTGCTAACAATCCCCAGGTTGTAAAAATTACTGTAAGGTTCTGGAGTTTCTTGAAAGCAAGCTGGTGCCTGGGTGACTAGAGAGGAAGCAAGTGTTACTGGCAGGCGTGGAGAGCTAGACTTGGCACGAAAGTTTCCCATCATGTTATGGGGAGCTAAATTTGTGCAGAGAGCTGGAGCCTCCAGGGGCAGGAGAGTTAGGTGTTAGCTGTGCTGTCTTATAAAGGAGCATCAGAGCAGCCACACTGCTGTCTCCTTTAGATACTGGAGCTTTCTGGCCATTTCCATCAAACAGGGTTCTGTTCACACATACATGTTTTCTCTCACACACAGGCTTTTGAAGAAGAGTTACGCTGCACTAATATTGAGTGACGGGGCAGGTAATGGTGCCTTTGACCCTTCGGTGGGCAGGGTGCAGGTGGTTGTAAGGCAAGGGCAGGACAGATGGTCAAGGACAACACTTGGCCCTTTCCACATAGAGAACCACTTCACAGCTTCAGTGTGTAGCCAAGGGGGTTAAGAGTAGTCCAGTATACAGAAACAGAAAACAAGAACAAACCCAAACACAACTGAAGTAGCCCCTGCTTGCCCTTACGTGGTTTCCCGGGGTAATCCTGGCTTTGAACTCAGAGAGCTACCTACCTGTTTTTGCCTTCCAAATACTGACATTAAGCGTGTGGAGAGATGGCTTAGAGGTTAAGGGTACTGACTGCTCTTCCAGAAGTCCTGAGTTCAATTCCCAGAAATACATGGTGGCTCACTTCTGATGTGCAGATGTTCATGCAGGCGGAGCACTGAGTACATAATAAATAAATAAATATTAAAAAAAAATATGTGTGCCACCATACCTATATCAGGGTAGCATTTCCCACAGGTTGAGAGCCACACACAGTAATTAAAAGTAAAACAGTTAAAAAGCAAAACAAGGCCACTGAGATGGCTCAGCAATTGGAAGTCTTTCCCAAGACTTCCAAGATGGAACTCGACAACCTGAGTTCCATTGAAGGCGCACCCACCTGGTCGGAGAACAGCCCTGACTGCCACAAGTTCTCTCTAACTGCTGCTTCTGGTCTGCCAAGTGTGTGTGTGTGTGTGTGTGTGTGTGTGTGTGTGTGTGAGAGAGAGAGAGAGAGAGAGAGAGAGAGAGAGAGAGAGAGAGAGAGAGAGAGAGAGAGAGAAAGAGAGAGAGAGAGAGTAAATAAAAGTCTAACAAGATTTGAAAATGTTGTAGCAAATGTTCTCAGAGAACACTGTTTTAAGTGTGAATTTATATTAAACAATTAGAGTCACTTATTTATTTATTTGAGGAGGAAAGCCAGCATGCATCCCACATGTGGAAATTGGAGGACAACTTGCAGGTCAGATTTCTCCTTCTCTCTCTATGAGAGTCCTGGGAGGTCAAGCTCAGTCTATGAGCATCGGCAATAAGCTGATTACCCACTGAGCCGTCTTCATGGCTCTATGTCTACTTTTGCTGACATTGACTTTACCCTAAGTATGTATTAAAATTAATAATGATATTCTGTATTGCTAATATTTAACTACTCATTTAAACTAATATGCAAACATAAAGACAAGATCCATGACTGTTTCTAGCATGTGTGAGTCTCGTACACTGAAACCAGTGATTTGATAGAAAGTGTCTGGTGGTAAATGCTAAAAAAGGCTTTTTAGGGCTTCCTTGAAAATGAAAGCCAGGAGGCAACATACCACTGGGGAAATAGTTTTCTTCTTGCCAAGATAAAAATGTCTGAAATAATAAATTAAATACAAACAGGGGAAAAAAAAAAAAACAACCCTGCATTCCTTTGTCAGCAAAGACCTTCGAAACATGCACAGAAAGTTTTGCTAGACACGAGTCACAAATATAAGGACAGCAGTGTGGGAAGTTGCAAGCTAAACTGAAAGCTTATTTTTAATATTTTCCACTTTGTGGTGTTCAGTAGGTTCTGCTGCACTGTGGTTTTTACTGGATTGTGTTTCAATAATTAAATGCAATTTTTTTGTGTGTGATCTTAAAAGAAATCTCTAATAAAGATGGCAGATTTTGTCCATATCCTTCAAAATTTGCTTTTCAAAATTAAACACTAAGTTATATTCCATGTCTTTATAAGTGTAAACATTGATGGATTCATGGGAACTTTTGCCTGTTTGTTTGTTGTTTTTTGAGACAGGATCTCACTCTTTACCTAGGCTGGCCTCAGACTCATGGTTGACCATGTCCATTGCTACTCTATTCATAACAGCCAGAAACTGCAAACAACCTAGCTGTCCCTCCACAGAGGGACCCCACAGTCTCCTTTGCTCCTTGCCATTGTAGGGTTCAGCCATTACCTGAGCTGTGTTCATGCCTTCCATTGCCGAAGAGCACCCGTCACCTGTCCTGTTGCAGGTGGTTATGCGGGTTATTTATGACTTTCACGTGCTCTAAACAAGTTTGTCAGGCCCCTTTTCTTTAAATACGTATTTGTGAGTCTGCGAAATCACAGGGTATGGACAGGTAATAGTCACCTGATTTCAAAAATGATTTTTATCCACTCCCTAGAGCATGAGAATTCTCCCCTTATTCTTTAGATACTGTGTTCTTTATATAATGATATATCCTGTATTGTGTGCCTGACACTACATTATGTGCATTACATTACTGATTTATAATTTTTACCACCCCTAGAGGAGGGTCTGTTGCTATCTTATTTGCAGGAGAAGAAATCAGGGCCCAGATGCCTTAAGCGACTTACTCAAGCAATGAGGGAAGGAGCTGAGACTAAGACTCGGGTGCCTGGGCCCTTACCCATAATGCTGAGTAGATGCTTGGAAATACTTTCTTCGTTGTTTAAAGTTGTTCTAATTTATTTCTATTTTCTGTATATTGGTGCTTTGCCTGTTTGTATGTCTGTGTATCACTCGCCTGCCTGGTATCCACAGAGACCAGAAGAGAGCATGAATCAGTCTCTTGGAGCCCAGTTACAGCCCCACTCTGTAGAGGCTGGAAGCTGAACTTGGGTCCTCTGGAGAGCCGGCAGTGTTCTTAACCTACTAGTCATCTCTCCACTCCACTTTCCTTCATTTTTTTATTTTTGTGATTGATGACAGCACATACAATGTTCTCACATCTTCCAGCATTTTTCTAATTCCCTTAAACATTTTTCCAAATAGAATTTCAGTGGACATTGGAGTCTGAGTGGAAAAAAAAAAAAAAAAGCTAAAAATGCAGGTCAGAGAAGTGGCTAGGCTAGTAAAGGGGCTTGCTGCCAAGCCTAGAGGCCTGAGTTTGATTCCCAGGACCCCCACAAGGGAAGGAGGGGACCAGCTCCTTCTAATTTGTCTCTGTTTCCTCATGAACCCGAGACCTGTGCCCTCCCTAGCAAATAAGTAAATAATAGAATAAAAGTGTAAGTGTCTAACACCTTCTGATTAGTTTGCTGAACACATAAGCAAGATGGAAATGTGCTTATCAAATGCCAACCAAACTTTTTGTGTAGTAACTGATGGAACTAAAAAATAAATGTCATATATAGCAAGCTAGCTAATGAAGCAGCTCTTTCATTGAAGCCTTATGTCTGGCGAAGTCTCAGATCACCTTCAAGTAAACAAATTAATCAGATGCTGGCATGGCCACATCATGGCATCAACCAAAAATTAAAGCCAATTGGACACATTCGGTTGTTCTGTTTACAAGACTGTATTAAGAATAACATTGTAAAGAAACATACTTTGTGTGTGTGTGTGTGTGTGTGTGTGTGTGTGTGTGTGTCTGTGTACATCATACATATCTACTTCTCTTTCTGAGATAGGGTTTCATATACCCCAGGCTGGCTTCACACTCACTATGTAGCTGAGGATGACCTTGAACTTCTAAACCCCCTGCCTCTACTTCCCTAATGCTAAGATTATAGGCACATACCACCATGCCTACTAGCACATATGGCACTGGGTATCAAACCCAGGACTTGATACATGCTAGATAAGCACTCTATCAATGGAGCTGTATCTGCATCACTGTATTAATAAATGTTTTATTCAAATAATCATTTATAATTATCTCATCTATTGAAGTTTTTCTCTTTCAGCATGTTTCATTTTGTTCATAATGTCCTACAGCAATGTAACAGTGTGATGTATAAAGCTCTCAGGAGGTTGTCTAAAATTCCCTTCTCATGGAGTGTTCAGTCAAAACCCTTGAAGCTTGCCAGCTGCTGCCTTCAGCTTTGCTCTAGAGACAAGCTCAAAGGACACCCTGAAGCCACGCCCTCCCGGAAGCTGAACAGAGGACTGGGGCTGGCTTTAAGATGAAAGAAGCAAAGGGAGGGGGCATGATTAGCACAGATAAACTGCAGACCTTCTTGCCTAGAATTTCAGCCCTTGTGAGAGAACTACTGTATTCATATTGTCTTAACTAATCTAATTTACATATAAAAGCATGAGATTAGTCACCCAGCCAATAAGAGCTTGCAAGTTGTTCATTGGGAACAGTAAATTAATTTATCAAGGTCAGACATCTGCCTTGAAAGCCTAAGGAAGGCCAACTTAACTCATTTGATCTCTTGAGTGGTCTTCCAATAGATGCCTGCAACTGCATTTTGTTTCTGCATTATGGTTTCTTCCAAATGGCAAGATTTGTACACAGGAGAATGCAAGTTCTTGTCACATGCACACCCAGTCACTCTGTCCCCCTTCAGAAAAGCTCTAGCAAAGCTGTGCCTCTCTTTCTTTGAAAAACACAACTAGCCACTGTGTTAAATGTAGATAGGTAATGGACATTCAGAGAACTGTTCTATTTTAGTTAAGTATTGCATAAGTTACAGAACATAAGCTCCTTCAAATTAGGACTCCTAGCATTTTTCAAAGTGTTGAACTTCAAAGGACTCTGGTGGCATGGCCTTTAAGATGCCAGCTCTATCATTCAGCCATTGAAGAGCTGAAAACCCTTCCCTACTATAAAATGTACTTCCCAGTAATGTAAGTATGGCTATCAGGCCCAGTGATGGGGTTCACTTATTTAATGATTTTGTGAAGTTTTTAACTTGTACTCATGCACAAACATGAGGTGTTATCTTTAAATGATATAAAACGTTGCTGTTAGCCTTTTTTTTTTTTTTTTTTTTTTTGAGAACACTAATGCACTACAAATAGATTTTTTTTTCACCCTTATTGCACTCTGGCTGTTACTGTGACTGCACTAGCCATTGTGCCATTTCTAATGGCAGGTTCTTTGGGCGCTCCCTGCAGTTCTGGCTTCCCCTTTGGCTTGTTTTTAAGGGAACTCTAATCTCTACAATGCCAGGTCCCTGTTTCTCTTCCTCTCATTCAAAACCATCACAACCCAGTTCACCTGACCCCTTTGCCCTGACACAACACTTTGGAAAGTACAATCCTGTACTGAATTTTACAGTAACTAGCAACTGAAACATCTTTCTGAGACCCCAGCTGACTGATGCTATTAAATGTTAAGTTGGCAAAGGCATTTCATTTTTTGTATTTATCTTAGCAAGGCTTGATAGGGGATCAGAAGTTCAAGGACTGTCTTGGCTACATAGGGAAACTAAGGGCCAGACAGGGCTACAAGAGAACCTGTGTCCAAAAAGAAGAAGAAAGTAAAAGCAAAACAAAATAAACAAAAAACCTGGTAGCATATCTTAATGACCTGTGTTTGCTTTCTCATCTTATTATTTGGTTCCCTCTTTGATAATCTCCCCAGGCATGCTCTCTACATTAAAGTTTTAAACAACGGGGGCTGGAGAGATGGCTCCTTCAAGTCCCAGTACCCACGTGGCCTAGTACCCAGGTGGTAGTATCCAACATCTGTCTGTGGCTCCAATTTGGGGGAGGGGAATCTGCTGACCTCTTCTGGCCTCCAGGAGCACTGCATGCCATGAGGTGTAGATACATATGCAAATAAAACAACCATACACATAAAATAAAGATTTTAAAAACTTTAGTAGATAAGTGCTAGTTTTAAACATTAACCTTGAATTCTGGTATGATCTTTTATTCACTCATCAAATTAAAACATCTGGATTTGGGTAATTTTTTTTTCCTTTCTCCAGCCATACAACATTCCTTTCTCTAAGGTAGCCAGATCCAGAGCTCTTCCTCAACAGGAAACATTCCAGATCCCACAGGGCCTCTGCTGTTTCTGCTAAGGAAGGACTTCTTAAAGGTCCTCCTTCAAGATATTTTTATGTAACATAAGTTCCTGCCTGTTTTAGGGCCAGGCTTCAATCTGTGTTGAAAAATAACAGATCTTTCTTTGTGAAGTGGTAAATATGGACAACCAAAGAACTTGCTAGAGGCACTGCTCCCATTAGAAAGCAGAGATGTTGGAACTTGTCCTTGGAGCATCTCCAATTGGGTACTGCATCAATTCTCCAGCATCTCCAACTGGATACTTCATCAATTCTCCAACTGTCCACTCCTGAACTTCTACCCAGGCTGCAGCAGAAGCGGCATGCTGAAAGCATAAACATGCTCCGAGTCTTTGTGAGTGTTTGCACTTGGGTCACAGAACATCCTCACTGACTTAATGTAAAAGTGGGGGCTGGAGAGATGGCTCAAGGGTTAAGAGCACTGGCTGCTCTTGGGGAGGATACAGGCTCAGTTTCCAGCACTTACATGGTGGCTCACAGCCACCTGTAACTCCAAGGATACAGGAGACCCGAAGTCTTCTGGCCTCTGTGGGTACCGAGCATACAGGTGGCGCAATACATACTCATAGCAAGCAATCATACACATCAAATAGAAAACAAATATCTTCCTGGGAAGGTGATAAGCACTTTTAATGTCAGCATGAGGAAGGCAGAGGAAAGTGGATCTCTGTGAATTCTAGGTCAGTCTCATCTACATAGGGAGTTACAGGGCAGCCAGGCCTACATATTAAGATGCAATTCATGCAAACAATCAACCAAATAAAATAAGCATCACCAATGGGTACATTTAAGGATGTTGTGTTGCTGTGAGTTTTCTTTCATGTGCTTTGGTTTGCTATTAGGGAGTCTGGCAAATTGTAATGAGATCACTTGAATTCTGAGGGGTCAGAAACCCTTTTGCATCAGGTGAATCTAGCAAGAAATGGTATTTTTGTTGAACTGGCTAACAGGAAGCTAACCGCTTGTAGGTGAACTGAATCAAAGTAATCACCAGTAATTGCTATTGGAATATTTGTCATGTTGGAGGAGACATGTTTTCACAGATATTATACTTAACTTCAGAGTTGCAGAATCGTCTATGCTGAGAAGTAAGATGTGCAGAAATATACAACCCTGGTACAACACAAGAGCAATAAAGCATGACAGAATGCCAACAAACAGCTCTGGTTTTCTTGTTTTTTTTTTTTTTTTTTTTTTAAGCAGAGTTAACTTTTCTCTCTGCTGTGTCAGTGAGCATTTCAATCTTCACTCTCTGTAGCTTTAAGACAGTGCGGCTACCCCTCTCCTCATAACAGGCAGAGATTGTCTAGAGCAGTGGTTTTTAATCCTCCTAATGCTGTGACACTTTGATACAGTTCCTCACGTTGTGGTGACCCCCAACCATAACACTATTTCATTGCTACTTCATAACTGTAGTTTTGCTACTGTTATGAATCATAACATAACTATCTGACCTGCAAGATATCTGCTATGTGACCCCAAAGGGGTATCGACCCACAGGTTGAGAAGTGCATGCCGGACTTGGGGTTAGGGGGTACTTCCAGGCCAGGGTTTAATGTGCTATGCTCTAATACATAACTCAGTTCTTTCTTATTACTCTGATTACAGAATCAGAGTAATAAGAATCCCTTCCATGGCCTCCGGGGCTTTTACTGAAAAAAGTCAAACTGATTTAAATGAAATTGCTGTTCTAAACAACCGGGCTAGCAATGTCATGGGGAGAGGCCAGCTGGGCTGACAGCATGACAGGATGATGGCATTGCCTCTCTTAACTCACTTCTTCTGAAGCTCACTCCTCAGTGTTGCAAGTGCACAGTCTTTATTTTTGTAAAGAGTCTGCCAATCGATCACACTAGGGGGCAGAGGCTGTGCTATGGCAGGGCACATGATGACACTAAGCAATCTGTGATCACGATCTAACAGTCAGAGGGGAGTCACAACTTCTACACGCCAACATGTTTCCCCCATTACCGTCTTCAGTTCAGCAAACATTTATGAAGTGCCCAGGGTATGTGTTGGTTTGATTCTGGGGTCATTTTGTACATTGAAACATCTTAACCACATTTGTGGCATCACTGCAATGTAACAGAAACACTATTTTATTTTTTTCTGAGCAAATTGCCTTAAGCCAAATTTTGCCTTGACCCATTTTCTGAAGTTGACTCTTTTGATGTCAGCTTTGGTCATTTTCTGAAGACTGGTGACCTGTCTGCTTAACAGCATTTCACAACAGGGTCATCCAGTAGCCATGGTCACAGACCCACTCCTCACTCCTTTCTAGGAATCACATGCCTCTCTGAACAGGTACACAGATGACCACATGCAAGGGTTTGTGTTTTCTGCTGTTAGATTCCTATACCGAGGAGGAACATAGACATTTGGATTTTTAAGGATTTCCTTCAGTGAATCTGAGCAGGTAGGTCACCAAATATTGCCAATTAGCTAACATCAAGGTGTTAGTGATGCAAAATTTGTGAAAAGGAGAGCCCGCTGAAGCCAGCATACCCCATTTTTTCACATCACTAGTATACCACGTGACTTCCTGTTCTGGAACTTACTCTGCTCATCTGTGTTGACCAAGGCTTTTGTTTGTTGCCAATCTTTTCCAGTCTACCTTCTGGAATTTTGTTTGGCCAGATGCAGAAATCGGCCCTTTCTTCTTCTGGTTTCCTGAAGAACTGCTGCTCTTCAGAAATCCAAGAGAGGCATTTATCACACACTCCCTCCACTCTCAAATTGCCCTTCATCCACGCATAGCCAGACCCCAGATACTGTCACTGTCTGTAATACACATTGTATTAGTAAATTGTCATGCTCTGTTTGAGCCAAAACACTGTTTATAGAGATGGAGTTGCCTACCCTTTCCCTTAGAACCCAAGCATTTTGCCTTAAAATATCTTCCAAGCCGCTGATGGGGATGGGCTGCATCATCATCCCTTAGCCTGAGAGAAGGAAAATGGAGAGCTGAAAAATAGCACAGGAGTGAACACACCATATCCTTGAGAATGGAAGGTGTGGGTTCAGGTTTTTATTACATTTGAGTAGAAACTTTGTGTAAGTGATTTGAAGGTTCCTTCCCAAAGCAAAATCAAAGTCAAAGTCAAAATCAAATAGGCAAATTCAAGTCTCACTCAGAAAACTTCTGCCTGGGAGACCCTCTTGGATCAGAGGCACTAGTTGATGGCTTTATTTTCATTTTCTCCAGGCCACTTTTGCAGGATGATGTAAGTGTGTGAGCTGATGCTTTACCATATAGTTGTTGACTGTTGTTTTATTCTTGGACTCTTACTTGCTATAACAAACTTACTTCTTAACAAACTTACTCATTCAAAACCAAAAGCACAACTATAAAGGATCATTCTCTGTATGGACACCTAAGTCAACATATTCAGACACTTGATACCCTGGATGAGACCCTCCATCCATCTGTATTCATCACTCATACACCACTGGCTCATATTCTCACAAGATCTCTGAATTCTGGATCTTCCTTTTCTCCCCATCTTAGCTAGCCTTTTGTTCTTATTTCCTCCCCTATTCACCATTTGTCACATCCTCGTAGTCTTTCTTTATGCCCTTCTCTCCCTCCCTCCCTCTCTCTCTTCCTACCTCCTTCCCTCCCTCCCTAATTTAAAACCAGATCCATGTAGGTATCTGAATTTTTATATCTGGATTATAAAGCATCACTTCATGTCTTAGTTACTTTTCTATTGCTGTGATAAAATCTCATGACCAAACTCTTATAAAAAAGAGTTTGTCTGGGGTTTGCTTAAAGTTCCAGAGGGTTGGAGTCCATGACCATCACAGCTGGAATCAAGGCAGGCAGGCAGGCAGGCAGGCAGGCAGGCAGGCAGGCAGGCATAGCACTAGAGCAGTAGCTGAGACCTCACATCTGATCAAAAAACAAAGGGGAGAGAGACTGGGAATGACTTAGGCTTTTGAAAACTCAAAGCCCGCCTCCTCCAACAAGGCCACACCTCCTAATGGTGCACTTGTTATGAGCCTATGGGGTTCACTTTCATTTAAACTACCAGAGCTAGTAACCATCTACCTCAAAAGCAGTTTTCTGACAGAATTCTTCTTGCTTGGGGGAGATTAGTCTTTAGTCATTTAGGTCTTGGATTGATTGGATGAGCCCCACTCACATCTAGAACGGTAATCTGCTCTACTCAAATTCTACCAGTTTAAATGTGAATCTCGAAAAGAAAAGGTGCCTACACAGAAACACCGAGATTAATTTTTGGCCAAATCTATGGACACCATTACTTATGCAATTTGATACATAAAATTAATCATGGTGCAGACCAAAGGCAAATCAAACTCTACATTGTTCCATCATATTTCACAAGGTCCCTGATAAGATTTGTCCTTGGTCATATGGATATCATTGCCTCCTTATCTATAAAATGGATTACTAAGCAAAAATTTAATGACAATATACTCTTAAGGCCAAGCCTTATACATACATGTGTGTAAAAGATATTATTGACTGAATGGTGGTCTCAGAGTTTCTACTTAGCTCAAACTGAGAAAAGCAGAAGTTGCCTGCATTTCCAATTTTTAAAATAAACATTAGACAGTAAAATTTAATTTGAGTGTTAAAAACAGAGGTAACCTGGAGACAATAGGCTTAATTTACTGATGGGGTAGAAAGCAGAGGGTCTTCTTGAAGTCTCATGTCCCTTCAGGAAGTATCTGTGTGGCTTTGGAGGGCTTTGGAGCTAAAGGAAACAAATGGACAATCAAAGATCTGTCTCTCAAGAGTCTAAGCAAAGGTCTAGGGGCTTGAAAAACATCATCATTAAGTGACTAGGAACCTGCCTAAAGAATGGGGGAAAATCTTAATCAGCTATACTTCTAACCAGGGGTTAGTGTCTCAAATACACAAAGAATGCAAAAACTAAACAACAGGAAAACAACCCAATTAAAAACACCTCTAACCGGATTCCTTCCCAAATGACTTATCATTTCAGAACTACTGAAAAATAACAACTACATTCTAGAAGCATTAATAGCCACAGCAGCCTATTCTTCTACACTTGCCTAATTTACTCAACCTCCCTAACAACATTCCCAACAAACAACACAGAACTAAACAGAGAGTTCTCAAAAGAAGAAATACAAATGGTCAATACCTAGTTTTTAAAAATTCTTCAACATGCTTAGCCCTCAGGGGAATGCAAATGAAAAAGATTGACTTACCCTAGTCAGAATGGCCAAGATGAGAAAAACAAGTGGACCAGGAACTAGGTAAATGGCTGGAACTAGAAATAATCAGACCCAGAAAAACTGCGTGTTTTCCCTTGTATGTGAATGTTGGCTTTGAATCTTTAGACATGTGTGTTTAAATTGCAGTATTCATAGAAAACAGGAAACTAATTAGGGTCCTGGGGGATTTCAAGAAAAGAGGGATAGAATGCAGCTGGTGTAAAGAGAAAAGGGGGAATAATAGAACAGGAAGTGTTCAGTGGGAAGTCAGAGAAGAGGAGGGAGTATGGGGAATGATAACTAATACTACAAAGCTCTGAAAACTCCATATGGAAACTCACTACATATATGCACATACCCATGCACATTCACACACATACACATACATATACATATACATATACATATACACATACACATACACATACACATACACATATACACACATACATATCCATAAACACACATATACATATGTAAAAGGTTTTACTTATGTTACCTTATGACATGAAAACAATGCCTGCCCCAGACACCATGGGATCTCAAATTAGAAACCCAATGTCAGATATAGTTACTTCTTTTCAAGTTTTGGTCAGTGGAATCCCTTAGACCACTCTTAGACCAAACATTACAGACTATCACCATCACTCTTGTTTACTTATCACTCCTATACCCTCCTATTTTCTTTTTGGAAAGAGATCCTGAATCTAACTTCCTTTGCTTAGTTTTGTTTATTCATTTATTCATTTATTTATTTGTTTGTTTGCTTATTTATTTATTTATTACTTGACCATGACCAGTAACAACTTGCAACCAACATCCCCCAAACAATGACAAACATCCATAAACCCACCAAATTACAAAAATCACTCATCCCAACTCTCGGGAATGTGGGCATCGTGTTCTGAGAATTACTCCCTCTTGTCTGGGAGTGATGGCCCCTTTAGGTGACCCTGAGAGAGCTAACTGTATCATTTGCTCTCCAGTCTCTGTGTAATGGGAAAGTGCAGGGCTTATCTGAAGTCCTGACTGGAGTAGTCTGTGAGGCTGGACCATCTCAGCCAGCAGTTTTGAAGTTGTTCTGGATGCAGATTTTTGAGGAAAGTGCAACAGAAGCATTCTGAGAGGTTGGAATGCAAACACAAAGGATGAGAAAACACACAAACTTTTAAAGGTAACATACATATCTGCATTAACACAAGTATGGAATGTGTGGTGTGGCCAAATCAGCTAAAGATGATTCTCTGTTCTATGTGCGAGTAGGTAAAAGGCATCTACTAAGCTTATGAGTCTGTTTGGACCATACAACAAACTGTAATGGCATGTAATAATAAGTCATGAGGATTCCGTGGCCAACAAGATTTATCATATCTCATCCAGTCTCAGAGCTGTTCCCATGTCAAATGATCAGCTTACATATTACATGACTTGTAGTGTTTCTTGGTTTCTTCCTTCATGTCTATAGCCTAGATTTCCAGGAGTTCTCAAGTAATCAAATCTGATCTTCATTGATTTCGAAGGAATTCATAGTTTTTTGTTTCCTGTGTTAACTGAGGCAGAGCTTATGCCCCGGTGCAACACATTTTCTGACTTCCATTCTGGAAGTTATGATATCCTTAATATAAATAGGCTGGTTTAATTTAGCAGTGTTTATCTACAATTCAGTGTCTCTCAGCCGTGTTTGCCCTTCACTCATAAACATTCAGAAATTCAAAGTCAACAAAGTACGACACAGGACCCAGATACTCTGTGTATTTCCCATCTTCATGTGGCTTGTTTTTATATTACAATACTGTTTTAAAAGACTTTGTCATGTTTTAAACTATTTGTAAAATTTTTTATGACTATTCCTATTTTTCTTTCTTTCTTTAGCATTTTCGTTCAGAGGTTTTTTTTTTTCGGTCTAGACATGGCTTTATGTGTCTACAGTCCTCTCTGATTGTATGAGCCAAACCTTAAATGGCATGGCTCTGCTTAGCACATGGAGCTGGCTGCTGGCTCTGTCCCCTTCGAGTCCACAGGCAGTGGTGGAGCCACACATAATGGTCTCAGCCATACCTAACCATCTCTACCATCCCAGCTCTTGAAGTTGTAGTGCCTGCTTTCCAGAGTGCCTGATAGCAGCAGCCAATTGTGAGTGTTTGAGGAGAGACCCAGGTGGCAACTGTGGTGGCACTGGCTGGCATGACTTCTCTGTCAGTATGGTCTTGCAATGCACTGGAGTGCCAAATGTAGTCAGACTTTCTTGGCCCACCAGCCCCCAAATAATGACACAGAGGCTTATTATTTATTATGAAATCTTGGCCTTTACCTTAGGCTTGCTTCCATCTAGCTCCTACAACTTAAAATAACCTACTTCTATTAATCTACATTCTGCCATATGGCTTGTTACCTTTTCTCCATAATGTATGTCTGCCTCCCTCTGTGTCTCAATGGCATCTCTCACCTCTCTTCTTCCCAGAGTTCCTCTCTCTCCCAAGAACTCTCCTTGTAACCTCTTTATTAAGCCAAAGTGCCTTAGGCAGGTAAGGTAAAACAGCGATACATCTTTACACGGTTTGCTGACATATCCCATAACACCTTCCAGAACTTGACGGTAAGAGCCTATTTCTGAAGACACTACACACCTGAGTTAAAGGGCATGGAAAAATAAACCCATACTGACTCAGAAGCTTCATGTCTACTGACTAGCTTTTACAATGCTGGAAAGTTCTATACATACTACCAGAGAAGAAAATTAATCAACTATGTTGTTCAGTTATGAAACTGGTGAGCTACAATAACAACTGGTCTGGAAAGATATGCACACTGTTGTCACAAATATTATGTGGGCAGCCACTTTCTGATTGCATTTCAGAAGATGGAACCCATGCCTTGTTCAGTTAACTGGACCAAAAGTCTGTGGTTGGCTAGGTCGTAGGTACTAAAGAAGAAAATATTACTGTATTTTGCTAAATGAACATAGTAATAAATGCTCTCCTCTACGTTCTTCTCTTTATACCCAGAGGTTAGTATATCTCTCAACCCTTAACTGAGAAGTTTCCTATGCAGATGACAATACAGAGACTCACAACAGGTCAGCATACAGAGACTAAGTGACTATGAGGCACTCAGCTCTGAATGGGACATCTACATCATGCTCCTTCCCCCAAGATTCAGGGATCGTTGTGGAAGATGAGATGGAAAGATTGTAAGAGTCAGAGGAACCAGGTATCAGTAGACTATAGTGATGTATATATGTTTTACTTATTGGTTGATGAATAAAACACCTATTGGCCAGTAGTCAGGCAGGAAGTATAGGCGGAGCCAACAGACAAGGTGAGGTTGGGGGAGAGGAAGCAGAGAGAAGCTGACAGAGAGACACCATGCTGCCAAAGGAGTAACATGACAGATTACAGGTAAACCACAGCCTCATGCCAGTACACAGTTTAATAGAAATGGGTTAGTAATTAATACAGAGCTAGCCAGTAAGAGGCCCTAGCCATTGGCCAAACAGTTTATAAAATAATATAAGTCTTTGTGTGTTTATTTGGGGCTAATCAGCTGCGGGACCAGGCGGAACAGAAACATCCATCTACAAAATAGTATAATAGTATTCCTGAGCTATGACACTATAGGGGCACACATGGACCCATAGCTGTTAGGACTGTGTCCACAAGAGCTGTACAAGGTCAAGCCAGCTAAAATCTCAGCATAGATCAGAGAGACAATCATAAGGTTCTACTCTTATCTGAGGAGCTATCAGCAACTGATGGCTTCCAGGGGAGGGAAAGTCATTTTCTTTGGAGATCTAGTTCCCGAGAAGCTAGCCAGGTTCCATACCTGTGTGTGTACAGGCAACACTAATTGGATTGAGTAGATATGAGGAGAGAGAGTGTGTGTATAAGAGAGAGAGAGAGAGAGAGAGAGAGAGAGAGAGAGAGAGAGAGAGAGAGAGAGAGAGAGAGAGGTGAAGAGAGGAGGAAAGGAGAGAAGAGATAGCAGAGAGGAGAACGAGAATATGACATTGGGGGAGAAAAGTATGGGTAATAGGTAAGGAATTGGAGGAGAAGGAATGGGGGACAAATTTGATCCAAATACATTTTATGCATGTATACATATTAAATAAAAATCTTTTAGAAATAAAACACAAAATTAGGATTTTTCTGTTTCATTTTATGTTGCTATGCTAGGGGCAGAACCCAGGGCCTGGTCAGTGCTAAACAAATGTTCTACCGCAGAGTCACATCCCCAGTCAACAATTGTCATCTAAACACAGCTAATTGTTGGTGAGAAACTGATTTAATACAGACAATAAATGAAGTATGGAATCTAAAAGAGCAAGGTATTTGGTGCCCCCATATGGTCTCCCCAGTGGAGGTTCTTCATCTGGAACCATGTTCAAACGGTGTGCACTGTTTAGTCAGACAGCCTTGGTTTTTCTGTGCTTCCTACCCCTCCAGCTGGGAAGAGAGCAGGAAGCCTCCTAACCCTCTGCATGGCAGGGACAGGCCTGCCTCCAGAGGCACTCAGGAGTGTGCAGCACACAGGAGGAACCCAGGACCCCTAGCACTAGGTGGATGCTTTGAGACCAGATCTATATCCCGGCATATGAGAACAAAACCTTTCTAGGTCTTCAGAGGCAGTCAAGTTCTCCGTTAGAATGCTGGCAGTAACACAAAAACCTAGGCATTTTTGTCTCGCCATATGTTTTCAAACGTGCTAATTTTAATTTGTCATGCCTTTTATCTCTTAGAAAGAGGTGAGCCTTTTTGTTTTTTCGTCTATCTACTAAACCTGTTGACACAAAGCAAACACTATGTGTTTCTAAGTCCTCCTTTGAGAGAACCATGGTATTCTGGTTTAAAATAGCATAGTTTAAAATGAAAAAGATGCTGGGGAATCCTTTCAGGATTTAAATACACTTCATGTGGTGGTTTGGATGAGTATGTCCCCTCCCACTCCATAGAGCATATATTTATATGCTTGGTCACCAGTAATGAACTGTTTGGAAGGTGTGGCCTTGCTGGAGGAGGTGTGTCACTGAGGTTTCAAAAGTGCAAAAAAGGCCTTGTGTCTCTGCTGCTGCCTGCAGATCAGGATGTAAAGCTCACAGCTACCGCTCCAGCACCACGCGTGCCTGCTTCCTGCCATGATGATAACCCTCTGATACTGTAAGCAAGTCTCCAATTAATCCTTTCTAAGTGTTCCAGTGGTCAAGGTGTCTCCTCAGCAACAGAGCAGTGACTAAGATACTTCACTAACTTTAGTTCACTACAGTTATATCATGAGGCCTTTGACGCGGCTTCCAGATAAAGATGTTTGCTCCTAAACTCGTGGCCTGAGTTCCATCCCAGAGACCACAGTGTGGGAAGAATAAAGGGACTTTATTCTTCTGACCCCCCCCACACACATACACACACACACACACACACACACACACACACACACACACACACTCACACACAAGTGTAGATAAATAAACATAGTTTAAAATTTCTTTGCTTAAAAAAAGGGGAAAACAACTAAACACTGAGCCAAACTCCTGGAATCCAGTTTCAGAAAAGGAGGAGAGTTAAGAAAATGGGGTCAAGACCAGGCTACAGAAACACACAGAGACAGCTGACCTGAACATGGGGAGCTCATGGACCCTCAGACTGATAGCTAGGAAACCAGCATTGTACCGACTCAGACCCACTGAACATGGGTCTCAGTTAGAAGGCCTGGGCAGTCTAAGGGACCTCTGACAGTGGAACCAGGATGTATCCCTGGTGCACAAAAGGACTTTGAGAGCACATTCCCCATGGAGGGACACTTCCTTAGCCTAAAAGCAGGAAGGAGGGCCTAGTCCCTACTCCAAATGACTTGACAGATTTTGATGATCCCTCCTGGAAGGCATCACCCTCCCTGTGGACTTTGACTGGGGGAGGCCATGGCAGTGGAGGTCTGGGGGCATGGGAGGGAGGGAGAGAGAACTGGGTTTGATATGTAAAATAAGACATCTATATATGTGGGAAAGTTGGGCAGTGGTGGCACACATCTTTAATCCCAGCGCTCAGGAGGTAAAGATAGGAGGATCTGTGAGTTCAAGGTCAGCCTGGTCTACAGAGTGAGTTAAAGAACAGCCAAGGTTACACAGAGAAACCCTTTCTCAAAAACAACTAAACAAATACACACACACACACACACACACACACACACACACACACACACACACATATTTTTTAGAAAGTAATATAATGAAGTGTTCAATCTCCTCTTGGTCAGTTATTTATTTATTTATTTATTTATTTATTTATTTACAATAGGGAACTAGAAATCTAGCTCCAGCTTCCCTGCCCTGACCCGAGGGGCCTAGTTATTCATGGGTCGAGGTGGGCTAGAACCTGAAAATAATGGGAGAGAAAGAAGAAAGGAGACCAAGCAGTGGATTTGTCAAGGTCTAACTTTATTGGTGAAAAAAAAGGAGTTTTTAAAGCAAAGCGGGGAGGAAATGGGGAGGGGTAACTTCTGCTAACTCCTGGGTCTTGGTAATTATCCCAGACAATAAACATCAGACCATAAACGTCTGCTTATCTTAGTTCCTGGTGCCAGGCCCATCTCAGTTCCAGGCACTCGGTTTATCTCAGTACCTGGGATGAGTGGAAGAGACCACCTATCGAGCAGGTTCCTGTATACCAAGATAAGGCTCAATTAGAGTCCTAAGGTGTAAGCAACTCTGCAAGTGGATGTGACTCAGTGCTGGCTCCCAACACTTCCCTATTCCCTATGGCTCTGTGTTTGCGTCGAGGTGTGAAGCATGTGTAAGCTGTCCTTGCTCTGTGAATGTTACTGTTGTTCAAAGGCTACATTTGGGGCAACTTTCACGAAGTGTCACCTCAGCCTGAAAATGTTTAGTCACAATGATCTGACTCACAGGAATCTCCTAGCATATTCTCAAGGGGGAAAATAAAGCTCTTGTTATTTTATGAAATTAATTACAGATTTTGGAGGGGGATCTAGTCTATAAATACTTTTCTTGGCAGCTGGCCCACTATTATTTTCTCTCCACACATAAGCTTCTTCTTTTCCTGGTCCACAAGAGAACATCACATCTTTTGACTCAATTCATTTGGAATGAAGCTCATGGCTAAATGATGAATACTGCCAAAACAGTGAGGCTTTGTGATGTTTTGTTTAGTTACTAAAAAATTATGGGCTAACATTTTCATTAGAACACAAAAGTCATTTTTGTTAGCACCATTAATCATTGATTTAGTCTCCCATAGCCTACAGTTTGCAGGAGCAGCCCTCTAAGGAAGCAGCCACTTGTGGTACCATGTTAAGTCTTGCAAGCTCGAAGAGTCTTTGTTCGGTAAAACATGGATTTCCCATACCTTCCCAGTCACTGGCCTGCTAAGGAAAGAGAATGACCCAAACTCAAAAGAGTGCTGCAGTTGCACAAGCTACTGCTTCATGTCAGGATGCTGAGTGACCTGGGAACGGTTGCTCTAGAACTATCACTCACATGGGCAAAAGGAGCTTTAACATTGCAGGTCCCATTGTGCTGATAGAACTGTTGTTTACATACATGGCAGCTCCCATTGTGCTGATGATTTAGGAGTAGGCAAAAATCCACCCAAACTCCCAATACATTCAGTCAACTCTTCGTGGCTTTTGTTCCAATTGACTTTTGTAATGTGAAATAGTATCACCAAAATATAAAAATATTTTTACTAAATTACATTTTAAAGATGAGTGTAGTAAAGCATCTAAATGTATAAAATGTGTAAGATCCATTTAAAAAGAAATGCAATTTTGTCAGTTGACTTTAGTTCTCTGAAAGACAATACAAAGTTCTACCAGTTGAGCTGCTACCAACATGCTAACAAGAAGCCAAGAAGAACTTTGCAAAGTTGTAGTGGCTATGATAATAGCAATTTATAAATAAAACATGCAAATGGCAAACAATAATATTTAAGACATTAGTTAATTAAGTTCCCAGGAATTGCAATACTTTATATTTTCAGTAAGACTTAATACATTTATATTTCATGCTTTAGTTTTTTTGAAGTCCCCACGGTATGGTTTCTTTATGAAACTTAAGTAACTAGAATGAAAAATATATTTTAAAATGTAAGGATGATAAGTAACATGATTCCACATTTGTGTGAGAGTGTGTTTTAGAACACACACACACACACACACACACACACACACACACACACACACACACACATAAAACTGCTGGAATATGAATGAATTTAGTAGTCATACCAACATCATGCTTCAGGTTTTGCTGTTGTGCTGTGGTTTATAAGATGTCATTATTGTGGGAAACTGGGTAAAGGGTAATTGAGATCTTGTCTAATTTTGCAGTTTTCCATGAGCATGTAATTAAGATAAAGCTTGGAAATATGAATAGCTGTTATGGAGCTGCCCCATTGTTCTAATTAAATAATTACAAGCTACAGATATTTAGAATTAAATATAAGCATGCCCCTGATTCTCATCCCTTTTACTAATTCTTGAAAATACATAGATTTTCTCTTCTGAATATTCTCCACAGAAACTGATAAAAGCACATGGTATTAGGGGCCAATTTTATACTGAAAACCCAGATCTTCCCATCTATCTCTGATGTTCTGTTCAGAATTCCATTCTTCATTAGATTGTTTTCTCTAGAACCCTATATAGCATCTGACCTCCAGGACACTCCTCCTCCTCCTCCTCCTCCTCCTCCTCCTCCTCCTCCTCCTCCTCCTCCTCCTCCTCCTCCTCTTCTTCCTCTTTTTATTCTTCTTCTCCTCCTCTTCTTCTTCTTCTTCCTTTTTTAAATGTAAATTTTGAATCAAGGTTGTTTTACATGTTAATCCCAGTTCCCTCACCCTTTCACCCTCCCCTATCATCCCCACCAAACCCCAATCCATGCCCTTTCTGCTCCCCAGAGAGGGTGAGGCCTTCTGTGGGGAGTCTTCAAAGTCTGCCATATCAATTGGAGCAGGGCCTAGGCTCTTCCCCATGTGTCTAGGCTGAGAGAGTATCCCTCTGTGTGGAATGGACTCCCAAAGTCCATTTGTATACTAGGGATAAATACTGATCCAATACTAGAGGACCCATAGACTGCCCAGTCCTCCTAACTAACACCCACATTTAGGAGTCTGGGTTGGTCCTATGCTGGTTTCCCAGCTATCAGATTGGGGTGTATGAGCTCTCCCTTGTTTGGGATTCTATGGGTTTCAGCTGATTCTGTGCGTTTCTCCAGTCTGGTCTTGACCCCTTTGCTCATCAATCCTCCCTCTCTGTAATTTGATTCCAGGAG
This sequence comes from Cricetiscus sungorus, assembly GCA_030556225.1. Taxonomy (NCBI): domain Eukaryota; kingdom Metazoa; phylum Chordata; class Mammalia; order Rodentia; family Cricetidae; genus Cricetiscus; species Cricetiscus sungorus. The sequence goes on from JANBXA010000398.1 coordinate 38,705,351, forward strand.
TTTGGCTAAGTGTTTAGTTGTGGGTGTCTGCTTCTACATTCATCAGCTACTAGAGGAAGGCTCTAAGACAGCATATAAGGTAGCCATCAATCTCATTATCGTGGAAGGGCATTTAAGGTAGCCTCTCCGCTATTGCTTAGATTGCTAGTTGGGTTCATCCTTTTAGATTTTTGGACATTTCCCTAGCGCCAGATTTCTCCTTAAATCTGTAATGGTTCCCTCTATTATGGGATCTCTTTACTTGTTCTGCTCTCTTCTTTCCTTATTTCAATCTTCCCGTTCCCTCATGCCCACCTCTGTAACAAGTATGTTTTCCCTGCCACTGGTCTGGTCCCACCGCCGCACCAGCCCCAAATAGCACCCTGAGACTCAGTATTTGATACAATGCTGTTAGCCAGTTACTTGTTTCTTATCAGCAAGCTCTTTCTTAATGATTAACCCATCTCTACTATTCTAAGTATTTCCACGTGGTTCATCTTACCGGGAAGCGACGGGCCGGCATTCTGCTCTTTCCAGGCTCTCGGTGCTGACCCCTCCTTATTCCTTCCTCTTTCCTCCTCGTCTCCTAGCCCCGCCTATCTTGCTTTCCTATTGGCCAACAGTGCTTTATCCATTAACCAGTATGAGAAACATATTTACAGAATAACATCTCCTATCACACCTCTCCCTTCCTCTTCTCCCCTTCTCTTTCTCCTAACTCCCTCTCCCCTCCCTCCATGCACCCAATTTGCTCAGGAGTCCTTGTCCCTTTCCCCTTCTGTGGGGGAACCATGTATGTCTCTCTTAGGGTCCCCCTTGTTTTTTAGCTTTTCTGGAGGTGTGAATTGTAGGCTGGTAATCCTTTGTTCTATGTCTAAAATTCATATATGAGTGAGTACATACCACGTTTGTCTTTTTGTGACTGGGTTACCTCACTCAGGATGTTTTCTTCTAGTTCCATCCATTTGCCTTCGAATTTCAGGATTTCATTGTGTTTTTCTGCTGAGTAGTACTTCATTGTGTAAATGTACCACATTTTCTCCATCCATTCTTCAGTTGGGGGGCATCTAGGTTGCTTCTGGGTTCTGGCTATTACAAATAATGCTGCTATGAACATAGTTGAACAGATATCCTTGTATGAATGTGCATTGTTTGGGTATATGTTTAAGAGTGGAATTGCTGGATCTTGAGGTAGACTAATTCCCATTTTCCTGAGGAACCACCATACTGATTTCCAAAGTGGCTGTACAAGTTTGCACTACCACGAGCAGTGGAGGCGTGTTTCCCTTTCTCCACATCCTCTCTAGCATAAACTGCCTTTGGTGTTTTGACTTTAGCCATTCTGACAGGAGTAAGATAAGATAAGATGAACTTCAGAGTTGTTTTGAATTGCATTTCCGTGATGGCTAAGGATGTTGAGCACTTTCTTACGTGTCTTTCAGCCATTTTGAATTCCTCTATTGAAAATTCTCTATTCAGTTCTGTACCCCACTTTTTAATTGGATTATTTGTTGTTTTGGTGACTAGCTTCTTGAGTTCTTTGTATATTTTGGAAATCAGTCCTCTGTGAGATGTGGGGTTGGTGAAGCTCTTTTCCCATTCAGGACACTCTTGACAAACATTATCGAGTAAAAAAATATCTAAGGGGCTTTTTGTGGCATGCCCTCTAGTTAGGTCAATTCAAAACACAGTGAAACAAACCAAATATTTCTCCACACTGCTGACCCTTCTCCATCACTCTCCATTTCTGTCATTCTCCCTACAAAGCTTCACAGCTCTAAAATGCTTTTGATTATTTCATTCCTTTGCTACACACACACACACACACACACACACACACACACACACACTCCCTCTCTGTCTTTTATCACTATTGTTTACTTTCTTCTCAAATGTGCCTTGTGTCTGTCCCTTCTAATTCATTCTTACAACTACCACTTTACTTTCATTTTGTTACTCAGTGTTTCTTGATTCAGCTCCTGTTTCACATACTAATTTCTAGGAAACATTTTTAAAATACCGTGTTTTCAGTTCCCCACACTAAGATCATAGAGTGGTTGTGATCATTGCTACTGTTTATTGAGTGCATACTATATGCCAGACACTACTGACATGTACACTCCACTCTATAACAAGACTAAGAAGCAGGCAACATTCATCACAATCTTACAGATGATGAACCAGAATTCAAGAGGGTAACAGTACATCATATTTTTTAAAGTTGCAAAGCCAGGATATGAACTTCAGTTAGCCAGATCCCAATCACTGTGAAATGTGAAATATCATTCCCCCAAATGGAGCTATGTCATGTACATTCACTGACACACACTTGTCAGAATTTCTGCCCAGCAAAACTAGGTGCTCAATAACTAGCAGCTTCTATTTGCCCTTTAGCAAAGGACTGAACTGAGCAGGAGGACTGCTGAAGGCAAATATCCCTCTACCCCCGTCCTTCAAACTTGCACAGCATCCAATCCCACCTTCTTGAAATCTGGGGTAAATTTCATAGTTTTGTTGCTTTTCTTGGGTAATATATAAATGGGATTCTCTTTAGTAATTTCAGTCCAGTTTAGTATAAGACATCATGCTCAAATCTCACTCCAGTTAAAGTTTCTTCTTTTTTCCACTTAGTTTCCTCCAGGCATGGAAGTCCACAGTAGAGAAGGCATATTGGTTCCCTTCTCAATTTCCTCTTTGTTGCTCACTTAAGCTTTAGTTGTCTAGGAGAAACTCTCACCTAACATTTGCTTCTGACTCAGGACCCCACCCTGAGAATTCCCACTGCATGGTGTCTGGGTTGTGAGGGTCTCAGACTGCCTCTTGTAACAGACGTCTACAGCAAACCCGTGAGCTTGCGCCCTATTCAGCTTTCTTTCTCCTCACTCTTGAGCATAACATATTCACTTCAATCTGATCCCACGAGTTTTGTTATTTTCTCCCCTCTGAATGCAATTCCCACCCAAACTCCATGCACACATTCTCCATGAATCTATTACTATTTTACTGCTTCCTTCAGAGAATTTCCCAGTGTGATATCCCAAGAAATCAAGTCTGTAACACTTCCCCAGATTTTTACTTAAGAACCTTGAATACATATTTAAATATTAACCCTCGATTACACACAATTTCAATACTCTATGGAATTAAATGTAACATGTATAAAGCACTTCTACATAACAAAGGAAAATAGTTGTGTAATTCATCTGTAAGCAGAGATTAGAGTACGTAAGTAATAAATGTAAAACTTCTAGCTGAAGGCCACTTGAGCTAAAATACCAAAATGTACTTAATTTGTATTTACTTACTATTCATGAAATGTTATTGATTACCTGTTTCAAGGTGTCTGAAAGGCTAGAGAGATGGCTCAGCAGTTAAGAGCACTTGCTGCTCTTGAGAAGGACCTGGGTTCAGTTCCCAACATCCACATGGCAGCTCACAGCCATTTGTAACTCCAACTCCAGGAAATTCAACCCACTCTTCTGTATCAGACACGCATGTGATACACATGCACAGACACAGTCAAACAATTGTACACATAAAAACAAACAAACAAAACTTAGTGGCCAGTGAAGATAAACTTTAAAAAAAAAAAGATTCAAATGTGAAGCAAATTTGTAGCATCAAGCTTTCTCTTTCTTTATATTTATTTATTTATTCATTCATTCATTTATTTATTTATTGAGACAAGGTTTTTCTGTGTAACAGCCATGACTGTCCTGGAACTCACTCTATAGACCATGCTGGCCTCGAACTCACAGAGATCCACCTGCCTGTGCCTCCCAGGTGCTGGGATTAAAGGTGTGCACCATTACCACCCAGCAACATCAAGTTCTCTAAGGCCAATATGAATCTACTTTTCTTTTTAAAGAAACTGTTCAACTGGCCAGAATGCCTCCTTTCATGGTACCAGAAGGTACTATGCAAGCTTCCAGGGGAGGAAAGCAACCAACAGTCTCACACAGCTGTGACACCTATGACCCACATCAATGACCAGCATGGCACAATAACCCTGAGTGCCATAGTGGCACCCATATCTTAAGGATAACTAATTGCTCTGTAATTGGACTTAAGACCTGATCAGCAAGAAAGAAACCATGCCTGGTACTGGAAATCTAGTTAACTCCTCAGAGATAGTGAAGTCATTATTGGAGGAGAATCTACTTGACTACACCAGCATAATTCCTAGCAACAGTCTATAAACATTTGTTCTTATGCCCACAGATAAGTGTAGTCTTCATCTCTCATCAGGGAAATTTCTCCAACAGATGGAGACCACTTCAGAGAAAATCACAACCAATCAAAATACAGAGTTATGGAGCTTGGTCCCAGTAAATACATGTACATAAACTTCCCACAACCATGGCCCAGGGAACATTGTGGAAGAGTGGACAGAAAGATCATAGAGTCTGAGGGTTCGGAAGTTTAATAAAGTTTGTGTCTCCTATGGCTGTCAGAAGCTCTACTCATCAAGTCTCATCAACGTGATCGCTGAACAGCGGGGACAGCAATGGGCATGACAACGTGGGTGTGGAGAAGCTCAGCAGGCCTTGACCCTGCACAAAGCACGGTGATTGAATGAGGAAAGCTGAGAGCAGGAGAGCTAGTCTTCTCCAGGGAAGAGCACACCGATTAGTTGTCCAGTGCCAAATGGTCAGTCCTCAAAACATACATACAACAAACATTACACAGAGTGAGCAAGTTGTGTTTAAGAATATGTTAGCTTGTGTGTGTGTGTGTGTGTGTGTGTGTGTGTGTGTGTGTGTGTGTATACACATGTGTGTGTGAATACATATACATGCAAGAACAATTAGTGGAAAAAGAGGTCATTAATTTGAAGGACAGAGGAGCAGGGTATGTGGGACGGTTAGAAGGAAGGAAGGGGGAGGAAGAAATATTGTAACTGTATCATAATCTAAAACAAAACAAAGAAATTCTTCAGTATTAAATTGTTGAAAAAATTGATAGCAGTGGAACAATCTTTTTATTTAAATTAGAAACAAACTTGTCTTGCGTATCAATCCCAGTTCCTGCACCCTCCCACCCTTCCCTGTTTTCCCCACCAACCCCCATCACATCCCCTTTCTGCTCCCCAGGGAGGGTGAGGCCTTCCATGGGGAGTCTTCAAAGTCTGTCATATCATTTGGAGTAGGGCCTAGGTCCTCCCCACGTGTCTAGGCTGAGAAAGTATCCCTCTATGTGGGATGGGCCCCCAAAGTCCATTTGTATACTAGGGATAAATACTGATCCACTACCAGAGACCCCATAGACTACCCAGTCCTCCCAACTAACACCACATTCAGGGAATCTGGGTTGGTCCTATGTTGGTTTTCCAGATATCAGACTAGGGTCCATGAGCTCTCCCTTGTTCAGGTCAGCAGTTTCTGTGTGTTTCTCCAGCCTGGTCTTGACCCCTTTGCTCATCACTCCTTCCTGTCTATAACTGGATTCCAAGAGTTTGGCTCAGGTTTTAACTGTGAGTGTCTGCTTCTGTTTCCATCAGCTACTAGCTGAAGGATAGCATATAAGGTAGTCGTTAATCTCATTATCAGGGAAGGACATTTAAGGTAGCCTCTGCACTATTGCTTAGATTGTTAGTTGGGGTCATCCTTGTATATCTCCAGACATTTCTCTAGTGGCAGATTTCTTTTAAAACCTATAATGTCTCCCTCTATTATGGTATCTCTTTTCTTGCTCTCCTCTATTCTTGCCCTGACTCAATTTTCCTGCTCCGTCACATCCACCTATGCCTTCCTCTTAGTAACTCCCCTCCCATGCCCCAAATTTGCTTTGGAGATCTTGTCCTTTTCCTCTTCTCCAGGGGACCATGTATGCCTCTCTGAGGGTCCTCCGTGTTTCCTAGCTTTCCTGACAGTGTGGATTGCAGGCTGGTAATCCTTTGCTCTGTGTGAAAACCTTTTTTAAAAAAAAATAGGTGTAGGATGTTTTGATTGCATGTATTTAAATGTGTCCTGTGTTCTGGTGCCCTTGGAGTCCAGAAGAAGGTCTTGAGTCTCCTGCAATTAGAATTCTGAATGACTCTGAGCCACTACATGAGTGCTAGGATTCCAACCCAGACCCCTTGTAAAACAGCTAGTGCTCTTAACTGCTAAACTCTCATTCCAGCCCATGACTCTCATTTTAAATCAGAGAATTGTTTTATAAGGTATGCAGTTCACCTTTACAGCTACCAGCAAGTAAGAAGTGAAACATTCATCTCAAAATATGAGCAGGCCATTAATGAAAGGAATCATTTTCCTGGGTTCTTAGGAAACAGAAATGCCTTGTTTCTATTTCTAATGGAATGTGAGTTCCCTTGGTACAAAAATTTCTCTCTTTCAACTCCTCTCCCCCAGTTCTGAAAACAGTGATGGTAGCTGGCACATGCTCAGTATAAGCCAAACGATGTGAGTGAAGCCCTTCTGCCATTTGCACTGATACTTGCTGAAGCACAGGAAGGCAGGTTTTATTCAGGATCCTAGTGATAGACATGGGTCAGATATTGACATGAGAACTGGTGGACACAACCTCTTGTTTTCGTCTGTTTTGATGACAGTGTCTTCTTTGTTCTCACTGTGAGTACAAGAGAACCTCTAAGATTCACACTTTTGTTAACTTAAACTCAGAAAAAAAAAAAAGCAAGGGGAAAGTTAAGGAAAGGTATAAAAGTAAAATTTGTGGGTTTTCTTAACTTTTTTTTTAGTCAGTGATAATAGGTTTTGTGGAGAAAAATCAGTGAGTGGACTATAAAAATTAAGTAGTCCATCAGTTTGTTATTATTCATTTTGTTCTTTGATTAGAGACTATGCATCCTGCTGTATAGCTCAGATATTCATGAAAACAGAGGTCATGTAGTTTTTCAGAAAGAAACCTTAACGTCTGGGAAGTAGAGATTTTTATAGGCCATATTCTCTGATCTAAATTCCAAACAAAAACAAGATCTCAAATGTAATTACTTGGAAATCATGAAACGTTATAATAACCCTAGGGAAAAACAGAATCAGAGAAATTTTTGAAAAGAACTCTTCTTTCAAAAATTCATAGGGCTTTCCCTTTGAAGAAAAATCTGAGAGTAAGATGAGTTTATTTAAGAAAAAAGAGGAAGACAAATATTCAAGATAAAAATAACCAAAAAGCCTGATACAGTTCTATGGATCCCCATGGCAACATACTTAAAACCCTTGCAGTAGAGGAGTTCCTAGAGAAATAAAAATTAGCAAAACTACCCGAGAAAATGTAAACACATATTTCCATGTATGAGTACAAACACTGGAAACTGAATTTTAATGGAAATATAAAGAAAACAAAGGAGAAGTTAAAGCAATTCTAAATAGTCCAGTGTTATTGTTCCAGACACTACTGCAAAATAGGAGACATTGAAATTTGTATTCACAAAAACGTGCCACTGTTCTGTTAAATAATGAAATGGCCGTGGACCAACATAAATGTACAGACACATTTGTGAAATGTTTTAGTCACACCTTACCCAATAGAGTGGAGCAGGGTGTCGAAGGACCATGCATGAAAGGAGTGTCAGGATTAGGTAGGCCAGGACATTTTCTCTTTTAAGACTAGCAAGTTGAGGAAGAAAGTGATCACATCCATTGATGATGAATGGAGGCCGAGAAAGCTCAACAAAGCTCAACATTGATTTCCAGGAAAAACAAAACAATATCCCCAAAAATCCCAAAACAACAACAAAACCAAGGCCTGGAGGGTCATGGAAGGAAATTAAATATGGTGGAGATCATTTCAGTTACCATCTGTCCTAGGTTTAAATGTGATAAACACATGAGGAATGTTTTTGGTTTTGGTGAGTTAATTCTCTGGGATGCCTGGGGAAGTGTTCTGATGAGAAGAAACTTCCACAAAACCAACTGTGATCTTAGGAAATACAAGTGAAGGCAGCTGCTGGGAGCAGAGCACTAGGACATCAGAGACAAGGCAGGCTGCTGGGTGCTTCTCTGAGGCAGACCCTGGCAGCCAAGTGTCAGGATAGGGCAAAGAAAGCATCTCACTCTGACTCCCGGATTACACTGTTAGTCATCAGTGAGTAAGGTTTCCTGTAGTTCTTGCCAATTGCTGTTATCTCACTGGCAATAGGTCTTAAGTGTATGTTCTTACTTTTCCTTCTCCTACAGCATACTGCCTTTGTATATAGTTTTGTATCAAGCCTAAATCTTCTCTTTAGAGTTAAAGGGGAATTGTAGTGAGCTATCCAGGAACCCCCCGGGGGGGGGGAGCAGGGGAGCAGGGAGTAGGGAAAATGGAATTAATTGCCAAATAGCTACAGGGGAGGGGGAGCTGCAAAGATGCCCCACCACCTGGGTGAAACCTAATTCCCCAGGTCCCATGAAAATCCTTTGTCCCACTTCTGACACCAGAATATTGCATGGGAAATAAGAGTCTGGGACACAATATATGCTGATTGATGTTTATTCGGGGAGAAATCACTTATACCAGAAGCAGATGACTGCTGTGGGTTCCCACTCCAAGGATGCCCTGGGATACTCTCTGTCTCCAACCAGGAAGTAAGAGAGTGAGCTGGAATCTGGGACCCCAGACCTCGACCCCATCTGTCATGTCCACACCTGTTCCCACTCCCCAATGGGTGTGGTCAGTACAACAGGTGTGGGTGGGGTAGATATCTCACTACAGTTTTCCTTCTGGTAATGCATTGCATTTTTCAAATGTGAACACATACTTACAAATCAAGGCCGCGAGGGAGGAAAAAGGATGCTATTTGGCTAGAAGTGGGCATGTGTAGTGGGTTAAGGGCTGAGAAAAGTGTGACAGCAGGAATCTTCTAGTGATCTCTCTCCCGCAGTTTCTATAAACAAGTTTCCATTGGCCACAGCCTCAAGCTCTTCGAGGACAACCACCAAGCTACTATTAAGTGTAAAACAAGACTTTGATCCATCCATTTTTAACTCATCCGCACTAACAATCAAATTGACCTGTTATTTAGTTCTTCCTTTGTATGATGGATGAGGGACAATGATTTCCTAGGTGTGCAAAAACTAAAGAAATGAAGACAAACCAAAAATTTTACAGTTTTCCCTGATGTGACCTATTGAAGTCATCATTTGGGCAAAGCTGAATTTATTCAGAAGACTTTCCTAATTAATGGCTGTGTGTGTGTGTGTGTGTGTGTGTGTGTGTGTGTGTGTGTGTGTGTGTACACGTGTTCTTACGTGAGTTTGTGCATGTGTGCGTGTATATGTGTGCCTTTGTGTGTGTGTCTGTGTGCTCTAGTGTGCATGCCTTCGTGTGCATGTGTGTGGATTTGTGTATGTGTGTGTGTGTTTGATTCTATCTAAAGTATTTCTTTTAAATTACATTCCAACTGTCTTCAAAGAGAGCTTTGTTCTCAGGTGATCCATTAATTCAAGTTTCATTATAGAATTTAGGACAAACTCATTTTGTATTAAGGGAATTCCTGGTGTGATTCAATTTTCAAGCTCCTCCCTCCTCCCCTCTTGCCTCCAAATACATTCTTCTTCCTCCCACCTCCACAGTTATTTCAGAAGGTTCTGTAACAAGTTCTCAAAGGCCCCATTGTGTAGTAACAAAGGACTCCAGCAGTGAGGGTCAGGTTCTGTCCTTGCCTACAGTCCTGAGTGGAAGGATCCTTATCCAGGCCTGGGACTTGAGAAACTCTTGGGAACCATGGAAGTCAGGCCTATCGGCTGGATTTGTGGGCAGGTGCTGAAGAACTTCTCTGGAAGACGTATGACTAGACTAATCTTACTGTAAATTGGGATATGGGCATGGGAACAACGGGGGACAAATGTCATTGGCATCCCTTTATTCCCAGTTACCCTGGAGGTGGGCCAGTATCCCACACTTCTGTGAATGTCACAGGCTATTTTACCTAACATTCCTTTTCTCAGTTGAGGGACTCCAGAAGGCAATGGTGGACCTTATAGATGAGTTTAAAGATGAACTCCCTGGCATCCTAAGATTATCACAGTCTAAACAGGTAATGAGATTCATAAGCTTCAGTAGGAAGACAAAATATGTAAATTTTTTGTATCATACAAATCATTAATGCTGAGACTAGTAAGTGAAGCTTAAGAAAATATCATTTTTCCTTAGAAAAACCAATTTTCAATTTTATTTACTGGGAGAAGTCCTTGGGCAGCAGGATGAAGAAGTGACTGAGATAGGTCAATTAAGATTAGATTGAAAATCTGAAAGCTTTTCATAGCAGAAACTATGTAGTTTTCTTAAAATTTGCTTAATGTAAAACTGGAAAAGTTGATAGAAATGCATAAGTAAAATCTAAGGCAATTAAGAGATTACGCACATTTAACTGAGATAAACTAACCCTGAAAAGATAGTGTGAATATGTGTTATAATGTGGAGAGAAACTACTCATGTCTACCACATAAACAAAGTATGCATGCACTGTGTTTCTAAAGTCTCTGTTTCATAAAAGATTTGGAGAAGATAAAGTATTGGACTTGGAGGCAGAGGGATAAAGGGAATTCTGAAGATGTCTATGGTAAAGAAAAGGCACGATCTCATTTAACCTAATTACCCCAAGTATCGACTTTGAAGTACAATACAATTTAATGTTGCATGACTCCCTAAAAGCCAGACTTGTGGCAATGTCACATATCAAGTTTTTAGCACAAACCAGAATTAAACACAAAAGCACTTTGAGCAACACGGCAGCCACAAAATTTACATGTTTCATTAGGAAAGGTGTTGGGACTATCTTAGCCATGCCTCAAGATGAACAGCATCAAACATTATTAACTCTCTATTGCTTGTGATTGGCGAGGAAGGTATATGGGGACAATAAACAGGACATGATCCCTGTCAGTGAGTTTAGTCTAATGAAAATGGGTTGTAATGGCAAAGTTAACAGGTATTATCGATTTAAGCCAGACCCAGAATAAGAAGATCGTTGGATGTTATGCGACAAAAGAGGCTGATCTTTGTCTTAATTATAACATAAACATAAGACAGAGAAGATTCTGAGGATGGAAATGACATCCAGTTCTTACTTTGAAAATAGTTCTTAGAGCTAGGGAGATAGTTCAGTGGGTAAGATTGCTTGCTGTGCAAGAATTTTTATCTCTAGCACTCACATAAAAAACAGGCATGTCTGCATGTGTGCACTGCGTTGTGGGGTGGAGATAGGCAGATCCTGGGATCTCCCTGGCTAGTCAGCCTACCTGAAATGATGAGGTTCAGTGAAAGACCTGTCTCAAATATAAGGTAAAGAATGGTAGAAGAGGACACAGGAAGCCCTCCTCTGGCCTCCCATGGGTACATGCACATGAACACAGATATATGTGCATATATCACACACACACAAAGGAGAAAAAAGGTATTTACCTAGAGATATTTTCTTAAGAGAGGCAGAATTCCCAGTAAGATTCTGTTACAAATGGTTGCCAAGAGCACTGGGGATATAAAGAATGGGTGTAGTATTCAGTGAATCCTAAAATTGATAATGTAGGATGGCAAGGCTATGCAGGGGTTAAGGAAGGTCTACATTTCTTGAATGGCTGGAAGGATAATGGCTTTTAAGTAGATAGGGGACTCTGTGGACAACATGAAGAGAGAAAGGACATAATAAAATTATGTTAGTAGTCTTGATTCAAGGAATGTAACACATTGTGTTCAATCCGTGTAGTTGAGCTGTAAATTGAAGCTACTTAGCTTCTTATTCTGACTGTAGACTAAAGAAAATAAGCCCTCTCTGTTTGGGGTCTAGACTTGGAAGGAGGGTGATGTGAAGTGTGGGGTCTCAGATGAGCAGTTGGCCAGCGCACAGTTTGTTCAGCTGAGCAGGACAGACTAAGCCTTGAAAACTCCAGAGGGAAGGCCAAATACCGGAATCCCAGACCTTCCATGTGGGATCCAGATACCTCCCCTCTTTGCATTCCCCTGGACTTGGCAGAAAGTATTTTGAAATGCTGGGAACTTTTCTTGGCCATACTCCAGAGTTCTAAGAGTAGAAATGGACAGTGTCCAGTGGACCTAGCATCTAAGTGCTTAAAGTGGATGGCAGTGCAATAATTACTGAAAAAAAACCTCAAGGGGAGTTCTAGAGGCAAGAGACATGCCTGTTTCTTTTCCAAAATGTGCTTCCTCCATTGCCAAAATATAAGACATTGAGATTTAAAAAAAAAAAAAAAACTAATTTTTTTATATGCCTTCCACCTTGGTATCATTATCACAGGATCTAAAACCATGATTTCTTTACATTCAGATAGATGGCTGCCTCCTCCCTAAAGAGAGCTCTATCCTGTTCCCAACACCTTGAATTTATTTACTTCTGAGAGTCTTGGGCCACTTAGGGTGAAACACAACAATGGCTATTGCCCATTTTGAAATCCACTGCTGTTTTCTTGCCATTCCCTATGCTGACTCAGTTACACAAACCCATTCATGTATGAGATGTAAATGAGAAGAAACCTCATAAGAAAGTACTTACCAACTTCCCACCCCCACTCCCTCAATCCCTCATCCCCCACCCCCACCCCCCGCCCCGTCCCCCACCCCCTCAGCCCCCCACCACGCCCCCCCACCCCGCCCCTGCCACACACACACCTCAGTACTTATCTACTCCGCCACAACCTCCTAGCTCTGGTTTTGTCTGGATTTGACAGAATGATTTCACCTTTCACAAAACATTCTTGATTAGGTTCCCTAAGATTGAAAAAAACAGAGAGAGAAGATGGTGAGGTCAGGGAGGTAGAGCCAGTCTCCACAGGGCTTGCATGTGCTTTGCTTCCAGAGAGTTCAGCATCCACTAAGCCAATGTAAGATGTGATCTGCCAGGTCTTATCTGGATATTTCTGGTTTATTTGCTGTTGAAATAGTGAAAATAAGCAAAGTTGATAGAAGGGAACTGTGTAAGTGGCTAATCCACTAACCTAGAGAAGAGATGGTTATCTTAGTACAGTACAGTAGGGGTGAGGGGTAAGGGGCCAAATTCTGGGACTATTCAAAGGAATAATTGAGTAGAGGCTGGTTTTATCGGTGGAGGATAGTAAGTGCTGTGGTAATAGAATTGAAAATTCATCATTAAAACTGCCCACAACAGAAATGGGAAGGACTAAAGGGGGGAGGGGAATATGTATTCAAACAGGAAATCTGGAGATCTGGAGCAGGGTTCCAGAACCCGTTTTACTGACCAAAGCAAAGTTCCCTTTGGGTGCATGGGTGGGACGTTTATTTCCTGGCCTCAACTGCGCAGATGATGATGAGCAGTGCACAAAGGAGTATCCATGTTCCCCTGGCAACCAGATGCTTAGGCCAAGAGTCAGAGAAAACCAGTAGAAAAGCATGAAGAAAGCTTTATTTGGGGTCGCCATTGAAACTTCCACCCCCCCACACACACGATTTTATTAAAACAACAGACAGATACATAGCACAGGCAGTAGAAAAAGGAGAAAGAAAGAAAAAAAAAAACCCTGGCAGCTGAGAATGAAGAACCTTCCAATTGTTTCCCTATTAGAATAGTTAAGAAACTCGCTGAAAGTAATAGTGCTTTGAAATCATCACAAACATTTCAGTCTACCTGAGGAATGTAGGCTCCTCCTGGCATCAGCTGGTTCACAGAGTGCAGGAAACACACACACACACACACACACACACACACACACACACACACACCACACCTTGGTTTGCTGTCTTCCATCAGTTCCTGATAGTCAGGAAGCATGCCTTCTTGGGAAAGAGCCAGTTCCATGGTTTGTGGGAGGCAAGATAAAAGTGGTCAGGAGCATTGCATGGTTGGAAATAATACGTGCTTGAAGATTATTTGCAAATGTTTTTGTTTGTTTCTGCTTTGTTTTATTTTAAAGAAAGCATTTTCAAAGACATGCAGGGCTGCTCATGATCAAATTGTAACAACTAAGCATTAGAGGGAAACAAAGACCACAGTCATGAGACACAGGTGAAGACAGAGAGACAGCCAAGATGTCATGATGCCAGCTAAATATTGCATTGCAGTGCAGGCTTACATGAAATAATATTGTTTCCAACAACCATTCATGTTTTGATCAACCTAAATTATCTGAACCCTACATGAGACTTGAGATGACCAAATTATCAATGATAATTAACCATATTTTTTATAAAAAGACAAAAAAAGCAAGAAAAAATATAGAAGGGAGGTTGGATAGGTTGGCCTGTCTAGTGGAATGAACAGATGCAGGTAGAGATAACCAGTGACTGCAAGCCATGGCCTGGTGAAGAACTTGAAGCCTGATGGTGTGAGCCCATAATCCTAGCACTCAGGAAGCTGAGGAAGGAAGGAGAGTCTGGACTTTGAGACCATTTGGAATTTGTGGCCAGTTTGGCTTAGACAGCGAGACTGTGCCTCAGAACAATCAGAAGAAAGTCAAAGATCCTATAAATTCATTTAGAAAATAAGAAATCTGCAGAAGGTTAACATTTCACAACTGCCAACATGGTAGATTCCCCAAACACTGAAGACTCAAACAAGGAGATAGTTTTCAAGATGGAACTTCACATGTCCCATGCCAGTTTGTCCTGGCAATGTGGCTGATAATAATAATAATTACAGTGAAGGGAGAGACTGTAGCTAAATTTCAACCACAAGTAAAAACAAACCAGGGCCAGTTTCACATGGAGGAAGAGCCTGGAAGGGTCAGCATAGCATAGTCACAAGGCAACAAGAGAGATGTAGCAACTGGAGCTTCAATACTAGGCAGCGTGACTTCTCCCGCCTTCTTCAACCACACACAGGGGAAGAAAATGACATCAAGTGACTATAACTTTGTGCTGGTTTGGTTGCTTTGTTTTTAGATTGCAGTTTAGGTTATCAGTTTAGCAGTCTAGATGGTTCTATCTACTGTTGCTGCTGCAAGGGTGGAGACTGAGACCACCCTTGGCTACTGGGCTTTTCAGAAAAGTTAACAGAGCAAACCACACCAGAATACTAAACAGGGCAAAAATTAATCCTCACCAGTGGGCTAGAACAGCTTCTGGTTGTCTTCAATGAAAAATGCTAACCAGCAAGAAAAACACTAAAATCTGATCATGTACATTTATTTTTAAAGTAAATATAAAAAAAAATGTTAGCTTTTAAGCGAACACATGATGCTCATTGTAGACAAAAGAACAAATTTAACAGATATTTTGTATGTATATATTTAGGTTTAATAAAATATTATAGAGTCAAATACTGCTTATCTGTAGCTAATGTCTAACTAATATTTTTTCCTAAGGATGTCCAGATGACCCCCAAATTGTTTAAATTAATGATGATACTGTGTCTGTCTGTTGACTGTAACACAGTTTAACCATCTATGCAGTTTCTTTGTGGTAAACTGCTGAGAAGAAACCACATGTTAAATGTTTTGATAATGCTACAGTTTTGTTATAAATTACTAGAATTTCTGAAGTTTTGAGATACAGTGTTGTTTTTAAGATTACTGACTGGCATATAGGATATTTGGTTTAGTGTCCTTTACACATACTCTAACTCATGAATAAAACCCTTAAAGTAAACTTTTAAAAATATTTGTAATGGTTTAAATAAGTACTATTGCTTGAATATTTCATATATTGAGTAATACTTGGATAAGAACTATTGTTTAGAGTGAAGCCTAGAAGTACAGGACTGTAGTCCAGCTATGCAGGGGGAAGAGGCAGCATGATTGGGCCACACAATGAGTTCACACCCAGCCCGCACATCTTAGTGAGACCTAAGAATAAAATGGAAAAAAGAGAGCTAAGACATAGCTCAGTGGTAAAGCACTTGCCTAGCATGTACAAGATCCTGGGTTAAATCCCAAGTATTAGGGAAAAAGGAAAGAAGAAAGGAGGAAAGGAAGAAAGGAGGGAAGGAAGGAAGAAAAAGAAAGGAAGGAAGGAAGGAAGGAAGGAAGGAAGGAAGGAAGGAAGAAAGGAAAAGAATCTTGTTTATTTCTTAAAGCAGCCTGTGAAATCAATGTAAAAATACCACAGACCACCAGGCATAGCAGCACATGCCTTCAATTGCAGCACTCAAGGCAGGTGGTGATGGGTAAATCTCTGAGTTCAAAGCCAATCTCGTCTACATAGAAAAATCAAGGTCAATCAGAGTGACATAGGAGGACATAGTGAGAGCCTGTTTCAAAAAACAAACAAACAAAAAACCCCATATACCCAGAAAGAAATGGAACAATTCTATCTTTTGTTTAATTCAATTCTCAATATTTATCCTAAGGAAAAATTAAGGTGTTCGTATAAAAGCTTTAATGGTGTGGGGGGAGGCTCAGTGAATTGTATAAGGTGTATTTACTGGGCTAAGTACATTTACAACATCATGTACAACACAGTTGCATACTGGGTTTCTGCTACAAGTAGATGCTAATAATGTATCAGCAAATCATATGTCAGATTCTTTTCGAAGCTTATTTCTTTCAGAAACAAGAAACAATGCAGAAAACATCTAAGATCAGAATGGCTGTAGCTTTAGCCCAGATCAACCGGGGAACATTAATAAAAGGATTAAACAGCATATCCAGCTCTTCCAAATCAGTGGCCAAACTTCTGCAGCCACAGCTGGCATGTAGACTCTTAGAGCTGAGGCACATATCTCACCGGCTGCTGAGGGAGGTGAATGCGCCAAGTCAACCGCTGTACAACACGCAGGCAAGTGGATGTTGCATTTTTCATGAGCTGTAGAGCCTTTCTGAAGATTCATAACTGACCAGAGTATTGACAATAAATGACTCTTGAGTGCTCAGCCCTAAATGGGACTTCTATGTCACCATTTTAAGGCTCGGAATATCACAGGGTGGGGGGCCTGGTCTGAAGGACAGAAGATCTGAAGAAATGCTGTGAAACCCTATCTTCTGGATATGCCATGCCT
Source organism: Cricetiscus sungorus (assembly GCA_030556225.1). Taxonomy (NCBI): domain Eukaryota; kingdom Metazoa; phylum Chordata; class Mammalia; order Rodentia; family Cricetidae; genus Cricetiscus; species Cricetiscus sungorus. The sequence goes on from JANBXA010000398.1 coordinate 38,722,176, forward strand.
GCTTGCCCAGGAGCTCACAGCAACAGTGGCTACCTATAGGAGGCTGCGCCTGTTGACACTCCTTCTCCAACTGGGAAGGGCTCGTAAGGCTCTAGGCAGTTAATGTCTGCTACAGGAAGATGAGCCATTTTTGAGTGATACAGGCACAGGTAAATTGCCTGTGCTCATATAATCTATGCTCACACAGGCACCCAGTTAAGGCAGTGGGTCACCCCTTTCCCCCAAAGCCAAGAAAGTAGAAGGGGATTGGTTGAAGAAAAGAAGGTGTGGGGGGCTGGAGGTATAAGAGAGAAAAATGGGGAATATGATCAAAGTCCATTATATTGCACAGAATTGTGAAAGAATAAATAACACGTTAAAACTTCTTTAAGTTAAAAATAAAACTATAGTGACTTTGGGGTCCTTCGTGTGAAACAGATGAAGTTGGATAAAAGAAATGAATATAGAATAGTTTCCAGTTTATATCTGGGGGAGGTAATGTGGACTTTTCCTACCTTATTATTTAATTGAGCTGTATAAACTTTCCATTTCAAATAGTTCAAAGAAAACATAAGCATGCAAATTGACTATTTGTGTCAAGCCTAAAGGGAATTTTATAATGATTTTTCAAAGTGGTTGTGTTTTGTTCGTCCTTCCCAGAACACTGTTGTTTCCAAACTAACCCTTGGGGTGCTACTTGGGCGTATTTCAGTAATATTTATGTTTATTTCTAACTATGTTTTCCACATGGCCTCATGGAAGTTCTATTCTTTCTTGTTAAGGGAAGCAACTTTTAAAACTTTTCAGGCCTGACTTTTTTTTTTTTAACTTTATGACACAAGAACTCTGTATCCTTTAATCAAACATCTGAACTTGTTCTGTAGGAAAGTTGGAGTCTTTCACCACTAGCATCTCAATTCCAGGAGCACTGGCTTGAATACTTTGGCAGAAAGGAGAGAAAACCATGCTCAAATGGGGTTAAAGCAAAAGAGAAGAGTGCTAGTTTGTACAAACAGCCCAGTTAAGATTCCAGACACGTGTATAGATAATGAAGCAATGGCCTACCTCTTTTTCTTTGCAAGTCTACACTCTGTTTCTACATCAACTCTACTCAGACTATCTAGCATGACTTTTAACTGTTTGGGGGTCTCCATCCTTCCAAGCTGAAGTAATTACAACAGAAAATCAAGTCCCTGGGCCTCAAGTAGAATGGATGCTGGATGGCCAGAATGAACAAACATCCCATTATGGAGAAGTCTATAATTAATTCAAGGCTTTTACATTTTTTAAGAAATCATCACATGGGAACAGAATTTATAAAAGGTTTCCTTGTGATACTTAATATCTAAGAATATAAAAAAATGCTCTGTGTTTGCTAACCAATGGATTCTGAATTATTTTGAGCCTTGTTTCCTATCTTTATAACACTGGAAAATAGCTGAATATTCTTAATTAATTCTCTCTAAAATGTCCTTTGAAAGCTAATGTTTTGCCTTACCCTTCTCTGAATTTTGTTAAAACCATAGGCTTAAGAATTATTTTTATTTTATCTATGAATGTTTTGCCTGCATGTATGTCTGTGTATCATGTGTGTACCCAGTGTCCATGAAGGCCAGAAGAGGGCATCAGATGCTCCGGAAATGGAGTTACAGACAGTGTGCTGGGACACCACAATGACAGTTTCAGCTGCCATGTGGGTGCTGGGAATGGGACACCACAATGACAGTTTCAGAGGCAACATGGGTGCTGGAGACGGAATCAAGGTCCTTTGAAGAGCAGTAAATGTATTCAATGGCTGAGCCACTGCTCTAGTGTCCAAACCATAGTTTTTCTGATGTGAAACGTCTTCTGAAGAATATTTCTGAAGTATTTCCTGCCAATCATCTCATCATGTTTTGCTGTGATTTTTTTGTCTTGATTTTCTACGAAATCTAAGGAGCTGATAATTTGCATTGCTTGCTGTTCATCCACATACACATGTGCACACAGCACACATCCATGAGCACACGGGGTGAGGGAATGAGAGAGAGAGAGAGAGGGAGGAAAAGAGAAGAGAGAGGGAGAGCTCATGTCAGGGACATAGATTGTCATTCACAGTAAAAGTATCAGCCAGAGCAATGTCCTGTTAGTTCCCTACTTTTCAGTCAGATGACTGAATAACAATGAAGGTTATTGTTAATTGTGCATATTTAATGTTGAAATGAAGAAACGGAGCCTTTCCAGGGACACTGAAACACCTGCCGGGCTTCTCTTCGGGGGGGGGGTATCTATTAACCCTGGAATGTTTCTGCAGAAGAAAAAGGAGAGGGCATTGTTTTGGGTGTCCTCTGACATATTTTGGGGATTCATCTCCAGTTCTCTCCACAGAAATGCACTTGCTGTAGCTCCTAAAGCTACTTGATACTCAAACATGTCTCTTGCTCAGAAGAAACAGTTTGTGCAGGAATATGAGAAATCCATGGAGAGTAATATCTCTGTACTCATAAAAACTTAGTGGCAGAAAGATTGTCTTTGCAGTGTGTGTGTGTGTGTGTGTGTGTGTGTGTGTGTGTGTGTGTGTGTGTGTGTGTGTGGTGTTCATCCACGAATGAGAACAACAGAAACAAAACAAAACAACCTCCCCTCCCCAAAAATCCACAATGTGTTTGCTTTTTGCCTTACCTGTCTGTGAGATTCTGAGGTATATCTAGCTCATCTTCACTAACCTACTCTAGAAACATGTTTTAAGGCAGAGTGGCTGCTCCAGGGCTGATCTGCTGTCATTGTCTTCTTTGACATTGATTTTTAGACAGCACACTTAAAAGATTTTTTTCCTTTTGGGGGCTGTCTAATGATGTAGCTTCAAATAATTTTACCAGTAAAATAGTTCAAAACACAGAAGTAATTTAGCAGAATTCCCACATGACCATACATCCTAATGAGTTTCGGATTGCTCTCAGAATGTCCTTCATAAAAGAAACACATCCTAGTCCCTTCTCCATCTTCTCGGAAAGGAGATCACTGTGAAGCTGAAGTGGACATTTCTATGTATATTTTTATGTTTTGTTAAATTTGCATATATACACTTCTGTGGTTTTATTATGCATGTTTAACATTCACTTGTCCTTCTGAAAATTCCTGGTTTTAGCTAACACTATTGATAAATGTAGCTAGAGTTATTTTAGCTTCTCTCTGGTATTCCAGAAAGAAAAGATACTCTAGAGTTTGTTACTGGGAGAATGAATAACTAATTTCCAATTCTCTTCTTTTACAAACAGTGGTTCAGTTAGCACACTTATACCATCTCCCTGGCCACGTGCATGAGATTATCTGGGTACATCTCCGAGGGATTTTTTTCTTCAACTCTTACTAATTCAAACTGTACTTCAGGAAGATTTCCTGAGAAAATTCAGAGTTCAGAACCTGACAATAACTAATTCAATTCTTGAAAATTCTTAACTAACATTTCTTCAAATAGTCTTTGTCAGTTTCTATAAACCTTTTCTGACATGCCTGTTAAATATATTTTAATTTTAGTGTGTGTGTTTCTTTTATCATAGTGTTAGAATGGACACTACAACCTCATGTATATTAGCAAGCACCCTGTCATTGAGTTATATCCCTGCCCTCTCATTTTATTCTCTATGTGCAGCTGTCTTCCTCATGTACCCCCCCCCACTTCTTTCCACACAGGGTCATGTTCTGCATGTCTGGCTGGCCTAGGGCTCTCTATGTAGATTGCTCTGACCTCAAACTCACAGTGATCCACCTGCCTCAGACTCCCAAGTTCTGGGATTAAAGGTATGCACTACCATGCCTGGCTCTTTGTAACGTTTTTTACACATTTTGACTATGTCCAAAATGCTCTTCTACCTATTTAATGTAACCTTTTGTGTACATGTGAGTGTGTGAGAGAGGTTATGTGTATGTAAAGTTGGCCATGTGTGTATAGAGCCCAGAGATTGAATTTGGGAATCTTTCTCCATTGTGCTCCACCCTGTTGTTTGAGGCAGGGTCTCTCACTGAGCCTGCTGTGAGCCCCAGAATCCTCCTGTCTGCTTCCAGCGCTGGCTTTACAAGTGTGTTCCACCAAGCCCGAGTTTTTAAAATGTGGGTGCTAAGAATCCAAACTCAGGGCTGTGTGCTTGTGTGGAACACATGTCACTGATTGAATGAGCCCTCCCTTCTTGTCTCGCTTTAACAATTTGAGGAGACCTATGAGTTCTTTCCCTAAGGATGCTTTCTTTCCCGTTACAAGTCTTGGAGAGTTTTCTCCCTTTGATTGATTTCCAATTATCTTGGACATATTTGCATGTACATAGTCTTTCAAATGATTATTCTTTGAAGTAGTAAGAGCTACTAAGCTATCAGACTTTGATGGTTTGTATTGTATACTTATAAGAGTTAATTTCCAAATGATTTATAATTGTATTTAACTGGAACTTCCCCACTAGTTTCATCTTAAGTAAAACCCTCTGTGGCAGAGCTGTCCTGGAGGAATTCTGCTTCTGCTCCAGGGGTGTATGAACCACATGGGACCAGCCGTCAAGCTTTCTCAATCCTGTATCATCCTGAGGATTTCAGAAACCGTTCTACGGCATGATCCCAAAGACAAAATTCCAGTGCCAGGTGGGGAACAGCTTCCTCCCTTCCTGTTGCGGTGGTTGCAGTTGTTTGAGTCTCACTTTTAGAAACTGCAGCTGCAAACCCTATTCTCCACCTTATGTCCATCCAAGCCGCACATGTAGCCATGGACTGAAAGTCATCTGGAGATCCAGTAAGAGCCCAGAGAGCCCGAGATGTAAGTTCACATACTTGCTTCTCTGTTGGTCCTCTCTGTTCCTGGTACAGGGATTTATCTTTCCTTTCTGTAGACTTAGCCTTACATGAAGTTTTGGCCATTTGATTCTAAATGGAGTTCTCAGTGGCTCTGTGTAAATGTTTACACAGTCGCTCAGCCTGACATGTTACTGGAGCCAGATTTCCTTCTGCTCTACTTATCATCTTCTTTCACAATTTAATACAAGATGTCTAAATTTCTTCTGGGAAATAAGTGAAGTTTAACTTTACTGTTTAATTAACTCAGCAAATATTTATTGAAACCTGATATATAAGATCACTAGTTTAGATACCAGGCGTTATTTATCCTTACTCCGTGGACTATGGAGCTAGTAGGTAAATATGCAGACACTGTCAGTCTAGTATAGCAAGTGCATGACTAAAGGATGCAAAGTAGACCAGACTGTAGAAGCATCTAGAAGAGGCATGCAATTTCAGAGTGACCACTGTCAATTGTCTAGAAAATTCAGTATTCTAAGTGAGACTGGAAGACAGAAGAAGGAACCAGATAAGGTGGCAGGAAAATCATTAGAGGAAGAGTTCATAATGGTGGTACCCACCTAAGAAAGCATGGGCTTTGAGGAAACATAAACAGTAGTATATGGTTGGAGGGAGCAGACAGAAGAGAATCCTGGGGTCAGAGGCTTCAGGGTATTTGAGTGTCAGGGTGAGGAAAACACTTGAGTGACATATAATGATTAGTGGAGAGAAGGATTGTCTCCTAGAGGTAACTATATAGTAAGGAAGAAAACAACAGGCCAGATATGAAGTTGCAGTGAGGGCATAGATAGAAGTATAAATGTGACAGACTTTGAAGATCCCCCATGAAAGGCCTCACCCTCCCTGGGGAGCAGAAAGGAGATGGTACAGGGGTTGGGGGGGAGGAGACAGGAGAGGAGGGGAGGGAGAGGGAACTGGGATTGACATATAAAGCAAACTTGTTTCAAATTTAAAGAAGAAGCAGGCTGGGGGGGGGTGAAATGGGGGTGGGGAGTATGAATGTGAACACACCAGTCCAGGCAGCCAAGGTATAAAAGGGATGTATGAAGTGTGAAGTGAGGGAAGACCAGGGTTGCTCTGATGAGGAGTGAAGGGTAGGAAGGGGGTTGCTCTGATGAGGAGTGAAGCTAGGAAGGCCAGGGTTCCTCTCATGAGGTATGAAGTGTAGGATGGTGCTTATCCATGGTGCTGGAGTATGTTGAGAGGTAAGAGTCACAGCATAGAGAAGATATGTTCATTCTTAATAACCCACAATAAAATTTCCCAACTGCTTCCAGGTGAAGCTTCATGATAGAGAATTTCAAGCTTGACAGCTTGAATTAATGTTCAGAGGAATAGGCTGTGTGAATGCAGGAGGCTATCCCTTTATGTAAACATGGCTGTGGGAAAGTGACCTAGTAACCGATCTGAAGTTATGTTTCATGGTCCAAACATCTTTTACAGTGACCTGTTGGGTCTCCGATCTAAGAATGGATGATAGGAAGACACATCCTTTTGTACCTGGAACAATTTAATTGGTTCTGCCTAAGTTATCACTAACATGGACTACCAGTGAAGCAGATTGCTTTCCTGTAAAGCATGGACATAGAGGAGCATTTTCAATATGGCATTGACTATATAACTAGACTGATGTTTGAGCCCTTTGGTACAGGGAGGTCTAAGATGAAATCTACAGTAATGTTTTCCTTAAGATGAGCAGAGAAACGATGCTAGCCCAGAGCCTCTAAAACACCTACTTCTGGGTGTTTTGAATGGATGCTCAGATCCGTGTCATTTAAAATATATTTAAAAAAAAACAAAAAACAAAAAAAACATGAGCTGCCTAAAGACCCAACCCACACATTACCTGAAGAATTTCCAGTGGTCAGTCTGAGGCGGGCACAGAGGTTGGGAGTTAGACTCTCTGTTGGCTTTCCTGTTAGAAATGTCTTTTGCACCTAATCCTACGGATGGACTGAGTCATGTTACTGCCTGAACTCTTCTTCCAGGTTTTGCTGAGCTGAGACTGTAGAGACAGGGGAGTAGCTAATGATGTTAAGCCTCAGGAATGGAGAGCTCCCAGTGGAGAATTCCCTGGAGCTTTCTGACACTCTAACACCAGCACTTCAGAGAGATGCATCTGCCCAGCCTGGGAGCTGCCTGGCTGAGCAAGCCTGCAGCTGCTCTTGCTGCAGTGACCTAGATAGTCAGCTTAGATGCTGACTTCAGCCAATGCACGTCAGCTCCACAGAGCTGTTGATTCTGGAAGGCCAGTCAGCATGGGGTCACAAAGCTGAAAGATCTGCCTGAGATGAGATGAGATGACTATTTCTATTGTGTGCAGGCAACATGGGGGAGGAACAGAGCAAGATGTGGGCAAAACCCACAAGATGCTGACCATCCTCTTTCCATGCTGTGGAGTGCTAGCAGTCCTTTTAAGTGTGGTTACTTACAGTGCAAAGGCTTGCCAATGCAGCTTTTGCCAACTTAGAGGAAACCTTTTTTCCCTGGGCCTCCCTGTTAACAGTAGCCAGCCTGTCTTCCATTTGGTCATTAGTCACAGAGGGAGAGCTTTGTCCCTGACTCTTCTCCTGTTCTCAGCAAGGTGACGCTGAGAAACATGAAGTCAAGGCTGGTAACTCTCCATCCTGCAGTTATATATAATTGAATTTTTATTTTCTCAGATGCTGGAACACGGCTTTCTTGTGATTTGTGTAGTTATTAATGAAAAGAAAACAAACAGAGGTGCTTCTCTATGAGACGAGACAGTCAATTATGTGAAAGGAGTTGAGAGGTTAAAATTTGTTCTTGTCTCAAACTCTATATATTGTGCATAGTAATGTAACCAAACTAAAAATATTGACATAGCATTGAAACTTTACTTTATTCATATATGTAAACAAATGAAATTAATAAAACAAATTTAAGATAAATTATTTCAAATAGACCAAGAAAATGTAAATAAAGACTTTCCCAAACAACTGGTTAGGATTAGGGTTAGGGTTAGGGTTTATTTTAGTTTTTCTACATGGTACTCCTGCTAAAAGGCAGAAACTAAGCAAGGCGGTTTATAATGTACAAAGCAGGTAGTGCATGTGTCTTAGTCACTGTTCTATTGCTGTGAAGAGACACCACGACCAAGGCAATTCTTATAGAGGAAAGTATTTCATTGGGGCTTGCTTCCAGTGTTAGGGGCTTAGTCTGTTATCATCAAGGAAGAGAGCGTGGTGACAGGCAAGCATGGTGCAGGAAAAGTAGCTGAGACCATTATTTGCAGGGCCAAAAGAGAGAAACTGGGCCTGGCAAGGACTTTTGGAACCTCAAAGCCCATCCCCAGTGACACACCCCTCCAACAAGGTTACACCTTCTATTCCTTCACAAAAAGAGCCACTCCCTGATGGCTAAACACTCAAATATATGAGCCTGTGGGGGTCATTCTTACTCAAACCACCACAACATGTGAGCCACAAAACTCAAAGAAAAAAAAAGTTACTTTCTAGAAGCCACGTAAATTTTGGAGGAAACATATTTCCTATGGGGATGATTTGTTTCAGAAACTGAAACCAGTAAGATATTGAAAACAATAATCCTTACGCAATATACAAAATTAATTACTCACAAGTGTAACAGGTAACATCCACATAATTAATTTTGAAACTAACCACTGTAATTACCTTTAGATGTGAGAATAAATCCAGAGAAATGTGCAGTGAGGCAAAGTATGGTTTCTTTCACAGACTGAGTTTTATTTTGTTATGTGTAACTTCCTGCTCATCCCACACAGATCCTTCCTCTGCACAGAAGAGCCTTGTCGGAGTATGTCTGCCCTTCTTTCTCCTCCTCTTTTCCTGCATGCTTGCCCTCTGTAGCCCCAAGCCACATCCCAAAGGCATTCTGCCATTCCCATGCTTCCAGGAAGAAAGAAAATGCAATCTTTGATTCATTTCCCAAAGACTCTTTAAGGAAGCTAAGAACTCAAAGGACATCTATGTCCTATGGTGATGATTTATCAAAGAAATAGAAAGCAGTAAGAAAGTAGTGTCTATTCCCATATATGGGAGTTGGTGAGGCAGAAAGGAAGAAAGAAAGAAAGAAAGAAAGAAAGAAAGAAAGAAAGAAAGAAAGAGAGAAAGAAAAGAAGAGGGAAAGGGAAAGAAGAAAAAGAAAAAAAAAAAAACCCAGTTCATATTACACTCCCTCACTCATAGCTAAGAGGCCTTCTTGGCCTCTTGTTTCTGCATTCCTTAAATCCCTTACTGAGAGCCATGGCCAGTCCTGTCCTCCATTTGGAAGTGGCAGCAGTCAGCCTCAATGAAGCACCACTGAGTATAGGTGCAGCTGAGACATTTCCCTAATACAATATACCCTGTGCTTTTTCAACTGAACTTGGACAGTACCAAAGACTCTAATCTCTCTGAACCTGTGTTCCTACGTCATAGATTTCTTAGAGATTAAAATAATGCTAGTAAAGCTAGTCGAAGAAACCTGGCATATAAAGAGTGTTCTGTAAATGTTAATGATACACAGTTGTATTATTCAAACAAATGCTAATTTTATTTTGGTACATTTCTGTCCATTTTTCCTATAAAAAGCTAGTTGTATTTTTCATATATGAAAGATGGATAGAAGTCTTAAATTTTAAGTCAAAATATACAAGTGTACAAATCATTAAAAGTGTAAGTCAATGAATTTTCATAAATTGAACACTCTTTAATGGTATCCACACCCTGAAAATCTCATAGATTCTTCAGTGCTGATCTCACCCCTGTGAGGAAGGTGTCCGTTTTCTTGATTTCTTTCATTACAAATTAGTTTGGCTCACTTTTATTTGGAGTTTAGTCATTTGCTAGGCATACAGGCTTATCCTCACCTTTTCTCATGTGCCATGAGGTATTAGTGCCTATCCTGTCACTTAGTGCTTGCTACCTGTGTAAGGCATTTTGCTAAGTATGGTAAAGAATTTTTTTGTCTTCCCAAAATAACTCAGAACTGGTGCATGCTAAGCAAGCATGCTTGCCCTGAACAGAAGCTCCAGCCTCGGCATTATACATCGTTTTTAAAGGCCATGTACACACTGTTCTTTCTAGCATGCATGCACTCTATACTGTGCAGTCCTATGGCTTTATTAGCGTTAGCCTATCATGTGGGCAGCCACTGAAACTGAGGTACCACTTGGGTCTTACTTCACAGCAGCATGGCTACCTGTCATTTCCCTGGGGGGAGGGAAGGAAATGCTTTCCTAAGGTGCCTGTAGGAATAATCTCCTTAAACTGAAATGTTACACTGATATGTTTGAGGCAACAACACCTGTTACTAGAAACTAAAAACATGTATGAGGCAAATTCATTATGAGCATAAACCCTTCAGAGCAGCAGACTGGGTATGAGCCTGAAGCCTTGCCTGGAGCTTAATGATCATCTAAGGTCAAGGCTGGCTGCAGCAGTCCCATGATTAACATTGCAAACGGGTCATTAATCTCCAGGAAATGCTTAGCATGTTGATTGCTGTTTGCTTAATTGAGGTTGTGAATAATTTGGTAAAGAATGATTACACGAATTTGGACAAAGGAAAAACTTTTTCTAATACTTGGGGGAGCACCCCCTAGCCAGCACATTTCACAGCTGTAAGCACTGAAATATTTCAGGTTCCAGAAATGGAAATTTCAGACTTGTGGGATTTGCTGCTGGTTTTTATTAGTAATAGGATGTGTCTTCTTGGAGGGAGAAGCAAGAAATAATATATTTTCACTGGGCGAGAAGCCCAGATAGTTAACACAGAGACAACTTTCTTTAGATAAAATTTTAAATTCCCATGATAACATTGAAATTCTTCATTTTAATAAACTTTTTTGCTGTTGTTTTTGCAGGTCAGAAGGGGTTCTTTGTTTGACATCATTTCTTTTCCAGCAAAAACTGCTTTAACTAGCATAATGTATGCTTCCTACGCAGCACTAATTTATTTGGTAAGTTAACTGCTAGATTCTAGAAACAAATGTATTTTACTCATTGTTGAAAACAGCACTGTGTATACTATGACATCTAGTATTAGCTTTAATGTTACCAATTAAAACACACCACTGACTATGCAAAATGATTTCATATTAGTTGTTTGCTTTTCTGACAAGACAAAGTAACCCCCAGAGTCCAATTTGATTATATAAATAAAATTATTTTACTGGTCTAAAGTGAATCACTATTTAAGAAATTACATCAAACTTAGTAAATCTGGTAAAATTTAGTCAAAACAGATTAACTTTTGCTTTGAGATATCTTGTTGTCTAGTTATAGCCATTGTCTCATGATGGCTTTTAGTTCAGTATTCCATTATTTGGGGTCTATGACTTCGAAGACCACAGTTACTATATTTTGATTATAAGTGCTACGCATGACATAAACTAAAACATTGTATCAATTATATGAGCTCCATCCATTAACAAATATCCATATATGTTTTATGAAAAACATAAGACAAGAAAGGTTCTATCTTGATGAATTATCACAAAATCTATCAGTCTATTTCAACGTGCCATGAGGTAAAACATTACCAGTTACAACCAGAACAACATCATTCCTGCCTCTCTTCCATATGAGTGACTGACATTTTGACTTGTGGGTTATTCAGCTTTTTAGACTGAATGTAGACTGAATCATAACCTACACTCTCTTCATGTCTTGTGCTGCTGCTTATACTGTCACTCTGAGATTCGGTACTTCTTATCGCTGAGTCTATTCCTATCTGTTGCTGGATATATAGTGTTTCAGTGACTGCCATTCCTTTTCTCACTCAACACTATGGGCATTTTAGATTGTTCCTACATATCTTTGCACATGCCCTTTGTTGACATTGCTAGGTTACAGGATATGCAAACATTTATCGCTGATAGATGTTGCAAAAGAGCTCCTAAAATTGTTTCTAACAATTAAAAACCATCCTAGAATACCATAACAGTCCTCTATGTCACCAGTGGTGCTTGATACTATCAATATTTTCTATTTTAGCCATTTTTTAAAGAATGTACTGTAATGCTGATTTTAGTTTACATGTTCTTGATTATTGATGAGATTGCTCACTATTGCATAAATTAATATCCTATTTGTGAATTTCTGTTAAAATCTCCAATGCAAAGCAATGGAGGCAGCTAACCTTAGCTAAAACCTCTGAAACCTTGAACCAAAGTCAACCTTTCCTTCTTTATAACGGGTTGCTACTTGTCAGTGATGGAAAGCTGTTTAGCTCAGCTCCTTTTGTTGACAGATAGTGACCTTTTCTTGTCTCTTTTAACCATTTTGGCATGATGTATGTTTGATGTGAATATGCATTTTTCTGCTTGGCTTCATAATTAATTTTTTTAAAGAATTATCTGTGTATGACTTTGCTAGTGATATGAGTTTCTTGCAGGCAGATTTTCTTAGGTCTTATTTGTAATCCAATCAGCTAGTTTGGAAATGTATGTGCATATTTGTGTGCTATATGTATGTGTGATATGTGTATGTATAGACACATGCATATAGGCCAGTGTATAAAGGCCAGTGTGTATTGGGTATCTTCTTGGATCACTATTCACCCTGGTTTTTGAGACAGGGTAGTGATGGGGGATGTCCTTCTGTATATATGTTTCTCTTATTGGCTGATGAATAAAACACTGTTTGGCCAATAGAGGAAGACAGGGCAGGACTAGAAGAAGATGAGAATAATTCTGGGAAAGGTAGGCAAAGAGGTAGACGAAGGACAATATGTAACCAAAGAAGGACTAGCAGGTCCAGACCCTTCTCTGATAAGACCATGTGGAAATATACAGACTAATAGAAATAGGTTAATAATTAAGAGAGACATAGCCAATAAGAAGCCCTAGCCATCAGCCAACAGTTTATAAATTCATAGAGCATTGTCTATGTGCTTATTTGGAGCTGAAGGTAGGCAGGACCTGGTGAGAAGGGAAATCCAGCAACAAGGTAGCTTACTGAATCTAGACGCATCAGTCCAGCCAGGCTGATTTGCAAAAAACTCCAGGGATTCTCTTGGTCCTCCTCACTCTCCACCAACCAGTGTTCATGTTCTACCTGTGTACTGGCATGCTTACTTCTATGTGTACATAAGGCATATGCGTCTATGTATATATAAGGCATGCAAACTTTTCATTTGTTATTTGGTTCCAAACTCTCCTTGCACTGGGAACATATGGGAAGTTCTCTATTATTATTTCACCAAATAAGCTTCTCCATCTCTTACATGACTTGGCTCTTTCATCAATACTGGATATTCATAAACTTAGCCTTCTAATAATGCCCCCACTTACCACTTACACTGTTCACAGCTTGTTTTTTCTGACTATCTGAATGTACTGATTTGTTCACTTTGTCCTCAGTCTCTGGTAGCATGCCTTCCAGTTGACCTTGTTTATTGCTGAGACTTGAGTTTGGTTCCTTTTCTGGGTTTCATCTTATTGCCTATACTGGTTTCCTTATTTCATTCAGCTGTTCATTTGCTGAATGAAAATCAGTCATCATTTTGAAAAACAATTTTTTGAATTCTTTGGCATACATATGCTTCAGTAACTTTGGACTCACATATAAAATTTTAGGAGTCACATTACCTTGTTTTAGTCATAGCTCTAGTGTTTCTCATTTGGATGTACACCTGTCAGACCAGACATCTATTCTAGTGCTATATGAGGGTTAGTAAAAAGCCCTTTCCTCTTTTTTCCTTTGCTTTCTTGACACAAGGTTTCTCTGTCTAGACCTGGCTGTCCAGGAACTTGCTTTATAGAGGCTGGCCTTGAACTCAGAGAGATCCTCCTGCCTCTGCCTCCCAAGTAATGGGGTTAAAGGAGTGTGTAGCATGTAAGTTTCCGCCAGCCCGCCCGCCACTGGTCTGGCGTCCTGGCCCCCAATAACACGCAGGAGACTCTATATTTGATACAATCCTGTTGGCCAGTTACCATTATTGTTAATGGGCTAGCTCTGCCTTAATTATTAACCCATTTCTACTTATCTAAGTATTTCCACGTGGTCGTCTTATCGGGGAGCCGCGCGGCAGGCTTCCTGCTCCTTCCTCGGGCTACATCTTGACTCTACTACTACTTCCTCTTCCTCCTCCTGGGCGCCTAGCCCCACCTATCTAGTTTTCTATTGGCCACAGGGCTTTATTAACAGTATGAGAAACATATATACAGAATCACATCTCCCATCAGGAGTGCATCACCAATGCCTGGCTAAAAGCCTTTTCATGCGAGTTCTGAATGATGGATCACCTAAAGGAATGAAAATAATCAGTCACAACAGGAAAACAAGTCTTCTGGACACAGAAAAGCAATGCCACCACCAATAACAATAGGAAAGAGGCAGAAATACAGATTAAAGAACTAAAAACAGTAAGACAGAAATCTTAAACTTCAATTAAAACGAAAAGTAATATTAGACACAAGAAACACACAAACAAACAAATGATGTAAAAAGAGGAAGAAACCACTACAAGTTTCCTCTTAGTTGAGGTCCATGGACTGAGCAAGTTTCTTTCTCCATCCTCTAATAACACTGTAATCTGCCAAATGTGATTGGTGGGGAAGTAGGGGTAGCAGGATGAAGATGAGGCCTGTGGTCAATAAATTTGCAGCAAACAGACTAGTGCTGTGTAAAGGCTGAGCTTTGCCCTGCCCTGTCCTGCTGTGCCCTGCATTTCCTACCTTGCTTGGTCAATGATATGTCTATGGCATAGCAGTATTTGCCTCATAGGCTTTCTGTGTGCATGCCAAGGAGCCATGATGGCCCCAGCAGTGGTAACAGGGCTGAGTGGGTACACCTCTCTTAAAATTTGGTTCCACATGTACACCAGCAGCCTTTGATGATTGAGTGCTTCTTACTCCAGATGCCCAGGCAAACATCCAAATCAAAGTGTATCTTCAGATGCCCCATAGAGTATGGGCAGCAAACAGACTACTGACCTCACTGAACAGGCTGTGACAGGAGGGGAGAGGAAACTCTGGAAAGTGAACGATCTACTGATCTTTCCACTGAGCACTGTGTCCCCACAGCTTGCACTTCCTGCTGCTTAAACTTCTCAATGACTGGCAGAACTACCCCTTTCCTTGACTGTCACACCTTGTCACTGCTGTGAAATCCTCAGGGCCTCTGATTTTCAACCTCTCTGGAATCTGAGATCCAAAGTAGCTTAGTCCTTAACAGTGTGTCCTTCTCAGTGGATCCTGGCGAGAAACTCTGAGAAAGAGTGGACACTGAGACACCTTCAGAACAAATCACAGCACTGGACACGTAAGGCCTGTAGGAACTGTGGGTTTCTCCCACTGTACAGACAGTCTGATGAATCGCTGTGACTATGTGCACTCTGGCCTATGGGTGTTTGGGCATGAACAAGAGCCCCTCAGCCCCACTCGGGGGCAGGTTGGACTTTCAGTGTTTTGTACTGTCCTCTGAATTGCCCTGCTGTTCTCTTTCAGTTCTCCCTTCACTGCTGTCCTACAGCCTTTCCTCTGTCACTGCACTGTCTTTACTCACTTGCAGAGTCACACAAAGGACACTTCTATTCCACCATCTTGCTACAAACGGCATCAGAGCAGTCCTTCTGAGTTTAGTTCCAGCTCTGGTTTTCTTGAAAGGGTTGAGGCCTCAGGCTGCTCTCCTGCTTCCTGTCTTGCATGTTCCTCACTGTAAAGCACAGAAGCACACAACACACACTTCCCTTATTCTCTTCAACTTTGACACCACCCCTTTGCCATGTTTGCTGGGATTATAGCTATCACAACCATGCCTGGTTTATGAATTGCTCAAAACCAAACCCAAGGCTTCTGTGCACACCAGGTAAGAACCCTACTAAATCGAGCTGAATTATATTCCCAGCTCTCCCTGTTCAATCTAGAATCAACTGTCAATTTATGTACATACACACACGTTTAGATTTGAATTTGGAATGCACTAAACTTATAGATTGTGGGAAAAGTTTAATGCTACTGTGTGTTGCAATATGATAAAAGTTAATAAAGTATATAGGAACTATGATAAAATCATAAAAATTAAGAGAACTTTATGAATGCCAAAGTAAACAGAGGCTATGCCATGTTCATAGCCTAGCAGAACTTACTCTGCCAGTTATAAAGACATTTTATGAAGCTCCCATGATTCACAGAGCAAAACTGGCCCAAGAATAGGCAAAGCAGCTAGACACAGAGAGTTATAAATAGACCTACATACAACATAACTTATGAGCATTATAACAATAATGTTCTAAGACAATCCAAAAAGGATTTTTCTGATAAGTAGGGGTAAATCAATTGGGTTTCATTGAGGTAAGTATTTCTTTCTTACCTCATATCAATTCCACGTAGATTATAAATCTATATGTGAAAGGCAAAATAATACTGTTTCCAGGATATAACAGACGAGAATGTTCTCATGACTTTGGGTATAGGTCATGATTTCTTTAAGCAGGAAAAAAAATAAGAAAAAAAAACATACAATATAAAGAAAAACATTAATAAGTTGAACTATATGAGAATTAAGAAATTGTACTTTATCAACACGAAAAGACAAGTCAGAGGAATTAATGAAATTTGCACATATGAAATCAAACAAGAATATTATGAAATATATTTTCCAAAGCAAAATAACTTGAGTTAGACACCTCTCAGAAAAACAAATGACACATCATAAGGCTGAGACAGCACAGCAGTGGAGGAAGGTGGTAGAGGCTGCTCACTTAATGCCAGACAAGACGCTAGGGGAGGAGACGGGCACAGGGCAAGATAAAGCCCCTAGAATATGCCTCCAATGAGATATTTACAGCACACCCCAAAGTAGGTCCATCACCTGGGGACCAAGCCTGTGAGGAACATTTCACAACCAAGCTATAAGTAGAACAATCTGCTGAGGAGACATACTGATCATAAAAAATGTATACATTGAAAATTGAATCATTCAGTGTTATTAAACTAATTCTACACCATATACAAGGAGAGATAAGACTATAATACAATAGTCATGGCTTCAGTATCCCTACTCTTATCAACATGAAACCTTATCATCAACAAATATCAACAAAGAAACATTAGAGCTAGGCGGTGGTGGCACACGCCTTTAATCCCAGCACTCAGGAGGCAGAGGCAGGCGGATATCTACAAGAGCTAGTTCCAGGACAGCCTCCAAAGCCACAGAGAAAACCTGTCTCGAAAAAGCCAAAGGGGGTGAGGGTGGGGGTTGAAACATTAGAGTTAAATACACTACAGGTCAGCGAATTTAACAAATATCTACACAATATTCCATACAACAGTAGCAAAATACACAAAATACTACTTTTCAATACATATTTGAGCTGTTAATGCAAGCTTTACAAATAAAAAGTTAGAAAGGAAGAAAATGAGAGGAAAGGAAAACTATAAGCCAATATAATGTTTGATAACCCTTGATTATCTTTGAAATTAATTAGATGCAAAAATCCTTAATATGGTACTTGCAAAATACATTCAGAAATATAGATTAAAAACATCAACCAACATGATTGTCAGTTTCATTTCAGGGATGCTAGACTGGTTCTGTATTTGTAAACCAATGCATTTAATGCAATATATAAACAGAAGAAAAAAACAGCATGATCATCCGTATCAATGCAGAAGAAACCTTTGAGACGAAATTCTCCATATTGAATGGAAAAAGTTAAAAGAATGGAACTTTAGGTCAACCTATTAAGCCAAATACAAAAGACACAGAAAGAAAAGTATAGTATGTTTTGTCTCATTATGTGGAACTAGAATGAATTTTGTAAAGATCTAAACCAGTGGAAGGACTACTAGAGAAGGGTAAGGGATGAGTGAGAGGGTGAAGAAAGGGGGAACAGAATTAAGATGCAATATATATATATATATATATATATATATATATATATATATATATATATTTATTAGAAATTCAAAGTGCTTTGAACTCCAAAGGAGAGAGAGAAAATGCTCTGAGTATTTGCTATCACCTCACCTTCAGGCAGTCCTTCTAAGACAAACTAGTTCCCTGTAGCTTAGTGGAATGTGCTGCTGTCTTTCACTACTTGCCTCATTAGTAATACAGACAGAAATAAACTTGTTTATTTCTCACTTCTGAGGTTACTTCCATGCGTATTTTGTTTAACACTTCCATATTTAGGCTAAAGAATCAATGTATCGCTTGTCATGTGTCAGGGTTTCCACAAAGAAAGGGCAACATGTTACTGACTTTGTCTGTGGTGGTTACTACCTTAAAAAGAAACATTACTTTTTGACATTTTTTTTTTTAATTGATACAGGCAGTCTGTGTTAATGCTGTGCTGGCGAAGATAAAGAACATTTTTCAAGAAGAAGAATCCATAAGGCAGAATAGAGAGAGTGAGAATTTTAGGAAAGCCTTTTCTGAACCCGTGCTTCCAGAGTCCAAGTTTTCTGAAGGTGAAATCAAAGCAAAACCTTACAGGTCATTGCCAGAGAAACCAGACAACCTTTCAGACCACCCCAAGCCTCCTGCCAACAAGCAGAGCAACAAGATCCAAGTTCTACATTCTGTGTTTGACCAGTCAGCTGAACTGAATGAAAGAGAAATCCAGACACAATGACCACTTTAGAGAGCTCAATAGTCATCCATCCATGGGTACATTTCATCAGACAAAACCAGAAGACCAGTTTAAAAGGGGGTAGAAACAGGGAAAACTATGACATCATTCTCTTGTTTGTATATGGCATAGAAAATAAATACATGTGATGATCCAGTATATTTGTTTATCATATGTATATGTGCAGGTATCTATCTACATAGGCCAGAAGAAAGTATCAAGTCTCCAGGAGCCACCTGAAATGGATGCTGGGAATCAAACACAGGTCATCTAGAAAAACACAACATACTCTTAACCACAGAGCCATCTTCCCTGCATTTACTATGCAATATTCTTAATTCATATTTTGTTAGAATTTACAGTTTATAATATTGGTGTGGTCATAACTCATTTATATTTTTGATTAAGAACAGGTCTGAATGCTTATCTAGAAAGGAAAATTTCATAATTAAAGGCTATGTATTTATAACTAAAAGGCTATACAGTTTGAGGCTGGAGAGATGGCTTGAGAGTTCGGAGAGGCCAGATTTGGTTCTTAGCACCCACATGGCAGCTCACAACTGATTGTAACTGCAGTCCCTAGGGAGCCAATACACTCTTCTGGCTTCTGTAGGGCCCAGAGGAAGTGTGGTGCAAATACATACATGCAGACAAAAACTGAAAAAAAGAAAAAAAAATGCTACACATTCAGAGGTAGTGAAAAGTGTTTATCTTTCTATTTGCAGGCAGTATAGCAAGTCTCCCTACTGATTTTATAACTCATCTGTGCAGTTAGGAATGACTTGAAATTCAGATACCATAACTTTACAAAACAAAATGTTAGTTGCACATCTGATGAGACAGGATGTGGTAAGGTGAATTGATGAGTTCAGCCACATCCCTGTTCAAGCTCTGAATTCCTTGCCTCATCCTCCTGGGATGCCAGGACTACAGGCTCACACCACTGAACCTAATGAAGTGGTTACCTTCAGTTCCAAATTTAAAGACACAAATTTAGAACAAGATTTCATGTTACTCATTACTCCCTTGGTTCCTGACAGAATTGTTACTATACTTGGCCCTAGAAACCAATGTCCTAGATTTTGCCCAAAGGAACAACTTTAGTTTCTTTCAGGCACTTTATATTCTTACACATTCAACAAATAGGCTGGTCTGAACTCCTGGCAGAGGTGGCACATTTTCTGAATGCAGTAACTGTTGGCCTAAACATTGAGTAAGTCCAAACCAAATGAGTAAGAAATCTCTTCTGCCATGTAACCCATATCCCCAAAGAAAATATAATGTACTAATATACAGCAATAGGTCCAAGCACTTGTGAGTCACTACTGTGGGTGCTGGGAACCGAACTGCAGTCCCTCTGCAACAGCAGCATGTGCTCTTAACCCCGGAGCCATCTCTCCAGCCCCTCACTCGGTTTTTTTTTTCCTTTTTAAATTTTTTTGTTCTCATTTTACATATCGATCCCAGTTCAGTTTCCCTCCCATCCCATTCTCCCTCATCCCCATCCCCATCACATTCCCCATCCACTCCTAAGGAAGGATGAGGCCTTCCAGGAGGGATCATCAATATCTGTCAAATCATTTGGAGTAGGACCTAGGACCTCCCTCCTGTCTCTAGGCTAAGGGCGCATCCCTCCATGGGGAATGTGCTCCCAAAGTCCTTTCATGCACCAGGGATACATTCTGGTTCAGAGGTCCCTTAGACTACCCAGGCCTTCTAACTGAGACCCACGTTTAGGGGGTCTGGGTTGGTCCTACCCACCTATCAGTCTGGGGTGCATTAGCTCCCCCTTGTTCAGGTCAGCTGTCTCTGTGGGTTTCTGCAGCCTGGTCTTGACCCCTTTGTTCATCACTTCTCACTCTCTACACTGAGTTAGGCTCAGTGTTTAGCTGTGAATGTCTGCTTCTGTTTCCATCAGCTACTAGATGAAAGTTCTAGGATAGCATATAAGGTAGTTGTTAGTCTCATTATCGGGGAAGGGCATTTAAGGCAGCCTCTCTACTATTGCTCAGATTGTTAGTTGGGGTCATCTTTGTAGGTCTGTGGACATTTCCCTAGTGCCAGATTTCTCTTTAAACCTATATTGGCTCCCTCTATTATGGTATCTCTTTTCTTGCTCTCCTCTATTCTTTCCCTGACTCAATCTTCCTGCTCCCTCATGTCCCCCTCTCCCCTTCTCTTCTCTCTTCCTTTTTCTCCTAGCTCCCTCTCCTCTCACTGCCTCCCCTCACTCCTAATATGCTCAGGAGAACTTGTCCCTTTCCCCTTCTGTGAGAGACTTTGTATGACTCTCTTAGGGTCCACCCTGTATCCCTCACTTGTTTTTTACAACAACCAAAAAAAAAGAGTCCAGGTAAAGTTGCATGTTAAGTACTAGGTTTAGACATTTAATACAGCCCACAGCAAGAAAATTACTATGCTTTGAGACTTAGTTTTATTTGTAAGCCTTCACTATGAATTTATAACCTACACATCCTTTCTGGCCCCATTTACACCTACATTTTACTGAGTACTAAGTTGTGCATGGCAGATACCCAGGGTGTTTCTCTAAATCCTGAATAACAAGTATGATATGGGTCCCAGGCAGCCAGAACAGCACTGGCCACAAATTACTGGCATAGTAAAACCAGAGTAAACCAAGTGACCATCAACCTGCTTGTAAACGCTGAGGAGCAAAACACTACACATTTATGGGACTCGTACACACACTCAATGTTCTCTAAAAATCTTTTAAACGTTTATTTTCCAGTCACATGTAGGCAATGTACTTTGGTTCATTGAATGTAAGTCTGTGCATCTGTCTTGGTTAGGACATCCCCGTGTGTGTGGCTTTTTTACTCCTGAACTGGCCCAGATGAGAGACAAGGCATGTCAGGCTTTATCTGCCTTTCTCATCGAGCACCCTCCCTCTTTGTAGGGTCTCACTATGTAGCACTGACTGCCTGGAGCTCACTGTGTAGAGCAGGCTGGCCTCAAACTCACAGAGATCCACGGCCTCTGCCTCAGAATGCGGGGGTTAAAGGTGTGCCCCACCACACCTAGCTTTAAATTTCTCATTTTTAAGTTCAACATATACATTGGCCTCATTGGAGGCAATTTTAACTTACAAACATCTGGTAAACATTTGTAGGCAAAAGTATACAACTAAAATTTGAGGATCTCGGTGTATCTAAATTTTACCTTTAAAACTGTAAATACCATACACACAGGTGGTAGGTAATCTGTGGACAAAGCAATGTACGAACAACAGAAGAATGCTGGGAACTGCTGGAGTGATGGAGGGTCATTCTATTAACTGTTAGCTTTGAATGCATGAAAATTTTCCCAAATGAAACCTGCTGCATTTAAAAGGGATCTTTTCCCACTTAAATTTCTCATTACATTTTGTTTCATCTGTATGACTGTACGCATTCTTCTTAAACTGACCATCTCAAGCCCCTAATGTACAGATTCCAATCAGTTAGAGAGGGATGGAATGTATTCTGTCCACCTTGTTTGTGGCCTTAAAATCACACTAAAGCAAATGTGCTTTCAAACCTCCCAACTCTAAGACTTTAAAAAACATTTGCTTTTATTTTATCTAAGTGTATATGACATGTGCTCGGCGGGTGCCCACAGAGGCCAGAAGAGGGCATCAGATTCCCCGGAGCAGGAGTCACAGGTGACTGTGAGCCACTTGGTGTGAGTGTGAGGAACCAAACTCAGGCCCTCTGGAAGAATAGCAAGAGCTCTGAGCCCCTAACAAAACCTGTGACTTCTAAAGTCACCAGTACCTGCGATGGAATCAATTCATCTTTGGTATTGAAACAAAATTATTGTAAAATACTTTCAAACATACACACGTTTTTTTGCTGCCATGTATTTTTTATCAGGAAGAACTCTGAATTACTTTGAATTCTCCAGTGGCATAATAATCAGAGTCACATTTAAAAGGTTCCTTAGAAAGCGTCACATAAATATTGCCATTATCCACGGTCACCGTGTGAGTCCTTTGCTTCACTCCTTTGGAGCACCACTGAGGCTTTGCTGATGGGTCTTTAGGGTTTATAGACTGGTATAATCCTTCTCCTGTTGCCAAAGTGATTTTGTATTTATGCCAGGGACAAACTATACATGACTGTCCATTGAAATCCTAGAGGGGAAAAACAACAGATTTAATAATCTTGACACTTCAAGTGTTTATGACAGATCTCAGATCTAGTGAAGAATCTAATTCAGGAGAACTGGGTTAGAGAACAGCACCAGTTGGAGCTGCATGCACTCAGGAGCTGACTCAAGAGGATCCTGAGCTTGATGCCAGCCTGGCATCACAATGAGACTCTGTCTCACAAACAGAGGAGCCTGCCAACAACAGAGTTCTGCTGGTGAAGGTGCCTTCCACTATGGCTGATGATGTGAGTTCAATCCCATATGATGGAAGCCCAGGAGCCACATGATGAAGAGAGAACCACCTCCACAGTTACTCTTTGTTCATAGGGATAGTCCCCAACTCAAATAAGTAAATAAACATCACAAATGAACAAAGAAGGCAGTGCTCCCCCCTCCTATTTACAAGTTATGCAGCACAAGCAAAATGAGAACAATCAAGTTGTTTCTGTAGCTGACTGGAACTCAGTGAGCTCGAGAAGAAGAGAACTGGCTGGCACAAGACCACACTGCCTCGTAGCCAGAGGTTATCGACATTAATGTCACTTCCTTGACAGCAAAAGGGCAGGGCTGCTAGTGCTTCCCTAGGAATTTTCATTAGTTTGTAGAAGAACTGTAAGGCCTGGGAGTTGTTAAAGGCATGAGTGCAAATGCTGCTGGAAACTGGGATCCCAACTTTTAAACCCTCTTAATGAAGGGTTGTCAGGCTTCACAGAGCATGCGCCCTGTACACCAGAATCAGAAATGCTAATTTGGGTTCCCATAGAAGTTTCAGCAAATAATCACATTTTCCTAACTTAAACCCATGCCCTTTGACATAAGGAACAGGAAGAGACATGGTTAGCAGGCAAATAAGTGTACAGAGAGTGAAACTGAGGCTTGTAGTTTGCAACAGATAAAGAAAACAAAACAACCCCAAACAAACAGAAGGCAGAAATCAGATAACTAGTTTTGGAATACAAGAAAGCAAAGGCAATTCCCCAAATTCTCCAGGTAATATTTTAAATGTTTTCTCTCAAACATTTAGAAACACGTTTATTATATTGAAAATATATACTCATAAAATTCAAAGCATACAATATAGCAATAAAAAGTGAATCTATTGGAAATGTGATCTCATGGGAACTATTCTATTTGTACTTAATACTCAAAAGTACATTGTTACCATCCCTCCATACCAGCAGACAGGTCTGCTTCAGTAATTTAATGGGCACATAGTGTTCCACAGAATGGCTATGTTATACTGTATTTAATGAGGTGGTTTTAAATCTTCTTGAACATAATAAAAATTTGTGGAATTATATCCACAGGGTAGACATCCCAGTATATTTGTTAGGTCAAAAGACATATCTATTATTTATCAGGAAAATGGTTTTCTTCATATTATAGGATATGCCTTCAAAGTACTAAAGTGGAATTAAATATAAATTCTTAATCTTTGAATAAGGAATAAAGTAATGATATAGGAAACATCTGAATTTGCTTAAATTTAATTTTGCATACCTCAATTTCTCCCAAGTGTAAGGGTCCTCCAGAATCTGAAAAGGAATTGATATTATATCTAATCACTAAACTGAATTTTAATAGTTTTGTGATGAACAAGTAAAAATTCTAGAAATGAAAAGAAATCTTACGGTAGCAGCGAATGTCCATAGCATAATATTCCCCTTTGTGGTAGAAAATGACCACTTCTCTGTCATGGACAACAGCCGTCATTCTTTCTGACTTTCTAATGTCATCTTCTCTGCCAACACAGACAGAAGTGTACTTCTTTTCATCATCTTGTTCAGAGATTCCAGGGTCCATGCTATCTAGTGAGGAAAGAAGGAAGAAAAGAGGAGAAAGAACGTGAGGAGAGGAAAGGAAGGAGAGGGAGGAAAGGGGGGGGGGGAGGAGAGAAACATTAGATGTGCGCCTCTCAAGTTTGGACATGGCCTAGAGATAATATTGAGTTGTCTAAATTTTTTGAAACTAATAAATGCATTTTTCTACAGCTGTGTAGAATGTGGTTATTTATTATTATTATTTGCTCTTTGTATTCTTTTGGTCTTTGGGGAGCCTGTCACCCAGCTCCCAAATAATCACATGGAGTCTTATCACTTACAAATGCACAGCTTTAGCTTGGCTTATTTTCAGCCAGCTTTGCATAACTTAAATTATCCCATCTACTTTCTGCCACTGGGCTTTTACCTTTCTATATGCCTTTTTTACTTCTTCTCCATGGCTTCCTTTGTAGTTGGGTGGCTGGCCCCTGAGTCATCCTCCCTTCTCTTTCTCTCGATCCTTGATCTTCTCTTCCCAGATTTTTCCTCCTATTTATTCTCTCTGCCTGCCGGTCCAATCTATCTCCTGCCTGGCTGTTGGCTATTCAGCTCTTTATTAGACCAATCAGGTGTTTTATACAGGCAAAGTAACAAAGCTTTACAGAGTTAAACAAATGCAACATAAAAGAATGCAACACATTTTTTGCATCATTAAACAAATGTCCCACAGACAAACAAATGTAATACATCTTCCAACTAATACTCTACAACAGTAGAATGTTTGTAAATGAGATTATCATTAATCTTTACTTTGATTTAGGGGCCCAACACTGGCAAACCAAGGAAAACTCCCCACTGCCAGAGAAGACATGGTTACTTCAGATGGGAAATTTGGAGCGGAAGAAAGAGCACAAAGCTCCACTGCACTTTCATCCCCCATCAAATTCAATACTAAAGAATATCCTATTGTTTCTGCAAAGTTTCTGTTAAAGGAATCCCTAGATTCTTGGGTGCCTCGCTGAGGTGGCTCAATGTTGGTGTCTCAGGAGCCTTATGTGACCTCACAAAGCAAGCTTACCCCTAACAGAAGATGTTAAGGTGGGGCCCAGAAGGTTACCAGGACTGTTTTTGGGGGCGGAGCCACTTCAATTCCTTTATTGTGTGTCAAAATTAAAGGCTTATGACTGATGACAGAGGCAAAAGTGTCATGGTAACATTTAATCACAACAATTTATAGCACTGACAGAGAAGCTTCTTAAGGAATGACTTTGATGGCCCTCTTTAAAAGCCACCAGAGTTACAAATGAGGCTATCCCCTTCCAAGTTTTCTCCTCATTAGAGATGATCATTTTACAAATACTTTCTGATCAGTGACTATGTGACTGGCACTTCAGGACTTAGGACATGCAAGCTTTCTGTCCTCTTAAGGACTGTGTTCTACATGGCAAGATTGACATCAAACAAATATATAAATAATGACATGATAAAATTACCCTGGATGATGTGACAGAAAGTGACAGGGTAAGGAAAGTTTGCAAAGAACAGACTGTAGTAACTGAGATAATCAAATTGAAACCCCTGCAATAAAATGAGTCAGACATTTGAAGCACTGGTGGAGAGAATTCCACACTGAAGAAAGAGGGAGAGAAAAGATTTAGCTAACTTGAGGAACAAATAAACAAACAACCCTGGAAAATAATAAGCAAGACTGGTTAAGGGGGGGTGGTGACAGAGGGGAGGGTAGCTAGTCTAGGGGCACTGTTTACATGTTCCCCTTTAAAAAGCACTTCAGGCTTGCTGCTGAAAACAGATGGTAATAAGACAGGTCTGAAGACTCAAGGGAACAGAAAGCTGCTACAGAGAAGCACCAGAGCCAGGGTGACTTGGCCACAGTGTTTCTGAAGTGGGAGAAATGCAACAAGGTCTAAGCCCATCCCCAGAGCATGCCCCATTCTGAGGACAAGTGGAAAACACAAAGACAGGCAAAACCAGCACAGCACCTAGTGACTGCTAACCAAACAAAACTACTCACTCTTCTCTATCATCTGCCTCAAATTGCAAGTAAGTAATAATCTGAGAAAAATAAAGGCAGCCAATGGGTAAAGTTACTAAATGATACATGAAAAAAACTTGGGGCTTCCCAGGAAACTTCTGTTCTAAAAGCACACACTATCCTCCTCCCTTGTGTAAACCAACTTACTTTTTACACCCTAATTCTCCTAAAAACTAAATATTAGTTATTAACTAAATAAATGCTTATGGCTATAATATAATCATTACAATCTTCTTTTGCCTGCATTTCGACGTTTTATCTTGTATTCACTCTTTGGACCAAATGCAGAGATTAAAAGGTGAAGAAAGAAATCAGGACTAAAATAAATACTCATGTCTGATCAGCCCTTAAGACTACCCACTCCATAACACTGTGTAATACTCAGCAGATGTTTTGAAACTGTGAAGCCACACAACCAGATGTTTACAGAGCATGCTTGTTTTTAGGACAGGTGTCATGTATGTCAGGCTGGCCCCACACTCCCGATCTTCCGCCTCCATCTCCCCAGTGCTAATATTACAGATTAGTGACCACAGGTCTACACAGCACAGGGGATCAAATCCAGGGCTCTGTGCATGCCCTTCAAGCTCTCTCCCAACTGAGCTGCATCTCTAGCAGCAGATGCTGTATGTGTGTGTCTTCAATACCCAAACAATTCTTTGGTTATCCTAAAAGACCTCAATGGGTGTTTACCTCACACACAGCCTTCCAAATCAAAATGAAATAATTCTAAAGGTTTGTAGTAATCCTAGGTTTTACATAAGATATCCGCCTCCCCTCTTAAACTCTCTCTTTTAAAAACTAATTTTATGTGTATGGGTATCTTGCCTGCACATGTGTCTGTGCACCACGTGTCCATGCTTGGCTGGTACCTGAGAAGGTCAGAAGACATCATCAGATCTCCTTGTAACCAGAGTTACAAGGACTGCATGCCATCACATTTATGCTGAAAATTGAACCTGGGTCCTCTAGAAGAGCAGCCACTGCTCTTGAACCTCTAAGCCATTGCTTTAGCCACTTTCAGTTCCCTCTTAATGATTTGCTATGAATTTGTTATCAGAGTGTAAGGTTTACAACTTTGTCTTATTCTAAAGAATTATATAAAAAAGGGAAATGAAGTGAATAAAAATGATGTCCCACATTATCAGTAGAAACTCAATTGCCTTTAAAGAGACTAAGTGTACAGTGAAATACTCTTATATTAAAAACATACAATTGTCTACAATTGGAAATACTACGAATCACATATCAACTTCAAATACCCCAACTGTAGGAAAATAACCATTACTACCTTCTAAACTACACTGGTACTGCTATATTCATAAGAAGTTGCTATACCTTTATTTGCCCAAACAGGAAGCTACCATATGGGATCCATTTCAGCCTGAGGTGTTTTATATATATATATATGTGTGTGTGTGTGTGTGTGTGTGTGTGTGTGTGTGTGTGTGTGTGTGTATGCACCTGCATATTTAAAGCAGAGCTTGGACCTAGATTCAATGACTCCAACTCATAAACTTCACAACTTATTTTAAAAGCAAGTTTATAAAAACAGAAAAGTTAAGAATTAAGTCTCCACCCAGTTTATCAGAAATGAGCTTTAGAAAAGGAAATGTATCAGCTATAGTAACAAAGGGAATGCTAAACCTGCAGGAAGGTAGGGCATGTGATAACATCACACGCCTGAGCTATAAAACCTGTTGATATCCTGGCTTCTCCCTTTCCCTGGGACCTGAAGCAACCTGGCCCTGTTCCTGCTCCCCAGTCCTCTCCTTTTCCTGCCCCATAGTGGCTTCTCCTCAGCACCTGCCTGTCACTCTATGCCTGCTCTCTCCTGAGCCTGTGCTTGACTTCTCCTGTTTGGGAGCCGGGGCTCCCTAACCCTTTGGCTCTCTTCCCATCCACGGACTGCTCTTTTCTTCGAAGGCTCAAAGGCTGCCAAAGTTTGCATGCTGCATAATGCATGCATTAGGTAGCTGCATAAGGTCTCTGCATGCAGAAACCATGTGGAACTGGGGTCATGCAGAGCTGGGGCAACAGCAGCTCCATGACTCCAGTTTCAAAAGCCCCGACTGCTGAGCCTCGTTCTAAACCAATCCCTTTCCCTTTATGAGCTAGCACCTCCTGCCTGTTCTCTCTCTCTCTTTAATTTCTGCTCGCGATGGGTTAACACCTACCCCTCCCTTCACTCCCTTTCCCAGTAAAACTCCATGTGGGTTTGTTGAGTTTGGTGAACTGCGTTCATCGACCAAAGCTGCAGCAAAGAACAACGGAACCTACATGCACAGAGGGAGAAGTGTATACACTGATGGGAGAGGCAAGAGATTTCACTCAGTGAATAAAAGTGACACTGATTATGTTTAGGAAACTACTCCTAGTCTGCAGTCAACCCATACTCTCCATAAGCGAATTGGGCTGGGATGCAGCTCAGTGGTAAAGACTTGCTCATTAGCCCATGCCAGGAGTGCTAGTGGGGGCTTAATGGCATCTAACTGTTATTTGAAAAACTAAGATATATGCTTATGTTTTTAAAAAATATCCTACAACAGCAAAAAGTAATTTTAAGAAAAAGCAAGGGGCCAGCTGCAGTAGCACACATCTTTAATCTCAGTACTCACTCAGGGGGCAGAGACAGATGGTTTTCTATGAGTTCAAGGTCAGCCTGGTATACATAGTGAGTTCCAGACCAGCCAGGGCTATAAAGTGAGACCCTGTCTTAGAGGAAATAAAAATGCAAAGGGGACCATTACCATAATTTTTCTTCTGGGTTATTTATGGATGACAGGAAGCTGGAATAATATATCTTGCTGTTCATCTGGTTTTGCTTGATGTGGTTAAATATACAAATTTCTAGAGGGAACACTTACCTTCAGAGCTGAACTGGTGGCAGCCTTCTCAGATTTCATGGAAAGAACACAAAGGAACCAAATCCTAAGAAAACAGGAAACAAACAAGTAGAGAAAAGGGAAATAGGCTGAAGTAAAAGGAAAGAAATACTACATTTGCAATACATGTAGCCCTTAAAGTAAGGTACAGAATATATGAAGAACATCTATGGACAGTAAGTAAAGGTCAAATAAGCAAAGAAGACATGACCAAACGGTTCACAGACAAGGAATTCCAAGTGGCCAGTAGTCCAATGTGAAGACGCTTAACCTCATTAGGAAAATAAAAGAAAATGCAATGCAAAGCTGGAATATTTCCACCCAGCACACTAGCAAGAAGTTATAGATGATTGGCAAGGATATGGCATAATTATTAGTGATGACATACACTAATGCCAGTGCAACTTGGTATCACCAAAGTCATGACCCAATATCCCACTTTCCCACTTAAAGATACTCTAGAATGACCGCACCAGCAAAGGACAAGAAACAACATAGCCTATTAGTAGCCAGATGGATAATTTGTATATTCATTCAATGGAATGTTGCATAGCAGTAGAAACTGACTAATTATTAAAATGTGGAAAGTAAGCTTTCATTTTTTTATCATGTGCAAAAAGCACATAAAATCAAACAACATGTTATTCATGAACATTTAAGTATTTTCTTCATGTCTGCATATATGTCTTTACACTGTGTGATGGATGTCAGGTGCCCTAGGAGGCTGGCATTAGAATCCCTAGAACTGGAGGTATAGACAGTTTTAAGTCAACATGTAGCTGCTGGGAATCAACTCCAGGTCCTCTGGAAGAGCAGCAAGCACTCTTAACTGCTGAGCCATCTCTCCAGTCCCCATGAACACATGTTTATAGGATAAACTTACAGAAAACAGCAAGAGGGTAAAAATATTCCTAAAAGCTTCAAAACTTGTTCTTATAAAACTATTCTTATATTATAAAATTATTCTAGTATTTAAGTTGAATACTACTTTGCCTTCGATGTATCCTTACAGCATTTGCTTGCACATAGATCAAGAATGAATCACTTGAGAATTTTGTATATCTTATGTCAAAACCTAGTACCAGATAAGTTACCCCTACAGAAATAGCAAAATGCAATAAACACGAACTAACTCCACAAGTTCACCTCACCTGACAACCACATAAAACCAGATACAGCCTCCCTCAAATTTCAGTTTGAGCTCAGAACATATACAAGGTTTGCCTCCAACCAAGAGAAACTGGAGTGCACTTTGAAGGGGCTGATAAGGAACAGAGAGGGCTCTGTCTAAGTGATAACAGTTTCAGAGAATTAGGATTACAGCCTTGCATATGCTTAGGAAAGTATCTTTCAAATAATAGTTTTCTTTATGCATCCTACATGCTACTATTATGATATGTGATAATTACTTAAAGTTAACACCCATGTTGTCCTTAATTAAATACTGTGAATATCACGATCCATTTAGACAATGAATCCATGTATTCACTTTTAAGAATTTAATTTTGTTACTATTCATGCACGCCTACATGTGCCTACATATTTCTTCTATTTTAAAAATGTAGAATCTTTTTTAAAAGTGTAGCTTTTTTACACTAACAGATAAAACTGTATATATTTATAGTCTACATGATGTTCTGAAGTATACATACATGTGGAATGACTAAATCTAGCTAATTAATAAATGACTTACCACACATAATAACATGTTGTGATGAGAACATTTTCCATGAACTTAGCTCTTTCAAAAATACAATATATGTGTATAACAGAAGTAAGATAACAGAGCCTCTACCTAAATAAAAGGAAGTGGGAAGTTAGACAACTACCTAACTTAAGCAATACATGATTTCCTTCTTTAAAAAATTCAGTTGTTTTGTTCCTCAGTTATTTTGAAAAATGGTGGGGTTTTGTTATGTTGTTGACCCTAAAATTAGGTGTCTAAATATGGGACTTGTAAAAATAAAATGACACTTTAAGTGATGTCCCCATCAGTTTTAGATACCTTTCCAACATAGATAATTCATCCAAGTATACATTCACCGGACACAGAAGACATGGAAAGTAAAGGTACTCACGTGTCACTCCTCTTGAGCAATGACTAAGGCACTCTTTCTAAGAGTGGGGACTTGGCCGGCACACTATCTCAATGCTTATCTCCAGAGTGACACACTTGCTTTTCGGCTCAAGGAAGGGAAATGCTCTACTCAGTTTTATATCATCTCAGATGACTATAAAAATACATAGGACCAGCTACATTTGGTAGTGGCTGCTTGCTTGGGCACTTTGCATGTAAAGGTTCATTATTCCTCGCAAAACAGAGGATTCGTGGACTAATATGCTGTTTGGTATAACTTTCGTGTAACTAGCAGCCAGCGACTTATAAAAACATGTGGCCTGAAAGTCACCTTGAGAGCCGCAAAAAAAGCGGTTCAACAGAAAAGTACAGAGAACTTTATAAGGCGGTACGTCCACGCATCGGGAACGCTAACGTACGAGGCGGTGTCCGCAAACATTTGCGGTAGAACACCCGCCCGCTTTAATGAAGTCGTGCAGCTGAGCAGATGACCGCCCGCGTCCGCTACTGAAGGTGCCCGGAACACACTGGCTTCGGGGCTGTGCGGCACGTGCAGGGGGTGGGGACGGAAACTGCTGTAACACACCTCTGCGTTCACAGCCCTGTGTATCAGCTCAGAAGACAGCGGCGGCTGCCGGGCTGACTGAGCGGCGCCCGGGACGGAGCACGGCCGTGCCGGGACGCCGCCAGCCTTCGCTGTCATGGTTGACGGCGCCCGCCGCTTGTCAGACTCAACAGCTCACGGACGCCGTTTCCGGAGCGGGAGTCACTACGGACCTGCGCCCAGAGGGACTAAACCCGCCAGACCGGAAGCAGCGCCCCGGAGAGCCCCGCCCCGCTTTCATCCCGGCACCGCGAGAACCCAACTTACACCGCTCTTACCCTGGGCTCCGCGGCCAAGCTTCCTGTTCTGTGTGAGCACAGTCTCCGAGGGGGCGGGGCGGGGTCATGTGGTCGGAAGTACTGGTTCCCAGGGCTTCCGCCGAGCCTCTGGGGTTACTTCCCTAACTCTGGCCCTTTATGGTACCATGGTGACAGCCAGCCTACCCTGCTCTTCCAGCAGAGTGACTTTTTTTTTTTTTAAAGACTATTACTGGTCTTTTACAATGTATCCAAAATTTAAATGCACTCAGCAATCTCATGCCTAAGAATGTAAATATTGGCAGAAGCACATGCGTATAGGATTGTTTATAACAATGAAATAATGCCAACCTGTTAAGGCATGGTTGGATAAAATACTACGGAAACTTTACAGCCCTATACTGCACGCCCAAAGGTCCAATTGCATGAAAGACACAGCATATAGGTTCCTATGTGTAATATGTGCTCTTTCAGTACAAATAAGTTATTGCTTGAGATACAGATAGGCAGGTGTAGGGGAAAGGGGCCAGCCAAACACACCTTGAGCAGAGTAAAAAATACACACTTCAGCCCTGCAACCAGAACAAAAGAAATGCACCCTGATCCTGAAACCAGTGCCAAAGAAACACACTTTGTCCCAGGACAAAGAATCAGAGCCAGTGAAAGAAATACACCCAGGCCCTAAATCTGCTGAAAACCTAAGGCTGAATATTACAACCTGTATTTAACATATACTAACACAATTATTCCATACCTTCAGTGTCCCAAAGGACTGGGGAACCTGAAACTTGGGAGTCTTGTTCTTACCCAGTGTATTGCATGCAGTTTTTCTTTTAAGACAAAGTTTTGCTGTGTTGTCCAGGTTGGTCTCAAATTTGTGAACTCAAGTGATTCAAATCACCCTCTGAGGTCTCTCAAATCAACCACCTACAGCTATGCCACCATGTTTTGCTTATAAATATCTTATTTATAAGCAATAAGTGAACCACAAAGAAGCCGAGGAGAATATCTCAGTGTTACTTTAGCTAATTATTATGTTCACTCTATAGTTTCAGGTTGACTAGTAAGATTTTACAGAACAGTGTTCCTTCTGATCATTTGGTTCACTGACCAAACACGGGTTATCACTTATACAGTCATAATGCAAATTGAAATTAATATTTGCATTATCTATTGGCTGTCTTTGTTTTTTAAAAACATTTATTTTATGTATGTGTGTGTGCGTGCGTGTGTGCCTGAGTGTGTGTTTGTACACCACATGCATTTAGGGGCACTCAGAGGTCAGAAGAGGGCATTAGAGCCTCTGAAACTGTTATTTCAAGTGTTTGTAAGCCAGCATGTGTGTGCTTGGAACTGAACCTGAGTCTTCTGCAACAGCAGTAATTGCGCCTGATGGGTACACCATCTCTCCAGCCTGTGTATGGAGCACATAAACAGTGTCCAGCATTTGTCACCAAATGATTACATAGGGGTTCCAATTAGAAATGAAGTTTCCTTTTGCTTAGCATAACCTGACATCTGACATCTAAATTTTTTGTTTACTCTATGTGTATGAGTATTTTGCTTACATGTATGTCTGTGTACCACAAATGTGTTCACTACCTGAGGAGGCCAGAGGAGGACATTTAATCACTTGAGACTGTAGTTAGACAGTTGTGAGCTGCCATGTGGGTGCTGAGAATTGAACCCAGGTCCCCTAGAAGAGCAGTGAGTGCTCTTATCCACTTCTTCACTTAACCACTGAACCATTGCTTCAGCCCATGATCTGACACTTTTTAAAGGAATAAATATTTAGACCCATTGGCCTTCAATCTGGTCCAATTCAATACTCCAGTAAACACATACCAGAATAAAAGAGAAATTTTTCTTTTGTCTTTCTCAAAGTAATAATGTAGTTAGTCATTTGATAATATTAAATGCTTGGAAAGCTGTAATGTATAGTGAATAAATCACCTCTCTCTACTTCCCAGGTGCACACACATGAACACACAAAATCATGTATGCATCATCATGTATCCATTAGGTCAAAGAGTCCTTATGTCTATGTAAAATTCTACACAGCTAAGTAGAATCCACACCAACTGCTCCTTCCAAGTGCTACCTGTGGTCATCTTGGGACACTTTCTACTTTTCTTCTTGGAAATGATTTCTTTTTCCCCCATCTCCAGGTTTTGTTGTTGCTCTGCTCTAGAGTTTCTCACTTCAGTCTGCTAGTGACACCCAGTGGTACTTGTGAAATCAGAACACACAAGCTTTCCCTCCATACTCCTGGCACCCAGGGACTATTTCAAAGGGCTCCTGACATTTGGGAAGCCCAAGGCCTCCATACTGAGTAGCAGACTGCTTTAAAGCAGATTTTCCAGGTACCACACCCTTTCCCTTCGAGAATTTAAAATTAGCTCATTAGTATATGAGCTAGCAGAGGCTGAGTGCTACTAGTTTTTACTACAGGGAGGTTTGAAGAATATTCACCTGTCTGGATTTCCTGCATCCTTAAAACAGAAAATGTTGATAGAGTGCTCTTATTAGACTACTGTGATGCAAACCGCGAAAACAAACCAGGGTATCTGTCTTAGTTTTCTATTCCGTGAAAAATACCACGACCAAGGCACATTTTAATTTGGCTTACACTTGCGGAGATTAGGGTCCATGATGGCAGAATAAAGATGTGGTGGCAGAGGATATGTATGTATGTATGTATGTATGTATGTATGTATGTATGTATGTATTTATGTATGTATGTATGTACGTACATATATGGACAGAGAGGAGAGGGGGGGAGAGAGAGAACGAACATTGAGAATCTCACAAGGCTTTTGAAACTTCAAAGCCACCACCCACCCACCCCACCCCCGCCCAGTGACACCTTCAACATGGCCATACCTTCTAAATTTTCCCAAGAAGTTCCAACAACTGGGAATCAAGTATTCAAATACATGAGTCTGTGGGGGGGGGCATTCTCTTTCAAACCTCTACAGTCTCTCTCTCTCTCTCTCTCTCTCTCTCTCTCTCTCTCTCTCTCTCTCTCTCTCTCTCTCTCTCATTCCCCTTTTGACTTACTAGGGCTCAAACCCCAGGCTTCAGATACACTAGGCAACTAACTACATCACTTTTAAACTGATTTAGCCCATTCACAAAGCTTTCTTTTTTTTTTTCATTTAAATTTGAAGCAAACTCATTTTACATGCCAATCCCAGTTCCCTCTCCCTCCCCTCTTCTCCTGCCCCTCCAACCCCCATCCCATCCCATTTTTGCTCCCCAGGGAGGGTGAGGCCTTCTTCAAAGGCTGCCATATCATTTGGAGCAGGGCATAGATCCTCCCCCATGTTTTAGGCTGAGGGAGTATCCCTCTATGTGGAATGGGCTCCCAAAGTCCATTCACATACTAGGGAAAATATTGCTTCACTACCCGAGGCTCCATACACTGCCCAGGCATCCTAACTAACACATACATTCAGAGGGTCTGGATCAGTCCCTTGCTACTTTCCCAGCTATCATACTGATGTCCATGAGCTCCCCCATGTTCAGGACAGCTGTTTCTGTGGGTTTCTCCAGCCTGATCTTGATTCCTTTGCTCATCACTCTTCCCTCGCTGCAACTGGATTTCAGGAGTTAGGGTCAGTGTTTAGATGTGGGTGTCTGCTTCTGCTTCTATTAGCTACTGGATGAAGGCTCTAGGATGGCATATAAGGTAGTCATCAATCTAATTATTAGGGAAGGGCATTAAAGGTAGCCTCTCCACTATTACTTATATTGCCAGTTGGGGTCATTCTTGTAGATCTCTGGACATTTCCTTGGTGCCAGATTTTCTTTAAACCTATAATGGATCCCTCCATTATCTCTTTTCTTGTTCTCCTCTAGTCTTTCCCTGACTCAATCTTCTTGCTCCCTCATGTTCTCCTCTCCCCGTCTCTACTCCCCTTCTCTTTCTCCTAACTTCTTACACCCATCCCCACGATCCCAATTAACTCAGGAGATCTTGTCCCCTTCTCCGGGGGACCATGTATGTCTCTCTTAGGGTCCTCCTTATTTCCTAGCTTTTCTGGAGTTGTGCATTGTAGGCTGGTAATCCTTTGCTCTATGTCTAAAATCCATATATGAGTGATAACATACCATGTTTGTCTTTTTGTCACTGGGTTACCTCATTCAGGATGGTTTCTTCTAGTTCCATTCATTTGCCTCCGAATTTCAAGATTCCATTGTTTTTTTCTCCCCACTGAGTAGTACTCCATTGTGTAAATGTACCACATTTTCTCCATCCATTCATTCTTCAGTTGAGGGGCATTTAGGTTTCTTCCAGATTTTGGCTATTACAAATAATGCTGCTATGAACATAGTTGAACAGATGTCCTTGTTGTATGAATGTGCATCTTTTGGGTATATGCCTAAGAGTAGAATTACTGGATCTTGTGGTAGGCAAATTCCCATTTCCTTGAGGAACAGCCATACTGATTTCCAAAGAGGTTGTACGAATCTGCATTCCCACTTGCAGTGGAGGCGTGTTCCTTTTTCTCCACATCCTCTCCAGCATGAGTTGTCTTTGGTGTTTTTTTTATTTTAGCCATTCTGACAGGAGTAAGATGGTATCTCAGAGTTGTTTTGATATGTATTTCCCTGATAGCTAAGAATGTTGAACACTTTCTTAAGTGTCTTTTAGCCATTTTAGATTCCCCTACTGAGAACTCTCTATTTAGTTCTGTACCCCACTTTTTAATTGGATTATTTGGTGTTTTGGTAACTAGCTTCTTGAGTTCTCTATGTATTTTGGAAATCAGACCTCTGTCAGATGTGCGGTTGATGAATATCTTTTCCCATTCTGTGGGCTGCCGTTAGTCTTGTTGACTGTGTCCTTTGCCTTTCAGAAGCTTTTAAGTTTCAGAAGGTCCCATTTATTAATTGTTGATCTCAGTGTCTGTGCTTCTGGTGTTATGTTTAGGAAGTGGTCTCCTGTGCCGATTCGTTCAAGGGTACCTCCCACTTTCTCTTATATGAGATTCAATGTGGCTGGATTTATATTGAGGTCTTTGATCCATTTGGACTTAAGTTTTGTGGATGACAATAGATATGGATCTATCTCCAGTCTTCTACAAACCAGCATCCAGTTATTCCAGCACCATTTATTGAAGATGCTTTCTTTTTTCCATTGTATAGCTTCTTTGTCAAAAATCAGGTGTGTGGGTTAATATCAAAGATTTCAATTTGATTCCATTGGTCTACCTTTCTATTTTTTGCGCCAATACCGACTTGTTTTCAGGACTATAGCTCTATAATAGAGCTTGAAGTTGGGGATGGTGATGCCTCCTGAAGTTCCTTTTTTATACAAGGTTATTTTGGCTATCCTGGTTCTTTTATTTTTCCATATAAAGTTGAGTATTGTTCTTTCAAGGTCTGTGAAGAATTGTTCTGGGGTTTTGATGGGGACTGCATTGAATCTATAGATTGTGTTGGGCAAGATTGCTATTTTTACTATGTTTATCCTACCTATCCAAGAGCATGGGATATCTTTCCATTTTCTGGTATCTTCCTTAATTTCTTTCTTTAAAGACTCAAATTCTTATTTTATGGGTCTTTGACTTGTTTAGTTAGCATTACCCCAAGATATTTTGTGTTGTTTGTGGTTATTGTAAAGGGTGATGTTTCTCTAATTTCTTTCTCTGCCCCTTTACCATCTGTGTATTGTATATATTGTATATCATCTGTATATTGTAGAGCTACAGAAATTTTTAGTTAATCTTTTATCCTGACATTTTGCTAAAGGTGTTTATCAGCTGTAGGAGTTTACTGGTAGTTTTTGGGGACACTTATGTAAACTATCATACCATCTGCAAATAGTGCAAATAGTGAAAGTTTGACTTCTTCCTTTTCTTTATCTCCTTGTGTTGTCTAGTTGCTCTAGCTAGTAATTCAAGTACAATATTGAAGAGATATGGAGAGAGTAGACAGCCTTGTCTTGCTCCTGATTTTAGAAAAATCATATTGAGTTTCTCTCCATTTAGTTTGATGTTGGCTGTTGGTTTGCTGTATATTGCTTTTTATTATGTTTAGGTATGTTCCTGTTATCCCTGATCTCCCCAAGACCTTTATCATGAAGGGGTGTTTGATTTTGTTAAAGGTTTTTTTTTCAGTACCTAGTGAGATAATCATGGGGCTTTTCTTTTTCAGTTTGTTTATTTGGAGGATGTCATTGATGGATTTTTATATCTTGAGCCATCCCTGCATCCCTGAGATGAAGCCTACTTGTTCACGGTGGATGATTTCTCAGATGTGTTCTTGCATTAGATTTGCAAGTATTTTATTGGGTATTTGTCGCGCGCAACCTTTGCCGATAAGGAAGACGCAGCAACCGAAGATGTGTCCAGCAGAATCTTTATTGTAGCGCTCTTTACATGCTGATGGAGAAGGACCCCAAGCCCCGAATACGCACGGCTTAAATAGCCTGCAGGGCGACGTATTCATCTGTAATTGGTGCTCCGCAAAACGCCCGAATGATATAGCTTCTCTGATAGGGAGAGCTACCATATAGAAATTACCATACAGTGGCGCATGTGCAGTCAGCATAGCTAATGCTGTAAACAAGAACCAGGAAACAGGAAGCCAGCGCCATCTTGTAATGGCGAATGCGGCTCCCGACAGGTATTTTACATCAATATTCATGAGGGATATTAGTCTGTAGTTCTCTTTCTTAGTTGTGTCTTTGTGTGACTTGGGTACCAAGGTAATTGTAGCCTTGTAAAAAGAGTTTGGCAATGACCCTTCTGCTTCTATTGTGTGGAACAATTTGAGTTCTGCACTGAAACCCTCTGGCCCTGGGCTTTTTTTTTTTTTTGGTTGGGAGGCTTTAGATGACTGCTTCTATTTCATGAGGGGTTATAGGTCTATTTAAATTGCTTATCTGTTATTGATTTAATTTTGATTAGTGATATCCATCTAGAAAATTGTCCATTTCCTTATTTTCTAATTTTGTGGAGTACAGGTTTTCAAAGTATGATCTGAAGATTCTCTGGATTTCCTCAGTGTCTGTTGTTATGTCCTCCTTTTCATTTCTGATTTTCTTACTTTGCATGTTCTCTCTTTGCCTTTTGGTTAGTTTGGATAAAGGTTTGTCTATGTTGTTGATTTTCTCAAAGAGCCAACTCTTTGTTACATTGATTCTTTGTATTGTTTTCCTAGTTTATACTTTATTGATTTCATCCCTCTGTATGATTATTTCCTGGTGTCTACTCCTCTGGGGTGATTTTCCTTCTTTTTGTTCTAAAGCTTTCAATTGTGCTGTCATTTCTAGTGTGGCTATCGTCTGTTTTCTTTATATGGGCACTTAGTGCTATGAACTTTCCCCTTAACACTGCTTAGAAAGTGTCCCATAAATTTCAGTATGTTGTGTCTTCATTATATTGAATTCTAGGAAGTCTTTAATTTCTTTATTTCTTCCTTGACCCAAGAATGGTGTAATTGCCCATTGTTCAATTTTCATAGTTTTTAGGGTTTCTGCAATTTGTGTTGTTGTTGAATTTTAACTTTAAAGCATGGTGGTCTAATAAGATACAGGAGGTTATTCCAAATTTTTGTACCTATTGAGGTTTGCTATGCCGAGTATGTTATCGATTTTAGAGAAGGTTCCATGTGGAGCTCAGAAGAAGGTATATTCTTTTGTGTTTGGATGGAATGTTCTATAATTGTCTGTTACACCCAATTTGATCATAACTTTTGGTAGTTCCTTTGTTTCTTTGTTAAGTTCCTGTCTGGTGGTCCTATCTCGTGTTGAGAATGGGGTGTTGAAATCTCCTACTACAAGTGTATGAGTTTTAGTGATATTTCATTAATGAATGTGGGTGCCTTTGTATTTGGAGCATAGATGTTCAGAATTGAGACTTTGTACTGATGGATTTCTCCTGTGATGAATATGAAATGGCCTTCTTCATCTCTTTTGATTGATTTTATTTTTAAGTCTGATTTGTTAGATATTATGATTGCTACACCTGCTTGTTTCTTGGGTCCATTTGATTGGAAAATCTTTTCCCAACCTTTAACTCTGAGGTAATATCTGTCTTTGAAGTTGAGGTGTGTTTCCTGTATGCAGCACAAGGATGGATTCTGTCTTCGTATCCATTCTATTAGCCTGTGTCTTTTTATAGGTGTTAAGACCTTTAATATTGAGGGATATTAATGTGCATTGGTTGTTAATTCTTGTTTGTTTTGGATTTGTTGTTGTGGTGGTGGTATTATGTGTAGATTTACCCTGATTTTTCCTTTGGGTTTTGGTAAGGTGGGATTATCTATTGCCTATGTTTTTGTGGGTGTAGTTAAGTCGATCTTTAGTATGGGCTTTTCTTTCCAGTATTTTCTGTAGGGCTGTATTTGTGGAAATTTATTGTTTAAATCTGGAATGTCTTATTTTCTCCATCTATAGTGATTGAAAGCTTTGCTGGTTAGAGTAGTCTGGGCTGGCATCTGTGGTCTCTAAGTGTTTGTAGAATATCTATCCAGGACCTTCTGGCTTTCAGAGTTTCTATGGAATTCTGTATTCTGATAGGTTTGACTTTATATGTTACTTGGCTTTTTCCTTTGCTGCTCTTAATATTCTTTTTTTTTTTATTCTGTATGTTCGGTGTTTTGATTATTATGTTACAAGAGGACTTTGTTTTGTGGTCCACTCTATTTGGTGTTCTGTAAGCTTCATGTACTTTCATTGGCATGTGTTTCTTTAGGTTGGGAAAGTTTCCTACTATGATTTTGTTGAACATATTTTCTGCACCTTTGAGTTGGGTTTCTTCACCTTCTTCTATGCCTATTATTCTTTTCACAGTTTCCCATATTTCCTGGATATTTTGTGTTAGAGATTTATAGAATTTAATATTTTCTTTGGTCAATGAATCTATTTCTTCTAGTGTATCTTCAACACCTGAGATTCTCTCTTCTATCTCTAGCATTCTGTTGGTTATGTTTGCATCTGTAGTTCCTGATCATTTACCTAGCTTCAGACTGTTTTTTTGTTTTGTTTTGTTTTGTCTCTATTTCAGCTTTCAACCCTTGTACTGTTTTTGCATTGTTTATTTACAATTTTGGGGTTGTCTTTTCTTCCATTTCTTTAAAGGATTTTCTCATTTCCTCTTTTAGGGTCCCTATCATCTTCATGAAGTTGTTTTTAAGGTCTTTCTCTTCTACTTCATCTGTGTTGGAATGTTCAGGTCTTGCTGGTGTAGAGTCCCTAGATTTTGTTGACATCCTATTGATCTTTCTGTTTTTGACTGTGTTCTTATTCTGTTGTCTACCCATCCCTTCTTCCAGTGTGTACCAGTGGGGTCTCTCTCTCTATTGGTGGGTATGGGACTAAGGTTCTCTTCCGGTAGGTGCAATTAGGTCCAGTACTCTCATGGCTCTCCTCTTCCAGTGGGTGGAAGAGGGACTAGGATGCTGGCAGACTCTGGATAGGCTGGTCTTCTGGGACAGGTTCCCCTATTCACATCCCCCAGTCTTCAGGAGGCTCCCTTGTGTATCTTTCTTAAAAGTGGTTCCTCCACCAAATTACCCAAGGACTCAAAAACCCTCAACAGTAAAGGAAGTGGTCTAACTGCCTCTAAGACCTTTGATTTGATCTATTACTCAAGGTCTGGACAAGACACAGGCTTATAGGTTCCCAGTCCTCATCCTTCTGTCCCTGTAAAGCATGATCTTGAAAGTCAATGTCACTGGGATGTGAGAAAGAAACAATGAGCCCTAGGTAACACCATGCACCCAGAACACATCTGCACCTCTGATGTGTGCAAACAGCTCCACTGTTTATAAATTGACCTTGGTTGTTTGGAAACAGTCTTTCCCACTTTCTATTCAAACCAAGAAGAATGAAGTTCTTTTTAGATTAAGTTCTTCAATAACCTTCACTTAGAGGGGAACTAGAATTAGAACTAAATTAGAACTAAAAGATTTGTATTTATTATTTTTGGTTTTCTTTTTTTAATTGATTGAATTTATTTTACATTCCAACAGAATTTTCCTCTCCCCCTGTTTTCTCCCCCCACCTCCACCACCTTCCCACCCAAACCATTCTTCCTCTGTTTCTGTTCGGGTAGGGCTCCAAGGTGTCAACAAATCATGGCATTTCAACTTGCAGTAAGACTAAGCTCCTCTTCTTGTAATCAGGCTAGGCAAAGCAACACAGTATGAGGAATAGGATCCTAGAAGTCACCTAAATCATCAGGGACAGGTCCTACATCCACCACTAGGACTCCCACAAGAACATGAAGCTACACAACTGTCACACCTATGTTGAGGGCCAAGATCTGCCCATGCAGGCTTCCTAGCTGTGAGTCCAGAGTCTGTGAGCTCCTATGAGCCCAGATTATTTTGTTGTTGTTTTGTTTTGTTTTTGTTTTTTTGTTTTGTTTTGGTTTGGTTTGGTTCCCTTGCTGTGAC
Source organism: Cricetiscus sungorus (assembly GCA_030556225.1). NCBI lineage: Eukaryota > Metazoa > Chordata > Mammalia > Rodentia > Cricetidae > Cricetiscus > Cricetiscus sungorus. Next base: position 38,764,728 of record JANBXA010000398.1, read on the forward strand.
CCTGACTACCTTGATTCATATAATCCTTCCCACCTCTCTTCAACAGGATTCCCTGAGCTCAGCCCAGTGCTTGTCTGTGGAGCTCTACATCTCTTTCCATCAGTCACTGGATGAAGACTCTCTGATGACAATTGGTGTCATTATCAATCTGATTACAGGAGATGGTCAGGTCACTCACCCTCTCAATGATTACTGAGAGTCTTAGCTGGGGTCGTCCTTGTAGAATCCTGGGAGTTTCCCTTGCACCAGGTTTCTACTTTACCCCAAAATCCCACCATCAAATGTTTCTTTCATTCCCCCCTTCCCCTCCCTCTCAACCCAATACCTCATGTTGCCATCCCTGATGGTCCCCAATCTACCCAGGAGATCTCTTCTATTTCCCCTTCCAAGGGAAATCCATGCATTCTTGTCCCACATTGGGCATTCCATGTTACTTAGCCTCGTGGGGGCTGTAGTCTGTAGCACTGTTGTCCTTTACTAACAGCTAGTACCCACTTGTAAACGAGTGCATACCATATTCATCTTTCTAGGTCTGGGTTACCTCACTCAGTATGATTTTTTTTTTCAGGTTCCATAAATTTGCAATCAAATTCCTGATATCACTGTTTTTAAAGGCTGAATAGTACTCCATTGTATAAATTACCCCATTTTTTTTCTGTATCCATTCTTCAGTTGAGGGGCATCTAAATTGTTTCCAGGTTCTGGCTGTTATGACTAGCACTGCTATGAACATAATTGAGCAAGTGTCCTTGTGGTGTGACTGAGCATCCTTTGGGTATATGCCCAAGAGTGGTATAGCTGGGTCTTGAGGGAGATTGAATCCCAATTTTCTGAGAAAATTCCATACAAATGTCCAAAGTGGCTATATAAGTCTGCATGCACTCCCACCAGCAATAGAAGAGTGTTTGCCTTTCCAATTGCCTTTGGAAGTGTTTGCACTTCCAAAGGAAGTGTTCTTCCTTTCCAATTTGTACTTCTTTGATCATTTTTGTTGTCTTATTGCTCTAGCTAGAACTTTGAGTACTATGTTCAATAAATATGGGGAGAATAGGCAGCCTTGTCTTGTCCCTGATTTTAGTGGAATTTCTTTGAGTTTCTCTCCATTTAATTTGATGTTGGCTGTCGGCTTGTTGTTTATTGCTTCTATTATGTTTAGATATGTTCCTCATTTTTATGATATCTCTAACTCTTTTATTATGAAGGGTTGTTGAATTTTGTCAAAGTATTTTTCAGCGTCTAATGAGATGATCATGTGTTTTTTTTTTCTTTCAGTTTGTCTATATGGTGGATTACATTGATAGATTTTCATATGTTGAATCATCCCCGTATCTCTGGGATGAGTTCTTGAATTCAGTTTGCCAATTTTTTATAGAGTGTTTTTTTTTTAATTAATGTTCATGAGGAAAATTGTTCTGATGATTCTCTGGATTTCCTGTGTCTTTTGTTATGTCCACATTTTCCTTCCTGACTTTATTAATTTGGATATTCTCTGTACCTTTTATTTAGTTTGGATAAAGTTTTGTCTACCTTGTTTATTTCTCAAAGAACCAATTCTTCATTTCACTGATTCTTTGTATTGTTCTCTTTGTTTTTATTTTATTGATTTCAGCTCTCAGTTTGATTATTTCCTGTCATCTACTCCTCTTGGGTGTGTTTACTTCATTTAGTTCTAGAACTTTAGGTGTGCTGTCACTAGTGTGAGATTTCTCCAAATTCTTTATGTAGACACTTAGTGCTGTGAGCTTTCTTCTTAGCACTGCTTTCATAAGTTTGGGTATTTTCTGCATTCATTTTCATTGAATTCTAGGAAGTCACTAATTTCTCTGTTTCTTCCTTGACTCAATGGTGATTCAGTTGAGAGTTGTTCAATTTCCATGAGTTTGTAGGCTTTCTGTAGTTTGTGTTGTTGTTGAACTCTAACTTTAACCCATGGTAGTCTGATAAGATACAGGGAGTTATTCCATTTTTTTTTATATCTGTTAAGATTTGCTTTGTTACTGAGAATATGGTCAATTTTAGAGAAGGTTCCATGAAGTTCTGGAAAGAAAGTATATACTTTTGTGTTTGTGTAAAATATTCTGTAGTTATTGGTTAGGTCTATTAGAATCATAAGATATATTTGTTCTATTATTTCTCTGTTTAGTTTCTGTCTGGAAGAACTGTTCTTTGGTGAGAGTAGGGTATGGCATTCAATGTGTGATTTAAGCTTTTTTTAAATGTTTCTTTTACAAATGTAGTTGCCCTTGTATTTGAGGCATATATTAGAATTGTAACTTCATCTTGATGGATTTTTCCTTTGCTAACTATGACATTTCCTTCTCGTCTTCTTTGATTAATATTAGTTTGAAATATATTTTGTTAGTTATTAAGAAAGCTACACTGGCTTGTTTCTTAGGTCCATTTTATTGGGAAGTCTTTTTCCAGTTCTTTACTTTGAGGTGATGTCTGAAGAACAGATAAGTGGCTGGCCTCCCAGCTGAGCTGCCCCAATCTCCAGACCCTAGGGCATATCTCCTTCCTATCTCAGCACCAAGAGTGCTGGGCCAGAGTACTACTCTGGTGCAGACCCCACCAGCTCTTCCCTGGAACACCAGTAGACTGCCCAGACCCAGATACAGCCCACCTTAATTAGAACGGCACCCCTTCCACCGGGCTTCATATCCTGATCTACAACTTTGGAAGAAGACTTCAGCTTTACAGGAGGCCGGGCTGGATTTAGGTACCCAAAGCCCCACAGACATCAGGGGAGACACCCTACGAGACCAGAAGGCTTGCCAGTCATGAGAACCATTCACCACATAGGCCAGAAGACGATGAAAGAGGAAACGGAAATTAAGGAACAAAACACCCATCCAACAAATACAAGCCTTAACAACCACCTCTGGAATTAAATTTACATATACAAATGCACACTTTCCTTACTGCAGTCCTTTTGAAAGAACAAGTTCACTGTACCCTTTGTGCAGGCACAGGATCTTCAGGAGAGAGTATGCACTTAGTCATACACATTAGAAGGGAGCGACACTTGGACGTTTTAGGAGGTGAAATATTTCTCATTTTTTTTCCAGATTTTTCCTTTGGGTAAAATTTATGACCTAATATTCAGCAATTAATGCACAACTCCTAATGGTAGATGGAGAAAGATGGGGTTCACCAGGGGTTCTGCACCAAGCCTGGCTTAGCAAATGCATGCAGAACTAAGTGGCCAAGTAAAGGGCCTTAGATATAGGCTGCTGCTTCTTGACTTTAAACAGCGGCCAAAGAGTCCACCATCTAGAATCTCAGCAAAGGAAGAGAAACCTTAGAGACCAGGAAGCTAAGATGAGACTCAATTTATAGAAAGACTGTCTTTTGGTACACTGGACTTCTAGACAGCAGTGGGTAGAGTTACACACACTGCTATTAGAAGTGGTGATATTAATGCAACTCAAATTTCGGTTCCCTCCATGTCTGGGCCCTTTCCAGGGTATGTTGCCAGGTTTAGTGTGCATTCCCTAAAAACAAGGATATTTTCTATAATCATAAAATCAGGAAGTTAGTGAGGATTCCTTCCTATCATCTAATCCTCAAACCCAGTTCAGAACTAAGACTAAATTTAGTTGCCCTGTTTCCTGCTTCCTTAATCTAAGTAAATGAACCAATCCAGCAGGGGCAGGTTAGGGCAGGGGCCTTGAGAACAAGTTGTTCTCTTCTTCTCCTTAGTCAGAAGCTGGACTTGTCCTTTGTTCTGTCTTGGCTGGAGGTCAGAAATGCCAGAAGTGTTTGGGGGCTCTAGCTACTAGTCTGGTTTTGTTTGTTTGTTTGTTTGTTTGTTTTTTGTTTTGTAATCTTTTTTCTGTGTTCACATAGTGCCCTGAAAGCTGAATGTGAGGTTGACCAAAACTCCAGTCCAGATGCCATCCTGGTGAACAGCCTTGCAGGATCTTTGGATCTTCATCTTGGGAAAAAGTGTAGCTGTTAGACTCTTAATGATGCTATTAGTTTTCAGACCCTGTGCACCCACCTGCCGTCTTAATTTTATCTCCTTTTGTTCACTGTCAATCCATATTCAAATGATCCTGCTGCAATCTAATTCCCACTAAGTTCCCATGGTCCCCCTCCAAGGCCTACCATCAACCCTAAAGCCAACTATACCCCAATTTCAACCCATCATTAAGTAATTTCAGTCTCAACTCTTGAGGTGAGGATATTTTAGAGGCCACTGAAGATGAACCCCCTCTCTCATGGGCAGTTTTAGACACTAATCTACTTCCCTGGTAACAATTGTCCCCCCTCCCCACATTTAAAGTACAATATGAAAAGAGGGAGACATTAGGACGTTATTGAGGCCCATCAAGGGAAAGCTATTTCCTCATGGTCAGAAGAATGGATTCTGAGTTCTGAAGATTAACACTTGATTTGAGAGTGAATCTAGCCAGGACTGCCCATTCATCACCTGCCCAGAAGACTGCCCTACAGCAAATCTGATTCACCTGAGGACATGCTAAAGCCATGCATGGAAGGAGTAATTATGTACTTCCCAACAAACCTGCTCAGATAGCGTCTACTATACAGCACTGTTAAGCTTGGCCCTTTCTGAGTTCTAACTCAAAAAGCAGTAGCATTTTCTTTTCCTTCTCTCCCTCCCCTTTTCAGCCAAAGCACACTTTCCTGGCACTCTGGGTTTGCTTACTCTTTGAATCTTTCTTGCTTCTGCCATGTTGCTGTTGACTTCCTTGGACTCTTGACCAAAAAGGGCATGGTTTTCTTTCAGCTGCTGAGATTTACAGTTTGTATGCTGTGTTGATTTCCTCCCAAACCCCAATAAAATGATCCTTGAGCTTCCTTCTGGGCCCATTGAAAAATTCTTTTCTTAATAAAACTAGAAATCCAGAAAGGGAACCCTGATTTCTCAGCAATACAAATTCCTCAGCATTTTCATCACATTTGTGACTTGGATAACTTTTTCTGCCTCCTCCTCCTCTTTTTGAGATAAGTACTAATCTGTGTGCCTCTGCCTCTAAGTACTGAGATTAAAGGTATGAGCTACTATTCCCAGCAGTATTGACATTTTTAATTTCGCCCAATTTGAGTTTGCCTGATGTTTCCTCCTGGTTGGCTAGCAAAAACAGTGATGAGCTTTGCGCCCTGTGAAGTGATGCAGTATTCTTTTTCACCTCCTTAGAGTTTGTGGCATTATACTACATGATATTGTCATCTAACCTACCAGGCGACTATGTCTCTTGGGAGCCACTGCGGTTCTTCTCTCCAGGTTCCCCAGTTAGGGTAGTGTCTACCCAACCTTTTCTCATCTTCTGGTTTTAGAAAACTGTTTAAGAAGTAAAGAGAGAAAGAGAAACAATAGTGTTGTGGAGTATTTTAATGCAAAGATGTATTGCATTTGTTTAACTATGTAAACATGTGTTGATTTACTAGAAACCCAGAAAGGGAACATCATTTCCCAGCCACACAAATTCCTCAGTGTTTTCTTGACATTTATGATTTGGATGGCTTTTTCTCCCTTCTCCTCATCCATTTGAGATAAGAACTGATCTGTGTGCTTCTGTACTATCTCAAACACCTGATTGGTCTAATAAAAAGCTGAATGGCCAATAGCAAGGGAGGAGGTTTAGCTGGCCCTTCCAGGCAGGAAGAGTAAAGAGGAGGAAGAATTTAGGCTTCAGGAAGAAAGAAAAAGAGATGCCAGGGAGATGCCAGGGGCCAGCCAGATAGACGTGGAGAAAACAGGAAAGAAGGACATACAGAATGAAAGACAAAAAGCCCTGAGGCAAACATAAATGAACAGAAAGTTAAAAGAGCTGGAGAGATAAGTATAAGCTGAGGCTGAGCAGTTATAATTAATGTCTCCATATTCTTATTTGAGAGCTGGCCCAAAGAAAATTTCAACTACATAATAGTAGTAGAATATTTTTGTAAAATGTGTGAAAGTAATAATTTAATTTCAAGAGATCAGATTCATTGCCTCTTTTCCTTTTGTCATTCCCTTTTGGGTGCAGCCTAAATTGGGGCATTTGGACTTGAAATAAATGTAGTTCTTAGTAGGTTATATTTGTATGGCTTATAGATTTCAAGAATACTTCTACTGCTCACTAAAATGACTTGTCCTGTGTGCCCACACCAAGATGAAAAGCCAGTGTTATACCAACATGGGAATGTGGAAGTGGGCTGGTGAGATGGCTTGGAGGGTAAAGTGGTTATTGCCAAGCCTGGTGAACTGAATTTTGTACCCTTTACTGACATAGTGAAAGTAGAGAGCGAACTCCTGACAGTTGTCCTCTGCCTGCCACAGATGGCCCATGACATACATACTGTGTAAGTGCACACACACACACACACCCTCCCCTGATAGGTCAATCTAAAGGAGAGAAAGATAAAAAAAAAAAAAAAAAAAAGTTTCAAGATAGCCAGTCCCTTTAAAAAACACAGTATCTTTTTTATGATGTCAGAAGATTGTTTTTGAACAAAACAATAAGACAAAGTGTATGAATTGTAATTAAATTTGAGTTCAAAGGGAAAAAAATTATCTTTCAGTTATACTGAGAACAACAGAGAACATTTGTCTATGGACCAAGTATAGAAGTTAGTTGCCAATTTCCGTAAGTGAGATCATGCTTTTGGAGTTATGTAAGACTGTCCTAGCAGCTGTTTGCGCAGAGGCAGAGGCAGAGCATAGTGCGATGAGATCACGATGCCTGCAAGCGCTCTTCAGTTTACCCCTGCCACCGACATGCACACAAAAGCAAACAGCAAATGCTAGCAACTGTTGAAGTTCAGTGGTGAACATGTGGGTGTTCTTTTGTATTATCCTTGCAGTGATTTTTTTTATATTTTATAATGAAAAATTTAAAAGGAGCAAAGCATCTTTAACCTAATGTTCCAAACATGTGACTATGAAACACTTTCGTACCACAACATCACTGCTATAGAGTGTACTCTAGAATGCGCTTTCGTAAAGACAAGTGAATGCAGTTAATACAGTGATCAGAAGCTTGCACAGTGAATGCCTAGTATTCAAGCCCAGATCCTCTATTCTAGTATTACCTTGAGAACAGTGATACAGGACAGCTCTCCTCCCAGAAGGCTCAGGAAGACCGAATGTCTAGCATTGCTCCTACCCATCCTAAAAAAAGAATGTGCACATAACTCAGATTTTGTGACATGTCCAAATGAGTAAGGCTGGGCCTGTGTTTTTTGCTGGTCTTAAGTAAAATGAGACAATCTCTTTCCATTGGCAGCATTGGACTGGTAGTATGTTATTGGAAAGTCCTTAGTTGTCATGGGGACAGAGTCTCAGAATGGGGCAACCTAGAGAGAGGGAGAGCTGAGAGATGAAAGAGCTGTTTCTGGTGACATATTTTGTGCAACTGGATCTAGCTCTTCCCCAAACAGTTTTGTGTTTTTGAACTTCCTAATTTCAAGGACTTTTAGCTTAATACAACATGAGAGTGTTTCTGTTGTTTATAGTTAAACAATTCCTGGATGGTTTTAAGGAAGATAGATACTAGGAATGCTTCTTATATTTTTTTCTAAAGTATAACTTTTAAGTGAAATTTTAGCTGAGGGTATGTGTGGTTTGGAAGAAGATGGCCCCTAAAGAGAGTGGCACTATTAGGAGGTGTGGCCTTATTGGAGGAAGTGTGTCACTGTGGAGGTGGGCTTTGAGGTCTCATATATACTCAAGCCATTCCAGTAAGACAGATTATTTCCTGTTCCTGCAGTCTGCCTGCATGACACCATGCCACACTATGTCGATAACGGACTAAACCTCTGAGAATGTAAGCCATCCCAATTAAATGTTTTTCCTCTGTAAGAGTTGCTGTGGTCATGGTGACTCTTGACAGCAAAAAGAAACACTAAAACAAAAGTTGGTACCAGGGACTGAGGTATTGCTGTGATGGGACGATCACGCTTTTGTTTGAAGGATTGTGGATTAGAAAAGCAGTTGGACACTTTAAGTGTTGCTTAATGGGGCATACTAGTAGGAGCATGGAAAAGAGTGGAGATAAGGTTGATATGTACTGTGGGGGGCTGGGTCGAGAGGTTTCAGAGGAAAAAAATGTTAGTGTTTTGCCAAGAAATCATTCTTGTGATGCAGTGAAGAATGCAGCTACTTTTTGCCCTTGTCCAAAAAGTCTGCCTGAGGCTAAAGAGGTTTGTATTAGTTCTGTTGGCAGAGGAAATATCAAAACAGACTGGTATAGACTCTGTCTTGTGATTACTAGTGTTAACGCTAATGAAGATATATAAAGAAAAGGAGCAAGATGAGCAGGGAAAATATTTGAGGAGAAAAAGAGTACCCAAAAGTGGAATGGGGCTAAATCCTGTGTTCAAGGTGATGACCAGGTTAAGAAAAGGAATAAAGGGAGTAGTGACCTCGGCGCAAGATCCCATCCAGTTAAGTTTTCAACTTGTGAAAAGGAATTAAAGAAAAGCTTAGAGCGGGAGATTGTGGAGCATTTTAGTCCCAGCACCAGGAGCAGAGGCAGGCAGATCTCTTGAGTTTGAGGACAGCCTGTTCTACAGAGCCAGTTCCAAAACAGCCAAGCTTAGGCAGTGAAGGAAGCCACTGAAAAAAGAAGGCTAGTGAAGATGTAACTGAACTAGGGGGGCCATGTCCCAGCCCCAGTAAGCAGCAGAACTTGACCACTTTGACCAAGTGATTCTGGAGTTAAGGACAGAAACATGGGGTATAGCATTTGCCTTCACAACTAAGGAAAGCTGCTGAGGCCAGGCATGTGTCAGGACTGTCCCTGAATGGAGACTTTAAGAGGCCATCATTCCACAGACAGGTGGAGTCTGGATTGCTTCTAAGACACTGGCAATGCCAGAACCATGGGATATCTGCCAAGGAAAGCTGCTTAACAGGTAGTAGAACCAGCACAAGAGAGAGAAGTGTGTTGCAGTCAACAAAGCTGAAAGGAGTTGGAGAATGTTTTGACATCAGGCATAGAGATGCAGATTTTGGAGTTTGCCCTGCTGATTTACCTGATGTTCCCTTCTCTGTGGTTTGGAATGGTAATGTATATCCTGTGCCATTATTTGTTGGAAGTATGTATCTTTTTTTTTTTATTTAGATTTTTATAGGGGATTGCAGTTAAGAGCGTGTAGAAGGGGACTGGAGAGATGGCTCAGAGGTTAAGAGCACTGCTTGTTCTTCCAGAGGTCCTGAGTTCAATTCCCCGCAACCACATGGTGGCTCGCAACCATCTATAATGAGGTCTGGTGCCCTCTTCTGGCCTGCAGGAATATGTGCAGGTAGAACACAGTATACATTATAAATAAATGTAAAGAGAGAGAGAGAGAGAGAGATTGCATGAATCTCAGAAGAGACTTGGAACTTAAATAAGAACTTAAATAAGAGGCTGTGATAGACTATGGGGACTTGTGAAGTTGGACTGAAAGCATTTGGGGTCCAGGAAATAGAATATGGTGATTTGGAAGAAAATGGCTCCCAAAGGGAGTGACACTTTTTAGGAGGTGTGGCCTTGTTGAAGTAGGTGTGGTCTTGTTGGAGAAAACGTGTCACTGTGGAGGTGGGCTTTGAGGTCCCATATATGTTCAAGCCACGCCCAGTGAGACTGCTGCCTGCATATCAAGATGTAGGACTCTCAGCTCCAGGACCACATCTTCTTGTGCACTACTACCATGTGACACCAAGATGACAATGAATAAACTTCTGAAAATGTAAGCTGCCTGAATTAAAGGCTTTTCCTTTATAAGAATTACTATGGTCATGATGTCTCTTCACAGCAATAGAAACCCTAAGAAAGGGTGATATCATATTCAAACAAAAATTGGACCCATGAAGCTTTGAGAAACACACCCAAATCTTATCTAGACCATAGCAATTATGTTAGCATGCCCTTGATTGTGACACTTCTTCGTTACCTGAGAGTTTGTGTGGCAGTTTAAAGACAGTATAACTGCCTGTTTGACATTCCTTCCATCAGAAGGACGGATTTATGTTCTCTTGCTTTTCACGTGGCAGCTACATGGGAGCTTTGATCAGTAGGGCAGAGCAATGATGGTGCCTGATTTCTGAGGCAAAGTGACACAAAGCCATTTTGCTTCTGCCTTGTTACTAGGATGCTAACTTTGCTTGTCTGCTAAGAAGTCTGGCTCTCTTGAGGCCACATGGAGGGCATGTGTGTATACTTGTCAATAGATCCAGATGAACCCAGCTTTTGAGTGTCTTAGGTTCTATTCATACAAAGTTAGAAACATTTAGGTGATTCTGGACAGATTTCCATTTCTGTCTTCCAAGATGAAGCTCCAGTATCATGGTGCAGAGACAAGCTGTTCTGTGCCCTTGGCTTGAACTTCAACTCTACAGAATCCATGAACATAAATTAAACAATGGTTCTGTTATGCCACAGGGTTTGAGGTATTTTTGTTACCTAGCAACAGCTTATAAACATGTTGATCCTGAATAAGAACAGGGTTCTGCTATCCAGGGATGAGAGTGTGGAGGTTAATATGAGTACCATAGCCTGCTGCATCTGATATCTGCTCTTGTACTATGAATGAGTTTCTCTAACATTTTTAGCTTTTAGATGGATAGAGGGTCTCTTCTGACATGAAATGTCATCCTTTAGGGCAAATAGAACACATACCTCATAGATACAATTTGACTATAGCCAAATCATCCTTTAATCCCCTAAGAAGTGTCGTATTCTAACTTTGGGTCCATTTAATTCACACCAGCATGTCTTAGAAACTCAGAGAGGCCCTGGAGCAGAAAACTGAGGAATGACCCATACCCTTGTCTAATTTAATACAACCTTGGGCTAATATGTAAAGGAAAAGCCCATTGGTTGTACCAAAACCCCACCAAATGCGGTGGTTTAAGGAAGACATGTGCAATCTCACGTGATCTGCCTGGGTTGGGCTGCCTCTGCGTCACAAGATTCCAAAAGATCCAGACTGCATTCATGTTGGTGTTCTGCCACCTCCCAGGATGTTTCTTTTAAACCTGAATTTGTGAGGAGGAAAAGCAAATCCATGCGTGTTTAATTAAAACAAACTTTACATTAGGGCTACACCTAGGACTGGCCAGCTGGCTCCCTCATCCTAAGTCAGGATTTTAGAGAGCTGTAACAAGTAGTTTTCCCACCAGCCTGGTCCCACAGCCATGCCAGCCCCAAGTAACACACAGAGACACTGAATTAGATATAAAGCTGTTGGCCTGTCACTAGCATTTCTTATTGGCTAGCTCTGTCTTAAATATTAACCCATTTCTATCAATCTAAGTATTTCCACGTGGTCTTATCTTACCAGAGAGAGGGTCCAGAGTTCTGCTCTCTCAATTCTCTACATGTTGAATCTCCTCCTACCTCTTCCGGTATCCTCCTTGTCTCCTAGTCCCGCCTATCTTGCTTTCCTATTGGCCAACAGGGCTTTATTCATTAACCAATATGAGAAACATATATACAGAATGACACCTCCCATCAGAGAGCACCCATGCATATGAAGAAACACAGGTTTTTGTTCCTCAGGGTTAAGAGGTTTCTAAATGGAAGGCTTGTCAGGAAAAACAGGTAGGGTTACAGGAGCAGAACATAAGCACAGAAGTTAGCCATAATGACATCCTGAAGGTCATTATGATTGCCATTTCTAGAACAGCAAGTGCAGAACCATTTGTAGTTAAGGTTACAGGTGAGCCAGTGCTCAATCCTTGAGAAACAAAGGTTTAGTCATAAACCAGAGGCCTCTACTATAAGATGGCTTTTAAAACTAAGATGGAGGCAGGCTGGTTCTTTAGTTTCTCCATCTGCATGGCTGAGCTTGAGTCACTGTCCCTGTAGCTGTCATGTATTGAATTGTAGCCAAACGGAAAAAGAAAGCCCATGACAGAGCCCGTGTCTGGAAGGCACACATGTCATTACCAGCACACTCTCTATAGCTGTGAAATGAGTCACTTGCTATATCTAGGAGCAAAGGGGGTTGTGAAGTGCAGTTCAGCTAAGCAGGCATATATGAGAAGAATGGATTTGGTAAACTAAATGACATGCTCCTTCATTTCCAGCAAATGAGTTCTTTACTTGAGTTGTTTAGAGGCTGAAATGATATAAATAAATAAATAAAATACATACATACATATTAAAAGTCATATGTTGTTTGTCCAAAATATAGTTTTGCTCTTTAGATAGTAAGTCAGAATTTTTTGTTATTACTTTTGTTTTGGTTTTGTTTGCCTAACACCCTTACTCCCAGCTTCTTCCTGATGGTATTTATGGTTGCAAAGTAAGGTTTGTATTTTAAAACAAACAAATAAAACCCCACAGACTCCTAGTCTACAATATTTTCAGAGGAGAACAACAGCCGAAAGGCAAACCTTGCTACTTAAAAGCTGTTTGGACATGGGCAATTTATCTTTCTCTCCAGTTGCATAAGTCGAGATGATGACAGGCTGTGCCTTCCAGGTTGCTGTGGAAATGCCAATGCCCACTTCATGGAAACCATTTAATACATTGTAGCTATTACAATAATAGTAAGAACATTTTCAAGTTTAGCCTCTTCCCTAGACTAGAATAATTTCTAGGTGCATTTTAAATATTTATTCTGATATCTACGGGTAAATATAGCTCTCACCCCCTCATCAAAGCAATTTCTTTTTGTAGAATATATAGACCATTACAGAAAGTTACAGCTGCTGAACAAAGAGAACAGCCGACTGTGGCCTGCCCAGCCCCAGGTGATCCATTGAGAACACAACCCCTACACTTAAGGCTCAGGGAGCATAACCCAAGAGGGGGTAGAAAGATTGTAAGAGCCAAAGGACCAGGCCATTGTGTTGTCTGTTTATGTCAGGAAGGTCACACTCAATATTCAGCAATATTGTTGTCTAAACAAGATCTGAGTGTTGGCAGCACCAATTGACACACAAATGGGGTAATCTCACAAGGCCCCATCCCTAGACTAAGAGCCACAGATAATGACTTCAGAGAGAGTGAGAATCAGTCTTCCCATGGATGAGCCCCCTAACTGGTTATCCAATGCCAAGTGATCAGCCCTGAAAACATACATACAAGTACCACTAATGGATTCAGTCTGTATTTATACATTAATTTGTATTATAGTTACATGTGTAACTATAATAATTAAAGAAAAGAGGGCATGAATTTGAGGGGGACTATATGGGGGAGGAATCTGAGGGAGGAGGAAATGATGTAAATACAATACACATATATAGATGGAATTTTTAAAAATCCAAGGTTTTTAGGGCAGACAGTGATACATGAATGAGCTGACTTAAAGGGACAGAAATCCAAGATCCATTAAAGATGCCCAAGGAAAAAACTTTTATAGGATGAATGTTGAAGCGAAAAGAAAATTATTTGGCTGGGAGATGTTTGCAAATCCTGACGGAAAATAGCTCATGTTGACACACTTGTGATAGTTTTGAAGGTTTCAGTTGGAGTCCAAAGTTCAGGCTTTGTTGTTATTGTTTTGGTTTTATTACGGCAGTCTCAACAGTCTTAATATGTTGTAGCTTTATCTGACCTGGAACTCACTATATAGACCAGGCTGACCTCAAACTCACAGAGTTCTGCTTGCCTCTACTTCCTGAGCTCTGGGTTTAAAGGCATGTGTCCCCATGCCTGGACCAAAGTAGTTTGATTAAAGTCACAAATTAATTAAGCCCCTCTCTCCTAACTAGCCTTTTGGTTACCTGATTATCGTAGCATAAGTTACATATTAACTGGGATCACTTCTTTCAGGTCTAAGGACCTTTCCCTCCCTTGGAAACCTTTAAAAGTAAACAATTGCTTTTATGGTAGGTCTGAAACCTCTTCCTTCCTGTTTTACTGTCTATGGTGTTAATAAGTTTCTTAGCAAAGTTTATACCATATGTGTATATGTGTGTATAGCATATAATATATATTGTACAACATACATATTTATAATATATATGGTACTGTATATATTACTATTATATAGTATAATATTATAACATATTATATACTAATATTACTCTTATGTATTAATATGTTACATATTATAATATATAACTTATAATATTTAATATTATATTATGGTATAATAGTACAGTATATAATACCATATATATTCTATATGTATTATATTATGTACATATATTATCATATACAACACATATATGTGTATATATATCCTAACTCAATGCCTTCCTCTCAAACCTCTCATTTTTCTGCCCCAGAGCTAACAACATCCTCCTTGCCTTAAAGCCTTGGTCCCTACTATAAAGCCATGTTTGGATTACAAGAGGTGACTAATCCCATCAATTACCTCATCCACTGGTAAGTTCAAACTGAGCAAACAGGAAGTAGAGCAGGGTAGGGGCTTTTCTGGTCCCTGACCATTACCTGTCTCTCTGTGTTCTGCCCCACAATTCTCTGCTGCTGTGATGACTGTCTAACCACAAGCCTTGAAACAACAAAGACAAGTGACTGTGGACTGCAACCTGCAAAAATATACAAATCTTCAATTGTTTTCTCAGACATTTTGTCACAGTGATGAAAAATAGCTAACAGAATACCAGATGCCTAGTTGCTCTCTTGTAGTTGGTTGAACATAAGATCTATTTTCTTTTGGGTTCTCTGTTAGTTTTCAGTTTGCTTAAGTAACAACATAAGAGATAAATCAGTCTAATGGGCCCACATTCTTATGTTAACAATGCGACTATGGTTTGTGTTATTCTTGGGATAAGTACACCATAAGTACACCATAAGACAATAGAATTAGGCTTGACAAAATGATATTCATAACTTCCCCAGTTTGTCAACTGTAATTTCACCACGTGGAAAAGTGGTCTGACTTAGTTAAGAACTGAGTGTGTCTTCTGCGTTTTAGTTTCTTTGTTCTTTCACATTGGTGTGATATCCCAAACAGTGCGATAGTCAAAGATTTCAACTCAACAAGCTGCTAGAGCCTAGAATCCAAGCTTGGGGTTTCTACCCTCTCCTTCAAAAGCTGGCTTTGAACTGCTTCTGCTCTTACTTCTATTTAGTTGTTTATTCAGTGAAACAGATCACGCCAATGTTTGAGGCTTAAATTATCACTCTTCATGGTTTCTTACAGCTCTGAGTGTAGCCTACCGGTTCTGCTGCCTTCTCCTTGCTTCAAGTGAATGGTCACGTAAACGGGGAAGGTCAGTTGGAGGCTGCACCCTGCTGGAGTCAGCGAGTGTCTGAGCCCCTGCTCCTTTGTAGTAATTTCTTCTGGACTTCTTCAGAGACTGATGATGTTGGGACAACTTTGCTGAAACAGCAAACAGCCTTGTAGAAATTTTATTAATCACCTGGTTTGTGAAACATCTGTTCATGGTTCCCTAGCTAAAACAGATCACGTGACCAAGCCTAGCCTTAGTGTAGTTTAACATTATGCAGAGTAGAGATGGGTACAGGAATGATCCTTTAGGAGCTATTACTGTAATAGTCTGGTCCAGCAAGTTTATCATTGTCATTTTTGACTTGGCTATGGAAAAGGATAGCATAATAAGTTTTCACTCAGAAGGTTAATTTTAAATGGAACAGATGTCTGTTATTATTGGTAGTTTACCAAATTATGTGTGAGCCCTTCTTTGTACATGATTCATCTTAAATAATTACAAACAACTAGCTAATAAATTATTAAAATTCCTGTAGTAGTTTGAATGTAATCAGCCCTCATAGTCTCATAGGGAGTGGCACTATTAGGAGGTGTGGCTTTGTTGGAGTGGGTATGACCTTGTTGGAAGAAGTGTGTTGTAGAGAGCCACACCTTCCCGTTGGTGAGGGCTCTCTGTCGTAAATAAGACCTTATTTGGTTAAGTCTGTTCAGCCTGTCTGCTTCCGCATTAGAGTAGCCTATCTGCAGGGTCCATGTAGCTCACTGGGGTTGGTTACCTCAAGGGTATTTAAGCCTGTGCAGGAGTCCCCTGGCTCTCTCACGGGTCAGAAGAACATGTTTCAAGGATCCTGATTAAAACTGAAAGAAGATCTTCCTGGAGTCGTGTCTTCCTTGCTGGCAAGGGCAGGCACGGCACAGTGTGTCACTATGGGTGTGGGCTTTAAGGTTTCCTATGTTCAGGATACCACTCAGTGTTTCAGTCAACTCCCTATTCACTGAAAAGCAAGATGTAGCCAGCACCATGTCTGCATGCCCACCACCATGCTCCCCGCTGTGATGATAATGGACTGAACCTCTGAACTGTAAGTGAGCCAGCCCCCTCAATTAAATGTTTTCCTTAAAAGTGTCATAGTGTCTCTTCACAGCAATAGAAACCTTAACAAAGACAATTCCCAATGGAAAGTGTTTGCAAATAATATTCTCTGTAGTGTTTGAATGAGAAGTGTCCCCTATAAGCTCATGTAAACAGGTATCCCTAAAGTAAGTGGCACTGTTTGGGAGGTCATAGAATCTTTGGAAGGCAGAGCCTTGCTGGAGGAGGCCCATCACTGGGGCCAGGATTAGAGCCTGGCTCCACTTCCTCCTCCCTCCCTGTATGGATGTAATGCTGTCACTCTGCTTCCTGATAGCTGGATGACCTCATACCTCAGAGGTCAAGTCTTCCTGCCATGATGGACATCCTTAAGATAATTTTGTCATGGTATTCTATCATGGCAGCAGAAAACTAATACGCTTCTGACTTTAGTAACTAGAGGCTGATGTTTCTTAGCAAGAGTTTACCATGAAAATTATAGTTTTTTATTTAATATATATATACATATATATATATATATATATATGCAAGTCATGATTTTGATGTTGACAGATTTACTCTACTGTCAAACGCAATGTCCCATTCAGCCTTGTTCTCCTTTGTACATGTTGGCTGATAGACTACATTAAAGTACACTAAGAATTCTGTTTTTTTTGATAAAGTACATAAACCATTGTACAAGAAGCTTAAATGGGACTTCCCTTTTCCTGCCAAGCTTTTACTTCAGTTAGAGACTGCTTGCTATTACAAATAATTGATAATTCAACTCAATGTAAGCCATATTGAAGTGTATTGACTCAGTTACCAGGAATTCCAAGAGCCTGGTCTCTATGACATTTGGCCCAACTGTTCACTGAGGTCTTCAAAGACATTAGCTCTTCTCGCTTCTCCCTACTGCTTTATCATTATGGGAATAGTGTCTTCAATCTGACTCTTAGGGCCACAAGCTCACTCATGTATCTTCAAGGAGTGTGAGAGAGTGTGTAACACTATGATCCTCCCAGCACAGATAAGAACTTCCTTTCTACATACATTCTCATCCCCCTATACCCCCCTTACTCTCATTCACCTTAATTGGTTCATTTCATGCTGAGTAAAATATGGTGGTAGAGGCATTATAGTAATGTGTTTAGTTAACCAAGCCCAGTCTGGGATGAGAAATAGATTAATTTAGGGTTCTCTCAGAACACCTGACTACTCCTAAGGGGGCATAGCCATCCTAAAACATCTGGGAAAAATTAGGAAAGGCTTATGAATGTTAGGAAAGCAATCACCATGTTGCTGTGTAGTTACCTCTTTTTTTTCCATAGAAATAGAATTCTCCACACTATTCTAATAAAATCAAGGCTGCCCTATTGCTTGACTCTGGTGGTAATGTGAAATCCTCTATGTGCATAGAATCCCTTGGATCCTGCGGCTCAGGCCTATATGCAATGACTTGGTAAAAGTCTAACTGTGGCTAGAAAGGATGGTTCTACTTTATTTTAGGGGTCAATTTGATTGTTATAAAGTCCAAATATGTGAATCTAATTTTGTCTCTAGTCGTCTGTTTTGGATGACCTTAAGAAGAAGGCAGTTTCAAGGTCAACTCACATCACTTAGCTTTGCTGTATGATGTTAATAATGTCTTATTTTAGCAAGTGTCCAAAAAGTTTCTGTACCCCATAAGACTCCAAATCAGACCAAATCAAACTGAATTAGGAAAAGCCCAAGTTTAATGGGTACAATGCTCCTGGATGATTTTTCCAGTCCCCCAGAGAGGAGAGGTGGAAGAGAGACTAGAAAACCATGCATCTATTTTCTTGGGGACAGTTTAAATACCCTGTGGGAGTGGTTTTGAACATCTCTGGGGAAGGGGTCATCATTGTCGGGCTTTGTCTGAAATGCAGCAGGGTTTGGAGAGAAAGATAGGGGAGGGGGCTTGGGTTGGAACTTCCACCAGAACATTCCAGACTCTTTGGTTATATGGATGCTAGGGGCTGCGGTGAAGCTTTTACTAGAATAGTGTCTACACATGAAGAACAAAGTCTCCCTGACTAGGTAGGTGTCTTAGTCAGTGTTCTATGGTTGTGAAGAGACACCATGATCACTGTAACTTTGATAAAGGAAAACATTCTACTGGAGCTAGCTTAGAGTTTCAGAGATTTATTCCATTGTCAACAGGGCAGAGAACATGGTGACATGCAGGCAGACTTGGTGATGGAGAAGGGACTGAGAGTTCTACATCTTGATCCTCAGACAGCAGGAAGACAGACAGAAACTGGGACTGGCTTGGGCTTTTGAAATCTCAAGCCCAACCCCAGTGACAAACTTCTGCCAACAAGGCCACACCTCTTTATCCTTTCCAATTGTGCCACTCCCTGGGGACCAAGTATTTACATCTATGAGCCCATGAAGGCCATTCTCATTCAAACCACTAAACTAGGACATAACCAAATATCTAGGTTTGCAAAAAGAATTTGAATTCTTGGGTCCAGCACTGACAGATGGCCATGCTAACAGGATGCCTCAATTCTATTAACCTATTTATGGTTCCAGGAGTAGTAACTGAGTTGCCTAGATGTACATTAAAATTTCAGATTAGAGGAAACTCCTTACTTATAAGCATCTCTGTTTGAATTGGTCTTCACTAAGTCATCTACAAAATTTAAGGAACAGTTTAACAGAGTTTCGAATTAACTTTTTTAGTTGGTATTCTGTATTTCTACCCTAGTTGGATAATTCTCAAAATCTGTAGCTGGTAGTCAGCTGAAAGTCCCTCTTAGAGTAGTGAGAATCAACCTTTTAACATCTTATGGTTGATAAAAAAGAGTTCATTTAGTCTTGTCTTTCAAACAAGCACTTCCTCTTCTTTGCTGTAGAAACATTTTTCATCCATCTCCACAGTTCTTTATCTCAGCCAAATAATGATAACTTCATTTCCCTTGCAATTTCAGATTTACATAAAGGCACAATGAAAAGGTTTATCGGAGAAAGAGTATCTCGGTGATCAGGGGTAAAGAAATACCACAAAAATTACACAAGAAATGTATGGGGGGGACAAAATGGCTTCCTCTGATTGAGGATGGGAACAAAACATTTCGTGATGGCGGGCTTAATAGGTATGGAGCATGTGCATAGGGAAAGTACAGCGGAAACGTTGGTACCAAGTTAGCTAGAGGACATGCTTATTTGAATGTGATGCTTGAAAATGCAGCAAGTACTTAGTGATCTCAAAGGAAAGGACCTGGCCTGAATGTTGTGTCTACTGTATAGGATTGCTGAATAAAAGATGGAAAAGACAAGTTGTGGTATTAGGTTTCTCCAGACAAATAAAACCCTATGATATATAGAGAGACTTTGTTAAGAGATTTTGCTTTTACAATTATGGAGGCTGACAATTCCATAATATGTGTGTGGATACCAGAGAAAGGGGAAAGCTTGTCATATGTCTCACTTTGAAGTGCAAATGCCTGAGGACCAGATGTGTTTATGGGAAGGCTGAGAGAGCAAATCCTAGCAGCTGAGAGCTCTTAAGACAGGAACTGAGGAAGGTGTTATCCCAATTCAAGAAGAGATACTAGTTCAATTTGCCTCTTCTTCTTCATCCTCCCCCTTCCTCAAATAGGTCCTTAATAGACTGTCTAATATTTACTAACATTGGTAAGAAAAGATTGTTTTTACTTAGTCTACTGTTTCAAAGATTAACCTCTTCCGGATATACCCACACAAACACAAACACATCTGCAGATGCTACTTTCCCAGACTGTTTAACTGATTAAAATTGACACATAGTTACCATCACAGTCTGTACCTATAGGGCTGAGTTAGTCAGCTGACCTAGCTGGGCAGTCCTGCCATTGGACTACTTGTGGTAGGAGATGAAAGCATGAAGTAGGTGGGTCTATTGGACTTTTCTGTTAGGGGAACTGAAGATGGCAGAAATGCTGATTCAACCAGCTGCAATTTGTTATCTCAGTAGTGCAAATCTTGTTTTGAGGGTTCTCTGAGCTTTTGTTGATCTCTGCCCCAATAAAGTGCTGTCCTTTTCATTAATTTGTCCTTAAGAATGTCGTCAAAAGTACCTTTCCACAACTCATATTTGATCATATTAAAGCTCTGGTTAAATTCTCCAAAGTCTGCTTTTTGTTTTCTTGACCTTATACACAGATCTTTTTTATTCAGCTATGGCTGGATCTCCTTTGGCCACACTGGCCTCCTAACATGGTGCAACTGCTGTCAGCATTGGTCATGTTCAACTCTGTCTTCTCGGTGCCTGTCTTCTCAGTGCTTCTGCAGTCTGCTCTGCTGTGTCAGTTACTTTTCTCATTGCTATGTCAGGATACAAGACAGAAACAAGGAAGCAAATATTTACTCTGGCTCGTGGTTGGGGTGTAGTCCATTATGGCAGGGAAGGCATGGTGAGAATCATGGGGTAAAGAGGCTTGCTGCATTTAATTGACGGTTCGAGAACAGGGAAGACACACAACCATAATAACCTGTGTGGTCTGTCGCCCAGCATCCTGCTACCTCCATCTAGACCCTACTTTCTAAAGTTTCCATGACTTTCCCAAAGCTGGGGACCCAGTATTCAAACACATGAGCCAGTGAGTGACATTTCACATTACATTCAGATCAACCAGCATTGGTCTGCCCCCACCTCCCCTCTCCCGCCTGATGAGCTGCCCCCCCATCCAGGTGAGCCTTCACCACCGAGACTCTTCCAAGTCACTGCTGAGGGGGTGCTGTTTTAGGAAGGGTGGGGAGCCCTTGGGACAGAGGCCTAGATAACCAAAGTCGGCCATGGTTCTACATTCAACTGCTTGCTTCTTGATCTGAATAAGTCTCACTCCTGCTTTAGCCTGCTACTGCCATAGCCATCCCTGTTGTGGTGTACCAAAGTTCCCTAAAACCACAAACCATTGGTGAAAACCACAGTAACGAAAAAATAAATAATAATAATGAACACATCCAATCACCCAGTCTCCCAGGACTGTCAGATGATCCCC
The DNA here is from genome assembly GCA_030556225.1 of Cricetiscus sungorus. NCBI lineage: Eukaryota > Metazoa > Chordata > Mammalia > Rodentia > Cricetidae > Cricetiscus > Cricetiscus sungorus. Next base: position 38,785,899 of record JANBXA010000398.1, read on the forward strand.
TTCAGTGCTCCCAGTGTCTCCTGACTGACCCCCTATTAAAATGCGGCATTGCAGTGTAATTGTCAGATTGCCTCCTACGTCTACCATATTGTCTCTCTGAGGCAAAAGTGTGTTGTTCATTTTCGTTTTTCCAATCCTTGGCATAAAATCATTAGTTAAATAAATGCCTATTAATAAATATAAAAGCAATGCTTGGATTTGTGAAGAAGCTAGTGTTCTGTCTTTGATCTAGTCCTGGTATTTTTTATACCATCACATCCTCCTCAGGGTGGGGAAGAGCAGAGAGGAAGGACACCCTGCAGCTCTGTAACAGTGATTGTCACACTGTGGAGGAAGGGAGGGGTGTCCAGGGGTCCTTTGGCCTCAACCAGGAGCACAGTCCCTTGAGTTTCCACTTTCCCAGCATAGCACTCAGCAGGAAGGGCTGCCGGGAAGGAGTCTGTGCTGCTGATGCATAGTAACCTGGGCTCCTTCACATCACGTCCTGCTGTCACATTGCTAGCCAGACAGTAGCAGACTTGAAAGCTCTTGAGGGCTGACCCTTCCTGTTCAGTCAGCAGATAGTAAAAGCAGGAGCGGCTTTGATTATTGCTCACAATAATGAGAGCTGAGTTTTCTCTCTGGTCTCTGGAGGAGACATGGCATTCTAAACTGCCAGGAACCTTACAAGATAGTTATCTAGTGGGAGGATTTCTAGTAAAAACAACAGCCATGCCATTGTTCCCTTCCTTTAGAGTTAGTCATTGTCCCATCCCTCAAGAGTTAGACTATCATCTGGACAAGAAGATACCCTTCAGGAGTAGTCTGTTTCAGAAACTTTAAGGCATTGTATAACGTGTGCCTTAAAATGTAGGTTGGCACGATGGTCTTTGTGTCTGCTGTCCACTCACCCCCCGAGAGCTTTTCTCTTCTTGATTCTCACCGTGTTCACTCTTAGCCTTGGATGTTTTCTTCCACGGTTCTCTCTCTGTCCACTTTCATACCTTGAGAACAGTTCACGTTTCCTTTTCATAACCTTCATCGTCTTCTATCCTGTGCCGTGTGTCTCATTTGAACTCTTTTTGCTTGGGTCAGAATGACTAGGAACTGAGGGAGAGCAGGGGACTTCTGGCATTCTGAACAGAGCTCTAAGGCCCAGAGGGGACTTGGGAAACATGCTAGAGGGTCAATTTGGCCACAATGCCACATGCTTTTCATAGCTGACCTCCAGTGGAAAAGCGTTGAATACTAAGAATCAAACATTCAGAGCCAAATTCACCCCAAATTTAGGTAGGATAATCCATGTCCTCATGTAAGACAATGATTGTCTGGCTTCAGCAGGTCACCAAGTGGGTATTAGTGAGACAGCCTGTGGGTATTAGTGAGTCCAGACCTTCCTTCGACAGACTTCTTTTGGTTATAGTAATGGCCCTCTAGGGGCAGGGGCATAGGGGAGATAATGTTATATCCGTTCTTGCTGGGTGAAGCCCTTACTAGGTTCTCACAGAAAAACAGCTTTGGGCTATTGCTGGGTTGAACAAGTGGGATAAATGCACCTTGAGTAGCTGTCCCGCGCCTGCCATTTCTTAGTGGCTGTCAGCTGGGTAGGTTAGCCTCTTTGGGGAAGATGATGCTAACCCCAAGGCTCCAGATGTTCAAATGGTACAAAGGAGCACAGACCCGAGACCTTTCAGTTAGAACCTACTGTAGGCTGAACTAGTGTATCCACTAAGAAAAAATTCTGGAGGAATGTAAGCCACATCAAACTGTTTTAGAATCGTATTTTAAAGTGTGTTACACTCCTTTATGCTCTGGAACATTTGCTTAAGTATATAAAGACTTGTTGTTTTTGTTTATGGTGCATTTGTTTAACTATGTGAAGCTGTGATTCATTGCACGTCTAAAGCACTTGATGGTCTAATTAAGAGCTCAACTGCCCATAGTGAGGCAGGAGAAAGGACAGACAGGGCTGGCAGACAGAGAACACACAGAAGGAGACATCTGGGAGAAGGAACAAGAAGAGCAAGGAGAGGAGGACGCTAGGGGACAGCCACGCAGTCACACAGCCAGCCACAGAGTAAGATTGAAAGTAAGATAAACTGAAGTAAGAAAAGGGGAAAGACCAGAGACAAAAGGTAGATGGGCCAAATTAAGAAAAGCTAGCTAGAAACAAGCCAAGCTAAGGCTGGGCATTTATAAGAAAGAATACGATTCTATGTGTGATTTATTTGGGAGCTAGGTGGCAGCCCCCCCCCAAAAAGAGCAGAAATGTAAAGCATAAAAAACAAAACCAAAAACAATTACACTGAATAAAGATTTCCTTTGGCTTATTTTTTCTGTAACCTACCTATACCCCACTCATGATAAGCTATACACCAAATCTGCATTGATTGCCTCCTGTGTATCACATGTTGTACAAGTATGTAGATATAACCAACAACAAAACAGCCTCCTCAGAGAGCATTACGTGTATGAAGAAGCTTTAACCAGTTATTCCCCGTCTGCCTGTTAGTGGAACATTTGCTATTGTCAAAAAGCCAAGATGTGTGAAAGCTGTCAGTTCTCAGGTGCAGTGGTAAGCACATGGGTATATTGCTCATAAATGCTGACTGACACTTCTCCCAGAAGTAAAGACAGTTAGGAGGATGAGCTCATGTATCAACTCTGTTCCCTGATTTAGTTCTTGCCAACCCATATGAATAAGAGAGACGTTGTTTTGTTTTGTTTGAGACAGTTTCTAACAGTGTAGCCGAAACTACTCTAGAACTCACTATGCAGTCGACCTTGGCCTCAAATTTGAAACAGTGCTCCTGCTGGTGAGTGCTGGGGTTGCAGGCAGGGCCTCCACACCTGCCTGGGGTTTTTGTTTTGTTTTTGATAGTTGTACCTACACAGGCAGCACTTGAAGTTGTCTCCTGTAGAGCTCCTTAACATTTCAATCAGTGAGTCCTACCCCCGCGCATCATTCATCACCTTAGTCTTTTCCTTGTCTAGTTTGCTCAAGACTTTGCCCTTAGAAGCTGGTCTGGGCCCATTAACCATGTCCTACAGAATACAGGCACGCTTGGAAAGGACTAAGGGGAAGCTTTATGTTCTTCTCCTGTTTTTATTGACGTGGAAGTTAGACCGGAAACCAAAGCCACACCGATTTTCTTCCCAGAAAACGCATTACTGAGTTAAAACTGTTCTTGCCGCTCCGTGGGAAATGCTATCTTTCAAATGCTCTGTCTCAGTCCTGCACACGCCTTTAATCCCAGCACTCGGGAGGCAGAGGCAGGCTGATCTCTGTGAATTCGAGGCCAGCCTGGTCTACAGAGCTAGTTCCAGGACAGATTCCAAAACAATACAGAGAAACCCTATCTCAAAAAAACCTGGCATCCTGATTATTTCCAAAGGTAGGGGCTTATCTCCCCAGGAAGAGGTTATGGGATTTTTCCAGCAAATTTGCTGCTCCCCAAAGATGCACTTGATTTAAGCACAATTCAAAATAACTAAAAAAAAAAAAAAAAAAAACATAACACCGCGACGAATAAAAATTTGGCAGTTTAGTTAAAATAAATGGTCTTATCCAGAACACAGTGGAGTATAAAAGAACATTGCAAAAATAAGAACTCTGGAACTCGGATGGGTTTTTAAAGCTTTCCAAGGCTGGTCTCCTTCAAATAGGGAATATGAAAGGAACGGGGGGGGGGGGATTTAACAAGTGAAAGACGTTTCCTCATTAGAAGGAAATATGATAGCATGGAGGAAGCAGATGGCTTCAGAAGTTCCAGGAGATTTAGGCAGACCCCTAAGCCCTGCCCAGTGCCGCCTGGAGGCTGAACCACAGTGACAATGACCTGCCTGTGCAGCCGCTCCTAGAAAACACTTTCGCAGGAGCAGGGCGGCGGTCTGGGGCGCGGCGGGGGTGGGCGTAGGCAGCCCTGGTCCCGCTCTTCCCGCCGGGCATGGTGATAATGAGGGTGGGGCCAGCGGTGGCGGTGGAGTGCCTGGTGGTCCCCAGCCCCCTCGTCGATCTCGGCTTCTCCCTCCCGCAAGCAGCACACAAATCCCAGGCGCCTCCGTAGCCGCCGCCAGAGCCCGCAGTCGCCCGCCTGGAAGAAGAGGTAGACGAAAGGGTTGAGGGCACTGTTGGCCACCTCTACGACGCGCATCGCCACCACTAGACCCTCTCCCTCCCAGTCACCCGCCGGCCCCGACGACCAGGCGGCCGCCAAGCGGGCGGCGAAGTAGGGCAGCTCACAGCCCACGAAGAGCAGCGCCAGCGCCAGGCTCATTTTCAGGCTCTGCACCTTGGCGCGGGGCAGTGCACTGGGCAAGGGGGCTCGGGCCGGACTGGCCGACGGGGGCGCCCCAGCTACCGGAGCCTGAGACCCGCGCTGCCACCATACACACAGCAGGTGGCCGCAAGAGACACCCATGACAGCGACCGGCGCCGCAAAGCCCACGACAGCTTCGTACAGAGCGTAGACCTGTAGGTGCCAGCGTGGCAAGGGAGCGAAGATGCCCCCGCAGCGTTGCTCCCCCGGCCAGGCGCTGGTGGCCGGCGGTGGAGGGGCGCCCCAGCGCACCACAAAAGTCGGCGGTAGTGCCAGCAGCAGTGCCAGCAGCCAGCCCAGGGCAGCCAGGGCACGCGCGGGCAGCTGCTGGCCCTGGGGACGGCGCACCGCGAGCTGGCGCTCGAGGGCGATGAGCGCCACCAGGTGGGCGGAGGCGCCCCGCCCCGATGCCTGCAGCAGCTGAGACATGCGGCACGCCAGGTCGCCCAGAGCTGGACGCGGGTCGTCCAGCAGCTCCCAGGCCAGCTGCGACAACGCAGTGCCCCCACACGCGTACAGGTCGGCCGCAGCCAGCTGCACCAGCAGGAAGTCCATCTTGCGACGCTTGGGGCCCGGCCAGGGCCGGCTGCTGCCGCCGCACAGGCGGCATAGCACCGTGGTGTTGCCCGCCACCGCGGTCACCAGGATGATTCCCATGAAGACCAAGTGGATCGGGTGGCTGGGTTGCCTTCGTGGCTGCGGCTGTGGCACTGGGACAGAGGGTCCCTGTCCCGAAGTCAGGTTGAGACCCCAGCTCGGCCGGATGGAGACGGAGAGGTTGGGCGCGGGAGGCAGAGCTGTGGGGATGAAGGGATCCTCCATCCTTACTCCGGAGAAAGGAGAGGAACCGCTGAGGGCGGTCCTCGCTTAAAATGCCAAAGTGGAGGCGAGGAGAGGTGGCACAGGCCGCACCGCTGGGGTTCTGCTACTTCCTAAAGTTAGTTGGGAAAAGCACACGCATCCGGGGCGAGATGGAATCGGGTGGATTTGTGCTTAGTTGTTTTTATAGGTTGTCATCGTCATTTGTCACTCAAATGTGGGCTGTACACTCGAGGAAAACACATGATTCCTATTCTCCACCTTCTCAACATTTTGCCCCCTCCTCCAATCCCAGCAAAGCTTCTTCTAACCCGTGAGGCCATCCTCCGCGGGATCGGTGGACCACTGGGCTCTGGAAACCTTGCCCTGTAACGTACAGCCAGGCAGAAAGCTGTGAATGTGACCTTTGCAAAGACTAATAGATGTCAACCCCGAAGCAATACAGAGAAAGGAAGTTCCTGACTAAGGCTGTATTCCCACTCCTGCGCAGACACCAACAGGTGTTGTGATTGCTAATGGGAAAAAAAAATTACTAATACTACTTTTGATTAAAACAAAAATAAAAAGCATTTTGTAATGCTACCCGTCCACACCAGCTAGAGAAACACAAGGGCACAAGAAACCCATTTCCCCCACTCCCTATCCCGCTGGGCACCAGGGCAGAGTGCAGGCCAGGCAAGCAGTCTACCACGGAACCACATCCGGCTCCTAACAGCTCCTAACAGCACCCATAGCTTTTGGAGCAGTCACCAGATGAATCTTTGACAGGACATATGTACCTTCCTCTGCCTGTAGTGAGAATGGTTGAAACGTAGAGAACTGAGGGTTGTACTGTTGCCTGGCAATTAGAAACAGCAGAGGTTTGCAGACGCTTTCCAATACTCGCGTTACTAGAAGCAGGGGATGACAGCTGCTCTCTTCTAGGGACGTACAACTCATTTTGTTAGTCTGGAGAGAGCTCTAATAGGTTATGATACAAATGGTGGTTCATGAATCGAACTCCCGAGTATTTGCACCCACAAGGGAAGCATTCCAAAGGCTCCTCTTTGTCTCGGTTCTGTTTTCCCGCAAATGGGAGGTTGCTAGGAGGGACTACGCCTCCAATAAGCTAGAGAAAAGGTGACTAAGAAAATGATACAGCGGCCAATTTTTTTCAAAAAGAAAATCCAACTCACAGGAAATGGTTTAAGATTTAATGCTGCCACTTTTAGCCTGCTTCACAAACATTTCAGTTTTCCCACTGGAAGCATCATTTGGTCTTTGGAGCACCCATCACATTAAGCACAGTGAAAGCAGAATTGCTTGTACTTTCTGGTCTTGGGCCAGGGAGGTGTGGGTGTCTGCTGCTTCCTGGGCTGAAGCAATGTTTGCAACCTGAAGGTGCATGACTTGGGAGGATCCATACCACTGGCTGGTTGCTGCAGAGATCTCATTTCCTAAGGTCTGTCACTTTGACTGGAGACACTTGTCATCATACACCCAGTACCTCATGCTGAACCAGACACATGGCAGATATCAGTAAATAAGTGTTCAGCTGATGAATTAGTGCTATGTAATGCATGTCAGATAACCTTGAGCAAAATTCTGTCTTTCCTTTAGCTGTATCACATAAGATGCCTTTGTTTTTTGTTTGTTTGTTTGTTTGTTTTTGGTTTGTTTTTTTTTTGTTTTTTTTTTGTTTTTTTTGTGGTACCAGTATCATCTAGAGGAGCTGCAGTAGGATCTGAGGATCTGAGGGTGTGTGAATGATAGTATGTCATAGCTGGAACACTGACAGAAGAGGTAGAGTGACAACTATGGAGAATTTCAGTCCTGACTTGCTTTTCACACTTTGCTCAGTTTGTCCAAGGCATTTTTCTGTGGTCCAGTCTTTTCTTCGGAACAGTATATATGACAGCCAACGGCTCCTCTACAAATGCCAGTTCAATATTTGTCAATGTAATCCTATAGTTTGTGGGAATGTTCTCATAAATTACAAAATTCTACCCATGAACCTGCATTCTTCAGAATTTTAGAAAGACTTGACAAAATAGTGATTTTTCAAAAAAGTTGTTTTCCACTGAGAACACAGTGGCAGCTGCTTAGGCTGCCAGAGCCGGTTGTGGTCGTGGAGTACTCATGGGACAAGCTGACACTGGTGTTCTCCCGTTTTTTGACATCATCAACTACCCAATGGTGCTGAAGCAGCTGTCAGGGTATTAGGACACATATTGCATTCATTTGGCCCTATGGGGGGGCAGGGAGGGCTGGAAATTGGATCTAGGGCCCCCAATGTGGAAAGGGGTGCCAGTGGCATGAAATAATTCCCTTCCCAACTGGTTGAGTGCTATGCTCTGTGGCTTTGGGGGAGGAATTTTATCCTATACTTTCCTTGCAGAGCCTCCACTGAGGTTTCTGACAAACCATACTAATATTTTACTGGTACCTTTAATCTGGTATTTTGTATTTTTTGCCCATGTGACCTAGTTTCTCAGGACTATTCATTTCTTCCTATTTTGGTTCCTGGCTATAGAATCAAGGAAGTGATCAGAACTTGGGAAAAGCAGGTGGAGTTACACACGCTAATACCTATCATAGAAGTGGCTAGATAATTACAAAGGCTTTTGGATGGGCCCAAGGTGCCCATTTAACTGTTGTCCCCATTTATGGACACTTGCTGAAAGGAGATTGGAAACCAGACTGTGATGAACAGCTGGAGATGTCCTTCCCTACCAAGGTAACCTTGCTGGGGTCAATATCTTTACATTCCTGCAGACCAAGCATAACCTCATGTTCCTTCATACCATCTTTCTTGTGACCATAAAGGTAACACTGGTGACAAAGGATTTTTGCCTTGACTCTTGCTCCCTTTAAGGATATCTTGAGTCAGCTTCTGGGCCTGCCAGAGGCTCCACAATGTGCTAAGAAGCCTATCAAAAATTTGTGAATTTGGGGCTAGCCTGGTCTACATCATAAGTTCCAGGCCAGTAAGAGCTATACAGTGAGATCCCCTCTGATTGTGTCATTAGATAACTGACTTAATTAATCTTTGGGGACTACCGACTCCACAGGTTGTCCTCTGACCTCCACACACCTTAAACATGCACATCTACACATGTTCATGAATACAATAAAAAAATCCTTTAAAAACTTCGATTGTAGGGGCTAGAGAGATGGCTTGGTTAAGAGCACTGGCTATGTACTCTTCCAGATGACCCGAGTTCAAATCCTAATATTAACATGGTAGCTCACAACTGTCTGTAACTCCAGGTACAAGAGATCTAAAGCTGCCTTCTATCCAAGGGCAGCAGGCATACAAGCAAGCATATACAGGAAATTGTGCCTAATTATGATCCTATGTTTAATACACTTAAAGCATTGTAGATTTACACTTAAAGCTTGGTAGATTTGACTCCTCTTTCTTTTTTTATGATAATATTTTTATTTAAATTTGAAACAAAGTTGTTTTGCATGTCAATCCCAGTTCCCTCACCCTCCCCTCCCATCTCCTTTCTGCTCCCCAGGGAGGGTGAGGCCTTCCATGGGGGATCTTCAAAGTCTGTCCTATCATTTGGAGCAGGCTCTAGGCCCTCCCCTATCATCTCCTTTCTTTCTTCCTTCCTTCCTTCCTTTCTTTCTTCCTTTCTTTTTCTTTCTTTCCTTTGTTTTTTATCTCTCTCTCTCTCTCTCTCTCTCTCTCTCTCTCTCTCTCTCTCTCTCTCTCTCTCTCTCTCTCTCTCTCTCTCTCCCTTCCTTCTAGACAGCTTTTCCCTGTGTAGCGCAAACTCTCCTTCTTGTAGAACACAATGGCCTCAAAGTCAGAAGTCAGACATCTGCCCGAGTTTGTCTACCAAATGCTGGGATGAAAGGTGTGTGTCACCCCACACAGCTGCCTGGTAAATTTTTAATGCTGTGTCTTGGAGGGTGTGAGGAGAATGAGATGAATTGCACTTACATACAGAAGTGTAAGTCTCTAAGCCAGTGTTCTATTGTTTTTGCTCATGTAATTAGCATTGGACCTACATGTGACCTAGTAGATGCTCTTTAGTCTTAATCAGGAGACATTACTGAACCTCAATGTCACATTAAGGTATTTTTGAGATCATATTAAGGTATATTTTCATTTGAGTTTGTGAATATAAAATAGACATGTATTAATGGAATGTCTCAGAAATTTATAAATGACTGCAAATATAAGTTAATATAAACCCACTGAACAAGTAAAATACAGGAGAGAACTATGAAGAAAGATTTCATATGTGGTTTGGAAATGTATTTGTTATGTGAAATAATTGTTTGCAGATAACCCCTGCACTTGGAAAGCATAAGGTATCAACTGAAAACGTACTGCAAGGCTGCCGAGAGTGCTCAGTGGGTGCAGAAGTGTTTTCTGGGAAAGCCATATAATGGAGCCCATCCCTAGACCCCATGTAAAAGTGGGAGACAGAACCTACCATGCAGTGTTGTTCTCTGGCCACAGATCTTATACACACGTCAAAACATAATAAACAATAAAATTTAAACTAAAAAAGGAAAAGCTACTGCAAAGGAGTTCAATACATAGCAAATCACAGAGTCTGAAAAAACAACAAAAAAAGGCTGTAAAGGAAGGTGCACTTAAGTAGAAACTGTATCAGGCTCAGACCTCCCCTCCCCTCACTCCATGATGGAAGTGCCTACAGGCTGTAAAACTCAGCAGGAGGCAGCACCACCTGCGAAGATGAAGACAAAAGACTTACTCCATCAAAGCCCACAGTTCTGGGAAAGTCTCTAAGTGTACTAACCTTGCCTTTTGGCGGCAGTAATTCCGCTGTTGTTGCTAACTGAAGTATGTCACCCCAGGACATAGTTTGGTGTTTAAAAACTGACCCTGTGAAAGGCTCAGGGCTATACTGGGATCCCTAACACCCAGGGTAGTCACCGAACTGCTAATAAAGACTTTCTATTGGCTTAAACCCATGTCTTATCAGTCTTCTCTGGTGAACACTTCACAACAAAACAGAATAAACAATGTAACAACTAGGAGTGAATTCACATTAGCTTCCCTTTGGGATCACTGGCCGGAGGGCTTTACAAACAACACAGTGCTTAGCTATCTTTATAAATAGGTGGCACTTTTCCTTTTTAGAAAGGACTTGTGTATGCCAGGGTGTGAACAAAGAGAAAAAGTAGACTATGTTCTTTAGAACAATTGTCATCAAGAACTTAACTCTCTCTAAATTAGGCTACAAAGTAATGACTTCTTTTAAAAGGACCTCAGACCTGCCAAGACACAATCCGCATTAAGAATTTACTAAGTAGCTGGGTTGTGGTGGCTCAGGCCTTTGATTCTAGCAGTCAGGAGACAGAGGCATGCAGATCTCTGAGTTAGAAGCCAGCCTGATCTACAGAGTGAGTTCCAGAACAGCCAGGGCTACACAGCGAATCCTGTGCTAGAACTGCACCTCCCCATCCCTCCCCAAAAAAGGAAAAAAATGATTTTCCATTTTGATAACTAGCAAATGGTTAATTCTGTATGGAAAAGTTAAGCAAGAGTAGCCAGACTGGTCCAGTGAGGCACTGGGAGTCAGATTGAAAGGGCAACCCAGCAGGAACCAGATGCCCAGAAAGGACATAGGTGTGAATGGGACCTTGATACAATCAAATGGGAGGAGGAAAAGATAATGCATTCAAACTAAGGTGTTATATAATTAAATGGAGAAGACATATTGTGCAATAAAAGGTCAATAGTTTAGCAATTAAATAGAACTGAAGAAAATGGCAACATCAAAACCCTAAAGTTAGATCTTTAAAATGTAATATATTCTACATGGATCAAAGAGCTAAGGATTACAAATAAGACTTTATGAACATCAGAGAAAAGAGCATTAGAAACAGAACACAAAACAAAGCCACAAAGCAAAGACTCAAACATTATAAACAATATAAAAATTGTTATATATATATATATATATATATATATATATATATATGGTACAAAGATTTATAAATATGTCACAACAAAATACAAATTTCTACATGTAAAAAAATTCCAGGTAAATATCAAAAGACACACTATAAAGAAAATGTTATTTCTAGTATTTAAAGAAATGTTTGTTTATTATTTTTTAAATTTTACGTGCATGCATGGTCTGCCTACATTTATGTCTATGCTCTATATGTATGCATGGTGCTGCTGGAGGCCAGAAAAGGGCATTGATCCCTGAACTGGAGTTACAGATAGTTGTGAGCCACTGTGGATGCCAGTAATTGAATCTGAGTCCTCTGGTTGAGAGTAAGTGCTCCTAATCCCTGAGCCACCTCTCCAGCTCTTTTTTCTCTTTTATTCTCCAAAAAGCTAATATCTAAGCATGCATGTAATGGAAAAATGGGCTAACAACCAAAAATGAAAATGGCCAGCAATAGACATAGAGAAGATAATCCTGATGCAGATACTAATGTCTATTGTATCTATGGAACAATGTCAGTACTCACAATACACAATGATGAAATATTTGCTACCTATTGGGTTGGGATGTGTAGGCATGCATTCTGGTGAGAACGTCAACTACTACAACTTCTTTAGAAACAACTTGGGAAAATATATGCAAATTTTGTAGATTCTTGACTCTCCAATTTCACTTCTCAGCATCTATTTTAATCAGAAATAAAAAACAAATAAGCCATAACAACAATATGCAAAAAGAAACACTATATAGCATATTATCATCAGTTGTATGTATGCCTGCATTTTGTATATAAAGAATATATTAATTTTATTGTCTACAAGAGAATACAAACAAGGTGGTTGTAGTTGCCTTTCAAAGGGAGCTGGCTGGGAAAGGAAGGAGCTTCTTGTTTTACCCTTTGAAGCTTTACCTTTTGCTCATATATTCTTTTAAACAAAAGAAATAAAATCAGCTATGTCCAGAGTCTGTATTTCATAAATAGTTCTACACATCAAATAAAATTAGCTATGTCCAGAGTCTGTGTCCCATTAAATAGTCTACACACCAAATACACCTGAAGAGTTTCATCAAAACCAAGTCACGAAACACCATGATTCATAAGTAATAGCCAACAGTTGTTAAAATAGTTTGCATTCTATATTATACAAAGAAACAACAAGAATGTATGGTCCTCTCCTTTAAATACTTCTGCTATTAAACTGTCAGAGGTCTGCAACAATAAGGTCTTAGTAGTAACCAGTTTTGAAAACATGTAGTTCTGTGATCATTGGCAGTAAAATAGTACATATTTTAAAAGTAAGATTAGCAATTACTAAGGCTGTTTTGGTTTAATACCTTTCAACATATTCATACATATCTTGAAAAAGTTCTATTATTGTCTACAGTTACAGAAGAAGGGTGGGCCGTGAGCCACTGGTGGATTGCGTTTTCGTACTTCCATGGTTCTTTTTGCCAATCTTGATGCCACCTCAGGTGTGCCATAACAGTTGAGTAATTTTGTCCTACGCTTTGTTTCCACATGATAAACTGCTTCCTATTGTATTGATGGACAGAAGCAGACACTTTAGGGTAGTTTATGATAGAACGAAGCTTCTGGTCCAAAGCGTAAGTGATTTCTGGAAATTCTGTAGCAATATTGGTTAGCTCATCTGGATCTGAGGAAAGATCTGAAAAAAAAAATGAAATAGTTATGTTCTGAAATTGCTTTTTGGAATATCAATGTGACAGACAATGTATTAGGATTTATTTTCATTTTTTTATGTTTAGTGTAAGATGGGCAGTAATTATGCATTCACATGCCACAAAGTGATCTTTCAGTTAGCAGCTGTCTAAGATGAGCTGTTATGAAAGATTACTTGATTACACAGCACTGGGCACGAGTAACTCTGCTCTGACCTGGATAGGTTTGCTGGGCCTGGTGTAGGAGCTCTTGGATCTGATTTAACAAAGGTTTATGAAGGCACATGAGTTGCTCTGTTGGTACTCAGGTTCATAAACTTAAAGAAGGTAGTCCTTTGGCCACTAAAAAATTATTTCCAGTTTATAACTTAGATATTTGCAACTAGGATTGAAACTTAGGAAGCAATAAATATTAACAGTGGCCTTAACACCTATTTTATGTATCACATTGGGATAAAAGATAAGAAAAACTGTAGCTGGGCAGTGATGGCACATGCCTTTAATCCCAGCACTCAGAAGGCAGAGGCAGGGAACTCTGTGAGTCTGAGTCAGCCTGGTCTACAAAGTGAGTTCTAGGCCAGCCTGGGCTGTTATACAATGAAACCCTGTCTAAAAAAAACCCAAAATAATAATAATAATATCAATGATAATGATAATGAAATAGGAGAAGAAACAGTCTAAATCAAAAAATGCTGTTTAGAAATGAATTCACAAATAGTGATGCTAGAAAACATTTTCACAGGGTAGAAGGAGCTGTGGAGTTTGTTCTTAGACCCACGGTGAACTTTTAGTTTTATGACTTCCTAGTTCTGAACAGCTGTCAGACTTTCTGTGACCCCAATTTCCTTAGCTCTAAAGCAAAGGGAATGATAAAATCTCACAGAGCCATGATGAACATTAAATAATGTATTTAGAATGTACAGACTCTGCAAGAGCTTCTAGAATCAATGAAACTTAGGTGTAATGAGAAGGTGTTGACTGGTAATGGAGAAACAGAACAAATATTAGAATATCTCACCAGGAAACATGGTTGAATGAGATCTGGATATTAGGCCGCAGTGAACTGTCCCTGGTTTCAGGTGGTGTTGTGTGAGGCAGCTACTCCTTTTTTTTTTTTTTATTAATGAATGAACACTGACAACTCATACCATCAAATGTGCTTTACCTTCAGCAGTCACGGACTAGGGAGTACATGTGGATTTTATAAACAGAGACTAGATCTAAACACTCACTCTAAACCATGAGACTCAGCGACTTATTGTAGCCTGTCCCAGTATGAGAAGCAATAGGTATTCATTTACTTTAAAAAGAATTATTGAAGACAGGTGATGGTGGTGCACACCTTTAATCCCAGCACTTGGGAGGCAGATGCAGGTGGATCTCTGTGAGTTGGAGGCCAGCCTGGTCTACAGAGCTATTTCCAAGACAGACTCCAAAGCAACACAGAGAAATCCTGTCTCAAAACAAAATGATAATTATTGACTGTCTGAGCATTTATAATGTATCAAGAAGCTTACCAAAGAGCTGAGGCTGCACGGAAGTGCCATCAGAGTAGGCGATATACTTCCACTGGCGGGTTCGTAGCATGTAGGTGGAGGCATTTGCATTGCATCCATGGAATTCACTTATAACCCAAGGCGGACGTTGAGTTTTGTGTGTCTGTTCATTTACAGATGCCTCTGATGACAGCATCAACAAAGAGTATCCACTGAGAGTCTGAGGCAGGGCAATGCCAGCAATATCTTCAGAACAAAAGAAAATGCATTTTTACTATTTCATTGGAATTATCTCAGAATGTCATTTCTATTTCCCTAACACTAAGGGTTGCAGATTAGAGATCACATGTGGATTTTTTTTGGTGGCCTAACAGTTTAGACTGAAGAGCTCACTCAGTGAACCACATTACCTTGAGTGAGTTAGGAAGTTCTTTGACTGTTCCTCATTTCTTTCTTTTTAAAAATATTTTATTTTTATTTTTTGTGCATTGGTGTTGCTAATGCACATTTGTCTGTGTGAAGGTGTTAGATCCCTGGAACTGGAGTTATAGACAGTTGTGAACTGTCATGTGGGTGCTGGGAATTGAACTAGGGTCTTCTGAAAGAGCAGCCAGTGCTCTTAACCACTGAGTCATCTATCCAGCCCCATGTTTCCTCATTTCTAAGAGAGGTATAATAAGAGCACTTCCATCTCAAATGTTCATTTTTGGTGAAAATTAGCTAACACACTTAAATTTGAGAACATTGCCTGACACAGAAGGGCCATCCATGAAAATTCCCTATATCATTAGTCATTTGTTTTCTGATATTGTTTCTCAGTATTTATCTGATGGGATGATAAGAAGGCCTACACTAAGAGGTATAGTAGTTATAGAAAACTGCAGAAGTTAAACAAACAACAGGGAATTTATTATGGATAAAAAGTTATTGTTGATATGTCTAATGAACTCAGAAGTGATACATGGTACATCCTGTGCTCTGAAGTTGTTTTTCACCTGTCAAAGATTCAGAATAAGAGCACATAAAATAAATCAGTTAAGAAGAGGATGCATTTCAAACAGTGATCTTAAGGAGAGTGTTGGTAAAAACCTGATGGTATTGGCATAAAACAGACATACTAATGAAAGGAGTTGAAGACCCAGATGTAAATCCACACACCTATGGACAGTTGAGTTTTGATAAAGAAGCCAAAAATATACAATAGAAAAAGGGAAGCATCTTCAAAAAATGGTGGCTGGTCAACTGGATGTTGTGTGTAGAAGAATGAGAATAGATCTGCATCTATCACCCTGCACAGAACTCAAGTCCAAGTGGATCAAAGACCTCAACATAAATCCAGATAAATTGAACCTGATAGATGAAAAATTGAGGAATAGCCTGGCACAGAAGACAACTTCCTGAACAGAACAGTAATAGCACAGACACTAAGACTGACAATTAACAAATGGGGCATCATGAAATTGAAAGCTTCTATAAGGTAAAGAACACCATCAACAGGACAAGATGGCAGCTGATGGAATGGGAAAAGATCTCATCAACCCTGGCAGGGGAATGGTCTTCAAAATATATAAAGAAACTCAAGAAACTAGACTTACAAACAAACAAACAAACAAACCCACAAATAATACAATTAAAAATGGAGTACAGATCTCAAAAGAAGAGTATCTAATGGCTGAGAGACATTTAAAAGCCCAACACCTTTAGCCCTTAGGAAATGCAAATCAAAATAACTGAGATTCAATCTTACATCTGTGAGAGGATGTGGAGCAAGGTGAACACTCCTCCACTGCTGGTGGGAGCACAAACTTGTTCAGCTACTTTGAAAATCAATATAGCAATTTCTCAGAAAACTGGAAATTGATCCCCACAAAACCCAGACATACCACTCCTCGTGTATATATATATCCAAAGGATGCTGAACCATAACACAAAGACACTTGCTCAACTAAATTCATAGCAGCTTTATTCAAAATAACCAGAAAACTGGAAACAACCTAGATGCCCCTCAACTGAAGAATGGTTAAGGAAATTGTGGTACATTTACACAGAGTAGAATTACTCAGCTTTTCAAAACAACTTCATGAAATTTGCAGGCAACTGGATGGAGCTAAAAGAAAAAAAAAAAAAAAAAAAAAAAGATCATCCTGAGTGAGGTAACCCAGATCCAGGAAGACCAAATATGGTATGTACTCATTCATAGCTATAAAGTAAAGGATAATCATGCTACAACCCACAGACCCAGACTCACCAACAAGGAGGTCTCAAGGGGGAGGGGCATGGATTTCCTTAAGAAGGGGAGAGAGAATAAATTTCTCAGGTGGATTGCAGGTTGGTGTGGATGGGAACAGAAAATATTAGGTGAGGGGATGATGGAGGGAGAGAGTACTGGGAGATGAGTGAAATTGGGGGGCATTTCAGGGGTGAGAAAGTGGAAACTCCCAGGAATCCATGAAGGTGAGCCTGGCCAAGCCTCCTAGTAATGGGGTACAGAACCTGAACCAGTTCTTTTATGTAACCAGACTGCTATCTAGCATAATGGTCTTCAGAGAGGATTCTTAGAGCAATTGATGAGAGCAGATGCAGAGACACACAGCAATCATTAGGTGGAGCTCAAGGAATCCTGCAGAAGAGGGCCAGGAAGAATGGTAGGATGCAGAGGGATCAAGATATTGTAAGACAACGGCCCACAGAATCAACTAACTAGGGCCCATACAGGTTCAGAGACTGAACTGACAATCAGGGATCCCGTATGGGTCTGACGTAGGTCCTCTGCATATATGTTAAGGTTGTGTAGCATTGGGTTCCTGATGTACCATTAGCAATGGGAGCTAGGGCTGTCTCTGACTCTTACGTTTGCCTTTGGGACCTTTTTCCTCCTACAGGGTTGCCTTGTCGAGCCTTAATATGAAGGGAGATGCCTAGTTTTATTGTAAATTTACCTTAATATGAAGGGAGATGCCTAGTTTTATTGTAAATTTATATGTTGCTACCCCTGGGAAGTCTGTCCTTTTATAAAGAGGAGGAGGAGAGGATCTGGGGGAGAGCAGCTGTGGAACGGGAACTGAAAGAAGTGAAGGAAGGGGAAATTGCAGCTGGAACTAGTGTATGAGAGAAAGGAATAAAAGAGAATGTATTTCAGGCACTGATCTTATGGAATGTTGTGGGACTCCTTCTGAACTAAGCACCCTGACACCAATGAGAGTGGAAGAGAGAAGGGGTCCCCAGTGACCCAAGCCAGGACAGCTCCTGAAAGTCCTTAATCCAGTGCCAGTCTAGCTTGTATTCTCATTTTATCCTCTAAAACCACAAGGTGGGGCAGACAAGCAACCGAGGTTTTACAGAATCGACCTGTGGCCAACCGGTTTTTAAGGGCAATCCCCCATTGTATTAACTCTTTCTCCAGGTCATTCCGTTTCAGTTAGTAATATAAGCCATGCTTGGCAAATAGAATGTACTAGCATTGCTTTAAGCAAACCAGCAAACCACTACACAAATCAATAAATCATTAGCTAATAATTGGTCTTTTCTACCTTATTCTACTTTAAAACAAAAGAAAGGCACAAGGAAAGAAGTGAGGTGAGGGAGGTCCATGCCTTGGCCATCATTAGTGAGCCACAAGGGCAGAATAGAACCCTGAAGATGAATGGGAAGCAGTGAGCAACTGGCATATGCTCTTAATCAGCATCTTAATAGCATCTAATTTAGAAATATAATTCAGAAGTTTCTTGTTTAATATCCCTACAAAGGTACAGAAAACAAAGAAACTTTGTTTCTCTTCACATTTATGAGCGGCCAACAGTTAAATGAGGTATGAACCTACTTAAGGTCTCACTGTTTATCTTTCAGAACACTAGGCCCTGTTTTAGTTGTAGGAAAGAGGCAATAGAAAGCTGATTTGCTAGTCAGAGCTCTCGTACAGCTGGGGAAGGGCTGATCTGTCAGATGGCAACTTAGGAGCAAGGAAGAAGTATAAAGCAGGCCTAGAGACAGTGAGGGCAGGCATGTACAGGGGCGGGGATCTATGCTGTTTTATATCACACAGTCAGAATGGCTCTCTGATAAGTGAGATTTTAACAGATACCCAAGAATAGGCTAAGGGGTCTATGTATATCTGAAGACAAGTCCTTGCTATTTCCTATGGAACATCATGTATTTAGTCTCTGAGTAAGGAACCTGATTGGTTTAATCAACCCCCAAGTCCCCAAAGGGGATGCATGGAGCAAAGAAGGGTATGCTATACAAGATGTTGGGGAAAGGGAAGAAGCCATGTTGATCTCCCAGGCACAGTGAAAATACTTGGGCTTGTGCTTGAGTGACATTGGAAATTTGTAGGAAAACTGAGCACAAAGGCTAATAGTGTATGGTAAACTTATAAGCCATCAGACAAGAGGGAAAAGACAGCTAGAAAGCCATGGCAAGAGTCTGGGCAAGAGATTCTAGTCTATTATTGCTAGAGTAGAAGTCTTTGTAAATTGAGGTTCAGAATAAAACTAACAGACAGGCATTGTGGTATACACATGCATTTAATTCCCAACACGCAGGAACCAGAAGCAGGCAGACTTCAAAAAACAAAAACATAACAACAACAACAAAAACAAAAACAAACCAAGCCAGGAATAAAACTGATGTCAATATCCTATACTACTTATTTTATTTCAGACAGGGTCTTAACTATGTATCCTTGGCTGGTCTAGCACTTGCTACTTGGACCAGTCTGGCCACAAACTGACAGAGATCTGCCTGCCTCTACCATACCCCCCCAGTAAGTACTTTAAATATCCATGTTTTTGTACCTCATAAAACTGCATTTTCTGATCTTCCCTACTTAGCAATGATTTCCTTAAAAACCCTTGACTTTAAATGGCTTTTCAAAAAGTACCCTGATAAGCCAGCGAGATGGCTTAGTTAGTAAAGGTATTAGCCTTGTAGGCCCGACAAGCTGAGTTTGATTCCTGGGACTCACATTGATCAAGAAGAGACTCAGCCTCCACAAATTGTTCTCAGAATTCCACATGTGTACTGTGGCACATGAGTCCACACACATCCACATGCTCCCATGAAATAAATATAATTAAAACA
Source organism: Cricetiscus sungorus (assembly GCA_030556225.1). Taxonomy (NCBI): domain Eukaryota; kingdom Metazoa; phylum Chordata; class Mammalia; order Rodentia; family Cricetidae; genus Cricetiscus; species Cricetiscus sungorus. Next base: position 38,805,198 of record JANBXA010000398.1, read on the forward strand.
GTTAAAGAAAAGTTAATAAACTTGAAACCCATATTTCATATTGACTTGTCATTCAATTAAAATCTCTCATTCAATTCCATTTTAAGCCAAGTCTCACCTCTTTTGGTAGAATAAGCAAAGGTTAAAATGGTAGAATTCTTGGGCTGGAGAGGTAGCTCGGTGGTTAAGAGCACTGGTTGCTCTTCTAGGGGGCCTGGTTTGATTCCTAGCATCCACATGGTGGCTCAAAACTCTGTAACTCTAGTTTGGGGCCTTCTGACATCCCTTTCTGACCTCTGAGGTACTTGTGCATCACAAGCCTGCACATAGAAAAGTATTCTAGAGAGTAACTTATGAAGTATAGTTGGACAATAATGAACTTCAATAGTATAAAGACAGAACACTGTCTAGACAATGATAAAATGATTACATACTATACAGACCAGCAAGGATGAATACACTATAAATATTATTTGCATTTCATCATAAAGTAGCTTTTAGGAATCCTATTTGAGTCTTGCTACTGAAGGTTTTCTCACTCATCATGTTTTCTATGGGGCCCCTTAGGCCCCAGAGTGGAGAAGAGGGACCCTGGATTGAAACTAAGTTTAGCCTCACACTCTTCTCACGTAATTGATTTATAGACCAAGATGCAGAGACAGATGAGCCAACGAGGAAAGGACCTAGAGTTCTAAGACTAGATTGTCATTTATAACTGAACCTCTTAATTAAAAATAAGATCTCTGAAATTTTTTATCAGAATATATGTTTATTTATTCAGCAGTGGTGAGGTGGACCATGCTACCTCAAGGATCCAATTTGATAGCTAATCATTCCTGGAATTCCTTTAAGTTCTTCCATCATTGAGAAATTACATTGCCTTGCTTGGTGGGTAAATGAAAATCCCCCATCTCAGATAGCTTTAATAGAGAAAAATATTATAAAATTCCTGATGACAATATATTTGATGCTTATCTAAAACATTTAATGCTATCTGTGGATGCATTATAATATATGCAAATTTGAAAATTACCCTGAACTGTTACAATGTATGAAATGTCAGGTAGTGACACTCTAGCTTTTTGCCACTGTGACAAATACTTGAGGAAAAACCTTAAGGAGGTAAAGATTTCTTTCAGCTATCCTTACACAGTCTGTGGCTGGTGTGTTCCTTTTCTGTGGTCTGTGGTAAGACATAACATCATGGCAACAAGAGCATACAGTGGAACAGAAGAAGAGTGGCTGGAAGAGGCTGGGCACAACACAGTTTTCAAAGGTGCTTCCTACAGTGACCTATTCTTCCAGGCAGGCCCCACATCCTAAAGATTCCAGCACCTCCCAAAAGAGTAGCACTGGCTAGGGCCATGCCTTCAGTACTTGAGTATGTGAGGTACATTTCATATTCAAACCGTAACAGGTACCTCAACAATGTAGTGTCCATTAAAAAGCAAACAAAAATTTAAACAATCCAATCAATAAATGAACTAATGAAATGAAAAGGCAGTTCTCAAAAGCTGAAATGTAAATTGCCAATAAACATATGAAAGCATGTTCAACCTAACTGGCCATTAGAGAAGTGCAAATCAAAACTACACTGAGGTTTCATCTCACTCCAGTTAGAATGGCAGCCCTCAAGAAAGCAAACAGCACCATTAAGGATGTAGACAAAGCAAAGGGACCTGTGTCACTGCTGGTGGGAACCTAAGTAAGACTAGCCACTGCAGAAGTCAGTACGGCAGTTTCTCAAAAACACTAAAAACAGATCTTCCATATGACCCAACTGTACAACTTGTAAGATAATGTAAAACAAATAAAAAATGTAAAGAATGAAATGCCCAATGTGGAGAAATATAAAGCAATGTTTAATTAAGAAACAATGGGAAACATGAATATTAATCAGCTAGTGTACAGTGACAGTATATATGAAGAGAATAGAATCCACAGTGGATGACTCCTCAAAGATAATGGATATTTATTTGTTAGGTCAAAAAGTCTATATGCAAAACATCATTACTATTGAGAGAAACCATGAGAAAGAAAAACTTCAATTTTCTACAGTGCCTTCTGCATACCTCGGTACAGTACCTCAGAAAAGCAGATAATGCTAGACAGTAAGCAAAGATGCTTTTCTTTGAGAATGTAAGTTTTACATGAGGTAAATTAAAGTAGGAAATTGTAGAGAAATGCCAACATTACCATGTTTCTAAAGCTTTATGGATGCTAATAAAGGAGGCATGTAGAAATAGAGAATCACATACATAAAACAGAATGAAGGTAAGAAAAGGAAGAGTAGGGTAAATAAAGAAAATGCTCAACACAGAACACATGCATTCAGGAAAGCTTTAAACACACAATGAGAGGAAGTAACAGGGACCTGGGCATCGAGTGAGAAAGTGGCTGAGACCTGCCTACATGTGGTTGTTGCTCTGCAGTAAAGGGAAACCAAGTGATGAGTGAGCAACCAGAGACTGAAATTCTAAGGGCTAGAAAGATGTTCAAGCGCACAATAACAACTGGAACAAAAAGGAGAGAGCTCTGATTTAAATCACTTCTGAGGACATTTAGGTAAATAAATATAAAGGCCTGTTAGCAGGAGGAAGAAAATAAGAACTCAGACTGTTTTTATTTTAAGGTATGTGTTTCACATTTTACTATTTCCAAAGTAGAGAAATCTTTCATTAACATGTATAAGTCAATGGCAATTTTTGCAATTCATGATGACAAAGAACCAAATTATAGTATTGGAAGATTGATGAGTTTAAATTGCTCTGCTAAATTAAAAACCAATAGTTTTACATAATTTCCTCTGAGTTTGAGGATATCTTCAATACAAACAGCTTACTATTGCAGTCCAAATGTTACTACTATGGACTTTTGCCTAATCCTCCAGACATTATGAAGAAGAAGGCAAAAAAGTAAATAGTGTGCAACTAGGAAAAGTGCTTGAGGTGGGAAATGTTCACGCTATAGACAGGAAATGACAACGGCCCACAGTTGGTGGAACTGTTTGGGGAGGATTAGGAGGTGTGGCTTTGCTGGAGGAGGTGTGGCTTTGCTGGAGGAGGTGTGGCTTTGCTGGAGGAGGTGTGGCTTTGCTGGAGGAGGTGTGGCTTTGCTGGAGGCAGGCTTTGAGGTTTTAAAAGACTAAAGTGATTCCCAGTGCTTTTTCTGGGCCTTAAGGTTGTGGATCAAGATCTAAGGTCTCAGCTGTTTCTGCCACCATACTATGCTTCTGCTCCACCACCATAGACTCTCACTCTCTGAAAACATAAGCCAATTAAGTTCTTTCTTTTAATAGTAGCCTTGGCCATGGTGCTTTGTCTCAGCAGTAAAAACAAAAACAAAAAAAAGTAACTAATATACTCCATAAAAAGTGAGTAGAAGATTCTATAGTGGAGATACTTATATTTTAGGGAGGTGGTAGTAGGAAGTTGAATGGTGTATATAAATAAGTGATACATAAATGATATAAGTTTATGCACCCAAAAGTCTTATTTTATAGTTATATCCTGATTATGACTCTTTTGAAGAGAAAATGACTAAAGTGGGTGAAGGCCATAGGAACCTGAGGAGCATTATCCATGCTTTTCAGAGCACAAATCTCACTCAGTGAGTGAGCTGCTCCAGTTCGTGGGATTCTGAGTACTTTGCTTGTTTTTCTCCAGCATTACAAATAAATATTTCAGCAGACACAGTACTTACCAAGCATTGTAGGGTAAATATCCACAAGAGAAACAAAATTTGGTACTTGTGTGTTGACCTTAATTCCTGGTCCCATCATCAAAAGTGGAACATGGGCACTAGCTTCATACATACTCATTTTATAAAACTGGCGGTGTTCCATGGCCATTTCTCCATGGTCTGACGTATATAGAATAATAGTTTTCTGAAGAAGATCTAACTTGCGAAGGGTCAAAATAATTTCACCTACCATAAAAAGCAAGAATTCTTTGGGTTAGCTTTAGCTGATGCTTTAGTTTGCCACTCTGACTTTAAACCATTGCACCCAGAGTTCCTCTTACTATCTGAGTAAAACCTATGCTTTCACATGCTTTCTCCTCACCTGGAAGACTAGAGAGAGGAAGGGAGGCAGGCAGTATCTACCAGATCACCTTTTCAGCTTCTGTTTGAGAACATGTAACCAGAGGGTCATCTTCCTCCTCTCAGTTACTCAAATGTGGACAGACTGATGAGTCCAGATGTCATCCTGGACATGATTCAGATGTTAACGAAGATTGCTACCACTACTGGGTCCCCACCAGTAGTGTCAGTAAGAAGGGTTAAGAACAATCTGAACTTCCAGGCTATCTTTTCTCCTAGCCCCTTATGCAACTGGCATTGTATCTTCCTAAAGCTGGCTTAGTTATGGATATCCCACCTTAAAGGATGAGCCATGAGCATATGGCATGACTTGGAAGTAATTGACAGTAATGTTCTGAGAGGCCTTGTATCTTTGACTTGAAAGCTGCTTCCCACTGGAATTATGGGAATCACAAGAAAGTATAGTACAGAGAAAAATATATTTTTCTAGATCTTGAATTTGAGGTGTGAAGGTCTATATTAAATACACGTATTTGTAGGTCCAGTCAGAGTTGAGGTCCAATGCTCTATAGAGTTAAGACCTCATGATCTTTTAACTGGACAAAAAGAATTGCTTATTACATAATTTTTCTTCTCTATTCCTCTTTCCCTTCAATATTATTCCTTGCACACTCGGATGGATGACTTATTTCCAAAAGATCTGATAACCTGGTCTTGTCACATGTCTAATTAAAACTTCAAATAATGTTAGGCATGTTCAGGGAGCTATGGCCTTAGACTTAGACATTCTTTGGTTCCTATTGTCTAATTCCCTAGGAGGACACACACATTCTTCCTCTGGTCTTCATTCTTAGCTCCCTCAACTACCTTATAAAGCCTTACCTTCCATCATTCCTAGACCATAAAGTGCACCCTGAAAGCTCACAGACCCCAGTCTGACAGCCAGGGAACCAGCATAGGACCAAACCAGGCCCCCTGAACATAGGTGTCAGTTGGGAGCCCTGGGAAGTCTATGAGGCCTCTGGAAATGGAACCAATATTTTTCCCTAGTAGCCCATTCTCTATGGAGGGATACTCACTCAGCCTGGATACAGAGAGGAGGGCCTAGGCCCTGCCCCAAATGATGCGATAAACTTTGATTATCCCCCATGGAAGGCCTCACCTTCCCTGGGGAGTGGATGGGGGATGGGATGGGGGGTAGGTGGGGGGAGTGGGAGGGTGGGAGGGAGAGGGAACTGGGATTGATATGTAAAGTAAGATTGTTTCTAATTTAAATAAAAATTTATATATAAAAAATGTCCCCTGGAGAGTGGATTAGTTTATACCTTTTTATACCTCTGTGTTGAATGTGCTTTCTCCTACCCTTCTGTCATGCTTTCACCCTTCTCCCATGAGTCAACTCAAGCATCAGCTAGGGAAGCCTTCTCTGCTCTTCCGCACACACTGAATCACTCTGTTCCCCAAGCTCCCTATGGTTTGTTCACAGATGCAGTAACACATTGTAAACCCTGGTATTTATCTATACATATGCATGTCTACAGGCATACATGCACCATAGCACTAGGGTGGAGGCCCGAGGGCAACTCCGGGAGTTGGTTCTTTGCTTCTTCTATGTGCTTGATGACAAACACTTGACCTACCTCTTTGTGAAGCCCATGGCTATGCTCTGCTGTATAACTTTCTTAATGTTCATACATGGAAGAGTATATGTTATAAAGTATGTAAAGTAAAAATTATGAAGTATATTTTGAAATATATTATCCATTTCTCTCTTTCAAAAAGAAATTAAACATTAATTTAAGACTTTAGAATTACTTCTCCACCCCAGGGCCTTTGCATTTTCTGCTTCATCCTACAATGTCCTTGTTTTTGTTTTCTGAATTTCTGGCCTTTTCTCAGCTCACACACTACATCTCAGGAGCGCCTCCCAGATGCTCTAAGTTAGTATTCCAGTCTCACTATTTTTTCCTACCCTTCCACTGTTTAAGTCTCATCACTACAACATCTGTTCCCATGTTCAGCATCTGCTCATTTTCTTTATGCTGAAGACACTTGAAGAGTTAAGCTGTCCCACCTGCTACAGCACAGAGCACACAGTGTTTCACATTAGGAAATGCACTGGAAAACGTTTGAAAGCCACTGGGGAATGCAGATGAGTAAACATTTCCAGTGTCAGGAAATACCAATGAAATACAACTCAATGTTCATATGCTATGTCAAAACTAATAGTCATAGTTAGGGCTAAAGAAATGCTTAAAATATCAGTATGAGGGCGAACTTGGAGCCAGGTGTGGTGGTATGTACTAATTCTAATGCTTGTGATATCAGCAGAAAAATCAGAAATCAAGGCCAGCCTAACCTACATAGTGGGTTCAAGATTAGTTTTAAAACACACACACACACACACACACACACACACACACACTGAAAACTTGAAAGCCCTTGCTATTTTCCATATATACACTGATTATATAAATAATGTGTCTGTATGGCTTCCTTTTTTCTTTCTGCTCTATTCTATTTACTCAGTGAACACTTATAATAACAAACACTGTTTGTCCTCAAGGTTTTTTTGTATATAGAAAGAAGTTCTGTCAACACTTCACCAATGCAGCTATGTTCTACCCCCAAAATGTAGCAAAGTAAGTGACATGATGTTGTGAAAATAACTTGTCGTCAAAACAGCTGCTGATTTTTAAAAACAAGGTTTCTTAGCATAGGAAGTGGGAACAGCACTAATGTGGCCAAGGAGAACTCTTGACAACCATCTTTGGAAGCAGGCTTGTCTGAGCTGACTTTGAGCTCGAATTTCAGGAAAGCCAATGATTGCAACAGTGGAAATGCATCTGAGCTGTGGGTAAGCCTTACTCTAAAGGGTCTAGGGAGAGTGAAGCTGTAGGTATTACAAGTGTGGAAGCAGCTATAAATGCTAACAAACAAGTTCCTCTCTTAAAGAAGTATTAGGGACATTAAAATGATACTGGTACATGTACAGTAAAACCATTAAAATGACAGTAAATATCGGGGTGCTAATTATTTACACTGAAGAGAGTAGCTAAGAGCAACAAAGTGGGCCCATATTTAAACTGCTTATATTATTCAACGATTTAAAGATAATAACTTCCTAACACTGATTTATAAATTAGTGTTAATATAGTCCTTGTCCCCTTGGCTGTGATTCTTAACCCATAAGAGCTAAGCAGTCTCTAGCCAGAGTGTTGTTTCCAGGACACTAATGTCCAGGATGCTAACTGACATCTGTGCAAGGAGTACAGAGAAAGACATGGACCTCTGTTTGCCATGACTTGATGCTGAGAAGTAGATACCTTTGGAACTATAGATTGACCTATGGGTTCTCTGCAAAAGCTACCTAGAAGATGTTTTTATTTATTCTTCTCTCATGTATTACACCCTGTACGAAATTTTCCCTCCTCCCCCTTTGTCTCTTGCCCCTGGGATATATTTTAAGATGTTTAAAATGATACTGTGAAGCAAACATGAGTGCTATGCTGTTTTCATAACACCTTAACCCACCATCTTTCCCTCCCCTAAGACTGACATTTCCAATAATCATAAGATTCATACTGGAATTTTCTCATTTTAATTTATATGAGTGAATTTATAGGAATAATTTCATCCACAACTTTAATCAGTAAGTGACTTTTTCTATCGCTACATAAAAATATTTCTTGATAACTAGTGATACTAAGCATATGTAAGAAATTAACATCTGCTTGGAGAAAAGTTAGTTTCTACTCTTAATTCCTCTATGTCTCCATCCACTGAACACCTGATGACCATTCTCTTGGGATTCCAAAGAAGGTGTTTGCAAATCGCCAAACTGATTCCTCTACATCGGTGTTTGGAATGTGAAACTTTTCATGTCTTGGAAGCAAAGCTGTCTGACAGTTATATGCCTGTCACATGCTGTCATGTTTAGCCACTAGTGTTTTGTTTCAAGCAGAAAACCATTTTCTATGACTTTTTATAGATGAACAAATCTGAGAACTGATAAATAACTAAAATAGAAAGGGCCCTTCATTCTGTTGTTAATGCATTTTTTATGAGTTAAAAGCCTCAAAATTCTAAGTCTGAGGAGGGATCTAAGAGAGGTCTAAGATGTTCCTGCAAGCCTCAACCAGCACAATCACAATTTGTTGGGGGAAAACAGTACCTTTTTTTCCTGTAAATGCTTATTAATTATATCACCTACCTAGCATGGCATCTGTTTCAGCACACATAGCATAATAAAATGCTCTAATGTTCTTAATTTCCTCTTCAGTAAATTTCCCTGTGCAGTTTTTTGTATAGGAAGAGTAATAGTCCACAGGGTGCATTTCTGACAAAGCCAGCCACTTTGGGATTTTGATGGCATCATAAGCTACCTGGAAAGGAAGAAGAAAAAGCTTCACACTAGCAAAGTCATAATATTCCTTTCTTCCAACAGGTATCTGTGGCAAACTTCACACTGATCCCAAACATTTCTGTGTTTTCAGCACAGTGTACTAAATAATAGATTTTTTTCTATTTCTATCTTGACAAATCAAAGCAAAATTTTATATATTTGACAGATGTTTTTAATTTTTTTTAAAGAAAAACCAGGTAATTTCTGCCTTTTGATAATTAAGATTATTTTTCAGTTTCATCCTGTATAGTTATTTTTATTATCCTGAACTGGGAATGTGAGGCCTGTCTACACTCCAAAGATAATGTCTTTCAGTTCTTTTCTATAGACATATCATATGTAAACCTATACAGTTAATAAGTTCTAATAGTTTAGAACTTATTAAAGTTCTATCATAAAGATAGAAGCATATCATCCTTTTAAGAAAACATTAATGTTTCAATTTAAAAATATAAACTCCCAATTTTTCCATAAAAATGATAAAAGTTAAAAAAAAAAAAAGAGCTAACACCAGGTGGCTTTGCATGTGATGGCAACATGGACTTTCGAGAACACAAAGAATACTTACTTTTTCAAGCCAATACAGAGATGTGTGAAATGTAGAAGCGCCGAAGTTTTCTCCAGAAGAAGGTGAAGGGTAAGGGTGTGGTAAATTCAATCCCAAGTAAAGGACAAATGGTTTGGTGTAGTTAATGGCTTCCTGTTTTAGCCAGTCGATAGCTTTGTCTGTGTTCTGCCAATCCTTTTCCATCACTCTCCTTCTATTCTTATCAGGGATGAGATTAACCACAGGCCTGCCTTCTTGTCTGAGCAAGAATGCAACATCTCTTGTCCATGCTTCCACACGATTACTGAGGGTGTCAGAACACAGCCGAATCAGAAAACACTCATACAGTTCTTAGAAACTGCCTTAACAAATTCCGGGAAGCAACAGGGGAAACAGTTCTAAGACTCACTTATTTAAAAACTGTGGAAAACAATTGAACATTTGTGTTAAGATTATTACAAATTGCTTACACTAGTTATTTATCCTTAGAGAAAGATATTTAGTTGTGCTGGCTTGTCATATGTCAACTTGACATAAGCTATAGTTATCTGAAAGGAAGAAGCCTTAATTAAGAAACTCCTTCCAGAGGCTGAAAAGATGGCTCAGAGATTAAGAGCATTGACTGCTCTTCCAGAGGTCCTGAGTTCAATTCCCAGCAACCACATGGTGACTCACAACCATATATAATGAAATCTTATGCCCTCTTCTGGCACGCAGGCATACAAGCAGACAGAATACTGTATACATAACAAATAAGTAATCTTAAAAAAAAATAAAAAAGAAATTGCTTCTATAAGATCCAGCTTTAAGGCATTTTCTTAATTACTGACTGATGGGGGAGGGCCAAGCCCATTGTGGGTGACACCAGCCCTGGGCTGGTGGTCCTGGGTTCTATAAGAAAGGAAGTTGAGCAAACCATGGGGAGCAACCTGAAAGCAGCACCTTCTCATGGCCTCTGCATCAGCTCCTGCCTCCAGGTTCCTGCCCTGGTGGGAGTTCCTGTCCTGACTTCCTTCAGTGATGAACAGTGCTGTGGAAATGTGAGCCAAATAAACCCTTTTCTCCCTGAGCTGCTTTGGTCATGGTGCTTTATCACAGTGAGAGTAACCCTAAGTAAGGCAGTTCTTACAGTATTTCATATTCCTAGCATTTTTTCCCCATTGAATTTTTTAGTATTTTAGTATCTTTCTCTCAGAAATGTATATTTCTAACAAACTTTCTTATTCATCAGAATCTAGGTATGTTTTTGTCTTTGTTGCCTGATCTACACATTAATGGCTTAACTCATTTTTTAGAAGTGTTTATTCTGTATCACATGCTATTTGATGTTTTCAAGAAATGTCCAGGTTTATGAAGCTGACATTGCTGCTTATAGAGTATATACTCAGCATAGCCGAGAATCTTGTTTTATAATCTTTACTAGTATACCTGCCTTTGAACTGTTCTATCAGATTAGAAATATTTTTTAAGAATCTAGAGAACAACCCCAACAGAATATATTTTATATTAAAACATAATACTCTGAAGAAATCTCAGATCAGAATATGACTGATGGCCCATGGGCACAAGCCTTTAATCCCAACACTGGATTGGCAGAGGCAGGTGGATCTTTGTGAGTTTGAAGACAACCTGATCTACAAAGAGAGCTCTGGGACAGTCAGAGCAGTTACAAAGAGAAACTTTGTTTCAAAAGAAAAAAAAGTTTTCTTTTCACCTGCTCACTGAAGGCAGATAAAGAAATAGAAGCAGCTATAATAAAAATATTTTTTACAGTAGTTAATATATTTTAAAAAAAATATAAAAAAGCAGAATTTTATCAGAATTACACCTAACAAATGCTAATTAATTCTAACAGATGGGGGACTGCAAAGTAAGCTTTTATGGGTAAAATTCATCACAGTATAAAGGACTGACATTAGTTTCTCAGTCTTTTAATTGCATCATTGCTAAGCAATGGTATTGAGGGGGGGCAGCATATTTGAACTCACAAAGGATGCGAGGAACTTAAGCACTTCCTTGTTACCTCAGCAGCTTTCTCTGGGAAATATTACTGAGAAATTACTAAGAAATAAAGCTGCAACACGTGGCCAGCAGCTCATCTTTGGGATGAGATGTAGACAAGTCCTCTGATAATGCCAGTCTTGCTTAACCCATGATTTAGTCAGGGAGACTCCACACCAAGGGAAGATCACCATCACCAACCTTTCTGCTGGTCAACTTGTTAAATCAAGCTTTTTCTTTGGTCAAATTACAAAAAGCTGTTAAAGCAAGCCAGCTGTATCTCTTCCTACATAATGAGTAAATGTGACTGTATTTTAGGTTTGTGTTCACTCCTCATATTTTTTATTTTTTGTGTTGCTGGGATTCTTTTAACCTGTTATGGTTTGAATTTTAAATGCCACTCCATCTTGAAGACTTGGAAGCCAGCCTGTGACGCCACTGGGGGGGCAGTGAAACTTTTCTGAAGCAGAGGAAAGTGAGATCACTAGGGCATGCTTGTGAAATAAGAGATCTTCTCTCTCCTCCCTTTCTTTGTTCCCAACCAATGTGATGTGAACAGGCTTTCCCTACTGCACACTCCTGCCATGATGCTCTGATTCACCACGGGCCCAGACAAGCAGCCAATGTACCAGCCAATGTACAAAGGATCTGAAATCTCAAGCCAAATCTTCCCAACTTAACAGTTGATCTATCTCAGGAACAGCAATGTGAGGTGTTACTAACAAGGTCCTCTTACTGGTACAATGTTTCAAATTAAGTTAATCATGGACTGATTTTATCATCACAGACAACTTTAAAATTTGACTTTATTTTCACCCTTCACTAAACTGTGATTTATTCCTCGCTAATATAGATGGGGAACAAAACTACCTAACACACCACCATCTAATTACTGCAGGAATTTGTCTGTGTGGATTTTCTGTGCCAGATCTCCTGCTGTAACACTGGGTACAATCCATAGGTAGCAAGGATTAATTTACATAGTAACAAGTCCATCTGAAGAAAAACCACACTTTACAACCAACTACGAGGAATGAGCTTTCTTTCAATATAAAGTATCAGCATAGTGAAGCTGCAACTTTCTGAGTTTCCCACGAACCCTGTCAGCCTAAACTCCCGCAACTCTGTTGGTCCCCCCCACACACTATTTTTGTTGGAACTGAAGAAGCAATAATTGTTTTGTATAGAAAAATGATAGTTCTAAAATTTTCTTTCCAAGTTTCTGAACCAATCTAATATATTATATATTAAAAAAGGAATCCATCATTCCCCAATGGATGCTCTTTTTTTCAGTATGACTAAACCTCAAATTTGTTCTGATTTTCCTATTTTATATCAGACTAAATTTCTATGTCCTTACTTTGATCAGCAATTATGAAAATTCTGGCATGAAGTGTGAGTTGGACTTATGATCCTTTACAGAGCTTTAGTTGAGAAAGAAAAAAAAAATAATAATGCCACATGGAAATGGATCCTGCATCATGGAGGGTCATGGCCAGAAGTGATGCAGTTAAACAAAATGCAAGGCCCAGACTAGATCAGAAAATCAAGTCATGAGTCAGGTTACTAAAGATCAAAGTGTCATCAATGCCTGCCGCTGAGGCCATTAAATCTGTACTTGATTCAAAACCATTTCCTAGTTTCATTGAGAGAACTGTGTGATACGCCTTGTTCGAAGAATGATCCAATCCCTAATGCATGCAAGTCCTTATATTACAGTCATGATCTAGATACCAAGACCTCCCCATCTTGTGTATACATTTTATAGAAACATTTTGTGGCAGTCTAGAAATAAGAATCTTGTCTTAGTTACTTTCCCATTACTGTGATAAAACACCATGACCAAGGTAACTTACGTTAAAAAAAATTATTTGAGGTTTATAGTTTCAGGGGGTTATGACCATCATGGCAGGGATCATGGTAGCAGGCAGACAGGCATGGTGCTGGAGCAGCAGCTTAAACATTACTTCTCAGTTCATAAGCAGGAGGCAGAGAGTGCTAATTGGGAATGGCATGTACTTTAAAACCTCAAAGTCTACCTTCAGCGACACACTTCTCCAAGGCCACACCTCTTAATCTTTCCTTAACAGTTCCACCAAAAGGGACCACGTTTTAAAACATATGAGCCCATGTGGGCCATTTTCATTCAAACTCCTACATTCTACTCCTTGGCCCCCATAGGCTTGTGGTCATATATCATAATGCAAAAAATCATTTAGTCCAACTTTAAAAATCATAATCTACCACAATCTTAACACTGTTTAACACTCTATAAAATCACAATCAACTTACACACATTACCATTCTAAAAGAGTGGATGGGCATACTGAGGAAATACTGAATCCAAGCAAACCAGAACCTAGCAGGACAAACTCTAAATCCTGTATCTCCTTGTCTGAAGTCAAGGGCTTAGATGGTGTCACCTGTCCAGATTTGCTGACTGCATCACACTTCTCTCGATTAGTCTGTGCTTGTATGCAGCTGTCCCTGGAAGGCATCCCACGGCTCCTGTGTCTCTACTGCCACCACCATCTAGGCTTCACTTTTACAGCTTCACCCACCCAACGGCCTCTCAGGGCCTCCATGCAGGGACTTCCTTTCCCATACACCTGGCCTCAGCTGGTTTCCTTACTCTCTGAGGAAGATTCCATAACCCTTTACTCCTGTATCCTTCAGGACTCTAAAACCTGAAGCAAGTGGCCTGATGCTGCCAAGTTTGTATGCTTGCTTGGGATGGACCTTGGCACCTCCCTAAATTATATTTGCCTAAGTTCTTCTTGGTAGCTGCTTTTTAGGAGGAAATCCCTCTTCTTCCACAAGCTGCAGGGTTAGCTGGGTAGGGTCTTGCCTGAGCCACTCCCATTATTCCATTTCACTCCAGGCTTCTCAACTCTCTCAGCATCTGTTGAGGCTCTATCATAAATCTCTATTATTCCTCTAACTGTACATTTTGTATTTCCGTTTGCCCTGTTCATTCTCTTTTTAAGTAGACCTGCATAAGAGTGATAACAAATAGTCGTATCACAGAGTCAACATTAGGTTGTCTTGAAATGTCCTGGACCAAGAAAATCAATTCACTATTCTCCAGTTTAGCCTCAGGCAAATTTTGGGGACAAGGGCAGGAAACAGCCATATTTTTGCCAAAATATCACAATGGTCTCTAGCCCAGTTTCTAATATTGTTCCCCTCTGAAACCATGAGCTGGACTTCCATAAGTCCACATTGCTCTCAGTACTACTGTCTTCCAGGCTCCTACTAGGGTGTCCCACTAATTCCCATTTATGGCTTTCCTAATCCATGGTTCCAAGTTTTCCACATTCCTTCCAAAAGCAGCATGAACAGACTTGTCTCTGCAATAGCCTACTGGCTGGCTTCAGTTTCTGTCCTAGTCACTTTTTGATTGCTGTGATAAGGCATCATGACCAGGGCAACTTATAAAAGAGCATTTATTTGGACTTATAGTTTCAGGGGGTTATGACTATCATGGCAGGGAGACTCGTGACAGCAAGCGTGGCTCTAGAGCAAGAGCAGTAGCTAAGGACTCACATTTCAATCCACAAGCATGAGGTAGAGAGAAGTAACTGGGAATTGTGTGAGCTTTTGAAAGCTCAAAGCCCACTCCAATGACATACCTTCTCCATTAATCTTCACCTCCCAACCTTACCCACATAGTTCTACCAACTGGGGACCAAGTTTATAAATATACTAGCCCGTGGAAGCAGCTCTCAAGAGAAATTTGTGCAATTCCATGAAACAGTGAGGACTGTAAATCACTTTAGAAAGGCAGGAGTTGTAAGGCTTGTTGACTGGATTCCACATCACCCAATCTTTCTCTCACAGAATGGATGTTTACTCTGTACCAGGCACTGCTACGCACTTAACTTGCATTTACTCCTGTTACAGTATCTTCAATTTTAACCCAGATAAGACTCAGCTGTTCAATGAGTGATTAGTTTCCAACTTATATACAGAAGCCCCACACTTAGGCAAGTTAGGGAACTTGCCCAGGACTAGAAGGACGGTACACAGAGTAACACTACTCACACACAGTGTGCTGTCTGCACTCCTCTCTCTGCTACATCCTCAAAGCAAAGCAGAACACAGGGAGACTCCTACCCAAAAGACACACCTTGTACAGCAGTCCCTGGTGAAACCACATCAAGGACATTTTAGTAAGATTAGGTACACACTGTAGGAAAGCACGGCATGACATGGTTTTAGAACCATGCTGCAGATGTGGGATTCTAATGAAATCAGAGAACAGTAATGCAGGGATCCAAAGCATGTAAGTTATGTGACTGATCAGTGTATATTTAAAGATCACCACTGAGGATGAGATCACCCTGAGGCCATTTTGATAACTCAGGCAGGAATGACAAGAGCCTGGCAGGTGCAGTAATCGAATAAGATGGGGACGCTTTATAGTAGAACTGACAACACTTGGTGATGAAAGACAGAGGGAGACTGGGGATTTTAGCATGACTTCTGAATTTGTAGGGTAGCTATATTTTAGGTCTTAAACACAGAAAAGGAGGGAAATTTTGTATTAGAAAGACAACAAAATAATACTCAGATTATTCTAGTTTTAACACTCAGGTAATTCCAGTATTAATACTCAAGATTATTCCAGTATTAATACTCAAGATTATTCTAGTATTGGTTTAACTGCAAACTCACTGCACTATGTTCTTAGGGCCTGCTTAATAAGTTACCACAGAATGAGTCACTTAAAGCAGCAGTGTGCTCTTCCACACCTCCAGAGTCTGTCTGAAGCTAGTGTGTCCGCAGAGCCACACTCCTCTCGAAGGCTCTCTGCGAGACTGTTTACTGTCTTCCTGGTTTATGACTTCAGGGACTCAGTCACATTCCTAACTTGTTCAGGTTTCACTCCAGTCTCTGCTTCTGACCTTAACTGTCCCCTTGTGCATCCATGCCTTTCCCCTTCTAATAACGGTGTAAGACACTGCATTTAGCATTTATCCTAAGTACAGAGTTAGTCTTCTTGAGACCCTTAACCAGTTAACATCTGTAGTTAGGATCTATTTACAAATAAGATACCCTTCTGCAGACCCAATGCTCATGAAGTCTGGGTGGAGCATTGTTCAATTAGTTCAATTATCATCAATGTTATTATTATTGTCACTCTCAATGATCACTTACTGGGCATTAGGTGCTGCCTAGTGTTATGTTTTTGTTGGGAGTCCCAAGTGTTAGGGAAAGGAAGATCACACCCAGGAGGAACTGAAGAACTTGGGATACATTTTTACATCGAAGTGCGCAAAGCAAAATCAGCACAAAGAGATGCACGGGTGAAGAGCAATGCAACCAGGCACAGGCTTCCGAGCAGAGAGCTGGGGTACCCAGATTCTTCCAGTACGGAACTGTGACTACAGGGGTGAAGCGCTGTTGTAATTCAAAGCATGAGAAGCATTATTTTGTCTTAAGAGAACTAGTACTCCGCTTCTTACTGAAGGCTAATCATGTGGGCACCTTGGACTTACCCCATACCATACTTCTTGTCTCTGAAGAAAGCTGATGTTTAACATAAATCACGCTATACAAACACTTCGGGTCATGCTTACCAGTTACAGAACGGTGGGAAACACCCCTGAAATCCCAGTTCCCATACACCAGCCAGGGCCAATCATTTGGATAGGCAAATATCTTTAAGGTCAGTTTCAGGCCTGCATGTCAGCACTTTACTGCACTAATTATCTAGTTTAGTCATCACATTCATTAAACTTCAGAGAGCTTGGGTGTGTTCAAGATGACACAACCACAAGTTTAGTAGAAATTACTGCAACTAGAATTCAAAATGAGGCAATCTGGTTCTACATCTTCACTCTTCACCACAATGCTTAGCTGCTCATTGATTTTTGTGGTGATGTGGGTATAGCCCAGGGTCTTGTGCATGTAAGTACATTCACTACCACTGAGCCAAACCCTGACTAAGCTAGCTGCCTGCCTTTTGAAGGTTTACTAAAATGAAAGAAAAGTTACAGCAGCTTCAAGTTCTTGAGAACTGTCAACGGTAAATAGCAAAGATTGTAAAATGAAAAAAAAAAAAAAGGTATTACATGACAGAAAATCACAAAATAATCCACAGGCTAAACTATTTCACAAATGTTAAGATCCAATAATTATAGGTATTAATGTTTTAGAAAAAAACCATCAGGATATTAACCATTTTAATATTTTAAGAAGATTAAAGGAAGTTAAACTTTAGTCAAATTGGCATAATTGAGGGAGTAAGAAAATTATTTTCAGCCTTGTGGTAAAGTAAGTATAAAAAGAGTACGTGAATGTGTGACAGCAGAGGATAGTGTTGGGTTAATTTTGTCTGTTTTAATTTTTACCTAATGGAATGATGTCCTGAAGTGTAGTCTAGTTTTCCAAATTTTTGAGTCTGATAGCCATGCTTCTCCATGACATCCATCCACGTTGTATAATTTGGATCGAGACCCTTAAAATTATTCCAAGATTCTGTTAAGTGAGTGAAGAGGCCACTCCACATTGCTGAGGGGAAAAGAGAAATAAAAGAAACTGATTAAGGTGAAGCTTAACAATTTAACTATAAAAGCAGTTACTCTGAGAGTGTGGCTGGATGTTTTACAGTATGTGATCTGGAATGAGAAAGGCCATCAGCTGCAGCAGTTCCAAGACATTTGTCATTGCTATTCATTTTATCAGAGGGAAAGCCCTACAAGGAATGTGTATTTCTATTCTTCAGATGAACCCACCAAGGCCTAGAGGTTAAGTCGATTAAGGTATTTGTTATATTTATGGCTGGAATTAAATATAAAGCTTGCACATCATTAGTGTTTTTCAGTCATAAAAACTACCTTTTTTTTTTCTATTTTTTTTAAAGCATAAGTTAATGGACTGATAGTTGTAGACATTGTTTTTTGTGGAAGGTGACTTTTCTCCATCTTTTCTGGTTCCACTGGACCAGTTTTCTCTCTGCCCACTGGGTCCCTTATGAAATAATCACTCTGAGGCTGAATATCAGTTACTGCTGTTTGGCCAATGGCTTAGGCTTATCACTGGCTAGCTCTCTCTTAAAATATTAACCCATCTCTACTAATCTGTGTATCACCATATAGTTGTAGCTTACCAGTGATGCCCTGGCATGTTGCTTCTCTGTTGGCTACATGGCATTTGACATCACCCTCCTTTTTATCTGTGTTTGGAATACTGCCTAGGTGTATTTTTCTTGGCTATTAGCTGAAACAGCTTTATTTACCAACCAACAAAAGCAACACACATACTCTGTATACAGAAGGACATCCTGTATCAGTTTCCCTTATATCTTCAAGGACTTTCCCATTCATTTTCTTTTCACTAGGTTTTTCTAAGAAAAGGAAAGAAACAAAAGATGCTATGCATTCTTTCCTTTTCTTAAACCTTAATAAATGCTCCTTTTCCTTTTCTCCTTTCTGTATACACACACACAGTAGGCTGGATATCTGTTCTTTCCTCTGTGCATGTGTATTTCTAGGGTGTCTTCCTAAATAGTTTTTGAGATGAGGTCTCCCTCACTGAACCTGGAGCTTTCTGTTTGACTTGACTGGCTAGTCAGCAAGCCCCAGGGATCGTTCTGTCTCTGCCTGCCCAGTGCTGGCATTCGCGGCATGCACTGCCACACCCAGTTTATTATTACCGTTTTAAATACACAGTGCTGAGTACTCAACTCAGGTCTCATGTGGGCAAGCAATTTATCAACTGAGCCATCTTCCAAGCCCCTCTCTTCTTTCCTGATCTACGAAACTACTTACTGAGTGGTGGGGTTTGAATCACAATAACAATAGTTCTGGTATGTCTTCTCATGTTATTTGACCTTTTTGTTTTAGTTTTCTTCTGCAAACTGGGCTAGTAACAGTAACCATGATCCTGGAAGTATGAGGACTATATACCAATATTAGAAAATATTTAGAATATCACCAAATATAGCAAGAAAACACTAGTCATTTTTATCACTATCATTTCTTGTCAAAATATGCTTTTTTTTTTTTTTGAAAGACACCTTTGTGAGACTTCCAGAGTTTACTAACAACTTTCTCATTGTTATTGCAATTGACAACCATGTTTGGTGTGAGAGCTGCAGCACCCTTACTATTCTGTAGATAAGGAAACTGGGTTACTTCCAGTTTCTAGTCAACACAGCATAGAAGTTAGCAAACATGATTTTACATATGATGTCTTTTGTTATTCAAATATCAATTAGGATAATGTAGGTTTCCTTTAACTATTGGTGACCAGATAGTGCTAATGTGTCTAAAATTTATCTTTTCACAAAGAATTTTTGTAAGTTCCAGGGAGCTGAATTGGATCCATGCAAACAGGTCAGATTCACTCCAGATAAATATTATTCAATCTTTCCTTGGTCCCAGGACTTCCTTCTCTTATCTTGAGACTCCCTCAGGGAACCCCTCCCTTATCTTACAATCCTTAGGTCCTCACCAAGACCTAAGAAAATTTTTTTTCTTAAACTTAACCTTGTTCTCTGCTCTGCCAACATCTTGCCAGATCTAAGAGTTCCATACAGCCTGGACAGCAGTGGAAATCAGCTACCCCAAAACGTGGCAGCACCCCAGCTTTCTCAGGTCTCCTAAAAATGGTCAATGCCCCCCAGGTCAGCAGGAAGTAGTCTTGAGAACTCAACACCCATATTTCCTAACCTGCCACGCCTAACTATTCACTTTTAAAATAATAAATACAGGTGGAAATCTAAGGATTCAGGTATTATGCTGGCCAGCCCCCTGTCGCCTGCCAGAATGCATTCAGGCAGTACCCTGGTCAGCCCAGGGTTCTATGGCTACGTAGTCAGCAAGCAGGTGCAAAGGACCCTTTAAAAGAAAGACCCCACCTACATAAGCTCTCTTTCCTGCTGTTCCCCTGGGGCAGACAGGACTTTTCTTGTCTCCCTCTTCTCTTCTGTCCACTCTGTCTGTGTGTCTCTTTATGTCTGCCTGGCATGTTTGTCCCTCACCTTGTTACCCTTGCCTGCCATAGAACCCGTCAAGGTCTTCCATATGCATTATCATAACAAATAATTCTAGAAATAAAGTGAAGGTGTTTATAACTGAAACCATAGACTATCATCTCAGTGTCTCATAAAGAAACCAAACTGTTCTTGTTATTTATAGGTTCCATGGCAGAAACCACAGACCACATGGACAGAGGCAAAAAAGATCACCCTCAGACAAGATTCTTAAAACCAAATTTTCATTTTCTAAACTTATGGCTTATGGTTCCTGCCATACTTGACATCAAAACTATGCACATTTTTTAAATTGTTGCAATAAGGTGAGCGCTTAGATTTGTGATTTTTGTAAATGGGCGCAGAAGAGAAGGAGGTGAAATGTATAGACTGAAATCATTGGGAAAACTCCAGACGTGCATGAGTGAGCTCTGCCTGGGAAGAATCTCCGAGAGTCCTATGACTCTTTCCCAAACCCTCACGGAAAGACTTCCTGGAGTTAGAACACTATGAAGCATGAGTCAGGCGAAGAAATGAAATAGCAACACAGGAACTAGACAGCATCCCAGGCAAGAAAAAGCCCTTCTTCAGAAAAATAAAAAATTCAAATCCAATTCTAAAACAACGTCTTCAGAAAAATTAGAAATTCAAATGACCCAAAATTCACACCTTCTAAGGCAGTTATACTGAGGTATATTTATTAGGTACTATTTGTGGGCTTACCATAGGTTTTTGCATATGACACTTTAAGTCTGGATGTCCTTTTAGGGCTCAGCCCCTTTCCATTAACATTATCACATTCATACCTGCACGAGATGGACAGCAGATGGGAGAGTTTGTGTAGGCATTCAGAAAGGTGGTGCCATGTGCCCTCATGAAGTTGATAAAGGGAAGTTTTACTACCTGACTTCCTGGTTGAAATGTTAGTCGTCCATCCTGAAACAAAGAAATTCAAGCACCGCTGATCACCTAACACATAGAGGACAGAGAACAATTTTAGGCATCCATTCTCTTCTTTCTTTCTTTCTTTCTTTCTTTCTTTCTTTCTTTCTTTCTTTCTTTCTTTCTTTCTTTCTTTCTTTCTTCCTTCCTTCTTTCCTTTCTTTCTTTCTTCTTTTCTTCCTTATTTTACATATTGATCCTAGTCCCCTCTCTCTCCCTCCCTCCTCACTCTTCTACTTTAACTTTTATTGTGCAGATCGCAAACTCAGGTCGTCAGACTTGTGCAGCAATCCATTTTGCCATCTAAGCCACCCCATTCTCAACCTAGTCTCTCTTCTTCCATATAACTACCATAGGCTTGCACAAGAGAGGTGAAGGCAGCAATGCTGTTTTCATTTCTATCCCCAGACTGCATATGAACGTGTGCTAGTTTATGATGCTGTTTCATAGAGGTATTACTCACACTTAAATCAACACTGGGCTTCAAGAACCAAAGACAGGAAGCTAGAAAATTCAGGTTGTTAAATCAAGAACAAGATCATGGAATGCTAAAATCCAAAGATGAATTTGAAGAAAAAGAAGAACAGGGAGGAGGAGAAAAAGGAGGAGCAGCAGAAGAAGATGGCAACATAAACTCATTGAATAAAAATTATTACTTCTTATCATTGACATACATAAAAATAAATTTGTTTAGGGGCTAGAGAGATGTCTTATCGTCTGGGAGCACTTACTGCTTTTCTAGAGGACCTGGGTTTGGTTTCCAGTACACACATGGTGGCTCCCACCTGTTTGTAACTCCAGTTCCAGTTTGATACCCCCCCAAATATTTTCCCTTTAATTTTAAACACAAAATTTACTACCCCAAAGACTTCAATATGTTTGTGTGAAATCTCAAAAAGAATAAAAAGCAAACACAGAGGTATGTCATAAGGGTCCAGTACACAAATAAAAATTGAAAGTGTTATGCTGAAATTCATTTGCATATGTTAAGTTAAAGTACTTCTTGGAAAGTACTTTTGGAGAATGAAGAAATAATTTAAAAATTATTTCAACAAACTTTAAGTACCTATGTGTTTCTGTATCAGGCACCTTGCAATATCTGAGGATACCATGGCAATATAAAATAGAGTTCTATTCCCAGGAAACTAGCACCCCGTTGAGAGAGGTAAAAAGAACATTAGCAAATTATTTTTGAATACTTATATGAATTATATGTGTAATCTGCACAAACATACACTTTTTCCTTTGAAACAGGGTCTCATGTATCCCAGGCAACCTCTGACTTTCTATGATGACCTTGAACTTCTGATTCTCAATCACCACCTCCTGAATGTTGGGATCAGAGCATGCACCACTCCACTATACCCTCAGTATTCGGTGCTAGTGACTGAACCCAGGGTTTTTTGCTTGCTTAGACAAGTACTGTACTAAATGAACCATGTCCCAGCTGTGGCTATGAAGTCTAACAAATTCTAATTGCTGCTTCTGAACAATTATAATTCTGGCCAAGAAGGATCAAAGGAGAAGTTTAGACTTCAAGCATTGTTTTAGTTTTATTCTGATGTTGTGACAAACATAACCACGATCCAAAGCAATGTACAGGGAGGAAGATTTATTATTTCCTACTGAGAGAAATTGGGGCTGGAATGTACGTGCCTGCCCTCGCCAGCAAGGAAGACGCGACTCTGGGTAGATCTTCTTCATGCAGTTTTAATCAGGATCCTTTAAACTTTAAACATGTTGCTTCTGGCCCGCAGGAAGAGAGAGAGGGGGGGGGGACCCCTGCACAGGCTTAAATACCCTTGAGCTAACCAACCCCAGTGAGCCATGTGGACCCTGCAGATAGGCTACTCTAATGTGGAAGCAGACAGGCTGAACAGACTTAACCAATTAAGGGCTTGTTTACCCAGAGAGTCTTCACCAGCGGGAAGGTGTAAGGTAGAAGCCAGCGCCACTTTAAGGCGTGGCACTACGCAGCTTTCTACACTGGAACTCAAGGATGATCCCGAGGAGCAGAAACCATGCAGGAATAATGTTTGCTGGATTGGTTTTTGGCTAGCTCACTCATCATTTTATGGTTAATTAGTATTTCCCTCCTCGCCCCCCTCCCTTGCCTGTTTTTTAAGACATGGTTTGCTCAGCTTGCTCCTTTTCATTATAAATCTTCATTAGAATTAACACTAATAACCACACAGAAGATTCTATATTAGCTGTTTTGAGATTTCCTCTGCCAATGCTATTAATCCAAAACTCTTTTAGCCTCAGGCAGACTCCTCAGAAAAAGGGCAAAAAGCAGCCACATTCGTCACCAAAATATCACAAGAATGATCTCTAGGCCACATACTAATATTCTTCTCCTCTGTAACCTTTTGAGCAAGGACCCCAATGCTTTAGGCAGTGCTAAAAGCATCCCACTGGTTTCCTAATCCAAAGTGCCAAAGTCCAAATTCTTCCAAACAAAAACATGGTCCAGCCTATCTCACAGCAATACCCTAGTCCCTGGTACAACTTCTGTCTTAAAGTTTTTTATTGCTGTGAAGAGAAACCATGGCCATGGCAACTTTTATAAAGGAAAATATTTGAGTGCTTACAGTTCAGAGGTTCAGCGTATTTTCATCGTGGTGGGGAGTATGGAGTCATGTTTGCTGCTGGCTACATCTTGATCAGATGGCAATAGGAAGTGGACTGTCATACTGAGTGCAGTTTGAGCAAAAGAGACCTCAAAGCCTGCCCCCATGGTGGCACACTTCCTCTAAGAAGGCCACACCCACTCCAACAAAGCCACACCTCCTAACTGTGCCACTCCCTTTGGGGACCATTGTTTTTCAAACCATCACACCACTGTAGCTGCAACAGTGGGGAAGTGCAGTGTATGAGGATGTGGGGGTTCAAGAGGGTCCCTTGTCCTTAAAGACCCAGGCAGAAGTGCTTTTTATCTTAAGAACAAAACAAATTTTATCCAGATAGAATTTACATACAACTTACTTACTAAAAGTGTGCAGTTCAAAGTTTTTTTTTTAGTATATTCAGAAAGTCATTTAGAACACCTTCATCATTCCCAATAAAACCCTTAGCCATCACCCTGCACTTACCCAAAACTGAAGCAACTACTAACTTATTTCCTGTCCCTACACAAGTGCATTCTTTGGGATGTTTCATATAAATGGATTCATATAAAATATAATTCGTTTCTTTTACTGACAGCATACAGATTTTTAGGTTCAACAACTTTGTAATATGCATGAGTTTTTGTATGTATGTCTTTTTTGGTTGCTGAATAATACTACCAAATTTCATTTATACACTTATCAGTGGATGGACATTTAGGCTGCTTTCATTTTTCATCTTCTAGCATAATATTACTATGAACAGTCAAGCTTTTGTATGGACTATGTTTCCATTTGTCTTGGACCGACACAAACAGACACGCACGAACGCGTGTTTCTCTCTCTCTCTCTCTCTCTCTCTCTCTCTCTCTCTCTCTCTCTCTCTCTCTCTCTCTCTCTCTCTCAATAGAAGTGCTGTATTGCATAGTAACTGTATAGTTAATTACTAGAAAAACGTTTACATGCTTTTCCAAGGTGGCTTCACCACTTTGAAGAGCATTTTCAATAGTAGTGCATGAGGTTTCCAATTTCTCCATATTCTCACAAACTCTGGTCATTGCCAATCGTGTGTGTGTGTGTGTGTGTGTGTGTGTGTGTGTGTGTGTGAGAGAGAGAGAGAGAGAGAGAGAGAGAGAGAGAGAGAGAGAGAGAGAGAGAGAGAAGAGTAGAGATGAGTATATGGAAGAACTTTTTATCATATATTAACTGTTCAAAATAATAAATAGCTGTTACTGCAACAGTTCCATGGTATTTGCATTTCACATCACCTCCCACTCCCCTCCCCTCCCCTCCCTGTCTTTTCTCAAACACCCCCTCATAGTTTTGTGCCTTTTTGATTCTGGCTATCCTTCTGGGAATGAGCTGGTTTGATGTACATAGGGTCTTACTATGGCTCCATCTGCAATTCCCTAATGATTACCAATGTTAAGCAACATCTCATGTGTATATTCTATGGGAAAATGCCTTTTCAAATCCTTGGCTTATTTTAAATAGCCTAATCCAAGTTTATGAAAATTTACACTTCCATCTTCTTGAAGGAGTCTTAGCTTTTACATTTAAGTCATAGATTCATTTTAAGTTAATTTTTCCACATGGTGGAAGGTAGGACTCAATTTTGTTTTTTTTACATGTGGATATTCAATTTTCCCAGCACTACTTGTTCATAGCAATTTATTACATCTCTCCTTTTGTTCTAAATAGTTATCTTTCTGCCTTATAACATACTACTGTGATTACTGTAGCTTTGTCATAAGTTTTGAGATTGAAAAGTATTATGTCTTGCAGTCTTCTTTTTCAAGTTTTTTTTTTCTTTTCAATTAAGGGGTCCTTTCAATTTCTATATAATTTAATTCAAATTTAAGGTCATGCATACACATGCAACTTCTTTAAAATATAAGAAAGTACATTAAATCATAACAACTAACATTTAATAATTTATTAAATGTATATATCAGTGGTTCTCAATCTTCCTAATACTTCATCCCTTTAACATAGTTCCTCATATTGTGGTGACCCCAAACAATAAAATTATTTTGTTGCTACTTCATAACTAATTTTGCTACTGTTATGGATTGTAATGTGAATATCTGATATTTCCGATGGCCTTATGCAACCCCTGTGAAAAAGTTGTTCGACCCCCAGAAGGTCACATGCGCGACTGATAGGATGAGAACCACTGGTCTAGATAATTAAATTTCCTTCATCCCTCACCCAACATTAATTTTTGCAAATGTGGGTGACTGGCACGTCATTCTGGAAAACAAATAAGCTTTTATGAAAGTGCATAATGCATTTCCCTTCAAAACTGAGTTAATTCAGGACACAGGCTAAACATTAATTAATAATGGAAAAAATGCTTTGGTGGACCTAGTCTGGCATTAAAAGTGCCTGTGGGCCGCGGATGTGTAGTCTCCCTAGAGAGGCTGAGGCAGAAGAGTCACTAGAACCTAGAAGTTTGAGATTCCCCTTTTTACTATTAATTTACATATATGGACACACGTGTGCAAGTGTGCGCATGCCGGACCTCTCAACAGAGTGCCAGGCTCTCTCTGATGTCGCTCCACAGGTCGTGGGCGGCGTCTGCTTGCCCTCCTCAGAGCACTTACGAAGGAATCGCTGGCGACCAGCACTACGTTGGGCGCCCGGGCCACTTGCAGCTTCTGCTCCTGTGTTCCCGGGGTCGGCGCCGCGAGGGCCGACGCTGTGACCGCGGACACCCACAGCAGCAGCATCGCCGGCAGGGGTGTCCAGACGCGGTCACCGAATCCGCCTCCTCTGGACTGCTGTCCAGCAATGGGACCCGAACTCCTAGTTCAGGTCCCACTGAAGTAATGTGGGTGGCACCGCGAAACTACAACTCCCATCAGGCTCAGAGCAGGCGCACGCGCAACGAGGGAGTCGCGCTCTCACTTAACCCATGTAAAGACCATTTTAATCAAATTTCGAGCTAATGATCCTTCAGCCACTTCCTCTCACCCAAGCGATGCCTGGGGAAATGCGCATGCGCTTCCCGGATTCTTACTTGGAGGCAGTCCTGTATGCTCCAGGTGGGTTCTGGTTGCTTTCGCTTTGAGCAGAAGTTAACTAAAGGCACTTGAAATGGTATTTAGGGGGAGAAGGGATTGGGCCTGGGGGTGTTGCTGGGGTTGTCTTCCTTTTGCGCGGGACAGCGTGGCTGAATGTTCGCTGACATAGGGAACTTGGTGGCGGTGAGGTGGCAGTACTATGCCTCTCAAGCTGGATGGGGCTGTGCCTCTGTGGCCTAAGGCAGGGCCCCCGCAGGTGTGGGCTGGGCAGTGGTTTGCATCTCCTGTGGCTCCAGAACCCTGGTCGTGCAGCTTGCCTCATCGGATCGCCTCTTTTGCCGGACAGTAGGGATAGTGGTGCTGTGGGGTGTGAAACAGTGAGTGCATAGTAAGTTTCAGTTTCCCGATGTGGAATAGCTTGGCTTTTCTTTGCCTTTAGAGTTGCAAAGGGGTAGGTTTGGGGATGGGGGCGGGGTGGGAGGACAGAAAGAAAGAAAGGAACAGGGTCTAAAAGAAAGAACTGTGGGCTATTAACTAACGAAGGCTCGGGGTGCCATTGTTGGATGCAGAATAACGTTATTCCATTTTTGATTGTTAGATTCCTTTGGAGAATTCTGGAAGAAGCAAGTTTCTGCCTCAAAGTCAAAGTCTTCACTTATTATAGCTTCAAGTATATATAATTGTACATTAAATAAATTGTTTTAATTTTCTGGCAGGAAAGGAGGAGTAGGTCTATTTATTAAAAAACTTAACTGTACTTCTTGGCAGAGTTTTGTACAGAGTAATCATGAGGGAAATACCTTACATATCTAATATGTAGTGGTATATGCTGAGTGTCCTCTTAAGCCTTTATTTACTGTGTAACATGCTTTTCTGTAGCCTTCACTTTGCAGATGATAAAGCAGATGGGAGAGGTTAAATGACTTTTCCAGGGTTTCTGCAAGGAAGCTATTCAAAGAATAAATTGATTAGCCCGTGCCCTAACTCATAAATACTTTGTCTCCAGTTGCAAATTTTTATGGCTTCTACAGAGTTTCATCTCTATTAGTGAAGCAAAATTGCTAGTCCAACATCACCTTATAGATGTGTGTGGGTTTAGATAAACATACCCTTTGTCCCTGAGGAATTTACACTCTTGGGGAGAAAGACCCAGCATACATAAAGTATCCAAGTACATTGCCTTATAAACAAGATACACTCCCCCAAATTGTGTTAAGTTAATTTGGAATGTAGGACACATTTTACAGAAGCAATATCAATTGGTATTTAGATTTACAAAAATCATATATAATTTTCTTTGTTGGCGTAGTAGTGGTTCTTTGAACACTAACATGTCTTGGGGGCTTTGTTTCTTCAGGCCCTTTGTCTTATTGACAAGAGCACATCTTTCTTCTCCTTCTCCTCCTCCTCCTCCTCCTCCTCCTCCCTCCTCCTCCCCCTTCTTTTCTTCTTCTTCTTCTTCTTCTTCTTCTTCTTCTTCTTCTTCTTCTTCTTCTTCCTTCTCCTCCTCCTCCTCCTCCCCTCCTCCTCCTCCTCCTCCTCCTCCTCCTCCTCCTCCTCCTTCTTCTTCTTCTTCTTCTTCTTCTCCTCCTCCTCCTCCTCCTCCTCCTCCTCCTCCTCCTCCTCCTCCTCCTCCTCCTCCTCCTCCTCCTCCTCCTCCTCCTCCTCCTCCTCCTCCTCCTCCTCCTCCTCCTCCTCCTCCTCCTCCTCCTCCTCCTCCTTCCTGTTGTTGTGTCCGTGACAGCAGGTGCTGCAGTGTGTTGATGCAAGATAGGTGTTTTAGGGACCCAGAGACAGAGTGCTCCCAGGATCTAAGAGGTTAAGAGGTTTCCTTTTCTCCGTTTGATGTTCAGTGGGACCTGTAATGTTCCTACCTGGTGGATTGTTCAGCCTATACCGTAGCATGAATAATAAAAACTCAGAGACAGGTGTTGGGGTTCAAGCTGATGATCAGAGAAGCAAAGCAGCCAAGCTACCAGAGAGCTGTTGCCTCTACCAGTGTTGGGGAGATTGTGTCCTCAATGTGGCTGGAGACTAATTGCCAGAATCTGAGACACTGCTCCTATATTATATACCTCTCTAGTGCTGCGATTGAAAACATGAGATCTGTTGCTCTTTTACACTCATTCATTCTCATGTAGCCCTGGGTGACCTTAAACTCACAGAGATCCATCTGCCTCTGTCCTGAGTCCTGGGATTAAATGTGTATGTCTCATTACTGCCAACCTTCTGTGGCTGTGGCTGGCTTTGCATTCTCATCCTTCAGGCAAGCTTTATTTAATCATGAATAATATATCACCATATATATAGGTCTTCATCTTCCCTGATACTAACCTTCCTTTGAGTAGCTCGTTACACATGTGTGTAGGTTTAAGTATTATAGTTCTGATTTTATTTTATTTTTGAGACAGGATTTCTCTGTAGCTTTGGAGTCTGTCCTAGAACTCTGTAGATCAGGCTAGGCTCTGCCCCCCAGCACCTTCTCTCAGCCAAGTCAGTCTACTTTTAAGCACTCGTTTATTGATTACTCTTCAATTTTACATGGATAAAAGCCTGTCTTTGTACTTCCTCTCCATTAGCTGTCTTTTCTCAGTTTTTCAGCTAGTTATAATTTTACTTCAGGGTTCTTTACTGTTTAAGGACTGCCTTCTGAACATAGAGTGTTTTGTTAACCACTAAGTTTACTCAATGATCTGAGAAACTTTTTATGTATGCATATATTTATGTACTTAGGTAGCATTCAGGATAGGAGCTCTGGTTTATGTCTGGTATAACAAAATACCATAACAGAAATGTATTTTCTCATAATCCCAGAGTTTAGAAGTCCAAAATCAAAGAGTTGTCAAGTTTGGTTTCTTCTGAGACCATTGTTATTGTCTTGTCACCTCAGTGTGTTTCACTATTATGCAAATATTCTTTGTGATTTAATAAGTTGTGTGTATACAAAGAATTGTTTTAAAGTGAACTTTATGCTTTACTCTCAATAAGTATTCGATTTGTATACCTTCGTTTATGTGCCTGAATACTCAGGGTTGCATAAAATTTTACAGGTGAAGGGAGTCATGATTGAAAGCAGCTTAAGTCCTCGTTTAAACCAGTTCAGAAATTTGGAGATGCAGATCCGTGTCTCTCTGGGAAAGAGAAAAGATTAAAATCATGTAAAACTATTTCTCATGTTTTAAATTGCGATCATGGTGAACCCGATTTTAAAAAGCTTTGGTAGGTTTTGGGTGTCTTATATCACTATCTCATGGTTGTTTTTACTTAATTTAGATGAAAAATGGATAAGGAACAATTGCACATTCAGTTCAGGAAGAAGATGCAGGTGTAGTAACAGGTAAGAGATGAGTGACATGCTAAATAACAAGCAGTCAGTCTGTCTTAGGGATCCTTTCCAATTTCTTCAGTGGAAGGACTAATGATAGATTTTTATTTTTTTGTATTATACTACAGCTCAAAACAAATACGTGGTATTTTGAATGTAATTGTCCCCCATAATCTCATAGGGAATGCTATTGTTAGGAGGTGTGGCTTGGTTGGGGTCTGTATGGCCGTGTTGGAGGAAGTGAGTCGCTGTGGGGGTGGGCTTTGAGGTATCTTTGGTTCAAGCTTCCCTCAGTGTGACTGTCAGTTGACTTCCTGTTGCCTGCAAGATGTAGGACTCCCAGCTATTTCTCCAGCACCACATCTGCCTGCATGCCATGCTCCCTGTCATGATGATACTGGCCTAAACCTCTGAAACTGTAAGCAATTAATTGTTTTCTTTATAAGAATTGCCCTGGTCAGCTGGGTGTTGGGGGCACACACCTTTAATTCCAGTACTCGGGAGGCAGAGGCAGGAGGATCTCTGTGAGTTCCAGGCCAGCCTGGTCTACAGAGATAGTTCAGGACAGGCTCTAAAGCAATACAGAGAACTCTGTCTCAAAACACCAAAAGGAAAAAAAAAAAAAAGAGTTGCCCTGGTCATGGTGTCTCTTCACAGCAATAGAAACCCTAACTAAGACAAAATACTTTTAGATTTTTGCTATTTAATCATCGTTACTGTTTCCCCCTTTTATAATTAATACCTTTGCCATGATCATTTCTGATTCTTACTGTATTATTTTCCTTTTATGAAATCTGTGGATGTTCATCCAGATTATGTTTTTAAGTTCCTGTGACTTCAGCTGGAGAGATCATATCAATTCATTTGTCCCTTGTTGTGATATTATTGCTTTTTGTTGTGACTCAATTTCTAACCCTTTGAAAGTATAGTTGTTGCTACTTTTTAAGCTTAATTGGAGTAAAAATCTTTTAAGTTTATAGTGGGAGAATTTTCATTGAATAAAAGTGAAAAAAATGAGTGTATTTTCCGTTGATAACTGGTTATTGTATGTAGCATCTTTCCATATTGCAGTGTAGTTCTCTGTTCTCTTTCCATCTTTCATTTAGCATAGTATGCTAAATTTTAAATTGGGAGGAAGAAGAACAAATGATGGGAGGAAAGGAATTAGGGAAAATATTAGTAGAGTTGTGGACAAGAATTGCAGTCTTTCTAAGGAGATAGTCTTGGAAATACTTAGAATTGAGGGAAATATCCCAAATAGAAGAGCATAGTGTACATGGAGCAATTTTCGATAATGGATTTTTTTATGAATAAAAATGTTTTTGAATGCTACTTAATTGATAGTTTTCTAAGGTTTATTATTATTTTTTTAAATGGTTAATTGGCCTCTTCCTCTCCTATGTTAAAAAAGTTATTTTTCAAGACACATTACTTTGTGTTTGAAACTGTCATGCATACACATATGTGCACTCATATATACATATGTGTTAGAGAAGGGGGAGTACCTGGGAGCCTGCATACTGTGCTAACTGAAGAACAAATGGGAAGAGAATAGGTAGATGCTTACGTTGCAGTGTACAGAATCCCATGTGGGAACACATAGATATGGAAGGCACTGAATACAGCAGCTGTTATCAAGAGAAGTGTTTGTTTCTAGTGGGCTATAAAAATCATGTATAGTCTCTAGTGTTTCCCTGCTGCTGTCTTTTCCACATGTATCCATCTGACTCAAGATCTATAGTCTTAGGCAGCTGTTCTTCACTTATGCAAATTTACCTCTGATAGTTAGTGTGGGTATTCTGTTCAGTGTGAGTTTTCTCATTCTGTCTCTCTCCACCCTCTTCCTGCCCCCCTCCTTCTGTCTCCTCCTTCTCTGACTTAGTGGTTTTCTCTCTTCTCTCCATTGTCATGTCATGTCTTCTCCTAGTAGTCATTTATTGCTTTACACAGCACACTGTTGTTGCTTTTACTTTTTACTCTTTGGCTCTTTTGGGGGTCTACCACCCAGCTCCCAAATAAACACACAGAAGCATATTCTTTCTTGTGAATGACTGCCTTTGCTTGGCTTGTTTCTAGCCAGCTTTTCTTAATTACATTATCTCATCTACCTTTTGCCTCTGGACTCTTACCTTTCTCTATTTCTGTGTATCTTTTCTTTCCTTCTTACTCCTTGGCTGGCTGTGTTGCTAGGTAACTGGCCTCTTCTTTTCTTGTTCCTTGGTCCTCTCTTGCTCCTAGATCTAGATCCCTCTCCCCAGATTTCTGCTCCTATTCCCTTCGCATGCCAGCCCTGCCTATCCTTTCTCCTGCCTTGCTATTGGCCATTTAGCTGTTTATTAGACCAATCGGGTGTTTTAGACAGGCAAAGAATTACAGCTTCACAGAGTTAAACAAATGCAACATAAAAGAATGCAACACATCTTTGCATCATTAAAACAAGTATTCTACAGTATAAAAAAAGTAACATATCTTATGTAGGTGAGTTATATTTTATAGTCACTGTTGATTTTAATATTTATTTAGTTATGTATTATGTTCTGCTTGCATATGTGCCTGCAGGCCTGAAGAGGGCACCATATCTCATTACAGGTGGTTGTGAACCAACATGTAGTTGCTGGAAATTGAACTCAGGACCTCTGGAAGAGCAGCCAGTACTCTTAACCATTGAGCCATCCCTCCAGCCCCATATAACATATCTTAAAATAACATTCCAAAACAACACGCTTCTCTAAATTCCTATGGTACCTTTCCATTTAATCTTTAGCATTTGGTTCTCTTGTGGATCAGTTTGTATTCGTAAATTAGATCGTGTTCTTGAGAGCAGCTTGGCCTTTTTTTTTGGAGCTTCATGCATTGATGAGTCTGGGGCCCATGCATAGGCTATTTTTTCTTCCTTGTTTATGTTCCCACCTAAGGGTTTCCTTTTCTTTTCTTTTTTGTTTTGTTTTGTTTTTGTTTTTTTTTTTTTTTTGTTTTTTGTTGTTTTTTTACACTTGGATATCTCTCTTTATTTGTCTAGGTCTGCTTTCCTCAGTGACCTCTTTCTTTTAGTCTACAGGTTATTTTGTAGAAGGAACGTGGCTTGAGAAAGTTAATGTGAAATCAACATTGAAACTTGGCTATCTATCATCAAGATTTGTGTACTAAAAATATTTCTTCTCCAATTTACCTCTAAATTAATATCAAGATACTTCCAGGTAAGGTAGTAGTTTCAAAGATGATAGAATGTGCTGTACTGTTTTAAATTCATTGCAACAAGATCTTAAATTATATTTGGGAAATCTGAATGTATCACAGATAAATTGATTTTATAGTGTCTTAATTTTATATTATTCTGAATGCTAGCTTACTTGAAGTTAGAACACCCTTATCTTCAAATCTCTAACTTTTCAGATTTCTTTTGTTTTATACTTGTGCATTTCACTTGGGCTAGAGTGTACTAGTAATGTTATGTTAGTGTGCTGTCTAGTATACTATATTAGTGTACCATGTTAGTATACTCCATTAGTGTAGTGTGTTAGAGTACTGTGTTAGTGCACTGCATGAGTGAATTGTGTTAGTGTACTATATTAGTATACTGTGTATAAAGTGTTCATATACTATGCCTGTGTAATGTGTTAGTGTACTTACTGTGGTAAGAGTATTTACTCTGTCCTTTTCTGCATTTGAATAATATAGTAGTGTACTGTGGTGGTCACCAGTTTGATACTCTGAATATGTAGAGTCTGTAACTGTTAATATCTACCCAACTTTGCTTTATCTTTATGGTGAGATTAGAAATGTTTTCATTTGTAAACATTATATTTGGGTTGGGTGAGTCAGTAATTTGTAAAATATTAACATGGGCTACTTTATTTAAAAATAAATTAATGTGTTATAATATTAAATCAAGTACTTTGTGTATAAAGCAAAACTTTTA
This sequence comes from Cricetiscus sungorus, assembly GCA_030556225.1. Classification (NCBI taxonomy): domain Eukaryota; kingdom Metazoa; phylum Chordata; class Mammalia; order Rodentia; family Cricetidae; genus Cricetiscus; species Cricetiscus sungorus. The sequence continues at coordinate 38,838,969 of JANBXA010000398.1, forward strand.
AAAATTTTATTTAAAAGATTAGTATACAGAGTATTAAGTTTCATATAGGGAAAGTTGGCCTTGAGCTATATAGCAGAGGATGGCCTTGAATTTCTGATTCTCCTGCCTCCACCTCCCTAGTGATGGGATTACAGGATTATGTTGCTATACCTGGACATGTGCAGTAACCCTCATGGCTGAGATTAATGTATAATTTTTGTATAGTCTCCACTCTTCTATTCATGTGTAAACATTTATATTTATTTCTCATTAGAGAAAGTAATATTATGGTAACCTTCAATATGAAGGCATTATCCTGGTTCATATATTACAGAATCTAGTATTAAAGTAGATTTATTAGCCTTTAAAATTCTTTCATATTAGTTATTAAAGCTATTTATGTTTTTCTCTGTCTTGAGCTTATTCTACTGGATCTTGGTTATGAAATTGGATTGGAATTACTATATATTGTAGGTCCTTGTTCACAAGATCATCTGTATTTTAGCTAAATGTGTGAAGAGTGAGTATAATTCTAATACAGCTCAATTTCAACATGCATTTATTGGTCACCTGCACTTATCAGATACTAATCTTATCGATGGAAAAAGCAATAATAGACTAACTCCATTCATACAGAACTTTCATTCTGCTGGGATTATACACATAGTAGACTAAAGACGTAGAGTGTATGGTTCAGGAGATGTGTTAAGTGCTTGGAAGTAAATAAAGCAAGGGAAGGGCGTAAGGGGAAATGAATTGGAGATGGAAGGAGTAAATCTTGAGTAGCTTGTCCAGGGAGGGTTCCAATGAGAAGGAGACATTTGAGTAGACATCTAAAGAACTGAGGGAACTCTCTCTCTCTCTCTCTCTCTCTCTCTCTCTCTCTCTCTCTCTCTCTCTCTCTCTCTCTCTCTCTCTGTGTGTGTGTGTGTGTGTGTGTGTGTGTGTGTATGTGTGTATGTATGTATGTTGGGCGGGGGCAGACTATTCCAGAGAAAAGGAATTAGGTATCTCTTTTTCAATGGTTAAGTTCACTGGGACACTTATCATTGGGGGATATTATTATATATTGACTGAGGCTTCTTGTCTTGATAGAATGTCTAGCAAAGAAGTGAAGACTGCCCTAAAAAGTGCTAGAGATGCCATCAGAAACAAAGAGTACAAAGAAGCTTTGAAGCATTGCAAGGTAAAGGATATTTGTCTCTTTGGCAAACAAATACATTACTGATTTATGAGCTGTTGTAAGGTATAAGTCACTTATTGTCCCCCTTCAGTTAAATGGTAGAACCCGTGGAGCAGTTAGACCCCCCCCTTTGTTAGTGTAGTAGGCTGTTATTACTACACTTAACCTTTTTATTGCTAAATTACCAAAGCCATGTTCTCAAAGCCAGACATAGCATAAGCACCTTGCATTATAGAATGAGTCTACTTTAGCATTATTATTTAAAAATGTATCTTTTATGTGTGTTGTGTGTGTGGAGGTCAGGAGAATCAGTTCTCTCCTTCCACCTTGTCAGTCCTGGGACGTGAACTCAAATCATTAGATTTGGTCACAGACACCTTAACCTTTGGGCCACCTTGCCTACCTACCCAGCATTTTTATTACGTTAAGGTTCTTGACATTCCATCTTGTGTCTGACCAGTGGGTGACAGAATAAAGATTCTAAAGAATAGCTTCCTCATGTGCTGATGGGACTGTTCCTGTTAAAGAGAATGTGCTGGAGAGATTGTGGGGGTAGAAGTGAAGCCCCTAGGGAAATGACAGGATGCAACCCAGAGTGTGAGCGGAGGCCTGTAGCTCCTCTTCTGTTTTAGCAGGAGAAAAGATAGGTTCAGATCCATTACAGGGCTTGATTTGTTGATTTGGCAGTGGAAAGGTAAGAGCGATTTTCCCCTGATAGTTTCTATTTTTGGTGACATGTGTTGATGGCAGGAGATGAGTTGTGCAAGGATGTTTGAGACTAAAGCAAGTTTAAAGCAGTTGTTAGTCATGCTGAGAAAACTTATGAATAAGAATTCAAAGGATTGCAAACTTATGAGTAAGAATTTGAAGGATTGCTGGCCTTAAAAAATGCCCACTTGAAATTTGGTGTTACTAAAGTGAAATCAGTGAATGATGGAATTCAGGATGGTGAAGGGAGAGAGGCATAGGAGTCAAGAATGTGATGGCAGAGGATGTATGACAAGGATGGGTCATGAGGGATACACAACAGGAGCAAGAAAGGAGGCTTCAAAAATTGGAGGGTCCACAAGTTGAGAGTTGTAATGAGGCCATTATAGTAATTGAATTGCGGTAGGTGTGCTGGTTAAACACATTAGAGGTTACCTCAAAGGCACTGGAATGCATTGGTGCTACATTAAGGAAAGGAATCCTTTCCTTTTGTAGTACTTTGGCCAAGAGCAAGCCTGGTTTTGAATTACCTACTTCTCTCCTTGTGTCTTCCATCTGTAGTTCATGGTTCCAGGCCTCTGAGATCGTCTGTTGCCTGAGTCTGAATCTGTACGTGCCTGAATGCTGTCTGTGACTCTGTCCCTCCAAGGGGCTTTTACTAACTTACTGATCAGCGTAGAGAGCATCACAGAGGGAAAGAGTGAGGGGTACTTTACAGAAACCTCTAACACTTTTCCAAGGGACAGAACTTCACTGGGTCAGAAGCACTCAGAAAGCAAACATGACAAAACCTCAACAGGCTTACCAACTTATTTCCATGTGCTTCCAACATTTTTTTGTGGATATTTGTTTATAAGGACACTTGGGACCTGTTTGCTGTTTTCAGCAAATGGATTATCTTAGCACACATGTAGATACATGGGAAACCAAAGCAAGTAGGGATGTTTGTTACATTGTATTCTTTTTCTTTTCTTTCCTTCAGACAGGGTTTGTGTGTGTGTAACAGCTCGGGCTGTCTAGGAACTTGCTCTGTAGACTATGCTGGCCTGGAACTCAGAGATCCTCCTGCTTCTGCCCTCCGCCCAACCCCCCCTCTCCTACCCTGGTGCTGGGATTAAAGGTGTGGGCCACCACCTCCACTCATTACATTGCATTCTTAAAGGCAGGTAACAAACAGGCTGAGTACACAGCAGGATTGCAGTGCTAAGTTTTACATGACCTCCAGTGAGGTCCAGTAAAAGTCCCAGCCTCTCTAAATGTAAGAGATTTATTCCTAAAATTATATTGATGACTGAGACTAGCAGGAATATGAAACCATGATGGTACTAATCTGATCCAGAAGTGAATAGTTTGTTCAAATGGAGGGTGCAGTGAGATGAGTGGGACTGTTCCTTCCAGCACTGGTCATATCTAATCATGTACATATGATTATGCTGCTTTATTGTTGTTGTTGTTGTTGTTGTTGTTATTATTATTATTATTACTGTGTGTGTGTGAGAGAGAGAGAGATGTAGATGTGCATGGTATATGACATACCCATGTGGAGATCAGAGAACAACTTTGTGTACCCAATTCTCTTTTTCCACCTTTTGAATTTAGCTCCTTAACCTGGGCAGCCCACTAAGCCAGTTTACTGACCCATATTTCCATTACATTACTTAGCATGGATATCTTTTTGTGAGTATTTTACAAAATTTTGACATGAATTTCAAGTAGCTCATAATTTATAATGGCAAAATCCAGCTATAGAATATAAGTGAAGAATAATGCAATGGGAGGTGTCTCTCATCCGTAATAACCCAGAATGGGTTGAGACTAAAGCAGAGCTACCTGAGAGTATATTTGCTGTGTTCTGTCCTGTGGGACTCTAGGGCATGGGATAACCATTCCCTTAGGAAGCTGACTCCAGTTTGTGTACATGTAGTTAGGTACTTTTTTCTTTGAGTTTGAAAAGAATCTACACCCTGGTAAGCTTCTCAACCGATGCAGCAATCAAAAGCAGACCAAATCAAACAGAATTAGAAGAAGCCCTGAATGGCTTTCAGTCCCCCAGAGAGGAGAAGGAAGAGACCAGAAAAACCATGTCTATTTTCTGGGAGGCAGTTTAAATACCATGTGGGTATGGTCTTGAGTGTCTCTAAGGAAGGGGTCATCATTTGTTGGGCTTTCTGATATCCAGCAGAGTTTGGAGGGAGCTGGGGGAGTCCATAACATCCTGAACTCTTTGGGAATATGGACGCCAGGGGCTGGGGTGAAGATTCCATTGTAACAGTGTTCTCCCAGGATTGTCTATATGTTTTCACTACATTTCTTTTTTTTTTTTTTATGTGTTTATTTCTTTAAAAATGTATCTCAGATTCTGAAATCCAGATCATTAACCAGATAGTAATTATTGACTGGTGGTTGACATGTAGCTTGTGTCATTTGATAAGCAGTTATGTGTTGTAGAATATTATTTTAAGGTCCGTTACTTTTGTTTATGCTCTGGAACATTTATTTAATGATACAAAGATATGTGTGATCAAATAAAATTCACCTGGGGTCAGGAGGCTGGGTCAGCAACTAGCTGACAGGAAGTTGTAGGGAGGAACCAAGTGGAGAAGGTTTTATAAGGAGGGCAAAAAGGTACAAGAGGACTTCTTGGGAGACAGAGGAGGTGAGCTAGGTAGCTACTTGCGACCTCATTGCTGAGTTGGAGGAAGGCATCGTTATTGGTAGACTGCAGTCTGCACAGTATATTGGTGACAGATCAGAGAGTATGTGGATGCACATAAGCCTAATCAGTGGAGAGGTCAATTCATGGAAATGTGATTTGCTCTAGAATATGCAAAACCTTGAGAGCCTGATTTTATTTTAGCTCCCTAGAATATATTAATTTTGCTTTAATTTTTTTTCTTTTACTTTAGTAAGTACTCCTATTTCTGAGAGAAATATCTCTGTGTATAATTTTGTTCTAGATGACAGGTATTACATATACATTTATTGCCATTATTTGTTTGGTATAGTACCCATAACTGCCACAGAGAATCCATCTTTTATATGGGAAAATATTATATTGCAATATTTGGATGAAGTGATGTGGATGCAGGAATGGGGCTGGGAATTACTGTTTTTTTCTACCCAGCATTCTCATGGGGTGAAGGTCAGGGCATTTTATGTAGGTATCAAGATCCCTTGGGCACTTTACTGACAGGTACCTCATTTTCCAAATCCTTCACAGTCTTTCATTCACTGTACCTGCCTAGGTACCATATTATGGGTGACTGTGTTGGTGGCAGATCCTGTGACCTGACTATTGCTTTGTTTGTTAGTTCAGTAGTTTCTGAAATGTAATAATTTAATCCTTTTTTTTTTTTTTTTAAATCAGACAGTGTTGAAACAAGAGAAAAATAACTATAATGCTTGGGTTTTCATTGGTGTTGCTGCAGCTGAACTAGAGCAGCCCGATCAGGCCCAGGGTGCCTATAAGAAGGCTGCTGAACTAGACCCAGAACAGCTTCTTGCTTGGCAGGTATGGAGATGTGTTTTATTTCTTATAATATGGGGAAAGTCTTTGTTTTCCATTTTCAAAGTGTGGACTCCTATGTTAAAATAAACAATTAAACTTCTTCATGGAATTTTCTAAATCTAAAAGTTAACTTTAGGTGCCTAAGATACTGTTTATCACTATTAAAATAGAAGACTTTAACTATAAAGATTCATTCTTACCTTCACTTTCTTACCTACTGGGAGGGAAATTCCACACATAATTCATCTGCAAACTATGGTAATTTTTATATGTCAGTCCATTGTTTCACACAATGAATAAAGGCGGGGGTGGGGGGAAAGGGGGAACTTGATAGATTTTGCTAAAGATAATCAGCACTGCTTTTTTGTAGGGGCTAGCAAGTTTGTATGAGAAGTGTGATCATGAAAATGCTAAGGGTGATTTACCTGGTGTTTACCAAAAGCTGCTGGATCTCTATGAAAGGTAAGGAATGTGTGGGAAAGACTAGTTTTCTTTACAAGTCTCATTTTAATGATTAGAAATTATCTGGAGCTGGGCAGTGGTGGCACATGCCTTTAATCCCAGCATTTAAGCAGAGGCAGGCAGATCTTTGTGAGTTTGAGGGCTACCGTTGTCTACAGTGGGAGTTCTAGGACAGCCAGGGCTATACAGAGAAACCCCGTGTCAAAAAACCAAAAAGGAAAAAAAAAAAAGTATGTAAGTTATGTTTGGGTTCTCTAGAAACTGAATCTACGTATATATATATAAACAAGATTTATTTGAGTGGCTTACAGGCTTGATTGGATTATTCCAAAATTGAAAGTTCCATGAATCCAGTAATCCAGTTCTGCTCCTAGGGCTGGCTGTCCTAGATGGTCTTAGGTAAAGTCAGAAATCCCAAAGAAGTCGGCTAATGCTAGTAAAGGAAGGGGCTTGCCAGCGTGGGGGCAAGCAGGCAAATATCTAGCATCGTCCTTTCATGTCCTCTATTTAGGCTGCCATCAGAAGGTGTGGCACAGATTTTAGGGTGGGTCAAAACTCTCTTCCAGCTGTGCCCAGCATATTGGTTTTAGATAATTCCAGATGTAGTTCAGTTGAAAGTCAAGACTGGCTATCACAGAGGTGGAAGGACTGGTAACATTTTCTAAGAATTTGGGAGCAATTTTCTCTCAGAAATTGGTCACAAAATTTCTTATGGTTGACTTATGGAAAGACTCCTATGATGATTGACTCAGTTCAGAGTTTTAGAATTTATGGTCAAGATCGTGAACGATGATCTTTCTTCATCCTTTACAAAAGGCTGGTTGTATACAGTAACATTATAGCATCAAATGTTTGAGGCATGTAAGTCTTTGGTTGGTTCTGCTATCAGATTGAAATTCCTTTTCCTTCTTCTCTTTAAGTGTTGACAAGCAGAAGTGGTGTGATGTCTGTAAGAAACTTGTGGATCTGCATCACCAGGAAAAGAGACACCTAGAGGTTGGTCAGTGACTTCTAAGGGACTTAGTGAAAGTATTATTAGAAAAAGGCTTTCATCTAGCTAATACGAGTTAAGAATGAAGAAATCAAAAATGTTTAGTGTAACATAGCTATTTAAATCTCCTTTTCAATAGGTGGCTCGAACATGGTATAAATTGATAAAGATACGGCAAGAAGATGGAGCAGACAAGCACGAACTTTTTGAGCTGTGGAGAAAACTGACTCAGTTGCTCGCTGAGCATATAGAGGATCAGAATAATGAAACGCAGCAGATGGTATCAATTTCTTTATTCCTCATAGTTTATATCATGAAAATCGATACTTAATTGAATTGGAAAACGGAGGCATAGTGAAATAACATAAAAAGTACCTTATGTCAGTGCATCCAGCGCTGGGCATGCTCAGTTTAAATTCATAGCAGGAAAGTACCGTTTGTCAGTGTAGCGAGCCCTGGGCGTGCTCAGTTTTAATTCCGAACACAGGAAGTACTGTTGTCAGTGCAGTGAGCCCTGGGTGTGCTCGGTTTAAATTCATAACACAGGAAGTACTGTATGTCAGTACAGTGAGCTCTGGGCATGTTCAGTTTCATAACAGGAAATTAGCATGTGTCAGTACAACAAGCTCTGGGCATGCTCAGTTTCAGTTCAGAACACAGGAAGTACCATATGTCAGCACAGTGAGTATTGGGCATGCTCAGTTTTAATTCAGAACACAGGAAGTACCATATGTCAGTGCAGTGAGTGTTGGGTAACCTCAAATTCATAGAAATTCTTGTTGATAAAATTAGAAACCTTTGCTTTCAATCTCATATAGTGTGAAGAGGGCAGATGGGTCATAGTGTTTTAGAATTTCAGGCCCTTGTATTTATAAGAATCTACAGTAGAGGGGCTGGAGAGATGGCTCAAAGGTTAAGAGCACTGGCTGCTCTTCCAGATGTACTGAGTTCACTTCCCAGCAACCACATAGTGACTCACAACCATCCCTCTTCTGGCACACATGGAGGCAGACACTGTATACATAATTAAAAAAAAAAAAAAGTAGATCATTAACTTAGTCATTATAGAAAGGAAAATATATAAAAACCGACTTAAACATAACTGCTGTAACTTAAAGAAAGTTGAACTTTCTTGGTGTCATTCTTTATACTTGTTAAGTAAGGGCATTGAATTACTTAGTAATTACTTAATTCAATTAGAATGTTTATAGTTAATAGATTATGTTGGAAAATTCCTTTTTTAATGTATTGGCTCTGCTATTGAAAAGGATTTTTAAAATATTATAAAATGTTAATTTTAGAGCGTAGTTGGAAATACCTCTATAATAGTAACAGTTTTTTTATTATAATTAATAGCTATTCAATGTCCTTGTTAAATTGAGTGTAATTTAAAATCTTAACAGTTTTAGACTGTACACAATGGAAACTTTGGGTATGTTGTTCAGTTATCAGTTTGTTCTTTTGTCCAGAAAATTCTGTTGCAAATGTTCTGTATGCTAGGTAGTCCCCAAAAGGCCAGTCAACGCTCTGTCACCAGGAAGGTTTACTTTGGCTCACACCTTCAGATGTGTCCTTATGACTGTCTCTCTGCTCTGTGTGGCGAGCAGGCGGGGTCAGGAGCCCATGCAGATCACAGCTGTTCACTGTGGTGCCTAGGATGGAAAGAGCTGAAGGAAGGGCCAGGGTCCAGGATCTGCTCCAAGGGTATCTACCTTCCCAAAGCCTCTGCCACCTACCAGAGTACCACAGGCTGTGACGAAACCCTTAACACATGGCTTTTCAAGGATGTTCAGACACAATTATAACATGTCATAATAATGACTTTTCTTGTACAAGCAGTTGTGGAAGAAATTTAATAATGACACAACTGGATAGCTCATCAACTTCTTTTAAGCTGTATCTATGTTACATAGCCTTATTATTTTTCTTGGTTAACAGAGAGTATCAAACATATACCAAAATTAATAAAATATGTTTTTGATTTACTCATACTCCATGGAAGAAAACTCATAAATAAAAAGAGAATAGTGCCTTACTTTGTTGCCAGGCTGGCCCCGAACTCCCGAATTTATGTAGTCCTCAGCAAGCAAGCATTTTCTTGCCTTTGTTTTTCTTCCCGTCTTCACCTCACTTCACTCTCCTTTCATCTTTTCCTCCATCCTTCTCTTTTTCATTTCCTCTCCCCACCCCCCCACTTCCCCTTCCTTTTTTCTTTCTGGGCTGACAATTGAATCTAGTGCCTTGTATGTTCTAGGACCCTACAGAATACTGAGCCATTGCCAGTCCCCAGGTAACACACACACACATGCACATGTGTAAACATGCACATGCACACACTGATGAAGATATGCACACATTTTTGTTGTTTGCTTATTTGTTTTGTTTTTTGACTTTTTAAAGACAGGATCTTATTATACAGCCCAGGCTGGCTTCGAATCCCCCCCCCCATCTATTTATTCATTTATTCTATCTATCTATCTATCTATCTATCTATCTATCTATCTATCTATATCCCGACCGCATCCTCACCTCTCTCCTCTCCTCCCATTCCCCTGTCTACCCCTCTCTGTGTTCCCTCCAAAAGGGGCAGGCCTCCTGTGGGCATCATTTCTTGATCCTCTTACCTCAGTCTCCTTCATACTAAAGGTTACAGAAGTGTATCACAATAATCAACAATTTTTAGTAAACATGTACTAACCATGCTTATTTATGGCATTCCTATTTATGGCAATAAAACATTCATTGATATTATTCAACCATCTTTCTATCCTCTCTCCTCACCTCCTCTACTTTTCTTAGTCCTTTTTTAAAAAATTCAAATGTAATTATATGTCCTTCCTTTTCTTTCCCTGAACTCCACCATGACAACCCCAGTTCCCACTTTCTCTGAAATTCCTGGCCTCCTTTTTTTTAGTTGTTGCCATAATTATGTATACAATATACAATATACATGAATATATTAATTCATGTTAATATATTAATTCATACAGATATCTGAATTCACCCAGTCTTTCTTGCATGTATATGATTTCAGGGCTGATCACTTGGTATTGAATAACCAATTAGGGGATACCTCCCCGGGGGAGGACTTCTGCTCTCTGTGTTCCTTAGTTGTCTGTGTTGTTTGTCTAGGTGGGGGCTCATGAGATTTCCTCTTCCTAGTCCATTGGTGGTATCCTTGTTCAGGTCTGTTTTAAACAGCCATATTATTGAGATATAAAGGTGTTGTCCTGTAAGACACAATTTCACAGCAGATTTCCCAGCCTCTGGCTCTTAAAACCTTTGTGGCCCACTTCTGGAATGTTCTCTGAGCCTTGGATGCAGGAGTTGTGTTTAAAAGTGTATTTATTCAAGCTGGGCGCCCCATGATCAGTTGTTTTCTGCATTTGGAGTTGTGGTTTTCTGTAATGGTCTCTGTGGCAAAGAGAAGGAAGGAAGCTTCTTCAGTGAGGTCAGGTGCTACACTTCTTCGTAGATAAGTATTTAGGACCCAGTTAGGAATTGTGTTGCTTTAGTAATGTGGATCTTCTCTAAGACCCACGAGGCTTAGCTTCATTTAAACTATGTATGTATATCCTCTTATATGTACTATATATAATTTTGGATAAATAAAATTTGATTTCTTAATGTTTTTCCTCCTCCCTCCTTTGTATTTACCCCCTCCCCATTCCTCAATTAAAGCCCCACCATGTTTTTCTTATTTCCCCCATTCACATAACCTGTGTACTGCTATTCCCCTCTCTACTACTCCTTTTTCTTTTCTTTAATAATATACCTTTAAGAATTTATTTCTAGGTCTTAAACAGATAAGTAAATAAAATGATTAGGGATAAAGTTTAAATAATGAGTGTTCATTAAATTTTACTTATTTTCCATTTGGAATACCTGATTTATTGTCTGAAAAAACTAATTATGTTAAATTATTTTAAGGTTATTGTGAGATCATTATTCTTATCAGAACAGTGAAATTTTACTTTTTATAGTCTTTACAATTACCAAGGAAATGTTGAAGTAGTGAGATAGTAGGGGGTTGGTTGTGATGACTAATTTTGTCAACTTGATTGGATTAAGAAACACTGAGGGAGGGGTGTGACTGGGTGCTTTCTAGTAAAGATTTAGTGGGGGCGGTTGGGGTTGGGGAGCCCTGCTCAGTATGTGAGTGGCACCATCCCATGAGCTGGGATCTTAACCCAAATAAAAAGGGTCACATCCTGATCTGCTCAGATGTGAGCACACAGCTTCTTGCTCCTGCTGTGACAGTTCTGAACCACAATTCTTCCTGCCATGATGGACTGTACCCTCAAACTGTGAGCCATAATAAAACTTTCACCTCCTTTCTTAAGTTGCTTCTCATCAGATATTTGGTCACAGCAGTAAGGCAAGTGACTTAATATAGGGGATTTATCAGACCATGAATATACCCTTGAAGATATAGACCTAACATAATGAAATGGAGGCTATAATATGCTATAAAGTACTTGCCTCTTCCAACATTTCTTCAAACTCAGTTAATACTATATTAAGAGAAATGGTTTTATTATACTTATCTATTTTTTTTTTTCTGGCCAAGTATAACCCAACTTCATAATTTTTCTTTAAAGCTTTCTTGCTCTTGGAGATTTTCTAAAAAATGTGCTTGTAATACTATATTACCATATACGATAATATTGTAGCTGATTGCTTTGTAGCAGTCAGCAGTGGAGGGGAAAATGCTTTATTAAGCTAATGTTTTAAATTTGTACCTGTCACTTACTAGTTTAGTATAGACTATTGGCCAGTTGGAGTTAGAATGTATTTTGAAAGTTACGTAGACATCTTCCCCCGCCCCATAATAGGACCAAGTAGATTGAGGTGGCTCAATCTGTAAATCCTATCATTGGGAGGTTGAGGCAAGGTCTTCAAAACATCAAGGCTGGCTTAGGCTACAGTTCTGACCAAACAAGCAGAAGAATCATGAGGATTAGTTTTTATATAGGAGTCTTTAGCCCTGGTTGTGCTGGTACTTCCTTTGTAGATCAGGCTGTCCTCAAACCCACAGATCCATCTTCCTTGGCCTCCCGTGTACTGGGATTAAGGGTATAGTACCGTTGTCTGGCTTATAAATACAGTCTAATACTTGCCACATTTTTCACTTAGCATGCTACATAAAATAGCTTTTTGGTTTGTTTCAGCTTTTAACTGCATTTGAGAATGCCCTGGACTTAGCAGATAGTATTCCCAGTGAAGATCACCAAGTACTTTATAAGCATTTCATTCAGTGCTTATCTAAAGTAAGTGCTATGTATTATTTCTAATTATGAAAATGTCCATCAGTATGCCTTACTGCTGTTGGGATTCACTTTATTATACTTTGATATTTTCAAGCTTCCTCATGAAACTGCGAGACTGAAGAAGGCCTGTGAAGGAATGATGAATTTCTATCCCACCGTACAGTATCCACTAGAAGTAATTTGCTTGCACTTGATTGAGTCAGGTAATTTTTTAATATTGTTTCCCAAAGGTGTGTGATTATATGAGAATGATATTGCAATTAATTAAGCATGGTTTTAGTGCTTCCTATGTTTAAAATGTTGTATCAGTATTTCTTGACATAAAAGAAATACAGTTATTAATATTGCTATTTACAGAAAGTCTAAGAAATATAGGCGAGTGATACAGTTCCGAGTTATAGAGCTATTGGTTCATCAATGAAATTCTTCTATTTTCTTTTTTATTTATTTATTTTACATTCTGTGAAGTCTTCTCAGTGGTGGGACTTAAAGGATGTTTTGAACTTTCTCTGACATTAGATGGAGCAGGTAGGTCTGGTAGTCCAGGTAGTAGGTGTAGAGTTGTGGTGTTAGATATAATCCCTTTATAATTGGAATAGTAAAATAGATTTGTTTGATAGAGTAGAAGGAATAACTGAAATTTATTTGCTAAATAGGTTGGATTATATTACATAAGTCTTGACTGCCATGAAAAGGAAACATTAATCTTCATAGTGTTGATATTAATAACATAGTGATGGTCTGGCTTTTTTTTTTTTTTTTTCAATTTTGCAATATAGTGAACTGTTAGTCTGCAAGTGAACTAGAGTAAATTCAGGTTGAAGGGTGTGTCTTGGTGTGTGTGACACTCTTGCTTCTTTGTGTACTTTGGTAGAAGAAAGATGGTTATTGACAGCTGGGTTATTGGGAGTTGGAACATCCGAAGTGTGTGTCTGTGACCTAGGCAGGTATTTGTGCGGATTGATCACCATGGTTTTTTTTTATGATAGTCTCTGTCCTTGTCATGTTTATGCTTTATGATTACTGGGATACACTTCTACACATGCTTTTATTCACCTGAGATAAACAAGTTTATAGAAACCAGTGGTGAAACTGAATTGGAAACAGTACCTGTTGTAGCCTGCTGGTGACTGAATTATTGTGAAACTTCCCTAGCACAGTGAATCTTTTTTACTTGGTTGCAAAATTGATAAACACATGGAACTTTTTGTATGAATGACTCACATTTGTTATAGTAGGAAAATATGGTTGGGTTCTAGAGATAACTGGTAGGCAGTGAGCGTTGACCTATCTCCATTCTGCCCATTCACTCTCCTTTATTACCCCTCAAGATCCCTGGTCTGTATGAAGTCATTACCCTTACTTTTAGTCTTGGAATTTCCACTCACAAGTAAATGATTTTCTTATTCTCAAGGAGAATATTTTTTATTATCATGAAAAAGTACCAAAAGTTTGAGAGTGAATTACTTTGTGAAGTCCAAATGCTTAAACTGATAATGTTTAGGATGGACTGAAGTAGAGTGAGAACACCAAGTGATGCTAAGAATGGATAAATGAACTTAGGACATGATGGTGATAGAAAGGAACAGATGAATTGAAAGATTATTCAGCTGCTTAAAGGGAAGGGCAAAATTATATTCAAATTTTAGTTCTTCTAAAAAGTTAGCCTAATATAGAAAAAAAATGATGGTTTATGTGAAAAGTACATTTGAAAGGAGCTATTAAAAGTAGCCAACACCCACCAATTGTTTGTAAAAGGGAATTGGCAAACTAAGGCTAATCATGTAGCTTGGAAATCATTTGTATGAAAGTGAGGTGGAGTGATTGGCATTAGAGCCAATCTCAGCAAAAGGCTGAGAGTGGTTGCTTGTGTGGTGCTATCTGGCTTGAGAAAAAGAAGGAGAAGAAGGAGGAGAAGGGGAAGAAGGAGAAGGAGGAAGATAAAGAAGGAGGAAGAGGAAGGAAGAAGGGAGGCAGAAAGGCAGGAAGAAGAAAGGGGATAGGTGAGAGAGCAAGGTGGGGACCCAATGCAAAGACAGGAAAGAATATTTCACAAAGAAGACTGTTGGAGACTGCTATGATAGACTGAAGAAATGATGGGAAAAGTTGAGGAAGGGGTTAGAGGTTTAAGAAGAAAAGTAGTGTAGGAACTTTACTAAGTGCATTTATGGGAGAGCAGAGGAAGGGAAGCATGTGATGGGAGCGGCAAGAGAGGCAGCAGAAGGATTACAGTGATGTCTGCTGTCTGGACCATTTCAAGACCTAAGAAAAGGAAGTGAGTTGTGTGATGGGGGCAGCAAGCTTTCAGAGGGCCAGGAGAAGGGTTACTGTGATGTCTCTCTGGACCATGACAACTGCTGTGTTAAACGCTTGGGAGATAAGGTACACAAGGGAACTATCAGTACAATGTGTTTTGTTTTTTCGTTTTTCATCTGATAGGAAGCCTTACCTCAAAATCATGCAGTTTCTTCAGATTTTATCGTAAGATCCAGTGTGTGATAGAAAGATAGGATGTGGCCTTTGTGGCTGTTAGAGTTGTCTTTGAGAATCAGACTGGTGGTTACTCTTGCCAGTTCTGCTTAGCTGTTAGTGGTTTGCACTGTTTCGTCTTTAGTCTGCTCATTACTAAATGGTTTAGGTGAGTATTTGGAGAACTTTCTCAGTGAGTGTGAATTGGCCTTTAATACGTTTGTTTGTTTGGGGGGTAAACATGGCTCTGGTATTTCATAATGCCTATAAAACACCAGGAAGGCACAGAATCAACTTCCTCTGCATAGTTTTACACATAAATTCAGTGGCCTCTCAAATAAAAAGACTATTCCTTCCTCAATCAGTGTGAATTGTTAGTGTAAGGAAAAAATGAGAAGCTTTCAAATTTAACATCCATCAAAATGTATGCATATCTAGCATTCCTTGAGGTTTGCAATAAACTGGATTTGAGATTTTACCTAGATTCTGCTCTTGAGTAATTTGGAAAGAACTGAGGCATAAGTGAAATGTTGCAAAACGCTGACTATTAAACAACACCCAATATTGAGTGAGCGTTTAGAAACAACAGATAGAAGTTGGACTGTGGTATATATAGCAGATGGGTAAGTGATAGAGTACTTGTCTAGTGTACAAGAGGAGTGGGCTTTATCGGTGTGTGTGTGTGTGTGTGTGTGTGTGTGTGTGAAGGATGATAAAGACACAGTGAAGGGATTATATTGACTGAAAAGAAAATATACAGTTTTACAAACTACCAAATAATTCAATAAAAAATGGGGTACAGTTCTAAATAGGGAATTCTCAACAGAACAGTCTCAAATGGCAGAAAGACACTTAAGGAAATGCTCAACATCCTTGGTCATCAGAGAAATGCAAATCAAAATCATTCTGAGATTCCATCTTACACAGATCAGAATGGCTAAAATAAAAAACACCAATGACAATTTATGCTGGAGAGGATGTAGAGGAAGGGGAATACTCTTTCATTGCTGGTGGGGGTGCAAACTTGTACAGCTGCTGTGCATATCAGTATGGTGATTTCTCAGGGAATCAACCAGCCTCAAGACCCTGCACTACCACTGTTGGATATATACCTGAAGGAGGCACATTCACACCACAAGTACATTTGCTCAACTATGTCTATAGCAACATTTGTAATAGCCAAATCTTGGAAACAGCCTAGATGCCTCTCAAATGAATAATGGGTAAAGAAAATGCGGTATATTTACATAATGGAGTATTATGTCATTGTGGTAAGAAACAATGACATCCTAAAATATACAGGCAAATGAGCAGAACTAGAACTAGAAAAAAAAAAAAAAATCCTAAGTGAGATAACTCAAAACCGGAAAAACAAATATAGTATGTACTCACTTATAAGTGGATACTAGAAATAAAGCAAAAGATACACATTCTACAATCCATAACCCCAGAGAAGCTTGAACCCTCTTCCATAAACAGATGGAAGTAGATGGAGAAATCCATAACTAATCATTGGACTGAGCTCCTGGAGTACAATCAAAGTGAGGGAGGAGCCATAATATGAACAAAGGAGTCAAGACCATGATGGGGAAACCTACAGAATCAGCTGACCCAAGCTAGTGAGAGATCACTGACTCAGGTCTGAGACACGGGAAACCTGCATACGACTGAGCTAGACCCCCTCAATATAGGTGACAGTGGTGCAGCTGGGACAATGTATGAGGCCACTGGCAGTGGCTCCGAGATCTAACACTAATGCACAAACTGACTTAGTGGAGCCCATTCTATATGGAGAGATATCTTGCCCAGCCTAGACACAGGGGTGTGGGGGTGGAGAGGTGCCATGGTCCTGCCTCAGTTAGATGATGGGACAGACTTAGTAGACTTCATAGGGGAGGACTTACCCTCTCTGAAGAGCAGATAGGAGGAGGGAAGGCGGGAGGGGGAACTGGGATTGAAATGTAAAAAATAATTAATGAAAAAATTACAAGAAAAGAAAGCATACAGTTTAAAGATGGGTGAGATTTCAGGTTCATGCCTGTAATCTTAGCACTTGGAAGAGAGAGGCAGAAGGATCAGGAGTTCAGTCAGCCCCAGCTGCATACTAAGTTTAGTCTCAGCAAAAGAAAACAAAAAAGTATTGTGGAAGAGCATTTGGGGATGGGCATTGTGTAGAGTTATTGGGAGGTAGGTCTGTTCCATGGTGAATAGGAGTGGGTGTGTGGTAAGACTCAGAGTTGTTGTTCTAGGACAGTGGAAAACTGTGCATGATTCCCCTTTTCATCATTCTAAGCCAAATTTATGGATTCTGAAGATTAAGAGCTTCTAGAAACCTTGAAGGTCTCTAAAAGGCAGCACACCTCTCCTCCTGCAGAGTACTTTAGTATCCATGTGATCTGTGCTTTCAGCAATTAATCACTGTGTCTCTGCACCAAGGACAAATGTATTCCATATTTCTGGGTCTTGCTTTGTGTATTGAGGCTCAAGATTCATTTCCAATATGTCTCATTGTCAAGCTCCATGTATCAAAGTTTGAATAACTTTCCCCATTGTCATGTGTTGAAAGGTGTTTTTTTAAGTGTTTGTGCTAAATTGTCCTTTTGACTTATTTCTTCTTGAGGCTGAAATGCAAGAGGACATGGAGGCTTGGCTCTTCAACCTTAAGCAGAGAACAAGTTCCTTAAGGAAGGTTTTGTGTTTAGCCCATGGAGAAGGCTCAGTGTGGAGTTTGCTGAGCATGCTGTGGTTTTCACTGGAAATGAAAAATAAGGTTTTATGTCTTAAAAATTACTTGAAAATGAAGGTGAAAATAGAGAAGTGAGTGTCATCAAATTTTATTTTCTTTTTCTCTCCCACAGTAGGTCTATTTTAAAAATGTCATTGGTTTATTTAAATGTGTTCATTGGTTTCTTTGGTATGTCAGAAATGATTAAAAAAACAAAACAAAACAAAAAAAAGCAAGACCTTTTATTGTGGTGTAATTCTGGAAACTGAATTTCATAGGGTTATTTTGTATCCATCAATTTTATACTTGGAGTTTTACTATTTAGTAACCTTAGGTCAAGACTGCCTTTTTGAGAAGTAAAATTACCTTGCTAAACCTAACCCCTGCCCCCCCCACACACAACGCCCCAGACAGATTTTCTCTCTGTACCTTTGTAAATGAGGCTGGCCTTGAACTCAGAGATCCGCCTGCCTCTGCCTCTGCCTCCTGGGTGCTGGGATTAAACGCTTGTGCCACCACAGCCCTCCCATTGTTAAACTTTTTTTTTTTTTTTTTTTAATAACTATTTGCTGTACTTATTTTTTTTTTGAGGTTATAATATAATTACACCATTTCCCCCTCTCCTTTCCTCGCTCCAAATTCTTTTATATGTCCCTCCTGATCTCCTTCCAATTCATGGCCTCTATTTCCATTGAGTATTGTTATAATTAACTGATAGACTTTCTATTACTACTTTTAGGGAATACTGTTGAGTTTCTCAAAGTTCCTTACGAACATATATGGAGAAAGTGTTACCTGGGGATTTTTCCCTCCTTCTTGAGACAGGATTCCATGTATTGTAGGCTGGCCTTGAATTCTACAGCCAAAGGTGGCCTTGAACACCTGAACTTTAGCAGTGTATCAACTGCTGAAGTTACAGGCATGTGCCATCTGTCTTTTGTTTTTATAACTGTGCTTCCAGATATTTGCTAAAGGAATATATTAGGAAGGTACCTTTTGGGAAGCTACCTGTACATACTATGTTTACCCATATAGTTTTGATATTCTTAGCTGTGGATTGACATTGGAGAGATTCATGACTATCTTTTCCTTTTGTCATCCTAGGTATGTTTGTGATAAAGGTAGTTTGTCCTGCAAAAAGTAGTCTCTCATAAATTATGTTTTCAAAGGCTCAACATACTACTTAATAAATGCTTACCATGTATAATATACCTTCTAGAAATGTTCGTTTAGTTACAGAGGCAACAGAGGCGCTAGCTAGACTAACAGTAGAGCTAGCATGTGGTATTAACAAATCTGTGTTTCTTCTAGTCTGAACAAGTAGCATCAGAAATGCAGACTCTCAAGTCTTACATCAGAACTACTGAGCCAGATACTGGAGTGAGCTTCGCATGCTCCACTGAACCCATCAAATCTTTCAGTGATTCTGATGGCTAGTGTAGACGTGCAATGTAGACATACACTGTAGCTTGGTGCAAGAGGATATTGAGTCTGTGGAACTAGCTGTGTCTGTTTTGAGAAGTCATATTTGAGACAATAGTGCTGTGGTCTTGGCAGAAGGAAAGGCAGAAGGTCATATCTGGGAGCATAACAACTAACCAAAGTTACATTTCTTCCAGTTTGCTTTTATATTTTACCATATAGTTCAAATTTTCTAGCTATTATGAATTCATTTGTTTTTCTGGTGCCAATTTGGAGTTCTAAATCTGCATGTAACATTATTTACAGATTATTCATTGGTATGCATCTAATATGCATTATATCAAAATATAATGGCACAATGCAAATAATTTACTTCTAATATTTGTGACTAAATCAGTGATTCTCTTTATGTATATACATTATTTTTTCTTATTTTACATATCGATCCCAGTTCCCTCCTCCCATGCCCTCCCATCCCCCTTTTTGTATCACCCTCCCCCACTCCACAGGGAGAGTGATGCCCTCAAGGAGGGATCATCAAAATCTGTCAAGTCATTTGGAGTAGGGACTAGGCCCTCCCTCCTGCCTCTAGGTTAAGGGAGTATCCCTCCATGGGGAATGTGCTTCCCAAAGTCCTTTCAAGCACTAGGGATACATCCTGGTTCCACTGTCAGAGGTCCCTTGGACTGCCCAGGCCTTCTAACTGAGACCCACATTCAAGGGGTCTGAGTCAGTACTAATGCTGGTTTCCCAGCTATCAGTCTGGGGGTCCATGAGCTCCCCCTTGTTCAGGTCAGCTGTCTCTGTGGGTTTCTGTAAACTGGTCTTGACCCCTTTTGTTATCACTCCTTTCTCTCTGTAACTGGATTCCAGGAGTTCTGCTCAGTGTTTAGCTGTGGGTGTCTGCTTCTGTTTCCATCAGCTACTGGATGAGGACTTTATGATGGCATATAAGGTTGTCATCAATCTCATTATTAGGGAAGGGCATTTAAGGTAACATTTCTACTGTTGTTCAGATTGTTAGTTGAGGTCATTCTTGTAGGTCTCTGGATATTTGCTAGAGTCAATTTTTTCTTTAAACCTATAATGGTTCCCTCTATTATGGTATCTCTTTTTTTGCTCTCATCTATTCGTCCCCCTACTCAATCTTCCTGGCCCCACATGTTCTCCTCTCCTCCCCTTTTCTTTTTCCTAACCCCCTCTCCACTCACTGCCCTCCCATATGCTCAGGAGTTCTTGTTCCTTTCCCCTTCTGTGAGGGACCTTGTATGAATCTCTTAGGTTCCTCTTTGTATACTAGTTTCTTTGGTGGTGTGAATTATAAGCTGGTGATCCTTTGCTCTATGTCTAAAATCCATATGTGAGTGAGTACATACCATGTTTTTCTTTTTGTGACTCAGTTACCTCACTCAGGATGGTTTCTTCAAGTTCCATCCATTTGCAAATTGCAAGATTTTTTTTCCTGCTGAGTAGTATTCCATTGTGTAAATGTGCTACATCTTCTTTATCCATTATTCAATTGAGGGGCATCTAGGTTGCTTCCAGGTTCTTGCTATTACAAATTAATGCTGCTGTGAACGTAGTTAAACAGATGTCTTTGTTGCATGGATGTGGATCATTTGGGTATATGCCTAAGAGTAGGATTGCTGGGTCCTGTGGTAGACTGATTCCCATTTTCCTGAGGAACCGCCATACTGATCTCCAAAATGGCTATACAAGTTTACACTCCCACGAGCAGTGGAGGAGTGTTCCCCTTTTTCCACATCCTCTCTAGCATAAGCTGTCATTGGTGTTTCTAATTTTAGCCATTCTGACAGAAGTCCCTTGTGGATAGGCGGGACCAATGTGCTCAGAGCAGACCCAGTAAGTTCCACAGAGGTGGAGGGCTTGTTGGACCCCACTCTGGCTCAGTGCTCACTCCAAGCAGCAGGACAAGCAGGACAAAGGGTGAGGGGACTGAATCAGTGATTCTATATATGGGGATGTATATTTTACAATAAATGTTATAACAACAGGTCTTTTAAAATATTAATCATCTTTATTCCCCATATTTATCGTTTCAAGTTGTTTTCCTTATTTCAGATTTCAGAACTTTCTTGTGTGTTTAAACAATTTCTTAAAGTGTTGAATGCTTCTCATTAATTATAAACAAATAACATTTTTTACTTCTTTTAGGGGTTGTGAATTTCTATAATGAATTTGCTAAAATTAAGATTATTGCAGCATTGTATCATTAATGCACCAGCCCAGTTATTATATAGGCAAGAATAGTTTGGTAAATATGTGTACAGTATATTGCTAAACTTGTAAATATAAGAAGACTGTGGCTAAATCTTCATGTAGAATGGATTCTAATTGGTATTAATAATAAAAAATCTGGGCAGATATTTGGGGAGCGAGCCAAAAGATCAGAGAAGCAAAACAGCTAGCCACTAGCTTCCTTTTGCCTCAGACCAAATGGGCGATAATCCTGTCTCCAGGAGACTGAGCTTCTGTCTCCTCCTGCCTTATATTCAGTCTTATTCCTTCCTGTCTCCACCTCCTTAGTGCTGGGATTAAATGTGTGTCACTCCAAGTGTTGGGATCATCTTTGTGTAAGCTTTGTTTCTCTTTTAGACTGGATCAATTTTGTGTAGCCCAGGTGTCCTTGAACTCACAGAGATCTGTCTGCCTTTCTTGTAAGTTCTGGAATTAAAGGTGTGTGCCACCACTGCCTGGCCTCTATGGCTAACTTTGTACTCTGTGTACACTCTGTATAGCAAGCTTTTCACTGTGATCTTCAGGCAAGCTTTATTTGTTGAATCATAAACATTTTCATTCAGTGTCCTGATTCTAGACCAGTATCCTTTGACACTAGGATGCTGGGAATGTCCATCAGAGTTGGCTGCTATGCTTCTAGCTATACATTATTGCCCTCAGGGAATCAAGATATTCTCTTTCTTTCATGTAAATACTAAAGTTGATAAGATTGAATAGGTAACACTGCTAAGAATTGAATACCAAAACTACCTGGTGAGCCATGGGCTATGTGACAGCCCTTGGACTGGTTGCAATAAGTTTCTTCTTTGAAACCTTTGAGCATAAATTCAGAGTATGTATGTATGTATGTATGTATGTATGTATGTAATTATATATGCGAAGTGATTTTATGTCATGTCTAAACATAATAATGAAGTAATAATATCTTCTCTATTTGCTGCTTTATTTACATTTTTATTTCCTTAAATCATGATTTAGTAAAGTATATATGAAACAGCTTTTGAAATTTATGTATATATATGTATGGTAGTTAAGAATTCAGTGTACTTGTATATATATACATATATATATATATACATATGTATATATGAGTGCTAATAATGTTTTCTTTTAATTTCAGGGAGTCTGACAGATGAAGGACAGCAATACTGTTGTAAGCTAGTAGAAATGAATTCAAAAAGTGGTCCAGGCCTCATTGGCTTAGGCATTAAAGCTTTACAAGACAAGAAGTATGAAGATGCTGTTAGTCACCTAACAGAAGGTATTGTATGGACTATAATATTTAATATGAAGTATAGTTACTCAGTTAGTTTAGCTCTTCTGTCAGGAGATAAACTAAAGTGAAAGGGAACATGAATATACATATTCTGGAGCCTGTTTATTAGATTTAAATATCAAGTCTTAAACTCAAGACCATGGAAAAGTTCAACTTTATGATTTTCTTTGTACAGGAGGGATACTCTTAGAAACAGAGAGGCTTAGCTTAGTTAATTCAGGTTTTTTTTTTTTTTTTTTTGGTTTTTTTTGTTTGTTTGGTTTTTTTTTTCATTTATATTCAAGCTGAGATATGACTAAGTGAGGAAGGTAAATAGGTGAATGGGAGGAATATTGTTAAGGAGTACATTTGTGGAGGATCAGAGCTAAGAGGAAACCTGTTATGGGGAGATCAGTACGATTTGAGGGTGGAGTATAAGTAGGGGAAGGAATAGGAAATGAGGCTGAGCATGGCCTTGCAAACATATTAACAAGCTTACAATGCATCCCAAGGACAGCAGGAGCCTATGAAAAGATCTAAGCATAGAAACACTGTAGTCAGTGAAGTGCTTGTCATGTGAGCACGAGGACCTGTGGTCGACTCCTAGAACCCATGGCATTTGTGATTATTTCATCCTAGGCTTGAAAGAACTTCCTCTCTGCGTAGCTGGCTGGTGTCATTTAGCCAAAGCCCAAGTCAAAGTGCACAGACCTAAGGAGGCAATTCTTTCTTGCAACCAAGGTATTCTTGATGTATTTTGTGTTCATATAGAAGGGGACCAATGCTGTTTGTTTTCATCTGGCTTGAGAAAGATTTTTTTTTTAATTGTGCACTTTTGAAGTTTTCATTATAAAATTTGTGGTTAATTTAAATTGCACTTAGGAAGATGAAAAATGCCCAATCTGTGTGCATGCTGCTATTATATTTATCTTTAAGATGAGGGCTTAGGTACTGATGTTCTGCCTTTCCAACAAGGAACTTTCTGGTATATTTAGGACCTTCATGATTTTGTAATGTCATGGACACAAATGAGAGATAATTCTTTTTTCTTGATCCAGTTTGTTATGAGTAGGTTCCCTCCTCCCCCTGCCCCCCTTGCCAGTCTGGTCCCGCTGCCTCTCCAGCCCCCAATAACACGCAGAGACTCTGTATTTGATACAATGTTGTTGGGCAGTTACTATCATTGTTTATCCACTAGCTCTGTTAATGATTAACCCATTTCTACTCTTGTAAGTATTTCCATGTGGCTCATCTTAGGGGCCAGAGTGGCTGGCATTCTACCTCTCCAGGCTCTCCATGTTGACTCCTCCTTCCTACTTCCTCATTCCTCCTTGTCTCCTAGCCCCGCCTATCTTGCTTTCCCATTGGCCAACAGTGCTTTATTCATTAACCAGTATGAGAAACATATTTATAGAATAACATCTCCCATCACCAGTTAGTTGCTGAACTTCTGTGTTTGGCAGTCCTTTCTAATTCAGCTTCTTTCTCCTTCCAGTGTCTGTAGACAGTTGGTCATAATTAGGGTTTCTATTGCTGTGAAAAGTCAGCAACCATGGCAACTCTTAGAAAGGAAAACAATTAATTGGGTGGCTTATATTTGAGAGTTCTGTCTATTATCATCATGTGGGACATGGAGGCATGCAGGCAGACATGGTGCTAGAGAAGCTGAGAGTCCTACATCTTGCAGGCAACAGAAGTGGTCTATCTCACTGAGCATGGTCTGAACGTATGAGACCTTAAAGCCTGTCTCCACAGTGACACACTTTCTCCAACAAAATCACGCCTGCTCCAACAAGGCCACATTTCCCATTAGACTTACTCTCTTTGGGGACCATTTTCTTTCATACCACACATAGTCCATTATAACAGTGTCTTTAATTTGCTGGGTACAGAGGACTAGTAGTCATTGTTATTCTTAAGCATCTTCAATTTTATTCATGCCATGTGAAGACAGAGGTCTTAAATTCATGTGTTTGGTTTCCAAGTCAGATCTTTCTAGAAGAATTTGAGAGAACTTTTGTGTTTGAATTATTCATCTCTCTCTCTCTCTTTCTGTGTGTGTGTGTATGTATGTATGTATTATATATATATATATATATATATATATATATATATATGACATTTTGCTCGCTATATCTGCAATGTATTATGTTATTTTTTAAAGAAAATCTTAAAATTTTAAGATTGTCTTTATGTTATATGTATGGGAAGCCCACATGCATGTCTATGTATCATGTTCGTGCATTTGTAAAGACCAGAAGAAGGGGATCCCCTCTAACTGGAATTGTAGATGGTTGTGAGCTATCCTGTGGGTGCTGGAAATCAAACCTAGGACTTTTGGAAGAACAACCAGTGTTCTTAGCCACAAAGCCATCTCTCTATTACCATATGTCTTTCTTTAAAAGTTTTTTTTTTTTTTTTTAAACATTCACTTATTTATTTGTGTATATGTGCATGACATGAGTGCAGGAGTCAGAAGACAACTTGGCAGAATTTGGTTCTCTTCTATTATATAGTTCCTGGGCACTGAATTCAGGTTGTAAGACCAGGCAAGCACCATTATTATCTAAGCAGTTTCACTGGCTGTATCTTATTCATAAAAAACAAGCAAACTGCAATGCTGGGGATTGATTCCCATGTTCTCAATTTTGTCAGCGTTGAAGAACATGGATAACCACAGTGCAGCCGATAGCAGATGTCACCAGAAGAATTTGTGTCTTCTTTTGAAAGCTGAGGCTTTGCTCAAACTCTCAGATTGTGAATCTTCAGAGGAAGCAATTCATATTCTTGATCAGGTAGGTGGTTGAGTTTTACTCTTCAGGATCAATTTCCAGTCACTAGCTACCAGCCATCTCTCCCTGCCAAGTGGTTACCTTCATAAATTTTGAGTTAGAGATACAAATTCAGTATCTACACTCTGATAAATCTTCCACACTCTTGAAACAGCTTGTCTTAGTTAGACTTTCTATTGCTGTGAAGAGACACCATGCCCACAGCTACTCTTAGAAAACATTTACCTAGGGCTGGCTTACAGTTTCAGGTTTTTAGTTCATTATCACCATGATGGGACATGGTAGCATGCAGGCAGACATGGCACCAGGGCAGGGGCTGAGAGTCCTACATCTTTATCCTCAGGCAATATCTCATGTGAAGATTTTCTGTTTGGTTTTAGTGCCTATTCTCCCATCTGTATTCTTAGGCTTTTGGTGTAATTTGAAATTCCTTAGTGAGAAAACATAATGTGTAGATCATGAATTTTAACAACATGTTTCTTAAAGAGTTTTGTCAAATATATTAGTTAGTGCAGGGTGGTTTTTTTGTTTGTATATTTGTTTTTTGTTTTGTCATTGCTTTGTGTACTTCATAGGGCTTTGCATTTTCTGTTTTCTTTGAAGCAAGAGCAGCTGTTGGCCTCCCTTAAGAACTCTTAAATATCTGGATGTGGTAGTTTATGCCTGTAATCCCAGCACAGAGGTTCAGGCATAAAGATGACCATGAATGAGTTCAAGGCCAACCAGTGTTACATTATGAATTCTGAAGCCTGAGCTGCATGTGAGACCTTGTCTCAAAACAAACAAACAAACAAACAAACAAAAAAACCAAATCCAATACCTGATTTTTCTACTTGTCTGTCCTCAGTATGTATCTTGTATAGATGCTTTATGGATACCTTTCCAGTACCTTTTTTCACACACAAAAACCATATTGAAAAACTTCTTTAAAATCTGTAAGAATCCATATCTGAGACAGGGAATGTTTAAGTTGAGTGCAAAACATGTTATGCTAGAAAGCCAAGAAACTATAAAAGAACTACACTAGACAGATACAGGAGCTGGCCAGGGAGGGCAGCAGTGCGTGCACTGACGAGAAACACTGTAATCTTTAATGAATGAATAGATGTAGGCATTGAGGATCAATGGATTCCACAGGAAAAAAAAAAGATAGTCCAACACAACCATGACAGATACACATAGCATATTGTTGCTAGATCAGGTCAAGCGCTGCCTGTTGATGCAGGGATCAGGAAGAATGTCAAACACCATGAGAACACATTCAGGCAAATCTTGTTTTTGTGAAAGTGTGACAAAAGGCCTGTTTTTACAGTTAAATTGTAAGGAAGATAAAAGAGATAGGAGGGGCCTGAAGAGTAAGAGATAACTCAGAGAGCTGTCGTCTTATTGAACTGTATGTTCCTTAGTTGAATTTTGACTGAAAAAAATTTTGAAATTCTTCATGAGGCAGCTAGGAAATCTGATGATTTGAAAGTTATATAGTTGCTTTGGATCTGAGAATGGTAGTGTGTTAGCCATTTACAAATGACTTTGTCTTAAATGTATATGCTGAAATAGCACAGATAAGAAATTATAATTTGTTTTAAGTTCATCTGAAGGGTATGGCAAAAGGGTAGATATATACATGGACAAACATAGCATATGAGCTTATAATTCTGTAGTTGATAATAGGTGCAAGCAAGGTTGTTATAGTGATCTTTAATTTTCTCATATTTCCCCAATTAAACCATTAAAGAATGAAAATCTGGATAGTAATGGAACTCTGACTATACCGTCATACCCTGCCCTTCTGTGTCTGTTCTTTAAGCAGAACAGACACCCCTGTAGCTGTCTGGAGAGACTTGTAGCAGCTGTCAATCATTTTCTAGGTTTCGGGTACAGATAATATCCCAGGACTGCTCGTTCTTCAAGGCCTGGCCCATCTGAACACAGGTGCTGTAGACAAGGCTACAAAGGTTGGTGTTTTCTTTCAAATGGAGCATTATTTGAAGGCTAAAAGAAGCTTCTGAGAATTTAGTTCAATATTACAGTGCTTGCCTACAAAGAGCAAGGCCCTGGGTTTGCTCCCAAGAAGCCAAATAGAATAAAATAAAAACTAAACAAAAACCTCCACTAAAATTAAAGGCAAAGGCCATTTCACAGTATTTTGTTTTGTATTTTATGTGAATGGGTGTTTTTTTGCATGTGTGTCTTTGCACCATGTGCATGCCTGGGGGCCCTCAGAGGTCAGGGAAGAGAGTTGGAGACCCTGGAACTGGAGTCATAGATGATTGTCAGCCACCGTGTGGATGCTTGAAATCGAACCTGGGTCCTCTGGAAAAGCAGCCAGTGCTCTTAACCACTGAGCCATCTCTCCAGCCCCCATTTGTTTTTAATGGGATATGAAATTGATAAGTGTCTCCTTGACAGATTATGGAAGACCTTCGAGCTTCTTACCCTGACCTGGCCAAAGTTCACGCACTTGAGGCTTTGATTCATTTTACTAAGAAGGACTATCTGCGAGCAGAAGCATGGTGAGGGCTTATAGCTTGCCTGTGCCTCCAGTCATATCTCACTTATTTCTTAAAAATTCAACCTGGACTTGATGAAGTTCCACTTTTAGCTCTCTCTCTCCTCTCTCTCTCTCTCTCTCTCTCTCTCTCTCTCTCTCTCTCTCTCTCTCTCTCTCTCCCTCCCTCCCTCCCTCTCTCTCTCTCTCTCTCTCTCTCTCTCTCTCTCTCTCTCTCTCTCTGTGTGTGTGTGTGTGTGTGTGTGTGTGTGTGTGTGTGTGTATGTGTGTATGTGTGTTTCACTTGTAGCATAGGAACTATACATTTTCCTGTGATTGGCTTCGGATCTCATTAGATGATGATAATGTTTAGTAAGGCAGTGTAATATTTGGTGTATGTGAACATGTGCAGTGTTAAAAGGTCACTGTGCTTCCTTAAGCTTTCCAGTAACAGCACTCTTGGCTTATTGTAGTCTAAATCCTGAAGTAGTGAAATGCTTTAGATTTGGAATTTTTGTAGGTTTATTCATTTTATTTTGGGTGTCTTGCCTGTATGTATGTATGTGTGCATATATGTACCTAGTCCTGCGGAGGTTAAAATATGGTGTCAGAGTCCCTGCAACTGAAGTTTTTGTCCTTCATGTTGGTACTTGGAACCCAGGTCCTCGGGAGAAAGAACAGGTGGCTTAACCCTGAACTGTCGCTTCAGCTCCTAGATTTGGTATTCTTGAATCACCTGACTTGTTTGTTCTATCTTGGATTCCCTTATGTTTTACACACATACATTTAATACTTCTTTTCATTCCCATTTGGTGATTTAGCTTCCAGAGAGCACTTGAAAAAGATGCTGAAGTTGCTGAATATCATTACCAGCTTGGGTTGACATACTGGTTCATGGGTGAAGAAACAAGAAAAGATAAAGCAAAGGCTCTTACCCACTTTCTGAAGGTAAACCAGTGCTACTGCTAAATTCTTTTTGAAAGTGGATTTGTTATAAAATCAAATAGGCAACAGAATAGATGTGTAAAACTACTATTTACTCAAGTATATTTTGCATTTCATTTCTCATAGAAGAGATTTTGTGAGACTATTCTGTGTGTTTTCCTAGGTGAAAATTTATATCATGAAAGTGTAAAAGTGTCTGTTTCAGAAACATTATAGAAGTTGAGACATGTTGACTATGGAAGCAATGCTATTTTAGTTGATAGCCTCTGTAGTTTTATGGGTACATGAGTCTGGATTTTTAGCTATCTGTTTTTATAGATGTTTAACATCTATGTCTTAAATTCTTATTTTCTCAGGGAGCATATTAATTTAACAATGGCTCTAATTTCACATTTGCTTTACCAAAGAAATGATAGTTTTACCTTCCATTTATTTTCTATAGGCAGCATGGACCAGCTTTTGTGTCTGTTATGTATCACAGTAAAGGATTTTGTGGCATAATTTTATACTTATAATAAAATAGTTTCTTTAATCAGTGTACTGTAATCTTAATATGCATTGAAATAAACTTTTAACATTTCTTTGTTGACATTTATTTCCAAGGCTGCAAGACTGGACTCATATATGGGTAAAGTTTTCTGCTATTTAGGTCATTATTACCGTGATGTAGCTGGAGATAGAAACAGAGCCCGTGGATGTTACAGAAAAGCTTTTGAATTAGATGACACCGATGCTGAGTCTGGAGCAGCAGCTGTTGACCTAAGTGTGGAACTTGAAGACATGGTCTGTCTCATGACTACTTCTGTCTCTTAGTCTTACCCTTGTATATTAATGGGAATGTTTTTATATATTTACTTGAAAGTTATGTTCATTATTCTTTGTAGGTAAAATGTACTCATTTATAAGCTACATTTTCTTCTTGTTGGTAGATACTAAATCACTTGTCAACATTTCTGTGTGTACTTTTATATGGCTATGTATATGCATGCATGGCATTCATATGAGTACATGTGCATGGGTGTATAGGCCTGAGATCAGTGTCATGTGTCCTTTCTTGGGAACTTTCCACTTTGACTTTTGGAGAGGCTGTCCACTGAACCTGAAGCTCATTGATCTGGCCAGGCTAACTGGCCAGTGAACTTCCCAACCCCATTCCCTACTGCTGGAGTTACGGGAACATTCCCCAGCCCAACTTTTTACATGTATTCTGGAGATCTGGGGATCAGACCTCAGTTCCTTATGTTTGTTTGTCAGGCACTTTACCAATTGAGCCAAGTCCCTAACCCTGACTTTTCGTTTATTATTAAAATTAGTTTTATGTATGTCATTGTAAATTTTAAAAAAATCAGAAGTGGGAAATGAAAGTATGTTTGTGTCTTTTGCATAATTGTTCTGTATTTTTGTATTTGGTGTCCCTGACATTGATATTTCCTCATTAGGAAACTGCTTTGGCTATCTTAACAGCAGTAACTCAAAAGGCAAGTGCTGGAGCAGCAAAGTGGGCCTGGCTTAGGCGAGGACTTTACCATTTGAAAGCTGGTCAACATTCTCAAGCAGTGGCTGAGTAAGACACCTTACTAAGTTCACACTAACCAGTGTGGTGCTAACTTAAATTTCTTTGGTAGCATGTGACCATTATAAATGCGCTCTAACCAAGATGCATTTTGAGAGAACCATAACAAAATCTATTATGATTAATTTGGTGTTTATTGCCCGAAAGGCTGTAGAATGGAATGTGGACTAAGTCGTGTACTGTTGTTGAGAAGTTAGCCTGTTAAGTCTTAGCTGGTATCATAATGCAACAGGTCCTCTTCGAGACATTTCAGTAATAAAAAGTTGACCTTGGCTGCAAGGGAGACCTTGGCAGCTTGAATGGGGTTTTGGAGAGGCTCATGTGTGATTGATTTTAATCATTTTGTTTGAACTGTATTTCAGAGTAAAAATATAATTGAGCCAAGACAAAATCATCTCTGATGTACATAAATTTTTTTTCATAAAAATGCAATTTGATCAGAAGCGTAAGCACCCCCTCACTCCTGTAGTTCAGATGTGTAGAGGAGGGTAACAGATTAAAAACTGAGGTGTCCACCTGTTCTGGTTGCATAGAAAACTAGGGTTCTGCCAAATAATAAAGAAAAAGAAACTGGCAACATTTCCCCCCCAAAACATTTGAGTCTTATTCTTTAAAAATCTCTTCCCAAAATCTTCTTCCTATTAAAAACATTCAAATCATAAAAGAAATAGGAAGATTGAGTACATTAAGTATCATTTTTACAAATCAAAGGACTTATGGATGATTTGATTGGATTACTTATTTTAGATGAGGATGTAGTTCTGTTACCTTTAATTTTCTCACTGTTTCTTAATTGTTAAGTTTGCAGGCAGCACTGAGGGCAGACCCAAAGGACTGCAATTGTTGGGAATCCTTAGGAGAGGCGTACTTAAGCAGGGGCGGCTATACAACAGCCTTGAAGTCTTTCACAAGAGCCAGTGAGCTGAACCCAGACTCCACGTACAGTGTGTTTAAAGTGGCAGCAATACAGCAGATCCTAGGCAGGTATACCGAGGCCATCGCTCAGTATCAGCTGATCATTAAAAAGAAAGAGGATTATGTGCCCGCCTTGAAAGGTAATTTCTTTTCAAGAGTTCTTTTCTTAATTTTAATAATACTGAACTATAAGACCCCCAAGTAAATTTTCTACCTACTCGTACCAAATAGTTTGAAAGCATGTAGTCAATAGCAAGTTTCTGACAAGAATTTCTTATTGTACAACTTGATATTGATTTGATTATAAAAATATCAAATTTTGTTTCCTAATAGTTCGTAAATAGTAATATGGTAGCTATTAACTTTTAGACAAATAGAACAAAAGCTATTAGGTCCCAAATAGATTTTCCAAACAAATTTCTATGATGCTATGTTTTAGTAATTTTGAGTTATAGCTCAGAATAGGTTAATAATTTATTTAATAATTTTTTTATGTTATAGAAACTTAAATTATTTTTAGATGCAATTTTCTTTGTTTTGTAATTAAGCTGATTTCAGTTCATCCTTCAGTAGCCCTCCCTAATCCTGTTTTTAACTATATAAGGAAAACACCACCTGTAATTTAAGTTTTTGAGATTTTTGTGTTTGTTTTTTGAATATAGTGAACTTTATTGATGTATTGAAGAGAGCAGGGCTCCCTGAACTCCTCCTGTTCTTCTAGGGTCTGGGATGAACACTGTGAGGGAGATGCTCAGGGTCAGGGGGCTGAGTTGGACAGGGACTACTCAGCAGCCAGGGACTCTCTCTTTCTGGGGTGGGTGGTTCAGGGTAGGCTTCTTACTCCTTGGAGGCCATGTTGGTCATGAGGTCTACCACCTTGTTGCCGTAGCAGTATGCATTGTCACACCAGGAAGTGTGCTTTGCAAAGTTATCATCGAGGGCAATGCCAGCCCCAGCATCAAAGGTGGAAGAGTGGGCATCACTGTTGAAGTCACAGGAGACAACCTGGTCCTCAGGGTGCCCCTTAGTGGTCCTCGGATGCCTGCTTTACCACTTTCTTGATGTCTTTATACTTGGCAGCTTTCTCAAGGCAGCATGTCAGATCCATGGTGGGTAGGACAGACACATTGTGGGTAGGAATACGAAGGCCATGCCTGTGAGCTTCCTGTTAAGTTCTGGAATGACCTTGCCCACAGTCTTCTGGGTTTCAGTGATGGCATGGACTGTGGCCATGGCATTCTTCCACAATGCCAAGGTTGTCATGGATGACCTTGGCTAGGGTCTAAACAGTTGG
Source organism: Cricetiscus sungorus (assembly GCA_030556225.1). Taxonomy (NCBI): domain Eukaryota; kingdom Metazoa; phylum Chordata; class Mammalia; order Rodentia; family Cricetidae; genus Cricetiscus; species Cricetiscus sungorus. Next base: position 38,871,207 of record JANBXA010000398.1, read on the forward strand.
TGGTGCAGGAAACATTGCTGACAACCTTGAGTGAGTTGTCATATTTCTCATGGTTCACACCCATCACAAACATGGGATCACCAGAAGGAACAGAGATGATGACCCTTTTGGCCCCATCCTTCAAGTGGGTCCCAGCCTTCTCCATGGTGGTGAAGACACCAGTAGACTCCACAACATACTCAGCACCAGCATCTCCCCATTTGATGTTGGCGGGATCTCGCTCCTGGAAGATGGTGATGGCCTACTCGTTGATGACAGGCTTCTCATTCTCAACCTTGACAGTCATACTGGAACATGTAGCTGGGGTCAATGAAGGGGTCATTTGTTGTGAGTTACCCTGCTCAGACATCCTTGAGGGAGGGGGTGAGAAGATGCAGCAACAACGACTCAAGCACTGTGAGTCCGTGAGAAACAGACCGTGCTGCAGACTTCTTTATTAAGGAAGTTAGGCCTGCCTTTATTCCCTCTCTCAAGGTCCCATTGGCTCAGGCGCTGACTCTGCTGCCTTGTCCTTTCCTCATTTCCTCTCTGGGTCAGGTGTCTCTTGGTCAGCAGTCTCTGGGCCTAGAGGCAGACTTAACTCAGGGATGAAGTGCTAGCCTGGGCACCGGGGACAGGGTAACCGCAGTTTGGGTAGGCTGGCTGCAGTTTCTCCTACATATCCACCCCCATCCCGCTTTTTCTAATTCGGTTTATTGGGAGTCGAAGTTCTAGCTTCAGCCTCATTGTCCCTGCCTACCTTAGGTTGACCTGCCTTGCCTGTCACTGACTACTAGCCCTCAAAGGATGACATTTCTGGGAAGCACCCAAGTGGGAGGAATGCCTGTCAAACTGATGCCTTGGAAATTTCTGGGAGCCAGGCCCGAGAGGCCTCCCAAGGTGCCATGAGAACCTGGAATATGGAAATACATTGTAGGAACATGGCAACAATGTTCACTTTGCTAGAACTGCAGGCAACACTGGTAACTGGGCATCCAATAGGTCAAATCTGTTCACTCTGACTTTCGACATTGTGTCTCAGGAATGAGGCTGGCACAGCACAGAAAGACGAGGCTGTCTCTGGAACAAGGAGGAGCAGAGAGCCAAGTTTTTGAGATTGTATCTTACTCCTTCATACTATGTAGGCTACTATATATGCTCCCCTATTTGCTTCTTCTTATAAAAGAAACAATGTTCCGATTCTTAATATTGTAGGTTTGGAGTAAGATATACCTTAGAGCCTGGAATAATTTTTTTCTCTCCCTTCCTCTCCCCCTTTCTTCATTTATAAAACCTTTCTCAAGAGGAAAAAGAGCTCCCTTTTATGAAGTATTTCCTGGTACTTGAGGAATTTACTACTTCTTTTCGTTTTTACTACATAGTTTGCTACACAGGTTTTAATGTAAAACACTAAATACTGTTTTTATTATCGTTAAATCCATATGACAGAGAGCAGTAGTGTCCCTAGTTTGGAAGCTGACATCTGAACACTTTAATTAACCCATAGTCAAGAGAATTCTGGGCAGATGACTTCCTGTGAGTTTTAGTGCGTGTTGATTGCAACAAAACCTTGACATTGGAGATCTTTTCTAAATGTGTCAAGACTATATTTAGAAATCATTTTATAAAATAACACTGTATTGTTTTCTGGAAGCTTTCTCAAATGACTCAAATTGACTCTCTTCTTTGTATATTTTAATGATGTACACAAACTCCCCTCAACACAGGTTTGGGCGAATGCCATCTAATGATGGCAAAAGCAGCCTTAGTGGATTTTCTGGATGGAAAAGCTGTAGACTGTGTGGAAAAAGCCCTGGAATATTTTACTTGGTTAGTATCACCTTTGTTTAGCACTCTTACATTCTTGGTAGTATAATAAAGCTAAATTTAGAATATAACTTTATGTCTCAGCTGTTAGATATAGCGATTATTTGGAATATCAAACAAAGAGTAACCGACTAGCCGATTAATTCTGTAAAACTCTTAGTTTTACTCCTGAGCTGAGAGATGTTTTTGTGCCCTCTGTAATGACTGGCATGCTGCAGAGAGGAGGGGAACATGGCCACCTGTGGAGCAGCAGCTTTGACCTGGCCACGGGTGCCTCTCTGCTGGGACCGATTGAGAAGTGGGGCTTCAGACACTCAGGGTACTTCTCATTCATCAGTAGGGCCTGGTAAGGGAAAACGAGCCTTCGAATTATTCCTGGAGAAAATCTGTAAGGACAAGTGGTGTATCTAATAAGAAAAGAGTCAGGAAGATTTCAACCTGGCATGTTATAGAAGTGCACAGTGTTGTTTGTGTTGGATGACTTTAAAAAGTCCACACATTAGGGATTGGGGAGATGACTCTGCAGGTAAGAGCAGTTGCTGGTCAAGCTTGAGGACCTGATTTTAATTTCCCTGTGGCTGTTCATGTGCCCATAACTCTGGCATTTTGGGAGGCAGAGGTGAGAAAATCACTGAGCCTTACTGGCTGCCAGTCTACCTTTAGTGAGACATTTGCCATATTTCAAAGAAGTATGACAGAGAGGGATAGAGCAGGACAATTGATGGTCTCTATACTCACATCCCCCCTGTCCCATACTCGTATATTCCCCCACCTCAGTGGCAACAGCAAGTTCACAGATTGTTTGGGGCACAAGCGTCCATATGCCTGTAATCCAGCCTCTTAGGAAGCCAAGGCAAGTGGATAGCAACTTCAAAGACAGACTCAGTACATCTCAACAGCAGCTATACCACTGAGCTGAATTCCCAGCCCTGATTTTAAAAAATAAGTTGAAAAGATAATGAGTTTGGACAGTTAAGCTTGCTACTGTTTTCTTTTTCCTCCTTTCAAGTGTCAGTTTTAGAAATCTGACTAAGATGTTTAAAGGGAATTAGGAACAATGGATTCTGGCTGGACTCCTGTAGTGGGGAAGGCTATGAAAATGCCCCATCTGCTTGTCCACCTGCCTGTGACACAGCAGTGTGTAGAGTCTTAGCCTGAACGGAGTTGCTCTGAGAAAGGTGGGGAGACACGCTCAGTGCTGATGCTCTCATTCTAGAAGGAGCCAGCCCTTCCTGTATCTCCTCAGGCTCTGTTAACTTTTTGAGTTGTTTACCCAGGCTGCTTTTACTTGCTCCTGAGGGCAGAACTTTAGATTTTCTTGTTTAGAGGGTTTCCCCCCCCCCTCAATGAAAACACTGTGGTCCACCAATTGTAGCTCTGTTAAGTGATCAGTGGGACATGCCCAGCGAGAGCCTGACTGAAGTCATGGCTCTTAGCCAGGATTGCTGATACAGTTCTGTTCCAAGACTATGTAGTCCTGAGAGGCATGCAGCTGAGCTTTTAGACATAATTTGGAAAGTTCCTGTTTCTCCTTGCAGGGCACTGCAGCATCGAGCTGATGTGTCCTGCCTCTGGAAGCTCGCTGGGGATGCCTGCAGCAGCCTGCACGCTGTTTCACCGTCTAAAGTGCGTGTTCGTGTGTTAGGAGTACTTCTGGGTCAGCAGGAAAGAAGTGAAGTATTGAAGAAAGATGAGCTCCTGAATCTAGGAGGAAGGTGATTTACAGAGAATACCAGACATTCCACTAGAGTTGAATTAGAACATTATATTTTAAAAGCAGTCGCACCATTCATTGTAATTTTTCCACAGGTGTTATGGTCGTGCATTAAAGTTGATGTCTACATCGAATACATGGTGTGATCTTGGAATTAATTATTACCACCAAGCACGACATCTAGCAGACACAGGCGGCAGCACGGATGGCCTTACAGAGCTACTGGAGAAATCTGTGCATGTAGGGGAAATTTCACATGACCTTAGAAACACAGTGATTTTATGAAGGAAGCTATGGATAAATATTTTAACATTAAACCACATTTTTATATAAATGCTGATATTCAAGAAATAAAAAATTAATCTACTTTAACTTCTTTTCAGTGTCTGAAGAAGGCAGTGAGACTGGACAGTAAAAATCACTTATACTGGAATGCTCTTGGTGTGGTTGCATGTTACCATGGTGAGAATTGAGTAACACTTTACACAGTATTTGTTTGCAGGCAATAACGTTTGGTTACTTAGATTCTTTATGTTTCAGGTATTGGAAATTATGCTCTTGCTCAGCACTGTTTCATCAAATCGATCCAGGCAGAACAAATTGTGAGTGTTTTGAGTATTTATAAAAAGAACTGCAAAATTCAATGTACTCATTTTCTTTTAAAAGTAGTTTATTTAATTTGTGTATGTGTGGATGGTAGATGTGAGAGCTAGTGCGGGTGTGCGTGTGCCATGGAGTGCTTGTAGACATCAGAGGACCACTTTCAAGAGTTGGGTCTCACACTGTGTTTATTTATTTATTGTGTGTGTGTGTATGTGTGTGTGTGTGTGTGTGTGTGTGTGTGTGTTTACTTGTGTGTGAATGGGTGCACGTGTGTATGTGGTTGTAAGGGCTTCTGACGAGTTTAGTTCATTCTTTGCTAATTTCACACATGTAATGTGTTTTGATCATATACAACTCCCTGTGCGCCTCCTCCCACACACTCTGATCCCTTCATCTCCCCAGCATGTCCCCTTCCCACTTTATGTCTTATTTTTTTAAGATAAACTACTGAGTTTAATTTGGCTTGCTTACATGGCTGTGGGGTTATTTGTGGGAGTATGGACAGTAGCTACACTGTAGAAAAAGGACTCCCCAATCTCCATTTGCTGCTTAGCTAGGTTGTGGAGCCTGGTAGCATATTGAGCTTCACTCTTGTACAGCTCTTATGCAGGTAGCCATGCCTGCTGTCCGTTTGTGAGTGCAACAGCCAACCGTGTCATGTTCAGAAGACCGAGTGAGCACTTGTCTCCCTCGCTCGACTCCTACATTCTTTCTGTTCCTCTAAACCTTGGAGGGTATAACAAAGATGGCCTATTTTGGACGGGCACTTTGACCAGCTAGAAGTCTTTGCATTAACTGTTCTACACCGTCAAAAGAAGCTTCTCTGAATGAGGCCTAATTTTTAAATATATCTTTTAGAATGCTGCTGCGTGGACCAACTTAGGAGTGCTATACCTTGCGACAGAAAATATTGAGGTATCATTATCAGTTTCAATATGTTAAAAATGAAGGTGATTTTCTAAAAATGAAGGACTTTGTGGAAAAATATTTTATGTATTATTTGTCCAGTATGTCAAATATGCTAGTTAATTGATGACATTTGTTTCATTTTGTTGAGTAACATTTACATAGTATTTACTTTTTCCTTTCATGAAACTTCTGGTTTTATATTTATGTATGCTTTTTTTCTTCTTGGAAACAGTATCTGTTGGTGTAGTCCACACTAGCCTTGAACTCACTATGTAGTAGCCTTCTTCTTACTTTAGCTTTTTATAGATGAAAACAACTCTCTTATTTGGCAACAATATAAATATGAGAAGTTCTTTATATGCAGTGTTTATCTGGATGAGTGAAGGTAAGAGAAACAGTATTTTTTAATATCTTAATTTAGCGTTTGGTTTTGTGATTTAGAATTCGGCTTCAGCAAACGTTATTGCCTTTGAATATCCTAGTTGAACCCCTCCCAGTTTAGCAGCTGGAACCTAGTTCCTGGAGTCATGTTCATAGGCCAAGTTTGTGAAGTCTCTACAGGTCTAGACAGAGCGCCGCATCTTCATCGTTTCTTGGTTTAGTCAGTGTGCTGAATCTTATCCTTCGACAAAAAACCTTCCATAATATTCTTGAGAATACATTAATCACTCACTGCAAAAACTGACAAGCTTTGGAAGATTGTAAATAGACTAAAAGAAATCCTTAAATTAGGTTTGAAGATGTGTTAAGTATGTAACTGTAGCTCAGTGAAAATGTACACACTTAGTGTGGGCAAGGCCTAGGCAGAGTCTCAGTATCACTGGGCACAATTGTTGATTATAAGCTTTCTTTTTCCTAAACAAAAGTCTCTTTCCTTTTAGCACATGGATTATCCTGAAACAGTAGAAAGCAGATGTGTGCTTTTGTTGTTGTTTCTTTTAAAGCTAGGCACATATGAGTTTATAGTTGAAGAGAGGTATCTTTAACGTTTCTTGACTGCTTATTGTAGAATTGTGTTGTTAGTCTCTCTTTCTCTAGCAGCAGGGTCCTTAGCTCCAGCCTCATTGGTTGTGAGTTCTTATTCCCTCAAAATAGGGGAATAGATTCAGCCTTATTTAATCATTTCTTTCACATGTAGTTACCCTATGGCATATGATATTTAAAAGTTCTGCAGAGTAGGTGATAGAGACCTATAGTATTATTTTTCAGGGGAGCAGAGCTCTTCATCTATGGGAAATCTGTTGCACACAGCGCTATTCTAAGATTATAGCTAAAACATTGTATTCAAGTATTACTAATTGTAGTTGAACAATGAAATGTTCTATTTATGATATTCACGACATGTTTGGCTTCTCTTTATGCTTTTTAAACAACTGAAGTTTATGATATTGCTTGATGTGATTTTTTTTTTTTGTTTTTTGTTTTTTTGTCTAGCAAGCTCATGAAGCTTTCAAAATGGCTCAGTCCCTTGATCCATCTTATTTATTGTGCTGGATTGGACAAGTAAGATAACAGTTATTAGTAAACATCAATATAAAATAACTTCATATTAGTGTTAATGATAACATTAGTGATCACCAAGATGATAATGATATTGAGAATTTACGACATACTAGTCATCATGTTTAGATGTTTGCAAGGAATATTTTAGTTAAACTGTTACCAATCTTTGTGGTGTTGGTATTATAGTCTTTAAAGATGTAGAAATTTAAACTCAGACATCCTAAATATTGTGTCACAGCTAGCAGTGGTTAAACTTTGAATCCCATGAATGATTATTACTTTGCCTAAAAAACAAACCTAGAACTCTTATTAAACCTACATCGTTTAATAAGATCGTTTTGCAAAGATCGTTTTGGCTGTTGTTTTGCAATTTTTTATAAAGTCTTCATACTGAGTTGTGCACTTGTGACTATTTTCTCTCTATGTTTAGATTTGTGTACTGCCAGATAGAATTAGGTTAATTCTTACTAGTCTGTTCTGTCACTGATTATTTTTACTTCAGTCAGCTCACCTGAAAACTGAATGCCTTGTCTAGAGGAGAATGTTAATGAATTGCTAAGTGGTTCGGCAATAGGAGCATCACATGTATCAGAACTATTAGTCAAAGATTGGGCTTGTCTTACTGTATCTTGGTGTAACTCAAGTTATCTGGTAGTGCAAGCAGATAGCTCAGCAGTTTCCTGTCCACATTAGGTGCAGTGGCACGTGGGAGCAAGGTATTTCAGCGCCATCCTTTGTGCCAGTTATTAGACAAGGAGCATGGTAGTTTGCATTTTTGTCTGATGTCAGAATCTTATGATGAAACTGTTCCAGGGTACTTTGCTCTAGGTTAGGAAATATTATCATCACCTACATTGTAAAATGTTTTCTGTTTTCAAAGTATTTTGTTCTTAAAATAATTATCTTAGAACACAACTCACAGGCATAGTTAAAAATGGTAGCACTGGAAGTGAAACTAACTTTGCTTTGAATCATGGATAGTAAATCTCTGGTTCTTCTAGAGCCATTTATTACCATTATTTTTATTTCCTTTAAATTAATGGAAACCTTTTAAATATCCTCTTAATAGGCTCTTATTGCAGAGACAGTTGGAAGTTATGACACCATGGATCTCTTCAGACACACTACAGAGCTCAGCATGCATGTAAGACTCAATTGTTCTTCCTGAGAATTCATTAGCGGGCAAATAGTATTCACTCATGAGTAGTAGTGCCATAGTGGTATAGTGTTGATGATGGCTGTTTTTCCTATTCTATCTTAGAATCAGATAAATTGTCTTTACCTAGAACTTCTTGTTTTCATCTTCAGTGTTCAAGCTGATAAAAAAATGACAATGAGATTACAAATTTTATTTATTTATTTTTATGTATATGGGTGTTTTGCTGCATGTATATCTATGCACCAAGTATGTACCTGATATCCATGGTGGCTAGATGGGGGCATTGGGGGACTGAAGTGTGAGCTGTCATGTGGGTGATGGGAATTGGTCCTGGGTCTTCTGGAAGAGCAATCAGTGGTCTTAACCATTGAGCTGTGTCTCTAGTCCTCCATATTGAGATTTAGTGCATGTAATAAGAGTATTGTAGAAGACAAATTGAGACCATAAGAAAAAAATAGACATGAGGTGAAGAATGGCTTTAGTTGATAATCTAGACTCTGAAAAGACTTGGAATTAGTTTGGTTTAACTGCGGGAATGGTTGAGAAGGGGAAAACTAGCCCATCTGGCAAGCCTCTGTTTTCCAATCTTTGTTGTATTTGATTCTACTTAGGATTAGAGAAGTGATTTTAAATTGATCTCAGTAGGTTTGTTGGTATTGTTTTACTTTGTTTTATCATGGCTGCCTTTTGTTAAAGCACTTAAAGAATACTAATCTGTGGTACTATTGTTATTGAAATATTTTCTTAGTTTTATTGAAATATGGATTGCCATAAGTTTACTTTGTGTTTTCAAGACTGAAGGAGCCATAGGCTATGCATATTGGGTTTGCACAACACTACAAGACAAAAGCAACAGAGAAACAGAGCTATACAAGTACAACATCCTCCAAATGAATGCTGTCCCTGCAGCACAGGTTGTTCTGTGTAAATATGTGGGTAAGATACCTATTGTATATAGCAGAATATTAGTCTACTGAAGTGTGTAAATACATTGTAGGTGAGATACTTATTATATTTGGTACAATATCAAATGGGTACATTTTTAAATGGTAATGAGTTTCCAATCTTATGTTAAATATCAGTGTTCTTTCAGTTGTTAATTTGCCTTTTTGTTGTTCTGGAAGAGGGACTAAACTCGCTGTATTGCTTACTGAGTCAAGGTTTCCTTGTAATAATGGAAATATGTGAAAGGTTCTGGTTCTGGGTTGCTGCTACAGTGACTCCTCTGTAGATTACATTTCAGTTTGTAGGCCAGATATTTTATTTTCCTTAACTTGAGTTTCATTTCTGGGGAGAGAAGATCACAATTCCCAGGTTGTATAGTTGGGAGAATTAGATAATACATATAAGAGGTCAAACTCATACCTAGTGATTTTAACCTTTCCTATTAACTCCTGTTTATCCTATAAGATATTGCAAAAAATATATATATATATATATATATATATATATATATTTAGGAAATTGGCAGAATGGTGAAGTTTATTAGCTTTCCCTGGTAATAATTTCCTGTCTTTTAAAATAGAATCATCACTGAGCTTTTACCTCTGCCTCATGTCTCAGACATTTTTGAGTCCTTGGGCATACCATACAACTGAATTTTAGGTTTCTTACCTGTAATATAAAAGGATTTTAGTGAGATGAGTTGTTCAACGTGTTAAGCTGAGTTCCCGGCAGGGGCAGTCAAAAGAAACCAGCAGCTGAATAATATGAAGTGAAAATGGTTTGGTCCAAGTATTGACATGTCAGTTCTCTTATGCATTTCATCTGAGCCACTTGTGAGAAAGGTAATGAGTTTGCTGGCATCACCATTTTGGGACATTGCCGTCTGTTGCAGTATGCTGACATGAAGGACACTGCTAAGTCCCCAGAGATGAGGACATGTCCACTTAGAAATCTTATTCATGCATTTCCTTACTTTCTAAGTAACTTAAAGTATTTACATAAAGAAGTAAAGCTTTTAATAAAATGCAGATATCTAAAATGATGAACACTTTTTAACAAGTGTGCATAGCTGTTTTTTAAATGTTGGAACCATTTTCATAAACTCACATAAATGCTGTGTGTTTGGCCAGAAATACTAACAAAGCAGAAAAAAGGGATGCTGATGAGAAGATATAGGACATCCCTGTCTGTCCCACTGTGTTTGCATTAATATACCGTGGTAGATGGCGCTTCTAATTCGGTTTGATGGTTTTGTGATCTTGTAAAGTGATCTTTGGGATTTAGGAATGACTTTGACTATGATGTTAGTCATATACCTTACACTTGCACACATTATACTCTCATGCTAGGCTCCCAGCCATCACATTAGCTTTCTGTTTGTTGTGTATTTGTTAAACAAAATAGGGATATGAAAGCCTGCTCGTTAATACTAGCTTTAAGTAACTAGGTAAGGTATATTTTTCTTTGTCCTATATAGATATATAATGCACTTTCAACATAAAAATGGTAAAATACTGTATTGAAAGTACCCAGATCCATTTCTCTGGTGTGAAGTACTGAATTATTTTTTTTTTTTATAATATATATCTTCAAATGGAACCATCAAGAGAAAACCGTTGCTATATTAAATCATAGGAAAGAAGTTTTATTAACCAGGAAATTGTATGACAATCTTTAAAAACCAATAAAACAAAAATTACAAAATCCTGAATTACTTTATAAATAAATGATAGAACTAGTTTTTACTGAGTTATAATTTCAAATAATTTTACCTAAAACACTTGCTTTTGGTTTGTTTATTTTAAACTAAACATGAAAAAATAAAATATATTATGATAAAAGCAAAACCCATCTCATCGAGGCTGGACAAGACAACCCAACAGGAAGAAAAGAGTCCCAAGAGCAGGCACGAGAATCAGAGACCCAGTCATTTATTCACTCAAAAGTCTCATAAAAATGCCAAGCTAAAAGCTGTAATATGTATACAGAGGACCTGGTACAGTCCCTTGTAGTCCCTGTGGTGCTGCTCCAGTCTCTGAGCGCTCATGTGAGCCTTGCTTAGTTGATTCAGAGGGCCTTGTTCTCCTGGTGTTCTCCATGTCCTCTGATTCCTACAGTTTCTGCCCCTTCTGCAGAGTTCCCTGAGCTCTGAGAGGAGGCATTGGATGGAGACATTCCATTTAGAGGTGTATTTCCCAAGGACTTAAAGAAAACATGTTTAAACTATAAAATGTAAATAGAAGCCACATAAAATTTTTAAATATTATTCAGTAATTTAGAAGAATTGTCCAATTATCACTGGTATATTCAAGATAAATTAGGCCGTAATTCTTAAGAATACCATTAATCTCAGTAGGTAATCTCCTGCTTTGAGATACTAAATCAAAAGGAATTTCACTGTTATTTTTTGTGTATATAGTCATACACATAAAAATTAAACATATTTGTGAATTTCCAGAAAGAATTCAGAGTTACGCTCCAGCTTTCACAATGTTGGGTTATTTAAATGAACGTCTACAGTTAAGAAGGGAAGCAGCAGAGGCATACCAAAGGTAGGTATGCCTAGTGGACATTGTTCACTGTGTTGTTGGTATTCCATTAGAGTTTAGTCTCTTGACAAAGAACTAATGTGATGTTTCACTCCTTTCCTGGTCCTCATTGTGTTACCTTGCAGAAGGTAAAAAGATGAAGTTCCACATTTTCAGCTCTATTTTGGGTTCCATTAGCTAGGGAATGGGGAATACAAAAGGGCATAAACCAAACCCTCATAGATTCTATTTTAGAAAAATCTATCCCCTATAGTTAGAGAAGAAACAACAACATGAATGTTTACTGGACTTACCTTATTATCTATTAGGTATTTATGCTTGTCATTAAATTGGCTACTTATGCCTAGCAGTGTCCTTGCATGAGAAATTTGTCAGGGAATTACAACAGACAGAGGCCCTGTTCTTATGGAACTCCTCAATATGAGATACTTAGTAAGCTAATAATAACTGGTTACTAAAAGTTACTAAGAAAGAATTAAAGTAGCCTCCAGGGTTAGAGAATATGAGAAGATGTGTTCAGATAGAGTGAGAACAAGTACTTCCAAATAGAAGTAGCTTGCTACTTTTAACAAACAAAACCCCAGGGTACCAGAGTGGAGTGATTTCCTGGAGACTGGTAGGGAATGAAAGTCACTAGTTTTTCTCTATACGGTAAAGGTGAAAATAACTGTTGATATCATGAATAACTACTAATAAAGGTAGGAAGCGCCAATTGCCTAACTTTAAGGCACTTCATTCCTTCAAATGTAAGTGAGTATTTAGAAGATATCGGTCAGGTGTAAAGAAGTGCCCCAAGTATTTAACTGCATCCTTTTGTGGATTCTCATTTAGTTCAAAGGAGTATCACTAGATGGTACTGGAGGCTATATAATGACGTTTTTTGTTTGTTTGTTTGCCAGGTGATAGAAGAAGCTTTATAAAAAACAAAATTTTCTTCTAAAAGTGTCAAAAAACTGAGAGTAAATAAAATGTAGACTATAACAGTTAACACATAAAGCAGAACAGCTGTGTATGCTACCTTTGTGTGTGCTGTTGTTACTGTAGAAATGCCGAACATCACCATACCTCAGGCTTAAAGTGGCAACTCCACAGCCACAAAAGAGACACGTACTGACCACAGCAGCTGTGTTATATGGTATTTGCTGCTTGAAACACAAAAAGTGCATAAACTCAACCAGACGTGTAGTTTTTAATCTCTAGCATTTTTTAACTGTAGGTTTCATTCACATCCTACACCCAGTCCCGCTCATCTCCCTGTCCCTTCATATATGCTCTTTGCCCTTGCAATCCTCCCACTCCCACAACAAAAAGACAGAAGCAAACAAAACATCTCACCATGGGAGCTGTAGTGTGTCACAGTGAGTCACAGTTTACACTTTAGTTCAAACATCTTTATTTGCAAATGTTTATTGCAACGAGTCATTGGTCTGGCTCTAGGCCTCAGGCTTTGGCTACACTATCAATATTGGCTCTTCCTTCACTCTTAGATATCCTTTTGCTGCCCCGTGTCATGGAGACCCTTTGGATCTGCAGGATCGGCCACTTCACTTGTTACTGCAGTTCGCAGATGGGGTGAATGTTGGGGTGGTCTCATACTGCATTGCCCTAGTTCTGGGCCTGGGTTATAGCTGGGTTTGTTGGCCCGCCCACTCTCCCTCATCCTCACCACCAGGGGGAGCCCTCCAGCACTGCTCTAGTTACTTTACCCAATGCCCCAGGCAGCAAGAGGCAGGACCAGTTCTGCTCTCACACCCTCCAGGCTACCTCTAACATTTTTATGCTTCCTGAGAAAATTGGTTTTTTGTGCAACATCATGTAGGTAAAAAGCCTTTCTTGGGTATTCCTCCTGGCAGATGTCTTTAGAGAGAAAAGAAAGAAACCCTCCTTGCCTATAGAGAGCACAATGGGAGGAGAAAATGTTGGCTTTAGCTCCTGGTAAATGTATTCTAAGCCTAGAGGGATCTCTAATCTTTTCCTTTCGTGCATTGTCTTTTAGTATTTCTGGGTGGGCCACCTCAGAAATCATTCAGTTTTATGCCTTCCTACATAAATATTTTCAAGAATGTCTTCTGTAAACTTTGGTGTGTCAAAATAGAACATTGATATGATCATTGCCTATGTTTAGATTACAAATTTTAGAATATTTACAACTCCCATGCAAAAATAAATGGCTTTGCTTATTAAAAAACAAGATTATTTTTTACCGACAACCTAAAATTTAAATGTATTTAAGAGCCTTGTGGTATCAATACGTGGTATCTCTTGCACTAAAAGCTGCCATAAATAGCATTAAAGAATTAGTAGAATTGAAAGCAAATACTATAAATCCATGGCTTTAGCTGAGGAGGAGTGAGTAAAACAAATTGTTACATGTAGAAAATTTTAAATACCTTGTCCTCTTTTTTTTTTTTTTTTTTTAAAGGGCAGCTTCGCTGTTACATCCTACGGAAGACCAGCATACTTATAATGTTACAGTGAGAAACTGGGGCAGATTGTTGTGGTAAGGCTATCTTTTCTTATTAATTCTGTTGAATCTATTTCTCAGAGAAAATTGTGGCCCTACAGATGTGAAGACTAGTGTCCAGAGCACTGGGATATATTATTCCAAGGGCCAGAATGTGTTAAAAATTTCTCTGCCCTTATAACCTAGCCTGAGTATGCCTTGTGAAGAGTGGAGTTAGAGCTGATGGTTTATGGACTGGATTGAGGACTGTTTGGGAGGTGGAGTTTCTTCTGATAGAACCCTACTTAACTAGTTGGGGAGTTGGGTTTATTCTTACTGGCTATGGAATAGTATGTTCTAGGAAGTAAGTGTCCTTACTCCTTTTCCTATATTTTTCTTCTACACATTTCTGAAAAGAGTTTTCATTTAAAGAAATAAATATGTACATGTGTGCAAACAAGTCTCTTGAACTAAAGGCTAGACTTCTTTCAAAATTAGAGCTTAATGTTATATTTTTTATCTCTATAAAACTAGTATTAAAAATCAAAGGTTGCTTGTGTTTTTAACTTACAGCTTCAAAGATTAAAATGCTTTTCATAAAAATATTTCAAAGCATTTATAAAAACCTTTTGGATTATATGATAAATACCAGAAACAGGAGTCTCAGAAATAGTTATTTAGGTAAGAGTTGGGGCTGGAGTGATGGCTCAGCAGCTATGAGTGCTGGCTGCTCTTCCAGAGATCCTGGGTTTGGTTCCCAGGGCCCACGTGAGGCAGCTCTCACCCACCTGTAATTCTAGCTCTCGGGGATCTAATGCTCTCTTCTGGCCTTCCCTGGCACCTACATACATGTGACACAGACTCAGACAGACACACATGTGCATCAATTAAAGACATCTTTAGTTGATGGCAGCCAAGCTTATGTGACTTCATTATAAGATAAGCAGCTATTTTGCTATTATGATCCCTAGTGTTAGTTTTTCTCACTATGTATTGAAACACAGAACAGTAAAATTATCTCATGGACTTTTATTGTGCCTATGTGCCATTCATATAACTTACCTAGATAGTATGAATCCATATTCTTAGGAAACTATTTAACTAACATAGTAAGCCTAAAAATTAGAATTTTTTTATAAAAGCCAACCTAAAATTATTCTTATAACTTGGTATTTAAGTAAAGTTTGTTAAAAATGAAGAATTTAAGACAGTGATTTGAGTTTAGCAGAGCTACTTATCTTCACATATAATTTAAGAGAAAACAAAAAAAAACCATGAAGCTTAATCATTCTGGTATACTTTACTTACAGTGTGCCTACTATTTTAAATATTCTCAACAACATGAACACTAATATATTTTATTTGCTAAAATACTATAAAAAGGGACATGTAGATTAGTCATTAAAAGTAGTTGAGTAAATATATCTGTATACTTTCACAAAACCAAGGTTAATATTCTTATCTTGCTTTATAGTTCCATTGGTGAATATGACAAAGCAGTCCAGGCCTTTAAGTCAACACCTCTTGAGGAAATGGAGGACATCGTAGGTTTGGCATTGGCATTGTTTATGAAGGGACTATATAAGGAGAGCAACAAAGGTAAGTAATCATATTGCTTGAAGCTTTTTCAGAAGAATATAGTTTTGGGATTGTGATAGGGTTGCAGTATTTTACGTAATTAGTTAAAATGTTATATGTATGGATGCATTTATGTCAGTTCAAGATTGTGTGCCTAATGTCCTTAGAGGCCAGAAGAGGGCATTGAAGTCCCTACAACTGGAGTTATAGACAGTTGTAAGCTGCTATGTGGGTGCTAGGGATTGAACCTGGATCCTTTGGGAGAGCAGCCAGGGCTCTTAACAGCGAAGCCATTTCTCTAGCCCTGGGTTGCAGTATTTACTAAAATCTGACTGGGAGTCAAGAGCTGTAATAGGATTTGTTTGCATGCCATCTCATTAGTATGCAATGATTATGAATACTCCTTATAAACAATTTGAACTGAGCATCCATTGTACATTTGAAGAGACTAAGGTGCAGGCTTAGTGGTGGATATGTAGCTTAGCATTCTATATGCTTAAATAAAAATTTTGATAAGTGAAAGCTTCAACTTTTGTTAGTAATAGATTTTTATTTCTCCAAAAATTTCAAGTGAGAAAATTCTGATACATATGAGCTTCACCACTGTGTGGACAGGTGCACTCAAGCATTATATATATCTGCTTGGAGAAGGTGACTGGCAGTGTGACTGTCCATCAGTGTTTCCAAGTCCCTTTTTCTGCCTACGGTGACTCAGACTTCAGAGTCTGTTCTGCAGGCAGAAGGTAGGGGTTGTCCCTTAGCAACCATAAAGGTACTCTGAGAGTTGCTTTGGAATAGCTAAACCATGGTAGGGTTTATTCTGTCTGCTTGAGAAGAAGAGAGCAAGGAAGATAAAATTTTTAGATCTTTTTAGAAAAATAGGATTAGGAAGGGGACAGTGGACCATTATATTAATTAGAATTGCTTTTGTATTTTGCTTGCTTTTTCCTTCTGTATAATAGCCTATGAGAGAGTCTTGACTGTTGTCAAATCAGAGCAAGACAAAGCACATGTCTTGACAGCTCTGGCAATAACAGAATACAAACAAGGACAAATGGATGCAGCCAAGTCATTGCTTTTCAAATGGTATGTATAGCTGACTTTAACACTTACACAGTAGATCTTTATGTTTGGGATAAGAGCTGAACAATATAAAATAAAGTTCTAAATGTTTTAGAACTTTTTAAATGGAGGAGATTGAACCCACCTTGCTCAAAATGGACAGTCATGGGTGGGGTCCAAACCATGTCTTAACTCACAGCATTGTGTCTGTCTAGTATGGCTTATTTGTTTTCATGTGGACCACAAACAACAAACGGAATTGTAAACGGACTTGGTATTCGGTTGCTCAGGTCCTCAGATGGTCTTTCTCCTCCCTTCTTTCCCTTTCAAGTCCCCCAAGAAAAAGTTTGTTTAAAGCGCATCTCTAAAAATACCTGTAGAAGTTATATACTTCTGGTGTCAGCACAGGTTAAAATGAGAGCCTGTGATAAGTTACTTATACAAATAAAGCATATTTGTTCTGTTTTAAAAGGTGGCTGTAAATGATTAAAACAAGATATTGGACAGTGCTTGCCAGTGAGTTTTATTGGCATTTTTGAGTGGTGCAGATCCTTAAAAGACAAGCTCCCATGGCAGGGAGCTTATGGTCCTACCATCATGAATTAATAGTAGAAGCACTCAGTTACTGTGATAAGGTGAACACTGCCTTGATAACTAACCCCTCAACTCCAGAGGGACGAATTTCTGTTACACTGGAAATCTCTTCCCTGGCCTTTGCTGTTCTTGACTTATGATGAGCCATGATGAGATGGATCCTGCAGACACAAAAAATGGAGAGTTATCTGACTCTCTAGGCAGTGAGGGAAAATGATAGGACCTTCCTGAAAATGGCTTCCAGTTACAGCCCTCTGACTCTGCTGGGAAGGCTGAAGAACCCTTTCTCCAGTGCCAGCCCAGTGGGCCCTGGGCCTCCTTTCCTCTTAGACTGTATGAGTGCAAGGTCAGGTATAGGCGTGGAAATCAGGATGTTTGACCAGTAAGATGGCGTGGAGTTTATTAGGAGAAAATAACTTACACAGGAAACAAGTGACTATCGCGTCCCTCTAGCTCCAAGGATTCAGACCCTGCCACCCTGGTGCTCTTCGACCTGAAGGGGCTTCCGAGCCCCAAATCAATCTTTTTCCGGTCACGTCCACACCTGGGGGGCACGGGTGTGTGTGTGTGAATGAATATATCCGTGCACTCAGGTTCTGTGCTGAGGAGACCAGGGGACTTCCTCAGTCTTTCATCTGTTGCTCCTCTGGGAGGGAGAGCCTCCCGCTACCGCCACCCATCCACCTTTGGTGGTACTCTACCGAAACCTGATGCTGCTGGTGTTTGCCAGGTCCTACCACACTGTAGTGCTACAGTGCTTTTTGACAGCGCTGTCCTGCCACGAAGCGGCATCTCTGTCCCAGATTCTATCTCAGGACACAAAGG
Organism: Cricetiscus sungorus; assembly: GCA_030556225.1. NCBI lineage: Eukaryota > Metazoa > Chordata > Mammalia > Rodentia > Cricetidae > Cricetiscus > Cricetiscus sungorus. The sequence continues at coordinate 38,888,897 of JANBXA010000398.1, forward strand.
AGAAGGGTGGTGTTTCTAATCTGCCGTCTTCAGTTTTCCTTTAACAAAATAGAATTCTATGTCAACTAAACATTTTACTAAAATTATTCCTGTTACCTGAAACTGAGACTCAAAGAGGCCAATTTATATTTGTCTCTAAAATTTAGATATGTAAATCTAAAATGATGTAAAAGGCTATTACTACTTTACTTCAGTCAGATAATCATTTTCTTTAAATGTAATATATATACATATATATGTGTGTGTGTGTGTGTGTGTGTGTGTGTGTGTATATATATATATATATATATATATCACAAAGTTGGCTTACTTTGATGAATCTTTAAGTAAATAGCTTTTTGTATTAAATAAAACCTGTAATATGTAACAGACTACTAAATATTTATTTATAGCTCTATTTTAAAGGAACCAACCACAGAAAGCCTTCAAACCCTGTGTGCTCTAGGGTTGGCAATGCAGGACGCTACGCTGTCAAAAGCAGCGCTTAATGAGTTCCTAAAGCACACGAAGCACAAGAACGATTATCACAGATGCCTTCTTACTTCAGCGATCTGTGCACTCCAGGGCCGCGGCGTGGCAGTGCAGAGACAGGCAGCCAAGGCTGTCCACAGGTGAGCCCTGAGTTTGGGGGTGAATTATGTTTGGTGTGATTATGTTCAACTTGTGGGCTTTATTGTGACTATAAAATGAAATATGGGTCTATCTGGCAATCGAACTGTCGGTTGTTTTGGTGAGTTGATGAATTTTTCCTTTATTCAGGTGAAGCTCCACTTACTTTGATACAGAAGTCTGTAATTCCTACGTTTGTATTATTGTCGATTCATTGCCTGATATGTATCAATCCAGATCATGTTGATGGATTTAGGAATTCTTAATCACTTAAGTGTAGATCACAGCCTTTAAAAATTGGAAAATAAGGTATCGTTTAACAGAGGCAGGCAGATCTCTTCAGTTCAAGGCCAGCCTGGTCTACAGAGCAAGTTCCAGAGCAACCAGGGCTACACAGAGAAACCTTGTCTCAGAGGGGGGAAAAAAGATAGCATGCAACAGCAGTTATCATTTGTTGTAGCTTTCATTTCTTTGTCTTGGTTGATTAGCTACATTAAATTTTATTACATTTATTTTTTGTGGATGATTGCACAAGTACTATGGCATGAACCTGTGAGATCGGAAGACAATTTGTTAAGTCATTTCTCTTCTAACCATAGTATTCCCATGTGGCTGTGGGGTCCCATACACCAGCAGTCCTCAACTTGTGGGTGGCAACCCCTGTGGCAAACCTCTAGCTCCAAAATACTTACATTATGCTTCACAACACTAACAAAATTACAGTTATGAAGTAACAATGAAAATAAATGTATGGTTTGGGGCCACCATGACATGAGGAGTGTGTTAAAGGGTTGCCGCATTAGGAAGGTTGAGAACCACAAACTCAGGTAAGAGTTAAGTGCCTTCACCCATTGAGCCATCTCTCCTGTGGAATTAAAGAAAATTAGTATGAAGTGTATTCCATGTGAGTTATTTCTCTTAGAGTTATATCCTCCTGCTGTATAGTACAGTTCATCCTGTGCCTTTAAATTTCTTTGTAGTTCCTTTAAACAAATGTGCTACATTTTCTTAACTGCATCTCATAATTTTGTGGCCATGATATGTTTTAAGAACAAAAGAACTCTTAGTGTTTGTGGAAGAGGACATAGTATATTTCCTAAGATTTAAGATGTTTTCAGTTAAGTGTAAACAATTAATATGAACTTGCCTAGGTGTCTAATAGATTTTAAACTTAAAATATTTGTTGTTATTGTTAGGGTTAAAGTAACCCCCATCTTTTTTTTTCCATGAAATATTTGGCATCCTGTATTTTATTAATCAAAACTAATTATGTACCATATGGCTTTATCCAGCATTCTTTAAATAGCATATTGAGTCAGAACTAACAGACATTCAAATCAGTATAGTGTTCTTTCCTGTCAGATGAGAGAAAAGAACACAGTAGTCCCATTTACTTCTCTTTTTTTACTGGCTTAACTTTTTATTGATTCCTTGTGGATTTCACATCATGCATCTCAATCTCACTCATCTCCCTGTCCCTTTGTATCCATCCTCTGCCCATGCACCCACATTAGGACTCCAGTTGGTTATCCTGTTTTTGCCCTGTGTTGTAGAGACACTGCAGCTTTGTTTGGTTCTGCAGGACCTGCCCTGCCCCTTTATGTGCTCCAGTCACTGTAGATGTGTGGATGATGGGGCTGGCCAACTCATAGCTCTACTTCTGGGCCTGGGTAGTTGCAGGGTTGGTCAGCCTGCCCGCTCTCCTGTCTTCACCGTCCTCTCCAGCACTGCCCCTGCTAACTTACCTAGTGCCATAAGCAGCAAGGGGAAGGGTGGGTTCTCCAGTTGTCATGCCCTTGGTGCTGGCTCAGCCACACCTACAGCACCAGGGCCAGCTCTACTGTGTTGCCCAGGCAAGACATTGCGGCAACTTAGGAGCTGGTGACACTCTAGTGACCTCAGAACCAGCCCTCCCACTGCCTCAGGCCTCCCTTGAGAGGTAGGGGTGCAGGAGGGGGTACTTCTCTCTCTTGCCCACACCACCATATGGCAGATGAGGGGCAGGGTCAGAGCTCTCATGCTCACGTTCTTGGGGCAGCTCACCCATGCCCCTGTCTATGGAGTCAGCAATAACTCCCATCTTTAAGATGAGCGGTTTTTTGTTTTGTTTTGTTTTCTCTAGTAACCCTGCTGACCCGGCTCTTTGGTCTTTGCTGTCTCGAGTTGTTGCTCAGTATACTCAACGGAATGCAAAGGTGAGTAATGTCTAAAAACCTGCCAAGAAGAGTAGCCTGTGGTGTAAAATACATGTATACATATGTATAGCTATCCTAATGTGTGTGTTTTATATAGTTTTATATGTGAACCAGACTGTACTCAGATTTACAGGCTCTGCCTGCCTCTTTGCCTTTTCAATACTGGGATTAAAGGCATTAGCCATCACACCCACCTTAAATATATTTTAAAAATATAGCATTTTTCTAAAGAAAACAGTAAGTAAAATGAAGAGAACATCGTCATTCAATCAAATTCCTGTTTATACCAATACTAGAGCAAGTGCCTTCCATGTACCCATGAAATTGTTCTGAGTGTCATAGACACTACAAAGCGGGGTCTTTACATTCTTCATTATACAGATTATCTCAGCCTACATAAATAACTAATATGCATAACAAATAAGCCTTAGTGACTGTGGTTTTAAATTCCTAAAGATCATTTTATTTAAAAACTGTTTAAAGATACAATTACTAATACAGACACCTCTAATGTCTGAAAATCTCATTATAAGCTTGACATTTGGTAAAGAATTACATACTGTATTTTAGTCATAAGAGCAAGATATTTTCAAGTATCTATATTTTACTAGTTTTGCTACTAATTATTTTCTTTCTTGTTCACTTAAGTGATTGGCAAACAATAGCAACAGCTAATTTGTTTTAAACACTTATTTAGTAATAATTCTGATATCTAAAATCTTCATAGATCTGTTTTTATTGTCATTGTTCTTACTGATTTTCACTCAAGGTGGCTTTATTTCTTTTCTTACTAGATAGACTCTGTCTTGGAGAACATTATTTGTAGACATTATTTGAACCTTAGGACTAAGATAAATTCATATGAAAGACTTTCTATTTGTTTTTGGAGATGTGTTGGCAGCTGCATTTATAACTTGGGATTCTGTATTAGGGTCTCAAGTCATTTGAGAATGTCCTGAGAGTGCCATCCTTGAGAGGCTCAGCATATTCTGAACCTTCACAATTGTACCTTCCTTGTATGAGTCATGGGCTTGTTCCACTGGCTTGTGAGCCCTATATTGGGATCGACAAATGACATAAATAATCTCCAGACTCATTGTGCCTTTTTAGCTTTCAATTTGGGCCTGATAAATCCTTAATAGCTTGTCAGTTATTCAATACGTTTAAGAATATGTTTAAAATATTTTATTCTCGGTGCCATTCAAATGTTACTGTCCTGTAAAATTCAAATGTTACTGATGTTTGTTGACATCACCTAATAGTACCATTAAATGCAGGTGATAATTTAGCAGGGTTAGAGTCTAGATTTCTAACGGCCTCCTAGGGCATGTCCAGCTCCTGATTTAGAGGCAATTTAAGTAGTAGAGTTTAAGCTATTTTCAGTGGATGCATTGACTCAAAAGCTGTTATCTGTAACTCATTATACATGAGTTACTCTGCTACACATGGGTATGTGTTTTAATTAACAATAGTAGGAAGTTTCTGTAGTTGCTGTTCAGTTTATAGAGCAGGAACCTTGAGGCATTGAGATTAAGTAATTTGTGCAAATCACGGTTGCTGATGGTGAATGGTATCCAATTCCTCTAACTCAGGCATCATCTCACTCTATGTTGCCTTTCATTTTAATCAGCCTTAGTTTTATATTGACATACTTCTAAAGCTTTATTTTAGCATTCTATATTTGAAGTACAGTGTTGAAAACTTTACTGGTACACATTTGAAATGAAATGCAAGGTGTATAATGCGTGTGATGAAAAACCTTAGCATTTGCTGTTGTTATTTTTGAGACAGAGTCTCACACAACCCAAGCTGGCCTGGAGCTCACTATGTAGCCAAAAGTGGCTTTGAGCTCATGGCAATCTTCTGCCTCAACATTCTAAGTGCTGAGATTATAGGCAAGAACTACCATGCCTGGTTCTTATACTTCACTTTTGTCCTTAGGTAAAATGTTTAATAATTGAATTTAAAATTTTTAGATTTGAAGTTGACCTTCTTAAAATTCTGATGCTTCTTGGTTTTTTTTAGTTATTATTATTATTAGTAGTTTTGATTTGTTTATTGAAACAGAAGCTTCATGGCACGCAAACATTTAGTATTAGGGACTATGGGGTCTTAAGAAGGGATAGGAACTCAAGCAAGAAAGAAGGCAAGAGCTAATATAGAAGCCTGCTCCTTGTGGCTTGCTCAGTCTACTTTCTTATAGAACTCAGAACTACTGGTCCTAGGATAGGACCGTGCAGTAATATTTTGTTTGTGCTTTAACAAATAAAGCTTGCCTGAAAATCAGAGTGCAGAATTAGCCACTAGTTAGCCAGAGGCCAGGCAGTGGTGGCGCACACCTTTAATCCCAGTGCTCAGGAGGCAGAGGTAGACATATGTCTGTTAGTTCAAGGCCACTCTGAGCTACACAAGATTGATCGAGTCTAAAAGAGAAACAGAGCCAGACGGTGGTGGTGAACACCTTTGATCCCAGTACTTGGGAGTCATAGGCCTTTAATTCTAGCTGGATGGAGAGAGGAATATAAGGTGGGAGGAGTCAGGAGCTCAGCCCATTCAGTCTGAGGATTCCTAGAGACAGGATTGTGCATTCAGAATAAGGATTTGTAGGGACAGAACCGCCCCTTTGGTCTAAGGGTTGGGTAGAGGTAAGATCGAGTGGCTGGCTGCTCTGCTCCTCTGATCTTTCAGCATTAACTCTTATGTCTAACTCTGAGCTTTTATTATTAAAACCAATTAGAATTTGTGCTTCAAGACCACCCACAATGGGCTCGGTCCTCCTTCAACAATAAATAATTAAGAAAATGACCCACAGGCTTGTCTCCAACTCCATCTTATGGTGACATTTTCTCAATTGAGGTTCCCTCCTCCCAGACTACTCTATTGTATTAAGTTGACATAAAACTAGCCAGCAAATACACTTTCATTATTGATTGCATTTTTGTGCACTCAGCTACCACAAAAACGTTAAAATTCCGTGACAGAGTTAAAATTATAAAAACAATTAGCTTTATTCCCTTAGTCATGCCTCACCTGTATTTGCCTCGTCTTTTATTCTACCCTTTTTCATCACCTGAGAACATCCTTTCTCTCCTTCCTATGTGTTATACCTACATGTATATTTGTTTACACATATGTGTGTACATTGCAGGATAGGATCCACATATGATGGAGAACATAAGGTTTTTGTTTTTTCTTTCTGAGATGAATGACATTCTAATCCTGTAAATTTTGTGATTCCGTTTTTCTTTAGAGCTGAACAGTATTCCATTATATCTATTGTCTATCTATCTTCATCTATCAAGATTTTTATCAGTTCATCTGTTGATAGCTAGAAAATTTCCAAGAATAAGCTATGCTTTATATATTCTTCACTCTCCCTTTCTGCTGTTCTCTTGCAGCATTTTTTTTTAAGTTTTTAAAAATATTTATGTTATGTACATTGCTGTTTTGCCCAAGTATGTGTCTATGTGAGGGTGTTGGATCCTCTAAACAGTTGTGAGCTACCTTGTGAGTGCTGGGAATTGATCCAGGTCCTTTGAAAGACCTAAGGTCAGTGCTCTTAACCGCTGAGCCATCTCTCCAGCCTTTTTCAGCATTTTTATATTGTTAGGTAATAAGTACATTTATGTGGTGCCCCTAGAAAGTCATTTTACTTTTGAACTTGTAGTATTTTAATAGCAAATGTGAAATGATCAAAGTAGACAGATTTTTTTTTCCTTAAAGCTGTAATAATACACTGATATTTAGAGATTATACGATGCAAATTTGCTGAAAACTGAGTTTCTCAAATGTTTTGAAGGAAAGCTTTTATTAGTCTTACTGTTTGGTGAAAAGCTGTGTATGTTTTGTTATAGGGAGGAGCTGTCGCTGGCACCGTGGCTCATGTTCTGGATGCAAATCACGGAAAGGTTAGTTTTTGCTCTCATACAAAGGAAGTAATTAACATGTTCAATAGTCCTCATTGTTTTAAAGTTTGCATCCTATTAAATACAGGCCTTTAGTCAGTTTTGAAAACCAGAAACTGAAGAGAATTGATAAACATACCTGTTTGTATTCTTTTATAGAAGGCATTTTTGTACACTGCAGTAAACCAGTTGGCCATGGGAAGCAGTACAGCAGAAGATGAAAAAAATATTTCTCTAAAGACCATTCAGAAGGCAGCTATTCTTTCTCCAGGTGAATATATTTCATTTCATTAATCTAGATGTCATCAATTTTGCAGTTGTGGGTTAAAAGAACAAGGTTTGTATTTTCATGATAAAAGAAGTTTTAAGAATGTATTTTAAAATTTTGTATATTACTTGATTATCTGAATTTGACTGTTGATAATCACAGTGTAACAATTGTTTAAACAGATTGATAAGAATATTTTCTAGAGATATGATGTTAAATCTGAATGACATTATTTTCAGGCTATTTTATTTCAGTTTTCCATCAGTATAATTTAGTGTGGTTTATCTATACCTACTAAATTACTTCATATATAATTTTTATGTGTGGTTAACTCTGCAAGATAGGGTTATGTTTTATATGGTGTATTACTTTCTTCATTTCTATGACATCTATCTGAAGGAGGTTTATTTGGGGCATGACTTGAGGATTTAAGCAATATAGCGTGATGGGGAAGGCATGGTGGTTGGTAGGGCTACTCAGCACGCTGCATTCAAGTCAGGAAGCAGAGGAAGATGCAGGTTGCTGCTCAGCTCACCCTCTCTTTCTATTGGACTGGCACTGTAACCCACACAGTGGCACTACCACATTCAAGGTAGATCTTTTCTGATGTAGACAGTTTCCATGATGACTCTAAATTGCATCAACTTAATGAGATTAACCAACAGATATAAAAACGTATAGCCTGACCTCAGCTAGCTATTGTTAATTCTAGCAGGCTGTGTCATATTTATGCTGTTTACTTTATAGGTAATGACAAGTTGCATATTACTACCTTAGGATAGTTTCCATTGTCACTACTGGAAAATGTTAGGGCTAGAAGGTCATGCTCTGTAGGGTTACAAAGCAAAGTTTTATGTTCTATCTAAATATGAACTATAGCATCAAACAGTTGCCTTTCCTGGGAATACACAATCATAGATGCAGCATCCATACAGCATCATAAGATGCCGTTCATGCTTCCTTAGTAGAAAATAAATTCAATGTTGAGTTTTTCCTTCAATTCTTATTTTTCTTAAGAACCAAAAACCATAACCAAAATGTGTTGACTTATTTCTCCTAGAGTAATAGCGATACATGTGTGCTGGAGGCTTGACCTCCATGTCTTTGGAATGGGAATAAAATTGCACTGTCCATAGTAGCCCAGCACTTTAGGAACAGAACCAGGTAGGGACAGCCATGAGACAGGAGCTGAGCCACACAAGGGCAGCCATGGGGCAGGAACTTAGTAGACTATCCTCCTATAAGATGTTCAGAAATTTTACAAGTCTTGAAAGTTAAATATACCACTTTATTTTGGGGAAACAATTTTACTTTCCTTTAAGGAAATGTTTTTTGTTTGTTTGTTTGTTCTTTTGTTTTTGTTTTTATGAGATAATTAATTTTTATTGAGGAAGATATAAACTTTTATTTATGATACTTTTACAGCAGCATGTTGATATGAACAAGCCTTCAAACTGTATTTCTTGTTTAGATGACCCTGCTGTCTGGGCTGGGCTGATGGCGGCCTGCCATGCTGATGATAAACTGGCTTTGGTCAACAACACTCAACCCAAGAGGCTTAATTTGCATTTGGCACTGCTGTCTGCTGTTTCTGCATCACGTAAGTTTTATTTTTACTTACTTACATTGTTAAATCATTGTGTTAAATTGCATGCAATATATTTTGATCATATTCTTTCCCCCCCCCCCAGTCCTCCCAGATCCTCTCTACCTATTCACCCAACTACATGTTCTTTCTTTCAAAAAACTAAAGAAACAAAAGACAAAAAGACAAAACACCAAGTCATACCAACAACAAAAAAGAAAAATAATACAAAAAAAAAAAAAAACAAAAACAAACGAGTCCCATTGTATCTTGATCAACTACTCCTGAACATAAGGCCTACCCTGCAGTGTAGTTGATATACCCAGTCTCACTGCACTAGAGAAAGCTACTTTCCCTGCAGGAATCAATTGCAAATAGCTTTTTTGGTTAGGGGTGGGACTTTGTGCTCACTTGTCTATGTCTGTGCTGGGATTTTGTCTGACTTGAGTGTGTCTCTGAGGATTTATGTTTCCATCAGCCCTACTGTGTTTGGAAGACAATTTTCCTTGGCATCATCTGCTACCTCTGGCTCTTAGAATCTTTTTATGTCACCCTCTGCAATGTTCCCTGAGCCTTGAAGGTTGGAGTTTGGTAAGGACATCTCACTAAACACTGAGTGCTTCGAGGTCTCTTACTGTCTGCGTGTTGTCCAGTTGTAGGCCTCTGTGTTAAGAAGTATCTACTGCAAGAAAAAAGCTTCTCTGATGAGGGTTGAATGATGCATTGATCTATGAGTATGGCAGTATGTCATTGAGGGTACTTTATTGAATTGTACATTTAGCAGTAAATAAAGTAGTAGGTTCTCCCAAGGACTCATTGCATATCTAGTTAATTAGTTTTCTTAGCCTCATTAACAGTGCCAGGTGTGAGTTCCATTTCATGGAGTGGACCTTAAACCCAATTAATAAGAAATAGTTAGGTACTCTCTTTAACATTTATGCCACTATTATATCAGTATGTCTTGTAGGCAGGTTTCTGTTGTGGGGCACAGAGTTGGAGCTGTGTGAAATTGATGGATACTTTTTTTCTCTAGTAGTGTAAGTAGTATTTTCTAGCACTATGATTGCTAGCTAGGAGAGATAAAGCTTCTAGTTGGGGAACGCTCCATTTCCCCATGTTTGATAACGTAGGTGAGTGGTGTCTTCAGCAGTAGGGCCTTGCTGTTATGTTGCGGAGGGTAACCAATAGTATTGGTACCCTGAATATTTGAGGGGTTGTTCTGTTTGGCCAATGAGTCAATAAAATGTAACCCCTTCCTGGTACTGGGGGTCTTACTTGGTAGCATGTGATGTCTGGTTGATAGTTGTCCCTGCCCATACTCTCTCCTTTACCCTGCTTCCCCATTCTCCCTTCTGAAGTACAATAGGTAGAAAGTAGATACTGATTCATTGATTTATCTAGTGATTCATTTACACTGTCGCCAAGCATGACTTATATTGCTAACTGAAACAGAATGACCTAGAGAATGAACTAATGAACTAAGGGTGATCACCCTTAACAACCACAGGTCGATTCTGTAAAATCTCGGTTGCTTGTCTGCCCCACCTTGTGGTTTTAGAGGATAAAATGAGAATACAAACTGGACTGGCACTGGATTAAGGACTTTCAGGAGCTGTCCTGGCTTGGGTAACTGGGGACCCATTCTCTCTTCCAGTCTCATTGGTGTCAGGGTGCTTAGTCCAGAAGGAGTCCCACAAAATCCCCTTTTCAAGTAGCTTGTAGAAAGCATTTGTTCCACCAGTGATCAGATCCAGAGCACATATAGCTTCAGTATTCATGGTTATAAAAAATGTACTCAATTACCTACAAGTTTCAGTTTTCTTTTTTCTATTTATTTGTTTGTTTGTGTGTTTGTTTATGGTTTTCAAGACTGGGTTTCTCTGTGTATCTTTGGAGCCTGTCCTGGAACATGTGCTCTGTAGACCAGGCTGGCCTTGAACTCACAGAGATCTGCCTGCCTCTGTGTCCGAAGTTAAATTTCAGTTTTCTAAACATGATTAAATGACATTCCTAATATCAATTCTGAGTTACTGTTATATGTTAGTAAATCAATTAGTACATATCCTCTCTGGCACTATTTAACTTTGAGTTTTGATAAATGACTTTTGTCACACCCCTTTCTCTAGAAGATTCTTCAGTCCACATTCTTGCAGGGTAGGAACACTGGCAACATAGTCATTCAAGTCATTTAGTCCTTGTGAAAGTCTTTATTTCTATTTTACTTTTAAGGATAATTTTTCGGGGTACAGAATTCTAAACTCCTTCCCCTCCCCCCTTTAACTTTAAACATTTCATTTTTCTTTCTGAGGAGAAGCTGGAGATGGTCTCATCTGTTTCTTCCCCTCTGGCTTCTTGTAGTAGTTCTGCCTGTCTTTGATCTCTTTTGATTAGAAGACAGCATAGCCAGATAAAGTTTGGGTTTGCTTTTGTCTGGTTCATCTTTCACTGTGTTTTCTGAGTTTCCTGTCTGGTGGTTGTGTCTGACATTAATTTGGGAACATTCTCAGTCATCGTGGCTCTAAATGTGTTCCTTTCTTTTACTTTCCTGGCATTCTCATTAGGTTTGCTTAGATGCTTTGCAGTTGTCCCATAGTTCTCAGAAATTACATTCTGTTACATTCAGTATTTATTCTTTTTGCTTTTCTGTTTGAGTGATTTCAGTTGAAATATCTGAAGTTCAGAAATTATTTCTTGGCACCCTCCAGTCTGTCAATAAGCTGATCATGAACAATGTGTTAGTGTTTTTAGTTCTTATCGCTTGTTGTTTCTGAGTTTTTCAAAATTTACATGGCTCATGTTGTCTGCTTAATTAATGAAAGCTTTCCGCATAGTTATTGTTGTTTAATTCTAATAACTCCAGCATCCCTACCAAAGTCCAGCATTCCTGCAATACTGACTGTAGTCCTGGTGCTTGCTCTGTTGTACAGAATATTTTTTTTTCCCTTTGTAGCTTGGTCATGGTTAAAGTGGCTGCTGTGGTGAGGTGGGGTAGAGGATACATGTTGAGGTCCTGTGAGTGTGTCTAAGTCTCAGTGAGCCTGTGACTCTGCTCTGTGAATACCACAGTGCTTCCCAGTGTATCCCTTGCCCTCACTTGGGCAGAATAGGCAGCCTACAGTGGGCTTGAACTGACTATTACTGCTTTTCGTCCATCTAGGAAGCCTTTAGTGCAAGGCTAATCAAGTTCCTCGTCTTTGCCAGTAAGCAACAGAAAATTAACTGCGAAATTATTAAATATTTGGAAACTAAATAGCATACTTCCAAATAACCAAGTCCAAAAGAAAATTAGGAAATATTTTTAAGTTAGTTAATATTTACACAGTATGTCAAAACTGTATAACATGACTAAAGCACGGATTAGTGAAAATTTATAATATTAAATGGTTACATTAGAAAAATGAAAGGCTCTCCACAAATTAATAATGGCAGCTAAGAAAGGAAGCCCAAAGTAAGACGAAGAAACGATAAAGATAAAATAGAAATCTGTTAGCTAAAACAAAGAGAAATCAATAAAATAAAAAGATGTGTTTTATTTATTTCTTTTAAGAAGTGCAATACAATTAGTAAATCTAGCTTTATGATTCAAGAAAAGAAGACAGGATAGCAGCTTTTGAATGGAAGTATGTCACTACAGCTGTTAACATGTTAATAATACTTCAGCAGCAACTTCATGCCCTGGGACTTAACAACCTAGAGAAAATAATAAAATTCTGTAAGACACTAAGTTTACATAAGCAGAAATAAATTCAATAACTATGTGTTTATTAAGGGTATCCAGATCGAAACCTCACAAAGTAAGCTGTAAGACTAGGTGACATCATTAATTCTGCCAGACATTTAAGGAAGCAGCAATTCTAGTTCTATACAAAGTGTTCTAGAAAATCAAAGAGAATGAAATGCTCTTTTGAATATCTCCTAATAAGCCAGCATTCTCCCAGTACCAAAATCAGACAGTGCAAATACAGAAAAAGACTGAGCATTGTCAGCCCTAGTAGGCATAACGAAATTCCTAACAGAACTTAGCATTTCTGTTCAGCAACACATAGGAAAGACAGTGCATCACACTCAGGTGGAGTTTGTTCCAGGAATTTGAAAGTGAGTGCAGTTTACATTGATATTTGTGAAAGATGCCATTCCTATGAGGTTATAAAAAGTAAAATCTGAGTAGGAGTTTTCCAGGAAGGAGGATAAGGGGGTTGGGGTGAGTTGGAAACGGAAGTGATTACACAGGGCAAGAGGCAGCTCTTGCTAATGAATGGTGAGTTTGTTTTACCTCAACTGTGGTGTTCGTCCAGCAGTGTCTTAAGTGTGTTTGAACTCCGGAGTAGATGCATATTTTACTTCAGTTACATTGAAGAAATTGTTCATAGTTTTTCAGTGAATTTACTTTACTACTATACAGGATATATTTTTTAATTAGCAGTCAGAATATTCATGGAAAATCTATGGTGTTCTGGTGGTACATGTATTTTTTAATATATGTAGATCCAGGCACTGGGTAGGTGTTATACTCCTGTAATTATGAGATTCCAGAGATGTGAATTTAGAGTCAGCCTGGGCTGTATAGACTTGGATAATTGTTAGCAAATACCCCCTCCCCCACCCAAGAACATATTATACACAGCAGAAGATGGTAGCATTCACCTCTTTTTGTTTGTTTACAGTTAAGGACAAAGACATTTTGCAAGATTATAAACAGTCACTTGAAAAGTGGTCTCTCTCACAAGCTGTCACTGGTCTAATTGACACAGGAAGAATATCTGAAGCGGAGTCTCTGTGCACAAAGGTATTGTGGAATTGATGTTGAAATTTGTGTTTTTGTCCTGCCTAAAGATGGGGAGAGTGTTACTTAATGGTAGGGGTGACAAGCAACATTTATTGGTTACTCCAGGCCAGTCATTCTGTTTAACATTGTCGTTTCTGGGCTTCACGACAATCTGTGATGTACATGTTTATGAAATTAACCTGTTTACAAATGAGAAAGTCCATATTTGAAGAAGGTTAAGTATTTACCTACAAGTTCACAGCAGCTAGAAGCAGTAGGCTAGTACTATACCACTGCTACAACCCTCAGTCTCTTTCAAAAGAAATGTTATTATTTGTTCATTCATTCATTCATTCATTTATACGTATGCATGTGTATCTGTGTATGAGGAGGTCATAGGGGTATTATATCTCCTGGTGCTGAAAGTATAACCAATTGGGAGATACATTGTATGGGTGCAGGGATTCAAACTCTGGTCCTCTGCAAGATCAGTAAGCTCTCTTAGTCACTGAGTCATCTTCCTGCCCCACTTCTGGACTCTGAATAAACCTTTTATTTTTGTTTAGGGTGTCATTCCTTTGGTTCCTATTACTCTCTTTAGAATATAGTGTTTCAAGGATTTGTTCATTTTCCCAAGTTCTGAAGCAGTAGAGTGACTGTGGAGATTGTTCGTCACCATGCACTAGGATCATGGGTCTCTCTGCTTGCTACTTCTATGGATACATTCTTAGCTTTCCTGCCACATGGTTGGGATTCAATAAATGTTTATTTAATCAGTAAACCAGTTTCGTGGACCTACTAAAAATCAGAGGGTTTTAAATATGACCTTTTCTCTGAATGCTTGTGTTTCATAAATACCAGAAAGAGTATGTTGTTCTCTTAGAAATGGTCTTTGGGAGAGAAACACATTTTACAGAGAGATAAAAATGGTCTTTGGTCCTTGACTTCTTTAAAAAGCAGAATAATACATTTTCTCTTTCATGTAAAGAATTCTATCTGCTCTAAGTCCAGGACAGTGTGGGTGTTGTTGGCTAAGCATAAATTAACAGTTGTAATGTCTTTTTTGGTAAAATGAGGAATGCTTTATGAGCCTTTCCTTTTTATTTTATTGTTTCAGTCCCTTGTAGAAGAAAGCCTTCAAATACACTTTAGATATATGTTGGACTGTGATCTAATGAGAAAAATAATAGATAAACACTGTCTTAATAGAGAAGCAGTACAGAAATGTTTCATCTACAGAAGAGTGGGAAGTTTGCCAACCTACAGAGTTGATCTTTCAGAAGACAATTCTAATGATTCCTATTTGATCATAATATATGTATTGAGCTATGATGCTCAATGAATACTCCATGAATAAATACCAATTTTATGTGAATCATAGAGTATGGTCTGTTCCACTGAAATAGTGAAAATCTTTCCTTTTTATATTTCTTGAGTAAGTTTTCTATAAGAACCTGATTTTTAGTATAATAACTGAGAATTAACCAACTTAACAGGGCATATTAAATCTAAACTGAATGACTCAAACACTACAACAGTATTACCTATATGAAAGATTATTTAGTGTAGGCTTTGGGATTCCCAGGCTGTGTAGCCTTTTGTTTATTTAACTTTTATATTTGTTTTCACTATAACTATAAAGGTTTAAATTAAGGAGAAAACATCTCTTAGCATGGAGCACACTTTAATTGCCTTTTATTTGTTTCAGTTTAGCACCTATTTGATATGTTTCTGTTTGGGATTTGATTTTTAGAGTTTAAAAAGTAACCCTGATCAGCCAGCAGTTGTCTTACTGTTGAGACAAGTTCAGTGTAAATCACTGCTGGAGTCGCAGAGGCCCCTCCCAGATGCTGTACTCGAAGAACTGCAGAAAACAGTCGTGTCCAATTCCACCTCTGCTCCTGCCTGGCAGGTAAGTGCTCTACTCTCTGTGCAACTCCTTCATTAAAATATGCTGGGGTGCTACAGGAGCATACTCCATCTCGATTTCAGTATTGCTTTAGGCTCATCATATATTAGGCAGTTTCCAAATGAGAAGAGTATTGTGGAAATTTAACATCAGTTTAGGATCTGCTTCTGTAACCCTTCAGTCATTCTGCTGAAGATGCTGTATAACGAGAGTGCCGTCCTGGTTACTTTTCTTGCTTCTGTGACAAAATACCCGATACAAGCAACACAAGGAGGGAGGGGAGGCTCCCAGTTACAGCATGGTTTGGGTGAAAATGCCTTCCAGAGGCTCAGGCATGCATTTGAACACTTGGTCCCTTGTTGATGGCACAATTTGGAGATGTTTAAAAGGTGGCCTTGCTGGAAGAAGCTTGTCTCAGTTGGGCTCTGTGAGAGTATGTAGCCTCAGCTCATTTCTGGCTTGTTCTCTCAGCTTCCTGTAACCATGCTTCCACAAGTCACTTTTGGTCGTGGTGTTTTATTCCAACAACAGAAAAATAACTAATATAGAAATTGGTACCAGTGTACAAGCCGTTGCATAAAAAGAACTTGGTTGGCAATTTTTTATTTTTTCTCAAAGGAATTCCAAAGGAAGACTTTGGAACTTTGACTAGAACAGTGGCTGAATGCTATAAGTAGAGCATAAAGGCCATTCTGATAGGAACCTAGAAGACAGTAGTGCTGAGCAGTGCAGATTGTGGAGCCTGATTCAATAGGTCTCAGATGGCAATAGTCTTAGCAACTGGCCCAGAGAACATTTATGCTGTATTTTTGCAGAGTATCCAGCTGCTTTCTGACCATGGCCTGAGAACTTTCCTGAGGCAAATGGAAAAATATTAGACCAATTTCTTTAATGGAGAGCAATTTTCTATATAATGTTGAGTCAGTGCAGAGCTTATTATTTACTCCCTTGTAGATTTATAAAGGCAAAAAGTAAACGGGCAGAAAGAAATATGAAGTGAACACCTTGAAGAGAAAATGAGCACCAGAAAGCTTAATGTTACAACCAAGACATGTGCTATTAAGAGCTCTATTTGTGAAGGACATTAGTGCCATCGAGGAGCCTCCTGCTTTACAGGGGAACAAAGGACAGCGTGTCAGGCCCAGATCCCACCCAGCTAACCTTCCATCTTGTAGAAAGAGAGCCTAAGGTGTTTTCTGATCCTGAAAAACAGCTGAATGACAAAGTGTCTTTGCTAATGTGATTCAAGGGGGCAGCATCCATTCCAAGTTGGTAGCCAAGCTTGGTAGTACCATCCAAGTGGTAATGGCTGTTAGGATAAAGGCATGGGGAGGGGAACCTTGGCAGAATCCATGGCAGGCGAGAGTAACCGAGGCAGGAGACAAACATGCCAGGCAGACAGAGCTTAGTGAGAAGTTTTATTAAAAAGGGAAGGGGGAGAGGAAAGAGAAAAGAGGTAAAGAGACACAAAGACAGAGAGAGGACAGAAGAGAAAAGGCAGACAGGAAAAGTCCTATCTGCCCCAGGGGAACAGCAGGAAAAAAGAGATCCTAAGTGTGGGGGGGCGTGGGTGGGGTGTGTGTGTGTGTGTGTGTGTGTGTGTGTGTGTGTGTGTGTGTGTGTGTGTGTAGGGGGGGGTCTTTCTTTTAAAGGGTCCTTTGCACCTTGTCCAGACTATGTAGCCATGGAACCCTGGGCTGACCAGGGTACTGCCTGAATGCATTCTGCCAGGTGATGGGCAGGCCTGCATGATGCCTGAGTCCTTACACTGGCGTTAGAGGCATGAAGGGTGTGAGAGTAAAGGGCTTCTCCATTTCAGAGAGCTGCTGAGCTCAGGCATCTTGTGGTAAGGGTGTCCCTAACTGAAGGTACCTAGAGAGCTAGAGGCTGTGGAGGCCATTGGTGTGAAGTGTAAACATGAAGCCCAAGTTACAGTGGAGATCCCAGGATACTAAAAGATGCCAGCGCTGTCCAGGAGAGCTGCACACAGGGAGTGAAACCAGCCCAAGAGAGATGTATGTTGCAGTCAACAAAGTTGGAGGGGCTGAGCTACTTAAGCCATTTAAAACTAAAGTTCCAGATGCCAGACGTGGAACTACAGAATTTGTTGTTTTCCCTGTGTGTTTCAGTCTTGCTTTGGCCCAGTATTTCCCCACTATACCCAATTCTTCCTTTTTGGAATGGGAATGTATATACTGTGCCATTATATATTGGAAGAATGTAATCATGATTTTACAGTGGGTTACAATGAAGAGACTGCCTTAGTCTCTTTGGATTTTGGACAGTGTTGTGACTGAAAGACTATGGGAATGTTTGGAGTTGGACTAAATGTGTTTTGCATTATAATGGTCAGGAGCCTTTAGGAACCAGGGGGTGGGATGTGGTTGTTTGGATGAGAAATGCCCCCCATAGGCCCAGACATTTGTAAACAAATGGTCTCTAGTTGATGGGAGTTTGGAGATGGGCTTTGAGAGAATTATAGCCACTTCTAGTTTGCTGTCTCTGCTTTGTGATTGATCTCAGTTTCTGGCTTCTGCTTCTGTGCCTAGCACTTGTTGCTGTGTCTCCTGGCTATGGTGAACCCTTAGCTTTCTGGACCCGCAAGCCTTTTATAAAGGAGCACTCTTCCTTCTTGATTGTGGTGATTATCTCAGTAACAGAAAAGTAACCATCAGTCAGTCTGTCATGATGGTGGGAGCTGGAGGCAGCTGGTCAAAGGAAGCAGAGAACAGTGAATGCCACTGCTCACTTACGTTTATCTTCTCTCTCCTCTTGGTAACGGGTGCTGCCGATATTTAGTGTGCTGGCTAGTTTTATGTCAATTTAAGACAATGCCTTCATAAGATTGGATTGAGGCAAGCCTGTAAGATGTTTTCTTAGTTAGCGATTGATGGGGGAGGGAGGGCCCAGCCCATTGTGGGTGGTGCCGTCCCTGGACTGGTGGCCATGGGTTTTATAAGAAAGCAGGATGAGAAGCTAATAAGCAGCTCCTCTCGTGCCTCTGCATCAGCTCCTACCTCCTCCATGTTCCTGCCCTGCTTGAATTCCTGTCCTGACTTCCTTCGATGATGAACAGTGATAAAGAAATATAACCAAATAAACCCTTTCCTCCCCAACTTTTTGGTCATAATGTTTCATCACAGCAGTAGAAATCCTAACTCTAAGACATTTAGGTTGGGTATACCCATGTCAATTAGTTCAGTCTAGGTGATGCATCACGGAAATGCCCCGAAGATTATTTATGTAGTATTTTTAAATTCCAAAGATTAAACATTATATGTCTTAGTTAGGGTTTCTTTTTCTGTGAAGAGACACCATGACCACAGTAATTCTTATATAAAGGACAATATTTAATAGGGTGGCCTACAGTTTCAGAGGGTTAGTCCATTATCATCATGGAGGAGACCATGGTGGCTGGGAATATGGTTGCACGCAGGGAGACATGGGGCTGGAGCTGAGAGCCCTACATCTTTATTGGCAGGCAACAGGAAGTGAACTGGAACTCTGGGCTTGGGCATATCTGAGACCTCAAAGCCCACCCCCACAGTGACACATGTTATCCTACATGTCGAACTTATTGCAACACAGCCACACCTCCTTAAAGTACCATTCCCTGCATTTATGGGGGCAATGATATTCAAACTACCACAACATATCTCACAATCTTGAGTGTGTTAACTGCCTATAGAAGGAATATGTGTAGTTCTCCCCCAGCTACTTAATGGGTGTGGATATCTAAGACTTTAATGGATATTCTCTGATAATATAAGATTAAAATGGATATTTTAGAGTTAGTTTTTCATTAGCAATCAGCTTCTCTGCTGTTTTAGTTCACTTTCATGAGTGCTATAAAAAGTACACAGTAATCGTTGTACCCCTAGTTTTTCTTAATAAAATATAGAGAAACACATGTTGATTGTTTTAATTTTGTTACTTCTTCCTTGGCCCATGAAGATGTTCCTATAGTGAAGGTATTCACATTACTTCTTCCATGGTCCAGGAAAGTGTTAAAAAAAAAAAAAAAATTGATGTTGATTTCCCAAACATTTATTTCACTGCACATTCTTTATTCTTATTTTAAGTCAAGCCTTTTATATCCCTGCTATAAATAACTAAGAAAATTAAAGACTGGCATAAAACCTTTGGGAGTATGCAGCTAAGTCACTGTCTAATACTTGAAGAAAAGTGCTGTTTTCCCCCCTTGTAGAAGTCATTTGAGATCTAGACACAAGTCCCCAGGTAAGTTAGATGACCTTGTCAAATTAAAATGGAAAAATCAAAGATTAAATTGTGTAAAAAGTAAAGTCTTAAGAAATTATGCAAGTATGTGCACGTTTGCTTTCTCATACATTCACATGGAATAAAAAGTAGCGGTCATATGCATGTATGTATGCCTGTTTAACCATCACCTATATTATTTCCTACCTCCCTGGTGTTTGTTTGTTTGTTTGTTTGTTGTCTTTTTTTTTCTGTTTCTTAATATGACTGCTGAATTAGGCATGTTAAAATGGCCTACCACTCAGAACTTGTCTACTATTGGTTTCTTTCAGCCTTTTTCTAGCGCATTCTATGTTGTTGGGGATTTACACCTGTAGCAGTGCTTATGAGGAAGGAGTGCTGTTACAGCATCAACTTGTCTTGCTTTTTCTGGCTTCAAGGCTACAGCTGAACAAACTGACTTTTGATCAGTATTTACGTAGTTTATTCAATGGTTTTTGCATTGTAGTTTGATATTCTTGATTTGCCATCTTTGGCGTCTCCTTAGCCTTCACCTTGATATGGCTAGGAAGTTGTTGCTGGCAGAATAATCAATGTGATTACCCTCATTGTTTTGGGGGACACAGAGCATACCGATAATTGAATTAAAAAATAACTCATAGAGTTGGTTGAACCTATTGGGAGTGGGGAACCAGACTGTAGGAAACTCAAATGTTCTGCATTTGTCCTCCTTTCTGTCCCTTAGTGGTTGGCACAGGTGTATCAGTCCCAAGGAATGATGGGTGCCGCAGAGATGTGTTACAGAAAGAGTCTGCAAGTGGCATCCCAACAGGGCAACTGGAGTGGGAAGCTCTCGAGTCTGTTGAAGCTAGCACTGCTTGCATTGGAAGTGTGCATGGTAAGCATGTTATAATTATGATCACAGAAACTTGATTCCTTCCTTTTTAAGTATGTATTTCACATAGTGAAACTCTGTGCCCTTTTCCCATTATTTCATTATCTTTTGCAGTGGTCTCTTGTGGGCTTTGTACCTTGAGCTCTGGAGGAATATAGAGTGACAGCAACTTACAAACCACAACAGAATTTCTTAATTGTTTGGGGTCTGTCAAAGAATGTAATTGTAAAAGTTGAATTATAGCAAATGTATTCTTGGTAACTTAAGAATTCAAAGCCTGCTATTATGCCAGCATTTAACTTTTTTTTTTTTTTCTGAATTCAATTTTATTCCTCAAGGTATTTCTAGAGACCTCTGTGACATGATATTCTGTTTTCTGATGTCAGTACATAGATTATGTGTCAGTATGGAAAATTTACAAAGATAGCATATACGTGAGAGTGAAGTCAACTGCAGAATAATTTATATGATGTGATCCTATTTGAGCACTTGTGTATTTGATATATATGATATTATCAGCTTGCAATGGGTTTGTTGGGATTTAGCCCTATTGTGAGAGAGAAGCATCTGCAGGGGTGTGCTAACGGACATGTGTCTCATGCCACCACACAGGGTTCCACACTGGAACTTGCAATCTTCACATTTTTAGTGATTTCTAAGCACTTTGGTTTTTGTGCTGAGACCTGTGGTATGTGTGGCTAGAGCTGCAAATGGCACTTACCCCTGAAGTTGAAAGTCTGAGAAAACTAGCCTGACAAAAATAGCTTTAAAATCTCTAAGGCCTAGAGAGCTCTCACCAAATATAACCTTCCAGAAACTTACTAAGGGCCTGGATGGTGAGGAATATTTGTTTAACTATGCAAAGAGGTGTTGCATTTTTTTTTTTTTTTAGGAAAAAAAAAAAACTATGTAAAGATGTGTTACCGTTTTGCCTTGCCTGCCTTAGGCAGCTGGTTGGGCTAATAAAAAGCTGAATGGCCAATATTGACAGAGGAGGTATAGGTGGAACTTCCGGTCAGGAAAAATAAGTAGGAGGGGGAATTTAGGTTTGGAAAAGAAAGAAAAGGAGACAACAGGGAGACACTAGGGACCAGACACGCAGGAAACAGGAAAGCAGGGCATGCAGAATGAAAGAAGGTAAAAAGCCCCAAGGCAAAGTATAGCTGAATAGAAACAGGTTAAATTAAGTTAAAAGAGCTAGAGGGACAAGTCTAAGCTAAGGCCAGACAAGTCTCCATGTCTTTATTTGTGAGCTGGTTGGTGACCCAAAGAAAATGTCATGTACACCTGGAAATATCATTAGCACAGAAGAACAGTGGAGAAACAATGTGCCATCATGGCTTTGCTGGACCTCAGCCTTACCATGAAGACAGGAGGGTTTTGAGAGACTAGATAATGTCTTTCCATAGTAATTGATCATTTTTTTAATAGAATATATTTTATTGAGACAGTGAATGAATATATACAAGATGATGTGGGTCAGGAGTCCTACTATAATTTATATGCAGAAACAAAATCTATAATATATTTTATTAATATTATTATTATAGTTTTTAATAATGTTTTTCATGTAATATATGCTGAGTACAGTTTCCTTCTCCAGCTTTTCCCAGATCTTACCCACCCACCCACCCGATTCTATGCCTTTCTCTCTCTCTTTGGAAAGTAAACAGACAAGTAAAACAAAACAGAATTAAAAGACAAAGCACATGAAACACACAGACACAACACACATACAAATTAAACCCATGAAAACACAGAATTGGCAACTATTATATACAAACAAAGGATCAGTAAAGCAAAAATGCCCAAACAAGCAATATGAGGCAAAAAGTCTATGAAAATGCCATTGAATTATGTGTAGGTCCTATTGCTGGTCATGAGGCTTACCCTGAAGTGTGGTTAATGTACCAGTGAGTTCTGAAGTATGATTAATGTATCTAGTGAATTTTCTCTATTGAAGAAAACTAAAGTTTCCTTAGGAAGTCGATGTCAGTTGGAGATAGCTTCTGAGCTAGGGAAGGGAGCTCATGTCTACTATCCCTTCTCAGTACTGGAACCCCATTTAGTTTGATGCTATGCAGTCCCTGTGCCACACAATCTCTGTGAGTTGATATGTGTGCTGGTCCTATTGTATATGTAAGATACTGTTTTCTTGGAGTCATCCATCCCCTCTGGTGTCTTCTTCCACATATTCCCTGAGCCCTGAGTGGGGAGGGGCAGCTGATACAGGCGTTAGGATTGAGTGTTCCAAAGTCTCTCACTACATTGTCCAGTTGTGGGTCTCTGTTAGTACCCATCTGCTGCAAGAGGAAGCTTCTCTGATAATGGCTGAACGAGGCACAGATCTATGGGTGTATCAAAATGTCATTAGGAGTCATTTTATTGCTGTCCTTTAGCAAAACAATGGTATTTGTTTTCCCCTAGGCCCATGACCTATCTAATCTTGAGTTCTTGACCACCTGAAAAGTGTTCCATCTTATAGAATGAACCTGAATATCAATCAGATGGTGGTTGGTTACCCCCACATTTGTGCCATTATTGCATCAGCGTATCATTCAGGCAGGTCACTATTGTAGATCTCAGGACCTGTAGCAGAGTTGATATTTACCTCTCTTTGTTAGTGCAGAGTACCTTCCAGTACCATGTATACTGGTCAATAGGGGTGAAGGTTCTAGTTAGGCACCAACTCAACTTCTCTGTGTTCAATGAGATAGGTATGTGTTGTTGTTCACAAATAGGGCTTTACTGTCAGTTTATGGAGAGCAATTAATAGTTTGTCAATGTCCTGAGATGTTTGAGGGTTTCCGTGCCACCCTTTTGGCCAAAAACTCAACTAAATGTAACCCATTCCTAGCAGTGCAGGTTTTCACTCGGTGGCAAAAGATGTCTAGTTGAGGCATTGTCTATTTGCCTCAACTACTTGCACCTATTATTTACTGATTCCATTTGGCTTTCTTTCATCTGTGTATATTTTTAGGATGCTTTTACAGTAGTAGGTTTCTATATGATATTTCCTGTGATTGTGTTAGCTGTCCCTTCCCTTATTCCCTTCCTTATTCCTTTATTCCATCCCCCTCCACATTGAATCCTCCCGCTCCGGTATCCCCCTTGTTTCTCCCTACTTATGTATTCTATTTCCCCTTCCTTGATAGATCTTCCCTTCCTCCATGTTATTTATACACAGAAAACAAAGAAAATGTCTGTAGTAAGTATCATCATCATCATCATCGTGTTGTTTTGTTTGTTTGGGACAGGGACTCACTATGTAGCCCTGGCTGGCCTGGAATTTGCCATGTAAACCAGGCTGGCCTTGATTTCAGAGATCCACCAGCCTCTGCTTCTCAAGTGCTGGGATTAAAGGAGTGAAACACTGCTTTACAGCTCAATAATAAATTTTGAAGAGCTGGGGAGATGAAACCAAAAGTATGTTCTGATTATGTTGTTGAGTCTGCGTGGAAGGAAGATTTGATTTCTTAGAATTTAGAGAGTATATTTTTAAAAGTACTAATGAGAGTTTCATATTGGTGTGTGTGGTACATGGGTGTGGAGGTCAAAAGTCAGTGTTGGGTTTCTTCCTCAGTCTTTTCCCATCTTACCTTTTGAGGTAATTAAAACCAGAAAGCACCAATCCATTAGTCCAGCTTGCCCTCATCCTCCCCTGTCTCTGCCTTTCTAGTACTGAGACTACAGGTGTGCCCCTATGTTCCACCCCACCTGCTACCCAAGCATTAACTTAGTGCTAGAGATTTAAGCTCAGGTCCTCACACTTGCACAACAAATACCCTACCCACAGAATCACCTCCCTAGCTCATGTTACTAGTTTGTTAAAGGATAAGAGTCATTGTTTTATAGATACATCAGTTGGGGCTAGGTACCACACAGTTTCTCGTTCTCTGCAGTTGGATATGTTGGGGTTTTCTGCAATGGTATCTATCTGTTGTAAAGAGAAATTTCTTTGATAAAGGGGCAAGAACTAAACTCTCTGTGGGTATAAGCAAAAGTATTTATAATTTAGGGGTTGTAGTGATTTAGGAAAGTGGCTAGCACCTTACTACTAGTCCCAAGTAGTCCCTAAATTTTCAGCACCAGTCATAGGTGTGCCTCTTGTTGAGCAGGCCTTAAGTCAATTAGAGAGCTATTAGATACAGCCAAGATAAGTTTACCTCTATTGCACTGTAAGGGTTAGCTTGCCCATGATGGTAGTTGTGATTTATATGTATACAGTTGTGATTTATATGTATACATAAAAACAATTAAAAATAAGAGGATATGAATTTTCAAGAGAAGGAGGGGATGTGTGGGAGGGAGGGAGGAAAGAGAAGCAGGAAAAGTATCTAATTTTTCTCTATTATATAATATATAATTATATACATATATAACATATATACACACATATATATAACACACTAATATATATAATGCTTTATTTCTGCTCTCATATGTACAAAAGATGTCTAACAACCTCCATTATCCATTTATATATTCATTAAGCATTGATCTTCCTTGATTACACAAACTACTCTTGCTCACATTATACCTAGAGGCTATTGCTGTAATATTTTCCTTAGAATTAAGTGAAATGGACTATATATTTGTTACACTTGCTTTATGTATTTGTTTT
Source organism: Cricetiscus sungorus (assembly GCA_030556225.1). Taxonomy (NCBI): domain Eukaryota; kingdom Metazoa; phylum Chordata; class Mammalia; order Rodentia; family Cricetidae; genus Cricetiscus; species Cricetiscus sungorus. Next base: position 38,913,870 of record JANBXA010000398.1, read on the forward strand.
AACATGGTTACATTAAAATGTGAAATAAACGATTGACTTTTAAAATGCATGTTCTAGATACTTGTAATTAAGAAATCTTAGTGCAATTTGAGGTTTGGTTTTATTTTTTTTAGTATTTTAAAATTTGAGGTTAAAATTGTATAAATTTTCCCTTTCTTTTAATCATCTATTGTATGCCCCATCTCCCAACTGTTGGGTCCAGCCAGTGAATTCAAACATGCCTGAAAGGGGGAGTGAGGACTGAGAAAATTGATGAGAGTCAGATTGTAAGAGCTGAGGAACAGAGTTTTTGCTGAGATTGTTTTTTGAGGTGGGGTCTTGAAAACCCAGGTTGACTAGGTTGTGAGGATTATTTTGAACTTTTAAGCTCCGTATGTCCACTTGCTAAATTACAGGCGTGTACCATGGTGTCTCATTTCTGCAGTACTGGGCGTGAGTCAAACACGCTACCAACTGCCTCACAGCCATGGCCCCAGGGAAAGTTTTAGTAATTTTTTCTTCTTACCTAGTTTTATTACTGCTTATTTTCAGTTACTGTTTCCTAGGCAGTTCGTGCTATTTTTGAGTCAGTGATTTTTACAACACTTGTTTGTAACTGAAAGGATATGTATGTATATTCCTCCCATGCAAGGACACTATTTTGTTTTCAGTATTCCTTACTGTGGTTTAATTCTTCTTCTCATCTGCTTTATGTTCTATACTGTGATTTTATTAAATTTCAGGTTTTCTTCTCAGATGATTTTTTAAAAGCAGCATCTTCTGTCTTAGTCATTGTTCTATTGCTGTGAAGAGATGCCATGAACAGGACAACTCTTATAAAAGAAAGCATTTAATTGGGGCTGGCTTGCAGTTTCAGTGGTTTAGTCCATTATCATCATGGTGGTGTGCAAGCAGATGTGGTGCTGGAGAGGTGGCTGAGAGTTCTACATCTAGTTCTGCAGGTAGCAGGAAAAGCAATAGACACTGGTCCTACTTGGGCATTTGAAACCTCAAAGCCTACCCCCAGTGGCACACTTCCTCCATCAAAGCTACCTCCTAATAGTTCCACCCTCTGCTAACCAAGCATTCAAATCTATGAGCCTATGGGATGCGGGGGGCATTCCTATTCAAACCTCCAAAATCATAATTAAAAAAAAAAGATTACTAATTAACAGGGTTCTCATCTATAATGTGTCTTCTTTCAATGATCTTTTCATGATATAAAATGACTCTTTTTGAGCTTTTCCCTTATCTAAGTGTACCCTGCTTGTCCTAGATCATTTGTAGTAATTAAGATTCTGCTCCTTTAGTGTTTGTATGATGATGGACAAGAAGGGAATCTAGTGAGAGCTGAGCTATGTGCTTTTTAAAGTGAACCTGTCAAAACTTTGAGTTAATATTTATTTTGCACTTTTTTTAGGCTAATGTTTCCGGTGATCATTGGTCATCCTTGCTTCAAGAGGCCACAAGCGAGGCCTTGAAAGTTTGCTTTTGTCCTTTGGCTGTGTTTTTGCAAGCTTTGTTACAGTTCAACCGCAAGATGGGAGCAAGGTATATGAACTGTGTTTGTTCTTGGCTTGGAAATCCTACTTCAATGTAAAGCCTCCTAGGAAAGGATCAAGAGAGGACTTATAATGAGATAAACCAGTGTAGAAAGCTTTGGGGTATTCTTATACCTCTACTTTAGGAACATTTCATTCTGTGTTGCAATGCAGAAGAAAACATTTCATGTTTATTTAACAAAAATGATGCATGGATATACATATGACAAGTTTGGCATGGTGGCATTTCGCTTGAGGGTGTTTTGTGTTTGGTTTTTTTCTTCTTCTGTTTTAGGATGAAGCAGTTGTGTAGTGTGGATTCTAGAAGCAGACAAAATCAGAGTGACCCTGGCTTAATGTTATAGTAATAGAAGTTTTGCTAATTTAACAAACTGGAAAAATTAACAAATGTTGAAAAAGCAAACCTATTTGTAAATATGTGCTTTCATGTCTAGAAGAGTCAAAGGCTGTTCAAATTAAAACAAAACATTATTAGAGGTTTGGGTGGGGGGGTCACAAATATGAAGAACATTACTTAGTAGTCATATGTACAGGTGGGGAATTGTTTTAAAAATAACACATGATTCTAATAAATGAACCATAAATAAAATAGTAATTTAGGGATAAACATAACTGACATTGAATTAAAATAGGTATTATAGAAATAGAGAGCTCGCTGCATTCTAACAGCTAGGGAACCAGCATGGGACTGAACCAGGTCCCCTGAGTGTAGATGTTGGTTGGGAGGCCTGGACAGTCTGTGGGACCTCTGGCAGTGGAACCAGTATTTATTCCTAGTGCATGAATGGACTTCGGGAGCCCGTTCCCTATGGAGGGATATTCTCCCAGCCTAGATACATGGAGGAAGACCTAGGTCCTGCTCCAAATGATGTGACAGACTTTGATGATCCCTCCTGGAAGGCCTCACCCTCTCTGGGGAGTGGATGGGGGATGGGATAGGGGGTAGATGGGGATCATGGGGGGATGGGAGGGAGAGGGAACTTGGATTGATATGTAAAATAAGGGTGTTTCTAATTTAAACAAAATTAAAAACAAAAAACCCCCAAAAAACCTGGGGGGGCTGGGGGGGGAATAGAGAGCTCACTATATATAAATATTCTCCTCTCAAAAAATGAGGCCTAACGAAATAACTGAAGGATGGATTAAGATCCTGCAGCTATTCAACAACTGTGGCGTTACTTATAATATTCACCTGGCTGGGAGATGTTCTATGCTTGCATGCATGTGTACAGTTTTACTGAGAAGTGTTCTGTCTGTAAACTACCCAAGGAGCCTTCCTGCAGATTCACACTGTCAGTAACATAAAAACTCAAGCTTTCATGTGACCCTGTGCTTCTCACCACTGTTAGCATTTTCAAAAATTAGCCCTAAATAAGCAATGTAGGAAGAAACTGTGATTATGATGTAACCCTGTTCATGGACTTCTTCAAGGCAAATTCTTTAGCTCAAACTAATTGCTATGTATAGGATCCTTCTACTTAGCAGTTCTGAAGTTAGTTGTTTTATGTTACTTTTTACAACTAAGGAGTTTTAAGGATCGTAAATGTTAGTAAGTTAGAGAAAAAGATCAGAACATAACTGTAAATCATTTTGTAATTATATTAGTTGAGTTCACATATTGTATATATCCTTGAAAACTCTAAAAACTTGATTTTACACATGTCTTATACAGATCATAAATATTTTTCTGCAATTGTCAAAAAAAAAAAAAAAAAAAAAAAACATTACAGGACAAACACCCAGAGATGCTCACAGAGTTTGGAATCTTCTCCCCATTGTATGTTGAATGAGCTTTAATCTGCATGTCTGCAGTAGGAATAACAATAGCAATAAGGCTGTAAACATAAAGTGTGACTAAATGTTATAGTGTTTTATGCATAGTAAACATTTAACAAAATAATAACTATTACTTTAAAAATCTTAATCAGGTAAGATTTTCAAACGAATGGGAAAGGTAATAACTTGTATGAGTCTATATATAAAATCCGTCATAATAACTTAAGTGCTTTGAAGTAATCATGAATGTCTTTCTTCTAGAGAGACACGGCGACTCTTGGAGAGAATAGTGTATCAGCCTGGCTATCCCAAATCAATTGTATCTACTGCACGTTGGTACCTATTAAGACACCTCTATGCCAAAAACGACCATGAGCTCATTGACGTAAGCTGCTAACTTCATTTAAAATACTAGTTATCTTTTCAAATTCACCCTACTATTAGTGAAATTGTAAAAGATGAATATCAAATTCTTTGACCAAAATACTATGATTAATGTTGCATCTGCTAAAAGTAGAGAAAAAGTTATGTAAGTGGATTGAAGATTTAATGTGTGGCTAGTTAGTGTTTTGCATACATTTGTTATAAAATTCTTACCTTGGTATTATAATACTGAAAGCTAAGATTCTTTGGCATGAAAAGCCAGAGTATTAAAGCTGTGCTTGAAAGTAGTTAAATGTAGATTCAACAGAAGCCATACTAAGTTTTCTCAGAGAATAATAACCATTTGGAGTCCAAAATCCAAATTAATGTCTAGTCCTGAGGGTAGGGGGCGTTGGTTTAAAGTTCCTCTATCAAGGTCAGTGTGAGCTGTGTTCTAAAGAATTGCATATGAGGAGCTAGCAAGGTCACATCAGGTAACCACTCTTGTTGTGAAAGCCTGACTTGGATCCCTGCAGTCTACTTTGGAAGGAAAAAGTGACTTCTGTGAGTTTCTTATGACATACACACATGCGTCCTCATGCACACCACCCCATGCATATAATAGCAAATAGAATTTAAATGGATTTGAAAAGTATTTTGATTCATGACTTTCTTTGTTCTGTTACTATAGAGATAGCATGAAATTGCTAGTCATGTTGGGGCATGGAATTTAAGGTAACCTAAGTCCAAGTCCCTGGGCATGGTCACACATATTTGGCTCCAGAATAAATTTTCTCTTAGCCATTTAAGGAAAATAAATAATTGCATCTGAACCATAAATGACAAGTTTAGATTAAAAGTTATTCTAACAAGTATGACTATCAGTGTAGTTTATGAGCTTTCTTGGGTGAAAGAGAAGGGTAAAATGTTAAGGCGCTTATCTAAGAGGTAGTATTTTTTTCTGAGATCTGTGAAGAGCATGACAAATGTAAAAGCCATTTATGAACTATACAGAGGGTTATAATGACAGTATTGATTCAAAACTCTTACCTAGCAAAATCTGTAGATTGTTTATCAATGTCCATTGCATTTCTGGGCATCTTGTGAATCAGGTCCCCATTGCTCTTTCTTCCTGGTAATCTTTTTATGGTGTTTTTAACAGTGTCTCCCTCTAGTATACGTTCCTCTCATAATGTAGCTCATTGCTCAGGTGGGAAACTGTATGTATCCATCCACATCACCCCCCTGAGAGGCTTAGAGGACAAAGGGCATGGAGGCAATGCATCAGTGTTTGTGCCACTGGCTGTCCCATTGTTAACGCAGTCACTTTCTGACCAGAGTCCTGTGCTGTCTGGCAGTCTTGAAGTTGCCATTCACTGCCTTGCTAGTTTGCAAGAAGAGCTAAGTCCCATGCATTTCACTATGCTTGACAACAGACAGCATGAAACAACTGGACAAGTTGGTGGAATTGCCCCTTCTAGCTCGTGGAATTTGTGACAATTATGGAAAGCTTCTTGACAAAACCTTAAGTCTAGAGCTTAAATAGTACGCCATGGCTTTAAACAGGGCACTGTCACCAGGACAGTTCTATATAGAGCAGTCTCATATGGGGTCAGGGTTTACAGGTGATAGGAATGTAAGCAAAACCCTTAATTTTATACACAACTAATCATTATAACCATCAAGATTTTACTAATAAACAATGCTTATATATTAGCTTTAATTGAGTAGTTTATGACAGCAAACGTGAAAAACTGCATTGCTGTGGTTGGTGTCACCCTTTGAAATGGCTTCTGGAACTTCTGTCTGTGCTTTGACACAGGTGTTGGTGAAGAATGCTGAAGCTCACGGGGACAAAAGAACATTGGCGTTGAATGAGAAGCTGTCATCACAGTATTCGTAGTTGTGAGACTACTACAAGAGCTGAAGAAAATAGGATGAGGCCGCCAGTCAAGGCTTCTCACCTGAACAACATACTCTGGAACTAGTTGTGTCAGCTGGGCCTGGTACCACACACCTTTAATCCCAGCCCTCAGGAGGCAGAACTGAGGGGATGTCAGTGAGTTCCAGACCAGCCTACAGTACACAGTGAGATCCCATCTTGAAAAAAAATTTTTTAAAATAAATAAATAAATTAATTAAAAGTTGCAGTTTTAATCATCCATTGCTTTTCCTTTCCTCTCCCCCCCCAACCTTCTTCTTTTTTTTTCTTTTTTCTTTTTTTTTTTTTTTTTATCTAGAGAAGTTGAAGCTCTTAAGTTAGAGGTGTAACTTTCCAGTAACCCTCAATCTGCCGATTTTAACCTTAAAGATATCTCTGACTTGGTCCTTAAGAAAGAAAAAACGCTCATTCCCTTAGTTTTTTGTTTGTGTACTTTTTTTCAGATAGTGTCTCTGTAGACCAGGTTGCCCTGGAACTCAAGAGATCCACCTGCTTCCGCCAGCAAGTGCTGGGATTAAAGGCCTGCACCACTACCACCAGCACAAACTGTTATTTTTTTTACATTTGCATGGGTATAATAGGGTATCTTTTGGAAGTTCCCCCTTAAAACCTTTGTAGCCATTTTACAAAATAATAAGAAAAAGTAAATTTTATTATTTTTTAAATTCCAGAGTTCTTCAGACCAAGTCTTGATGAAATATACACATGCTCTTGTAGTCTGTCTTGCTAGCTCCAGCTCAGATCCTGTTGAAGAGGCAGTATGAGGATGCTTGCAAGAGTGACTGCTAGTGAATTATCTGGTTGCATTTAAAAACAAACATTAATGAAAATTTGTTGAAAATCATGCTGATAATACTTAATTATTTGTGCAGTTTCCTTGTTCATATGAAAAGACATTAACTTCCTGAAATAAAACAAAAATCTGTCTTATTTCTTTATATTATCAATATGAGTCATAGTTTTTACGTTTTGAGTTTTTAAAACTTAAACACAGAGTTGCCTGGTTTTTTTTTTCCCAAAAGTATTTTATGTATTTAAATAACCTGTATGTCACTTACTTTGGGTTGTGGTTTTCAACATTCCAGTAAGCATGTGGTACATGCCCTTTAATACCTGCACTTGAGAGACAGAGCAGGCAGATCTCTGAATTTGAAATTAGTCTGGTCTACATAAGAGTATTCTAGGACAGCCCACATTGCACAATGAGGTCTCATATATAAATATTCATTGTACGGGGGTGTGTGGCAGTATTATTGAGTATGTTTTTTTTTTTTTTTAACTCCAGTGGGCTCATTATATTATTTTGTGAAATCCTATGAATTGGTCCTATCTTCTAATTAAATTGTACTTCAGAGGTTATTCTCTTAGACAGAACTGTAACCAGGTATTTGCCAGCTGTGGTAGAACCTTTTAGTCACTGGCAGCAATTCAGTCGGAGGCTTTCGGATGGGAGAAGTCAGAACTCAGCTTTCTATTGGAGCCTGAGCTGAACACACATGGTCCTCTGCTTGTTTGTCCTTGTCCTCCAGCGCTTATAGCCTGACCCACCAACAGCTGGAGATACATTGCAGGGGGCGGCTGTGGAGCTGGGCCCTTGGCCTTCTGTTTCTTCCTGCTGTCTTTCTGTTTCTGCCTGTGTTAGGCACAGTCCCTGCCATCCACCTGCTTCCTGGGGGTTACCTCTTTTCCCGTTTAGATTATGTGAGTGACCAATTTGTGGTTTAGAAAATTCATTTACGTAGGATTTGTGTAGAGAAGATCACACATGGTGTGTTTAGTCTTTGCTCCAGCCACATTCAAATGGTAACTTTTGGATTGTTTTGACAGTTCTGATCCCTAGAAGCCAGAAACCTGGAGTTTTCTGGAAATCAGGGTGGTAAAAATCTTTTTTTTTTTTTTTTTTTTTTTTTTTGCATTTAGAATGTGCACATGCAGGTTATTGTGTGCCAACCTTGGGATTGTTGTCTTTTCTTACCTTTAATATTGATTTTAAAACAACAATCTTAAAAGAGTTCAAGACAAATTAACATTATAAAACTGTGGAAAATTGAGTTAAATTAAAACTGATTTCTCCAAGGACTGCTACTCAGTTTTTCATTGTTATTGATGTTTGATTTTAGAATTACAATTAGTTAACTAGATTGTTACTGTGTTATTTGCCTCCCAATGGGAACTGCCTGTGGAAACACATATCAGCTTATGACTGGATTCTGGACCACTGTCTAGTTGCTTGGAATCACTTAGGTTTTTAAGTTTGTTTTGCAGTGTCTTATTTCTTTTTGTATATCACCAAGTGAGTGATTGACAAGTTTTCTTTAATTTAGGATTCAACACAAAGTAGGACTGGATAGGAAATCTCAGTGCATCAGAACCATTAAAGTGTAGTAGTTTGTTTGTTTTACCTGCTGATAAGATACAAATTGAAAGGACCTGTGTGTGGCTATCCATAAGACATCTTGATTCCTACTTTGATGTAACTGTAGTAACATAAAAATGATACAGGTTTAAGAATATCAGTATAGATTACAAATAAGTTTTTGCACATTGAAAAATGTAGAGATTTTGTTTTTGTCAAGTTCGCTCTTCTTTCCAGTCCTTCTCTTCCTCCTACTTGAGTTGCTAATGTAGGAAAACTTCCCTGAAATTTGTTCTAAAAGGTAGCACCGGTTTCATTTATAGCCCTCACTGTATAGGAGAAGGTGTTCTGTTTTTGCTTACATACTTTGAAATATGTATTTATATATTGTAGACTTTATATGGGAGAAATAAGTGAGAGCATTGCATCATTTACAATACATCACCCATTTTTAGTTTGGAAAATAGTCACAAGAGAGCTATTATGTCTGAGACCACTCATGGTGTTGAGCTGTCATGTGTGATAGTTTTTTCTGGTAATTTTTTTAACTTCCTGTTGCTAATTAGGGAGTTTTTAGAGCAGTATTTTAAATTCTAGTTTATCCAAATACCCTATACAACTATTTATATTTTCATAGATACTATTTTTTTACTTTAAAATATTTTGAAGTAGAAAATTTCAAGAAATAGCCATTGCTGTTCCATTCATAAAAACCAAGAAGCTGAGTCAGCCTAGGTATCCACAAACCTAGGCGTAAAAGAATAGGCGTATTGCAGGTCCTCCAGTGGTGCAATTGGTTAGTGTGCAGTACTTAAACAGCAAGTATAGGACAATGAGGTATATATAGGTGTTTTATTTGGCTATAAAAGGAAATGAAGTTTGCAGGAAAATGAATGAGTCAGGAAATTAATATGTTAATTAAAGTAGCCCAGACTCATAAAGATAAAAAGCATGTTCTCTTTTATATGTGGACCCTAATTTTAAGTTGTATTTATGTGTACATATATTGGCATAAAGGTGGAAAAGTCACCATGACGGGAGCAAGTTTTGGGAGGCAGGGAGCCTAATGGAATTTATGTGACATAAAACTGGTAAAGAGACTTCCAGTAAAAGAAGGGTACAAGTATCAGAGTGTAAGGCCTGTGGAAGGAGAGAGAGAGAGAGAGAGAGAGAGAGAGAGAGAGAGAGAGAGAGAGAGAGAGAGAGAGAGAGAGAGAGAGGAGGGTCAGCCAAAGCCAAATATATGTGAAAAAATGCCACAAGGCAGCGGATGGCTGCTGGGTGAGAGTCTTTTCTCGTAGGAATGTGGCCAGGGGTAGGTTGCCCATGTTCCAGTGGGTGTTGCTACAACCCATGTGCATATGATCACCACTAATTGTACTTGGTAAGTTAGGGAAGAAGAAAAAAAAAAACAAATGTTGATAAGGGGATGTACTAAGGAAGTTGGATCGGACAATGGTGAGTGGTTGTGATCAAAATACCTTGTGTTTGTGGATGGAATTCTCAAAGAATAAATATATATTTTTTAAATGCCATAATGAAATCTGTGCTTTGTATGGCTAATTAAGAAAGAAGCAGGGGACAGGGTTGCTTAGTGTTTAGGAGCATCTGATGCACTTCCAGACCACCTACATTCAATTCTCAGAACTTTTGTTGGGCAGCTTACAGCTGCCTGTAACTCTAGCTCCAGGGGATCTAAAACCCTCTTCTGGCCTTCACAGGCACCCACACAGGTTTGAGGCCCTGAGAGCTTTCCCTTTTCTGTTAGCATGTCCATTGTTGTCGTCATGGTTTAAGGCAGGCCCGTCGAATTGTCAGCCCTGAGATCATGTTCATACAGGTAACATTATTTGAGTTCAACCGCTTGTATTTAGTTATGGAGTAATACACACACACACACACACACACACACACACAACACACACACACAATAACAAAGAAAAGAGATCGTGAATTTGAGAGCAGGGGGTACATGGAAGGAGTTAGAGGGAGAAAGGGGAAGGGGAAATGATGTAAGCATAGTTTCAAAACTAAAATTATTATACAAATAAAATTTATTTTTCATAAAACCTCATCAGTAAGTATTTCTATCTAATCCTCTTTTTAAATGCATTAAATGGGATCAACATGTAAAATTTCTAAATTATTATTAATAAAAAAATATAAAAAAAGAAACTCAAGCCAACAGCAAACAGCTTTATAACTAATAAAAAATGCATTAAAATATACTCATATACCAAAGATGTATGTATGCTTCAAGCTGGTGGGATGGCTTAACAAATACAAGTACATATTTGCAACCTGATATATTTGTAAAACTTGTGTTGAATGGAGAACCAACTCCTCAAAGTTGTCCTCTGACCTCCACAGGCACACTACAGGATGTGTACACATATACACACATCACTGTGTACACACAAGTATTTTCATAAAGCTTCTCAAACACAGGCAGACACACACACACACACACACACACACACACACACACACACACACATATGCATTCATATAAAGGAATTTGGAGTTACCCTGCATAGGGGATACTGTTTCTCCCAGCTACCAAGTGTGAAAACCTTGCCTTCAAGGTGTCAGAGGGCCCTAGATATTCCCTAAACAATTCAGACTATTGCCATTGCTCTTGGTTGCCCACCGCACTAGATGGTGAGATGCTGTTCATGAAGATACCACACACTCCACATCAATGGATGTGGAGAATTCAGGGTGGTACTGGAGGCTTCCTGGCTACTTTTCGTAGTTCTAAAAGGTCCTAGGCAGGCTGCTGAGGGAAACACTTCATTAGTAGTCTTCCTAGCTGTGATCCCTTCTACATACAATAATGACAGGTATGTTGCCCAGCTGTGATCTGTAATGATTATGTTTTCCCTGCCGGCCCAGGCCTACAGCCGCGCCAGCCCCAAATAACACACCAAGACTCTGTATTAGATATAATTCTGTTGGCCAGTTACTATTTTCCTATTGGCTAGCTTTGTCTTAATTATTAACCCATTTCTATTAATCTAAGTATTTCCACGTGGTCTCATCTTAACCGGAAAGCGGGGCCAGTCTCCGACCTCTACATCCTGACTCCTCCTTCCTCTTCCTCTTTCCTCCTTGTCTCCTAGTCCCACCTACCTTGCTTTCCTATTGGCCAACAGTGCTTTATTCATTAACCAATACAAGAAACATATTTACAGGATGACATCTCCCATCAGCTCCTCTTTTCTGTCTAAAATAAAAAAAGGGTTTTAACCTTAACATAGCAAAATATATCACAACAGTTATCAAATAAGAATCAGAGTTAACAATATTTTGTACATTAACATTTAGTAAGATTTAAGAAAATATTTCATCATCTATCATATCTTTGTGAGTCTGAAGTCCTATATGTAACTTATCTTTAATCCTAACTTAAGGAAAACTATAACCATAACTATCTGTCTTCAACTCCATCAAAGACCACAGAAGAATAATACATAAACTCTAAAATGACAGAGACAACTCACTGCCTGGTCAGTCACCCAAAGTTCTTCTGTAATGTTCCATCTTCAGCCTATAGGCCATAGTATGTCTGGCAGACTCCTCAGCAAAGCAGGAAACTTTAAACTGTCTGCCTGTATTGGCAGTTTGTCAGTCAATTTTCTCTGTGTCCTGCAGACTGTCTGGCAGACTCTTCCATGAAGCAGGAACCCTGCAGCAAATGTCCATCTTGTATCAGCAGTCATTTTCCTGTGGGTCCTGCATGTCCAGTTTATAGCATAAAGTCGAACAGTCCAGACAAGAGCAGTATCTTGCCCAAATGGGTAGTCTTGCCATATTGAAAGCAAACTTCTTCACGTGTTTCTTCTATGTCCATATTCCTTTCTGATGCAGGTGGTATTGCCAGGAGCAGTTATGTCTCATTGTCAAGAAAATCCTAAATGATTTTAAATGCCATATTCTGTAGGTCTTTGAAAGGTTTGAAGAATGTCTATTTTTACCTCAAATACATCTCTGTATATCTAGAAATCCTAACTTAACTCTAAGTTTTGACTATCATAGGTAACTATCTAAAATCTGTGCTAAATTATACATTACATTTCTAACTGAGCTATATAAACACAATACCTAAACAAGAGGAAAAATATAGACATTAAAAAATTGATCTTAAATTTGTATCAATAAATGAAAATCCATTCCAAAACAAAGTATTCATATCTATACCATAATCCCCTTTTTACCTTTAAAAATATTGGTTATGATCATTAACCATTTATAATCAAGTCCATTTAAATGAAAACAAACAATTATAAACAATATTTGGGAATTTGGGCGTCGTTCTTTCCAAACTGCTTCCTGCTGGTAGGGGGCACTGTCATGAGGATCCTAAAAAGACACAGAAATCCTGGCTGTAGTCTGCAAGGCTGCTTTGTCCAAGTTGTTTTGAATGGTGGATCACCTGGGACACTATTTCAGGGGGTCTGGCTTGATCAAACCACATTAGTCTGGAAGGAATCCACAGCTTTTCATTTTCCGTGGAAACAAAAATAGAAATCCTTTTCCCCAGTAACTTGTCCTTAGACTTAAATTTTGGAGTCAAAGCATTTTTAAAATATATAAATTGGATTAATCCAGCAGCATTTCTTTTAACAGTTGTTATTTCCTCAGCAATCAAACAATTTAAAGATAACAGAACAGCGTACAATATCCAAAGTTTCTCTGTGCTTTCCATCTTTACGTGGTTTTTTTATTACTCTATTTCTTTTACTTCTATTTTTTTTCATTTTTCGAGACAGGGTTTCTCTGTGTAACTTTTATCTGTCCTGGAATTCACTCTGCATACCAGATTTACTTTGAAATCACAGAGATCTGTTTGCCTCTGTCTCCTGAGTGCTGGAATTAAAGGCCTGTGCCACCACACCCAGCTCCTCTATTTCCTTTTTTCTTTTTTAAACCATTGTATCTTGTTTCTTTTTCTCTCCCAAGCCTACATATATTTTAAAACACACGGTAAACCTTTAGTAGTTTTTCTTAATGTGAATCTGTCTTTACTGTAAATCTTTATCTTTTTCTTGCCACTAGTCTTTTATCTGCTAAACAACATTCCTAAAATGAAAGGCACGGTTGTTTCAGCCTCGGTCTATCCAAGATGATGACGGGTACTTTTACCGTCAGAACTGAGAGCTGTGCTCACTGCCTTGGTCTATGCTGTCAGCTTGGAGATGTGGTCACTGCCACTGCCAGCTCTTGTACACACCAACGAATTGTTAGCAGAGCTCTTTAAAAGTGGTTAAGATTTTTGCCACTTATGCTGAGTCAGGAAACCTCCCTTAAAGGAGCAGCGTGAATGTCTGTCTCTAGAAAAACAGATTCCAACCGGAAAAGTGTTGTTGTTAGCAAGAAGTCTTGCTTGTGTTTGTTACTTTGTTTCTAAAACATTTGTTAAGCTTTTCTTAGTTTTAAGTGGAAGTTCTTATTAACCACATTGGGCGCCATTTGTAACGAGTAGTGTCATGCCAGCCCTGAATAACATGCAGAGCCCAGTATTAGATATAAAGCTGTTGGCCAGTTACTAGTTTCTCATCAGCTAGCCCTGTCTTAAATATTAACCCATTTCTATTAATCTAAATACTTACACGTGGTCTCATCTTACTGGAGGGGGGGGGCAGACCTCTGTTCTCTCCAGTGTCTATATGCTGACTCCTCCTTCCTACTTTCTCTTTCCTCCTAGTCTCCTAGCCCCACCTGTCTTGCTTTCCTATTGGCCATCAGTGCTTTATTCATTAACCAGTAAGAGAAACATATTTACAGAATGACATCTCCCATCAGTGATCCCTGTGGGCATATAATAATGACAGGTACAGAAAGATATGACCATGAGCACAATACTACAAATAGAGAAAGGGAGGGGAACATGAATCTGGGAGGAGTTAGGGGAAACTGGGAGGAGAATATGATCAAAATGCATTGTCTGGTATCCACTTGTGAGTGAGTATAGACTATATTTGTCTTTCTAGTTTTGGGTTACCTCACTCAGGATGATTTTTTTTTTCCTAGTTCTGTCCATTTGTCTGCAAATTTTAGAATGTCATTGTTTCTTATCACTGAGTAGTACTCCATTGTGTAAATATACCATATTTTCTTTATCCATTCAGTTGAGGGGGATCTAGGTTGTTTCCAAGATCTGGCTATTATTACAAATAATGTTGCTATGAGCATAGTTGAGCAAATGTACTTGTGGTGTGAATATGCCTCCTTAAAGAAATGAAATAAACATTTCTTTTTGGGGGGAGTGGGAAGGGGTTTCTCTGTGTAGCTTTGGAGCATGTCCTGGAACTTGCTCCATAGACCAAGTTAGCCTTGAACTCACAGAGATCCACCTGCCTCTACCTCTGAGTGCTGGGATCCAAGGAGTGGATACCAGACATAAAGCAAAAGATACCCAGCCTACATTCCATAACCCCAGAGGAGGTAGAATGCTCTTCCAGAAACAGATGGAAGCAGATGCAGAAATCCACAACTAACCATTGGGCTGAGCTCCTGGAGGACAATCAAAGTGAGGGAGGAGCCATAATATGAACAAAGGAGTCAAGACCACGATGGGGAAACCCACAGAATCAGCTGACCTGAGCTAGTGAGAGATCACTGACTCAGATCTAATAAATGGGAAACCGGCATAACACTGAACTAGACTCCCTCAATATAGGTGACAAAGATGCCACTAGGACAATATATGAGGCCACAGGCAATGGGTCCAAGATCTAACACTAATGCACAAACTGGCTTAGTGGAGCCCATTCTATACCTTGCCCAGCCTAGACATGGTAGTGTGGAGGTTGGAGAGGTGCCTTGCCCTGACTGAACGAAATGATGGTACAAACTTAGTAGACTTCCTAGGGGAGGCCTTACCCTCTCTGAGGAGCAGATAGGAGGTGGGGTGGGGGTGGGGGAATCGGGAGGAGAAAAGAGAGGGGGAATTGGGATTGGAATGTAAAAATTAAAAAGTTCTAAAAATGCATTGTCTGTATTTGTGAAATTACTATTTTTAAAAGCTTGTTATGGGTATTGACTAGATTTGTGTATAAGTCTTGTCTTGTGGCCTTTGAATTAATTGCCTGTGAATTGATAAATTCAGCATCTCAGCGAGATTTCTAATAGTGTCATCTATTGCTTAATGAGGTTTTCAAATCAAAAACAAAGGAAACTATAATAGACTGTTGGTTGCTGCAACCCCTGTACCTATAAGGCTCATATGGTAAAGAGATGTAGGGAAATGGTCTTAGATCTAAGGCTAGGAAGGAAAGTGCTCCTTACTCATGGGGTGCTTCAATGAAGCAACTTTCAATGATTGAATATAATTACATGCTCCTGCTATATGCCAAATAGGTTGTGTTTTTTAACAAGGTCATAAATTAAACAGTGCATTCACATTGTTTTGTACATCTTAAATAACTTGAGTCTCTAAGCGCCTACCTTTTCAATGTCATCCCTCTCTTTGATCATAGCAAATGTGCTCATTGTTTAATCTCTACATGGAAAAAAATGCTTTGTAATAAATTAGTAGGTAGCAATAACATTTTGGAAAACTTCAATGTACTAGCTTCAAAGATTGAATTGATCTGCCCTGTTTAATGTTTTTAGGAAGTAGAGACAGCATTTGTAAACACGTAGCTCAGAGGTTGGGAATTAGGAAAAAAGCAGGTGGTACAAAGTACCTTAGACTGAGCTATGTGTTTTCCTGAGTACAGACATTTCTGGAAGTGCTAATTTCTCTTATGTTTGTGACACAAATATGTCTGGGCACAAGGAAGAAGCCAGATGGGACAGATGGTTTTTCATGGAGAAAGAAGAGGAAGTTGCAGAGAAAGTAAAAACACTGGCTAGGAGAGAAGTTTGCATTGATAATATGTAAGCCAGGTGCAATGCAACCATCAACTGGACCACCCTGTGAGCCGAAAGGAAGATTTACCATGTATCCAAACTGGCAGGCTGTCTCTCAGGAGCAGAGAACAGCAAACGGGGTGGGGGAGGGGCGAGCCTTGCCCTCCAAAGACAGCACTTAGTAAGTGTGAATTTGGGATAGGGAATACAGATTAATTCTGAACTTTATGGAAAACCAAAATGATTAGTTGTTTCATTTAATCTTTGGTGATCTCATAGCCTGTATTTTTCTCTTTGTGTTTCTTGAGCTTCTTCCTAAAGCCTGTCAACTTTCTTTTGAGCCTCTTATCGTTAGTACCTAAACACTTTGCTAGTTTAGGTAACCTTTGCACTGAAGTGTCAAGTCCCCCTTCAGAGGAGGTAGTTGATAAAAACTCATGTGCATGCTCTTTCTTTCATTGCTTTTCTGTTTGACTAGTCTACATTTCTTGAAGATGCTGTATTGGTGTAATGAATGTGTGCCAGCCTTTTATTTAAAAGACTTAACTGATTGACTATAGGGCAGAGAATAGAACAGTCCATGATACGGGGTGGTTGGGTTGCAGAAGTGTGGGTTTGTCCAGTACCATGTAGGTATTGACTACTTGAAGTCTGTCCCTGAATACTTGTCCTATGAGCAGTGTATAACTTTTCTGGAGAAGCATCTGCCAGCTGGATGCTAATGGATTCTACTTGGCATAAGAGCTATTGCATTTGCTTTGATGGCTCAAGTTAATAGAGGAAAAAGGATGTATTGCAAATTGTCATTAGCACCTATTGAAACACTCTGTGTCCACAATGTCTTTTCAGCCTTCTTCCCAAAATAATAGAAGAATTGGGAAATTCTTTTCAAATTAGGAAATTGTTTCAGGTCATGCAGAAGAAATCTCTGTTTTGCATTCTCTCTACTTCTATCCTTTGCTAAAATTAGTGCAAGCAAAAGTATATTTCCTTATGCATACAAATTTCTTTTAAGCACAAATATTTTTAGATAATGATCTGAATCAGAGTTATATGAAACTTGTCTTTGTGGAAATCAAATGTTCTGTTTATTAATAGGAAATGTTAAGTATAGTCTCCACTAGGTGGAGATGATCTGCTTGTATTTAAAGGAAAAAAATCAAACTATTTAAAGCAAGTCCTCTGAACCAGTAGCTTCAAATCAAGGCTCCATCTAAGTTATGACCATATGTAAGTTACTGGCATCTCTGTATATGTATCTGTATAAGTATCTGTATCTGTATAAGTATCTGTATCTCTATAAGTATCTGTATCTGTATAAGTATCTGTATCTCTATAAGTATCCATATCTGAATCTATATAAGTATCCATATCTGTATAAGTATCTGTGATTTGAATGACTTAATCCATTTAGACTGCCTTGAAAAGCTTTTAGTGTCTGGTCAATGTTCCTTCTAGTCTTTCAGTGACCTCCAAAGCAACTGCAGTATTATTGTTCCATTTTAAGATGGAGTGGAAATGACAGAAGAAATCCAAAGCCACACAGATGGTGATTGTGGCACAAAAATGCAGGTTAGGTAGCACTCAACACTCCTCAAATCCTCTGAGATTAGGAGTTTTTCTCCCAATGTGTTTCTGAGGCTGATAAAATGGACATGGCTCCTGACATCATATCTCATTTCAGATTCACATTATTATGTCACATGTGAAAATGAGTGGCTACATTCTACCAGGGAGTAGGGTTGGGAAATACAGCCATGAAGTCAGAAAATGTCATGACTATATATGAAAGATATGAAATAACATTAAACCTTTCTATAAGCATGCATGACTCTGATCTCCCAGGAAAAGAGAGAGAGAGAAAGAGAGAGACAGAGACAGAGACAGAGAGACAGAGAGAGACAGAGAAAGAGAGAAAGACAGAGAGAGACAGATTGTGGGGTTGCATGGAGGAGCAGTCTGTTTCTTACAGCAGTCCAGCCACTGAAGGGGAGCTCATCACCTCTGTGTTTGAAAAGACAATGTATTTATTTATGAAATAGATGAAAAATCAAGAAAGCATTTGAAGTCAACCTGTACTTGTTGACATTGGAGGGTGGGGCCATCTTTGGCAGGTGGGATCTAACAATTCTTGAAGCTGTGCTAATGGTGACCAAGCCCCTAGGAGAAAACACTGCCTTTCATGGACATCACCTCTCCTATGTCACTGTTTACACTCTTATCCAGGCATGCTGTCCCCTCAGCACTTGGCTCTTCCCCCCTCAGTAATCACACCCATGGGACTCTCACAAGCAAGTCCTCCCCATTCATAACTCCAGTAGCCTTTCCTTTGCTGGTGACTTCAAAAGCTGACTTCCCTGTCTGGATTTTATTCCAGGCTCCATTTTTCTCCCTAACTACTGTACACATAGCTGTGCCTGTCCCCAGATAAACCTGAGAGCACAGTCCCTGCTCTGCTACACAATTTCCCTTCCTTTTAGCCTAAATGTGCTGCTCCCACCCTGTCTGTCCTGCACACTCCAGGCAAGTGAATCCCTGATATGAGTAGGTTTTTCTGCCAACCTGGTCCCACCGCTGTGCCAGCCCCAAATAACATACAGAGACACTGTATTAGATATAAAGCTGTTGGCCAGTTACTAATTTCTTATCGGCTAAATCTGTCTTAAATATTAATCCATTTCTATTAATCTAAGTATTTCCACGTGGTCTTATCTTACTGGAGAGCCCAGCATTCTAATCTCTCTGTCCTCCATGTTGACTCTCCTCCCTCCTACTTCCTTGAATCCTCCTGGTCGCCTAGTCCTGCCTATCTTGCTTTCCTATTGGCCAACAGTGCTTTATTTATTAACTAATAAGAGAAACACATTACAGAATGATACCTCCCATCATATCCTCTTTTCTGTCTAAAATGAAGAATTTTAACTTTAACATAGTAAAACATATAAAGTTATCAAATAAAACCACAGTTAACAATGTTCAGTCCATTAACATTTAGTAAGATTGAAAGAAAATGATCTATTATCTATCCTATCTTTGTTATATCTTATATGTAACTTATCTTTAATCTTAACTAAGGAAAACTATAACAATAACTATCTGTCTTCAACTCCATCAAAGACCACAGAAGGACTCTAAAAATGACAGAGACATCTTGCCTTGTCAGTCACCCAAAGTTCTTCTATAATGTTCCATCTTCAGCCCATAGGCCACAGTGTGTCTGATAGCCCATAGCCCAAGTGCAAATCTGATGTTACCCTTCTATTTAAATTGCTTGGGGCCTATCATGAGTCCTTAGGATAAAGCCCAATTTCTCAACAGGAATTACAAGGTCTTTTGTGGTTGAGTCCCCCACACCCTTACATTCTTCAGCTCCTTCAGCTCTCCATTTCCTGCATTTTCCTGCTCTCCCCATCTCCCACAACACACTTTAGGCTCTGACTATATTGAATTTCCTGCAGGTCATGGGTCCATTTTCTTGTCCTCCAGACCTGTGCTCACTCTACTCCACTTGCCTTAGCTCTCATAACACCCCTGCCCATGTATTTGCAAATGTAATTACTGGGCTTTTCAATAGATTGCAACTTCCTTAAAATCAAGATACTAGCATTCTATCAAATATATGGCTTAAGCATGAGTCTGCTTTCCGTATCTGCAGGTCACTTGTCTGTGGATTCAACCATAGGTAAAAAGCACTAGAAGTTGAACCTGTTTGTACGCACCTACCCTTGCCAGCAAGGAAGACGCAACTCCGGGAAGATCTTCTTCATGTAGTTTTAATCAGGATCCTTGAACATGCTTCCTCTGACCCGCGAGACCCCGGGGCTTAAATACCCTTGTGCTAACCAACCCCAGTGAGCTACGTGGACTCTGCAGATAGGCTACTCTAACACAGAAGCAGACAGGCTCAACAGACTTAACCAAATAAGGGCTTGTTTATGCCAGAGAGCGCTCACCCTCAGGGAGGTAGAAGGCGGAAGCCAGCACCATTTTTAAGGTGCAGCACTTCGCAGCTCTCTACCCCTGTTGAACATGTACTTCTTTTTATCATCCCTCTTCCACAAAAAAAAAAAAAAAAAAAAAATAAATTAACAGAGCTATGTAACACTGGCATTGCATTAGATATTATAAGTAATCTAGCCAGGTTTCAAAGAACCTGCACAGCTAGTTATGTGGCTGAAGTATATATGTAGTATGCTTCAAACCCTGGAGTAAGTCCAACACTGGAACAAATATACAAGTTTTAACAAATGCTACATGATTTTACACAAGAGTTGAACATGTATGGGTCATCACACTCTGCTAATGCTAAAGAAGTACTCTCCCCATCCCCACCCACCCTCGTGTGTGTGTGTGTGTGTGTGTGTGTGTGTGTGTGTGTGTGTGTATGTAGCTGGGCACACATTCAAGGCTAGAGGAGAACATCAAGTATCCTTTCTATCACTTTTCACCTCATTCACTTGAGACGGGTCTTTCATTGAACCTGGGTGTCAATAAGCCCCCGTGTTTCTTCTGTCTCAGCAAGTGAAGGTGTGGACAGGCCATCTTTTTTTGTGGGTGCTGGGATCTCAACTCAGGTCTTCATACATATGCATCAAATGTACTCACCCATTGAGCCTTCTGTGTGCCCCCCCCATACTGTACTTTCCTGATGTGTTGTCATATACAAACCTTTTCATCTGATGAAGTTGTACACACTCACCTCCACTCCAACCCATGCATTCGTCACGGCTACAACTAATTTCAAGAGATTTTTCCAGGAGCAGGCTCTAATAAATGGAAGGTAAATGCTGGGAGATGCCAGGGACCTTAAACTATCCATGACTGTGTTATTGGCATTAGTATACACAAACATATGAGCTACTTTATCATACATTCTGCATATGATTACAGAGTTACAGTGCCCCAGCATGAGCCCATGTTTGGGGGGGGGCTGACATTTCCTAAATAATTAAGCAAAAGCATTTGACATGGAGTAAGTAAGTGCCATGTCTCTGTTTTGACCTTCTCTCAAAAAAAAGCAGTGCATTCATGCTGATAAGATTTTTGAGTGAACTGAGGTGGAATAATGCAAGAAAGGTCCAGTGCTCCACTGTCCTACACAGAGGTTAAATGGTTCTAGAACCATGATAGGTTCTTCAGCTTCAGAGCTACTCATGGATGAGTCCTGGATGTGTGTTTACAGGGTCTTTGGGAGATTTTTAGTCTATAATGTGAACTTGCAGGTATGGAATTGTAGGTCTGAAGGGTGTGTGTATGATAGTCAGAAGTTAAGGGAAGGCAAGCAAAGGAAGAAAACATTTAGTAGATGCTTCCAAATTGCCCTCTAAATCATTGTACCAGTTTATAAGCTTGCTAACACTTATTGTGAGCTTTCTTTTTCACACTTGTCCATGCAGTATTATCAATCGACTCCCTTTCTCCCAATCTGAAAATAAGATCTGAGCTCCCTTGAGTTTTTCTTTAATAGTAAAGTGAAACATTTTTTCATATTTCCATTGGTTATTATATTCTGTCACCTGTTTATATCCTGTGACAATTTTGAATGTATTATTTTCTTGATGATTTGCAAACATTTGTACCAGATCTTGATCCTAGCATGTCATTTGATTACAAAGGACACTTTTGTGTTTCAATTACCTCCAATTATAGAGCTAATGATGTTATGTATATGCTAATAACAATAAATGGAGAGGTTTCGCATGGCTAAAAAATTATAGGAGTGGGTGTAGGTAAAATATTTGGGAGTTAAAGTTGTTCTTTAATATGGGAGGAGTAGAAGGTTCCTATATCTGGTATTGTGAATAGAAATTCATCCTTGCTCCAGAATAGTGTATGCCACAAATTGTCTTTATTTTCCATAAATAAGAATGCCTTATGCAATGGTTCTTGTAATAATTAGCTTTAATTGTCAGCTTGACACAGCCTAGACTCACTTGGGAAGAGCGCCTCAGTGAGAGATTGTCTGCAGTTTAGTTGGCCTGTGAACACATTTGTAGGGAACTGTTTTAAATTAATCGATGTAGGAAAACCATGCCCACTGTGAGTAGTACCAATCCTTAGGCAGGGGGTGCTGAACTGTAGAAGATGGAGACAGCTGAACACAAGTGAGCATGTGAAATGCTTATGCATTCATTTCTCTTTCCAACTGTGTCAAGCGAGGAACTGCTTCAAACTTCTGATTTCTCTACAATGAGTTGTAAGCCAAATAAATCCTTTCTTCCTTAAAGTTGCTTTTTGCTAGGGTGTTTTATCACAGGAACAGAAATGCAACTATAACAGCTATATACTCAAATTGTTTGTTTTGAGTTAATAGGAAACCATTGGGTTTGAGATACTTTTGAGTTTAGCATGTAGGCTAAGTGCTGTGGGGTATTTTTAGTGGAAGCTGGTATATTTTGTTTTTTAGGGGATAGTACTTACAATTCTGATACATATTGAGTACAATGACAATGTATTTTAATTATGCATAAGTTAGATTTGCCATAGACATTGGTATTATTAGAAAAGAGAATTTTCTGGGTCAGAAGTTGTAAATTAGCATTCTGATGTAGTTTATGGGGTATTTTGATTGTAAATGTGTAAAGTATTTTGATCTCAACTGCTAGTGCTAAAAATAGTGATTTTTTTGTAAAGAAGATATATTTTGCAATAAAGAACAAAATCTGTGTTAATAACAAATTGTAGCCACATTATGGCTGTTATTTCCAGGCAGAGTCACCAGTTAATCATTGGAATGCCATCTACCTGAATTTATTTTATTCATGATGTAGATCACTCTTCCCTTATTTGTGGGCAAGTAAACATTTAACAAAATGTGCATGTAAAGACATTTCTTAATTTTTCATTAATAAATTAAAGACATCATGAAGCATTTTGATTTATTGTGTTTTTCTTTTTCCTGGTACATCCATTTCCTTTAGAGATGATAGGAAACTAGACGTAGTCAGCTTCCTAAAGGTGTTAATTTTCTTCTTCACAACTTATTCCACTAGCTAGTGGTAAAGAAAGTAACGTCAAAGTTATACTTCCTGTAGTTCCACTATCTTACGCTGTAATTTCTTTAGGTCTTTCTGTACCTTGTATTTCTCTAAGTCCATTTTTGTTTTCTGTATTTGTTGGAGAGAGTTGAGGGAGTCATGAATGGACTTAAATCCTAGAAGAGGAAAAGAGAATAGATAAACTAAAACAATGCATTGGATCTCTCCCATCCCCAAATCTGTTCTTCAGCAGTCCTGCCATAATTGATCATCATTTAATTCAAAGCACATTCAATTCTATTAAGACAAGTCTAAAAAAATATACAAAAATGAGTTAGTTCATAGCAACTTAACTGGAATCTGGATTTATTGTGAAAACTGCTTTCTTCTCCCTCTCTGAAAACAAACTTGATGGGGGGTGTCCTTCTGTATATGTTTCTCTTATTGGCTGATGAATAAAAGACCGATTGGTCAGTACCCAGGCAGGAGTATAGGCAGGGCTAACAGACAAGGAGAATTCTGGGGAGAGGACTCAGAGACTGAGCCACCAGGAAGACACCATGTAGCTGCTAAAGGAGTAACAGGTCCCGGCATTCTCCACTAAGATAAAGCCATGTAGAAATACGCAGATTAATAGTTAGGGTTAATAGTTAAGAGATAGCCAATAAGAAACCTAAGCCATCGGCTAAACAGTTTATAATTAATATAAATGTGTTTATTTGGTACTAAATGGCCGTGGGACCAGTGGGGCCTATCATCACATTCTGGTCAGCAATACTATCTTTCAGGAGATACTCAAAATCTTTTATTCTCTCTGGAGGCTTTGAGAAAAGATTTGCAGGCTTTAAGAAATTTAAAGGAGCTTAAAGGAGCTAAAAAGTGGGGCCTGCTGCCCTCTTCTCACCCTCCTCCCACCTTCTACCCTCCTTCCACCCTCTTCACACCTTTTCCCTACTCTCTCCCCACCCTCCCCCACCTTCTTCTACCCTCTCTCACCCTCCTCTTGCTTTCCTCCCACCCTCTTCCCATCCTCTTCCCACCCTCCTCCCACCTTCTTCTATCCTCTCTCACCCTCCTCCCACCTTCTTCTATCCTCCTCCCACCCTCCTCCCATCCTCCTCCCACCCTCCTCCCACCCTCCTCCCATCCTCTTCCCACCCTCCTCCCACTCTCCTCCCACCCTCCTCCCATCCTCTTCCCACCCTCCTCCCATCCTCTTCCCACCCTCTTCCCACCCTCCTCCCACCCAGTGTTGTCTGTCTTACTCATGTCTGTCCCTCAGTGCCATAGGCTTGTCAGACCCCAAGCTTAGAAGATAGCCCATTTCCTACTCCCCGAGGTCATCCACATAGTTGCTGCTCAACACCTTTTTTATTAAAAGCATAGAGGAGTAAACCACTCATTTGTAGCTCTCCCTTAGCCAGAACTCCCACTTAGTAAAATAAAAAGACTGGAAAATTCTCTTCCACTCACCCTAAGCAACAACAAGCATAATTAAACCTCTGAAAACAAAGCAAAGAGGTCCCTTGTCAGAAGAGTTCATGGAGTTTGGGATATGGCTCCTGGCCATATAAGTCACTATTTTAACTTGGTGGAGGGAGGTGGGGCTTGGGAGGGTTAGCTTTCTAGGCACTAAGTTCTACTTACATGCCAGGACCCCTGGGCGGATGGAGGCTGTGATACCTTTTCAAGGCACCTGCAGCGTGCCCCTGTGGGGCCACAATTTTGTGGAATTTACATGTGTGTTTTCTAAGACCTGGAGGACACAACCCAGACTAGAGCTTTCTTTAATAAAAGAACCTCGTGTTTCTCGGAATTGTGGTTCCAGGTAGACTGCTGCTCCACAGCCCTTAGTCCTTCTTTTCCTTGACAGATTAGATGGACCTTTCAAATCAGTCCTTTGAAGTCAGCTCAGCTTGATATTGCTGCCTTTGCCTCTTAAGAAAAGCAGTCTTTACAAGGACTGCTCATTCAGCTCTCTTCCTCACTTGTAAAGGTCAAGGCGCCATCTGACTTCTAATTACTTGCAGTTCAACGAGAAGGCCATTTGACTTAGTCTTCTAAGTTCATAATGGAGCCACAAGTCAGATCTTTGTGAGTCTATGACCCAAAGAGCTTAGAAAGTAAAACTTCGCACAGCAATGGCAGGCAAATGACATCGCCAAAAGGAACAGAACGGCTACTCCTTTGGTTACCTGTCTGTTATGCTGACCTGCCGTAAAATGTCTAGGGAAGCCACATTACATGCATGATGATGTCACTAATGACAAGACTGGCTCAGAGTAGAAACGGGAGAAACTGAGGCGGGAAGGGAAGGCCAGTTTTTCTCCACTCACCTGATTGATAGTCACTTTGCATTTTCTCTAATTCACCCCAGATTCGCTTTTCCATTTGGTTCATCTTCTTGGACAGTTTATTTTCTATGAGTTTTATTTTGTTTACTTCTGCTTCCTGCTTCTGGGAGTTAACATAATTCTCCAAGGTGCTTGAAAGCTGCAACATTTTTTCTTCCATTTTTGTATCATACTTTTCCTGAAAAAAAAAAGAGATCACGTGGATTAAACTCTTTGGGAAAGAGGAGCTGAGTGGGTTTATGCTTGACCTTAGAGAAAATGCTGTTTTTCTCATGGAAGACAACACCGTTTTATGCCCCAGACTGTGGTCCCAAGTGTTGAGAACTAATTCCTTTGTCTGGCTTGGTCGTTTCCAGGATCTCGGGACCCTCCGTGGTAGAGGGGCTGGAATTGCTGAAGGGCCTGGAAGGTTTGGAATGTTGTCTGATGTTTAAAGTTTCTCAACGGAGGACAATACAGTCTGCACTCACTAAACTCCTTGGCAATGCTCCTAAGTGTTAGAACTAACCCTTCCTCCGTTGAAATTTACATCTTTGTGAGGACCCCAATCTATGAGAAAGGAGACTCCCACTCCAGCTTTCATGTTTTCTACAAGCCCTTAGATCACCCCCCCCCAAGAAGTTCTGACTTAATTGGTCAGGAATTGGCACCCTTGGGAAGCTCAGCAGGTGAGTCTAAGGTGTGAGTCGGGGCGCTGCTGCAGCCCAGGGAGAGAATGGGGAGGAGGGATGAGCACACATGGCCTGGCTCCTTTTAATCTGATTCTTGCTGCTTGCTTCAGGCGTGGTGGATTCAATATTTCTCTTCCTCACAGGATGGCCCAGGGTAACCTTCTAGAGGGATTTGGGTGCTTATGGAGTTGAACAAGCAGGCTTACTTGGCAGCTGTGAACCGGGCTACACAGGCTTTGAGAGTCGGAGCAGCAACGATAAAGCTGTTGCTTCGGTCCAGCTCTTGACTTCTACCTCACTCGGTTCTGTGCAAACTCGGGTGTGGGCTGGGACGTTGTTTACTGTGCTGCTGGCAGTCCCGCTAATGGAGTTCCCAGGACGTCTTATTTGTACAGTGTATATGATGGGCAGCCATGGACTACCGTAGACCTTGCCCTGCCCCACTCTGCGGACTAGGGGTGCCAGATGGAGTGGGAGAAAGACCGGACATGGGTATAATCCTCCAAAGAATGGGACTTTCTTCTCATGGTCTGATTTGGAAGAGAGTTCTTAAAATTTTCGTTCTATGCCAGACATGGCCCCAGCAATCAGGAGGTAGAGACAGGCAGATCTCTGTGAACTCCAGACCAGCCCGGTTTGCATAGCGAGTTCCATGCCTACCAGAGCTACATAGTAAGATCCCGTCTCAAAAAACAAAACAAAACAAAACAAAACAAAAAAACAAACAAACAAAAAACCAAACCACTTTGCATAGAGTTAATTTCTTGTCTGTCTTCTGGACAACTTTGCAACTGTCACGGGGCTGAATTTCATCTAGGCAACTTGTCTAGAGCCACAGATGGCTAATGGAGGACTACAGAAAATTGATTGTCAGGTTTGGGCTGAGAATGTCTTTTTCCAATTTTTGTTCTTTAAAAAGAAAGCTTTTCCAAGTTGTTTTGGTACAGGGAGAGCATACTCTGGGAAATGTAGGCCCCCACAACAGGAGGGGAGCTTCCTGGACCAGAGGCAGGCACTGACTCTTATTGAAATACAAATACACTCCCATGCAGCCCAGATCACTGTCAAGGCTGGGGGCAGTCTTTGCAGCTATGCGAACCTCATGAGATGGCGGAGCCCCTTACCAGCTTTTCCTGCACAACCTTCAGACATTCATTTATGTGACCCAGGTGATCTTTCCTGTATTTGATAAACTGGTTTTCTGTCCATTTTTGATTGTTTTCAACTTCTTCATACACATTTGTAGAAAGTGAATTAAATCTAAGGAAGAAATATTAATGAGTAAATGTAAAAATTTAGCATTAAAAGGATGCAATAAGATAATGGCCCCCATGCCTAGGCAACTACTTATAGCAAAGGTTAGGAGGGGAGAGTCCTGCTCTAGTCTCTGTTAAGATGGAAAATTTTCAGTTGTCCTAGGTCCCAGAATAGCCTGAAAACTGCATCCCTGACCAGGAAAGACCCCCAGGAATGGGCTTGCAAAACATTTCGTAGAAACACAGATGCAGGTGTCAGATAAGGAACATGAGCCCAGCCAACAAACAGCCATGATCAGGCCACCTGGGCCGAACCAATCAGGAGCTTGCTGGCCCCTAACACCAGACCCACCCCTTGGCGGTTTTTGTCTTTATAAGCTCATGTAAAATTGGGCTTCGGGCTCTCTCTCCTCCTCCTTTGTGTGGCGCAAAGGAGTTGAGCCCCAGCCGGCTGGAACCCAAATAAGGCCTCTTGCTGTTTTGCATCAAGTGCCAATTTCAGTGGTTTGTGGGTCGATCATTGTATCCCGGGATTCAAGTGGGGGGGGGTCTCCCCAGTGCGGGGATCCAACTGTCTCCAGTCCAGTCCAGCCACTGTTGGCAGCCCTTTGTATATATACCCCGGCATGTAAACCTACATGGTGAAAGGTGCGCTGTAAGCTCACTGGTAACATTCTCACACAGAAATGCATTTTTGTAGGGCCCTGCATGGACCCCCAAGGCACCTTGGACAAGCCTGATGCTGTTGGCTGGATCTTGCCCCAGAGTTGTTATTGGTACTTTTCCTGTTTTCTTGCCCCCCCCCCAGTTGTCATTGGTATTCTTCCTGTTTTTCTGACACACATCTGGTGGGGAGGAGCTAAGCCTGAAAACCCTGTTGTTTTCCATTGTGCCTCTATTTTCCATTGTGCCACGATAAAGGGCATTCCGACATTGCTGTTGAAGGAATGACCTGCTGTCTTTTATTTTAATCTCCAGGCCTTTGCTGGTGCTACACATTTTGCTACTCATTTGAAAATTCCCTCAGGCTTGGGGTTAATTGTGAGGGAAAGAAATACTCAAGTCATTTCATGGTGGAGGTTGACACGTTTGCTTTTTGTTTTGTTTTTTGTTGTTTTTCGGTAAAGAGCTGGATTAAGTATTTTAGGCCCTATAACATCATGGTTTTTGTCGAACAATGCTGCCACTGTGGTAGGAGAGTAGCCATAAACACACAAATAGCACAGTTGTGCTTTGATCAAACTGTGCTTGTGTATAGCCAGAGTCAAATTTCACAAACTATTTTCAGGTCATGCAATATAAATCTTTAAAATATAATTATTCAAAAAGTATAAAATGCATCACCTTTGGGCAGTTTGGCTGCCCGAGTTTGCTGGTCCTTGCTTTACAAGCTCCACTAGGAGTCAAGGAGAACTATAAGGACCTGCAAAGTTCAGTAGAGGAAGCTGGGGCAGGGGGTGGGGGGTGGGGAGTGGACAAAAGGACCTTGGAGAGAAGTGTGCAAGCTTTGGCTTGGGTAGTGTGTGATGGGGAATCATCATCACCTTCTCTGACCAGTGGGTCTGTGTGGGTGCATTTGGGGCTGCTGGTGGCATAATATGTGCTGAATTAGTTGGCAAAACAAAGAACCCAAACAAATGAACAAGCCTGAAGCAACAGTTACAGGAAGGGTAACAGTGTTACATAACAAAGAACACAAGACTTAGCAAAAGCAGACCGATGTTGTTTGGGAGGTAAGAACATTGTAAACAGGTAGACTACATATAAAAGTCACTGTACAGTGGCCAAGTGGCACAGGAAGCCACAGAGATGTAGAGGCTTGTGAGTAGTTCCTAATATGGCAATTGGCCACAGTGTTAGGGTGACAGGAATGATGCATGTTTGTTGCTGATGATAAAATACTCCCCAGTGTGTAGTATGAACAAAGTAATAATTGCTCTGATATTTTTCTGGTAAAACTAGGCACAGATTAGTTTGTGGTATTAATCATTAGAAATCAAAAGATGTGAGGGACATATGGCACATGTTTATATCTTTCTTGCTGCAAAGAAGTATTTGGATTCATAATTTAAAAAAAATACAAGTGTCAGCTGAGTGTGTTAGCACACAACTACAATCCTAGCACTTGGGAGGCAGAGGCTGGAGGGTCGTTCACAAGTTCAAGACAAGCTTGGTCTACTTATTAAATTGTAGAATAGACAGCCCTATATAGTGAGACGCTGTCTCCAAACACAGGAGAGAATGAGGTGGATGGAAAGGAAGAAAAACAAAAAAATCAACAAGTGAAAACAGGTGCTACAAGATAATTTCTATTTAGACCAGTGGCTGTCAACTGCAGGACTTGGAGCATCCCAAGCAACATCCCAAGACAGTTTTCATTGTCAGCACTGGGAGGTGCTATTGGCATTTAGTGAATGAAGAATACTAAGCATCCTCCAGGGGCACATAGACAAGAATAACAGCCCCAAGCCATCATCAGTAATGCTAAAGGCTGGAATCCCTGTCTTGGATCCCAAAGCAAGGGATGGGCAATTACATTCTGATCTTCATCACTTCTAAATTTTCTCACATTAATTTCTGACACACACAGAAAATATATCTCGATTCAGCTGTGTCCCTCAACACTGGAGAGCGTGAAAACCAGTTTCTCTTCTTAACAGTGCCATGGTTTCTAGTCACCCATGCAACTGGCTAACTGCTATTAGATATCAGAGAAAGAAGACCAGTAAGTGTGACATGGACAATACCATTTGGGTGGACACTTTCCACTTGGTGCAATGCTTCCTCTGTCTCTCCTGTACTCATTTCTTCAGACTTGACTGTTGCAAAGTACTTTTTAAATAGAAGTCTCTTTTCTGACCACCTTGAGAAGAGGACCCTTTAGCTCATGTGACCTTTGCTTACCCCATGTCTTAGCTGTTATACTGTAGTGAAGAGACATGGCTATTATATAAGAAAACATTTTATTCAGGGCTCTCTTAAGGTTTCAGAGGGAACATGGGAGCAGACATGACATCGGAACAGTAGCTGAGAGCCACCTCCTGATCCATAAGCAGAGAGAAAGAGAGATCCTGGGCCTCGTGTGGGCTTTTGAAACCTCAAAGACCACCCCTACTGACACACTTTCTCCAACAAGGCCACACCTTAATCCTTCCCCAACAATTCCACTAACTGGAGTCCAAGCATTCAAACATTCAAACATCTGGGGCCATTCTCTCTCAAACCACTAGACCTCCCTCGTTTGTCAAAAATTAAGTGGGAATAGCTTTGTCATTTTATTTCTGGGTCTTCTAATCTATTGCAATGTCTGTCTGTCTGTCTATTTCAATGGCAGAACCAGGCTGTCTTTATCACTATAACTTTATGTAGTGTTATTTGAGGTCAGGTGTTGTAACACCTCCAGCGTTATTTTTATTCCTTGGGATTGCTTTGGCAATTTGTGTTCTGTTGTAGTTCTGTATGAGTTCTTGTATTGGTTTTTCCTATACCTGTGAAATGTGACTTGGCATTTTGATACGTTTTGCATTAGTTCTGTTTAATATTGATTAGGATAGTGTAGATATTTTCACAATATTAATTCTATCTACCGAGGAACATGAAATAGATATTTGTGCAATTTCTTTTTTCAATATCTTGAGATCTTTGTTGCAAAAGTCTTTCGTTTCTTTAATTAGATAGTTTTGGAGGGAAACATTTTTTTTATTTTACATATCGATCCCAGTTCCCCCTCCCTCTCCTCCCTCCCTCCCTCCCTCCCTCCCTCCCTCCCTTCCTCTTTCCCTTTCTTCCTCCCTCAATGCACCCTGACCACCCTCCCCTCCCATTTTGCCCCCCCCCCATGCAGGATGATGCCATCCAGGAGGAGTCATCTAAATCTGTTAAGTCATTTGAAGTAGGGACTAGGTCCTCCCTCCGGCCTCTAGGTTAAGGGAGTATCCCTCCATGGGGCATGTGCCCGCAAGGTCCTTTTGTGCACCAGGAATACATCCTGGTTCCACTGTCTGAGGTCCCTTAGAAAGCTCAGGTCTTCTAGATGAGACCCATGTTCAAGGGGTCTGAATCAGTGAGGGAAACATTTTTAACTGAAGAAGTTTCTATACAATATATCCTGATCATGCTTCCCCTTTCCCAACTCCTCCCAGGTCCTCTATAGTACTCCACCCACCCAACTCTCTCTCTCTCTCTAGAAAACAGGTATCTAAAAAAAAAAAAAAACATAAAACACACACACACAAAACACACACACACACACACACACACACACACACACACAGAAACAGCAACAAAAAATTCCACAAATACACAAAATCAGAAACCATAATGTACGTGTAAAAGGCTATGAAACAAAACAAAACAAAACAAAACAAAAAATACCCAAACAGAACAATACAAGACAAAAAGCCTAAAATATACCATTGAAGTTCGATTGAAGTTCGTTTTATGCTAGCCATCTACCACTGGGCATGGGGTCTATACTTGTATGTGGTTAATACACCCAGTGAGTTTTCTTCAATGGGAAAAACTACTTTTTTCTTTGCAAGTGGTTGTCAATTGGAGAGAGCTTCTTGGTTAGAGATGGGAGTTCATGTTCACTTCCCCTTTCAGTGCTGGGACCCTGTCTGACCTGAACCTACACAGGCCCTGTGCCTGCTGCCACAGTCTCTGAGGGTTTATATATGTGTCATTTCTGTTGTGTCTGGAAGACACTGTTTCCTTGTTGTCCTCCATCCCCTTGGGCTCTCAGAATCTTTCTGCCTCCTCTTCCAGAGTTCCCTGACCCCCAAGGTGAGAGGTTTGATGGAGTCATCCCATGTCTGTCTAAGTATTCCAAGGTCTCTCACTCTGGATGTTGCCCAGTTGTGGGTCTCTGTGTTAGTTCCTATCTTACTGCAGGAGGAAACTTCTCTGATGATGGCTGAGTGAAGTATTGATCTATGGGTAGCAAAATGCCTTTCAGAGACATTGTATTGCTATGTTCCTTTAGCAGAACAGTAGTATTTGTTTTTGGAGGAACCGATTTTGAATGGAATATTTTCCCTAATTTCGATCTCAGAAAATAGCCTACTAGTATAGATGAAAGCTAGTTTTGTTTTTTAAGTACTGTATCTTGTAACAACCTTACTGTAAGTGTTTATTATAAGGTCCAAGGGTTTTCTAGTACACTCAATAGGGTTTCTTATGTAACAAATCCTGTCTTCTGTAAATAGGGAAAGTTTGATTCCTTCTCTCTCTGTGATTATCCTTTTATGTATCTCTTTTATGTGGTTGTTGTAGCTAAGATTTTGAGACGGGGAGAGTAGATGAACATCCTTCTGTCATTGCTGATTTTAGGGAAAATATTCTCAATTTGTCTCCATTGGATGAAATGTTGACTACAGGTTTGCTTCATGTTGTCATTATGATTCTGAGGTATGTTCCATCTATTCCTATCACACCCAGAACTTTTATCACAAAGGCTTGTTGAACTGTGTAAAATGCCCTTTTAAGCACAAGTTGAAATAATTGTGCGGTTTCTGTCCCTGGGGTTGGTGTGTTATATTAATTGACTTACATGTATCAAACCAATCATGTCTTTCTAGGATGAATCCACTTGGTCACATGGTGTAACTATCTCAATGTGTTCCTGGACTCTGATTATAAATGCTTTGTTAAGTATTTTTGCATCTCAACAGGTGGTGGTGTCACATACCTTTAATCCCAGCAGTTGGGAGGCAGAGGCAAGGCATATCTATGTGAGTTCAAGGCCAACCTGCTCTACAAAGCTACACAGAGTAATCTTGTTTTGAAAAATCAAAGAACAAACAAACAAACAAAACAAAAAAAAAAAAACAAAAAAACAAACCAAAAAACAAAAAGGAATTTTGCATCTGTATTCATCAAAGAAATTGGTCTGGGTGCCCTGGTAACCTGAGGGCCATTGCTGCTGGCATAGAAATAAGCAGGCTGATGGTGTCTGCTTCTTCAAATCCAATCCCCCGGTCTCATCCCCAGATTTGTTGTAGAAAATCTGACGTTGTCTCCCTTTCGTCTCTGACCCCATCCCTAGCAGATCACAAAGATCTTCTCCCCAACCTCCCTTCTACCAACTCATCCCATTATCCCAGCCCCCTATAGCAGCAGGCATTCACAGGAAACACAGCAGGCCAGGGAAACAGGAAAGCCAACCGAGAACCTTCACCACTTCCTCCTCCCCTCCAAATCCAATCCCCCATTCCTAATTCTTCAACAGAACACCAGGTGCACCTTCTTTGTCACTTCCCCCATCTCCTGTGGATCCCACAGACCAACCCTTCCAAGCCCTCCCTTCTCCAACTCTTTGCTCTATCTTACCACCCAACTCCAGCAGGCACACCCTGCTAACCAAGAGGCCACACTTGCCAGAAAACCAGGTAGGCTGCCTGCAGATATTCTCTTCTCTTCCTGCCCCCCAAGATCCAACACCTCAGTGTGATCCCCAGCACTGCAGCAGAACATCTGTAGCAGGGTTCTGTCCCTATCTCCTGTGGATCCCATAGATCTTCCCCTTCTAACCTCCCTCCCCCCACCCATCACTTTGTCCCAGACCCCAGTCCCACACCCCCTGCTGTCCCAAGGGCTCCCCCTTCCAGGAAACAAGTCAGGTGAGGGCAGAGCCACACCTCTCCTTCTGCTTCTCTACATCCAACCCCTCAATTCTCATCCTCAGCTATGTAGCAGAAAACCTGTTGTGGTCTCCATTTCCTCTGACCCCATCTCCAATGTATCACAAAGACCTTCTCCTCCAACCTTCCTTCCCCTAACTCATCCCAATACCCCAGCCTCAAACACCAACAGGCACTTCCTTTGAACACATCAGTTGAGCAGGCCAGGAAAACAGGCAACACATAGGCATCACAGGGAGAAACAGAAACCAAGGAACAAAACACCCACACAACAAAGACAAATCCAGAAATCAACAACTAGACTTGTAGTCATCTCAAACCTAGTTGCCTAAATGGCAGCATAAAAACACAGTCAGTAACAGCCAGGGCAATTTGTCTCCACTAGAGCCCAGCTATCCTACCAAAGCAGGCTCTGAATATTCCAACATAGCTGAAGCATAAGAAAAAGACCTTACAACTAACCATATGAAGATGATAGAGGTCCTTAAAGAGGAAATAAAAATATCTCTTTTTAAAATACAGTAAAACCTGCAAACAATTGGAAGAAATTCAAGAAAACACAAACATTGGAAAGAATAAAGACATTCAACACCTGAAAATGGAAATAGAATTAATAAAAAAAACCCCACAAACTGAAGAATTTTAGGACATGAAAATTTATAAATTTGAACAGGAAACACAGAAATAAGCTTCACCAACAGAATACAAGAGAGTGCCTCAGTCATTGAAGATATGGTAGAAGAGATGAATATGCCTATCAAGAGAAATTATTAAAGAACACATCAAAAAGATCATCCGCCATTATCAAGGAAGTTTCATCCCAGAGATGCAGGCATGGTTCAATATATGAAAATCAATAAATGTAATCCACCATATAAACAAAGTGAAAGGAAAAAAAAAACTTGGCCATTCCATTAGTTGCAGGCCTTTGGCGAAATCTAACACTTCTTCATGATAAAGGCACTGGAGACATTAAGGATATGAGGGCATACCTGAGCATAATAAAAATAGTTTACTGCAAGCCAATTGTCAATATAAAATTGAAAAGTGGGAAGTTCAAAGTGATTCTACTAAAATCAGAAGCAAGTCAAGGTTGTCCACTCTCTCCATATCTATTCAACATAGTACTTACAATTTTAGTTAGAGCAAAAAGACAACTGAAGGCAACTGAGGGATATAAATTGGAAAGATGTCAAAGTATCATTATTTGCAGATGATATGATAGTATACATAACTGACCCTAAAATTCAACTGGGAAACTACTATAGCTGATAAACACTTTCAGCAAAGTAGCTGGATACAAAATTAACTCATAAAAGTCAGTTGCCCTCCCATATACAAATGACAAAGAGACGGAGAAAGAAATCAGGGAGACAACACCTTTCATAATAGCCACAAATAATAATAAATATCTTGGGGTAACCTGTAAGCAAGCAAGTGAAAGATGTGCATGGTAAGAACCTTAAGTCTTTGAAGAAAGAAATTGTAGAAGATATCAGATGATAGAAAAATCTCCCTGCTTATGGATAGGTAGGGCCACTATATCGAAAATGGCCTTCTTACCAAAAGCAATCTATAGATGAAATGTAATCCCCTTCAAAATTTCAACACAATTCTTCACAAATCTTGAAAGGAATTTTCAACTTCATCTGGAAATACAAAAGACCTAGGGTAGCTAAAACAATCCTGATCAATAAAAGAATTGCTGGAGATATCACCATTCCTAATATCAAGATGTGCTACAAAGTAATAGTAATAAAAACCCACATGATAATGGTATAAAACAGACACATTGATCAATGGAATCAAACTGAAGAGACATAAATCCACACATCTACAGACACCCAAGTTTTTATAGAGAAGCCAGAAATAAACACTCAAAAAAAAAAAAAATCTTTAACAAATGGTGTTGGTCAAACTGGATGTCTGCATACAGAAGAATGCAAATAGATCCACATTTGTCACTCTGTGCATATTTGCATCCTGTGCAAAACTTACATTCAGATGGATCAAAGACCTCAACATAAAACCAGACACACCAAACCTGATAGAAGAGAAAGTATGGAATAGTCTTGAACTCATTGGCACAGGAGAAGACTTCCTGAACAGAACAGCAATAGCATAGTCGCTAAATGAATTAATAAATGGGACCTCATAAAACTGAAAAGTTTCTGTAAGGCAAAGGACACCTTCCAACAAAGCAGCAACCTACAGAATGGGAAAAGATTTTTATCAACCCCATGTTTGACAGAAGGCTAATATCCATAATATATAAAGATCTCAAGAAACTAGATATCAACAAAAGCAAATAATTCAATTTAAAAATTGGGAAAAGATCTAAACATAGAATTCTCATAGAGGAAGCTCAAATGGCTGAGAAACACTTAAAATAAATGTTAAACACTCAGCCATCAAGGAAATGAAAATCAAAACTACATTGAGATTCCATCTCAATAACACAAGTGACAACTTATTCTGGCAAGGATGTGGAGTGCGAGGAACACTTTTCCATTGCTGGTAGGAGTGCAAACTTGTGCAGACACTAAGGAAATTAGTGTGCAGCTTCCTTAGAAAGATGGGAATTGATTTCCCTCAAGACCTAGTTATACCACTCTTGGGTATAAGATGGAATGTTCTATCCTACCTCAAGGATATTGGGAGCAAGATTTTTGTGTCTTCTTAGGATCCCCATGACAGAGCTCCCTACCAGCAGAAAACAGTTTAGAAAGAACCCACATTCCCAAATATTGTCTGTAAATGTTTGTTTTTATTTAAGTGGGCTTGGTTATAGTTAATGATCACAACCAGTCTCTTTAAAGATAAAAAGGGGATTATGGTATAGATAAGAATACTTTGTTTTGGAATGATTTTTCATTTATTGATACAAATTTAAGGTCAGTTTTATGATATGTATATTTCTCCTCATGTTTAGGTATTGTGTTTATATAGCTCATTTAAAATGTATAATTTAGTACAGATTATAATTACTTATGATAGTCAAAACTTAGCATTAAGTTAGTTAGGTTTTCGAGATACACAGAGATATATTTGAGATAAATAGGCATTCTTCAAACCTTTCAAAGACCTACAGAATATGGCATTTAAAATGTTTTAGGGTTTTTCTTGACAATGAGAAATAACTGCTCCTGGCAACACTGCCTGCATCAGAAAGAAAGATGGACATCAAAGAAACCATTATGGAGTTTACTTCCAATATGGCAAGACTAGCCATTTGGACAAGATACTGCTCTTGTCTGGACTGTTTGACTTTATGCTGTATAACTGGACATGCAGGACCCACAGAAAAGTGACTACTACAACAAGATGGACATTGCTACAGGGTTCCTGCTTCGTGGAAGTGTCTGCCAGACAGTCTGCAGGACACAGAGAAAAGTGACTGACAAACTGCCAATACAGGTGGACAGTTTAAAGTTTCCTGCTTTGCTGAGGAGTCTGCCAGACACATTACGGCCTATGGGTCGAAGATGGAACATTACAGAAGAACTTCAGGTGACTGACCAGGTAGCAAAATTTCTGTCATTACTAGAGTTTATATATTATCCTTCTGTGGTCTTTGATGGAGTTGAAGACAGATAGTTATGGTTATAGTTTTCATTAGTTAGGATAAAAGATAAGTTGCATATAGGATTTTAGACTCAAAAAAAATAGGATAGATGATAAATGTTAATGGATCTTTAAATCTTGATAATTGTTAATGGAAAAAACATTGTTAACTGTGGTTCTTATTTGATAACTGTTTTGTTATGTATTTTACTATGTTAAGGTTAAAACCCTTCTTTTTATTTTAGACAGAAAAGAGGAGATGATGGGAGATGTCATTCTGTAAATATGTTTCTCTTATTGGTTAATGAATAAAGCACTGTTGGCCAATAGGAAAGCAAGATTGGCAGGACTAGGAAACAAGGAGAATTCCAGAGGAGGAAGGAGGAGATTCAAGATGTAGGACCAAGAGAGATGATTACTGGGCTCTCTCTTCAGTAAGAGGAGACCACGTGGAAATACTTAGATTAATAGAAATGGGTTAATATTTAAGACAGAGCTAGCCAATAAGAAACTGGTAACTGGCCAACAGCATTATATCTAATACAGCATCCCTCTGTGTTATTTGGGGCTGGCGCGGCTCTGGGACCACACTGGCAGGAAAACATGCTTGTAACAATGATATTTTCAGGAAAATGGATGGAACTAGAAAAAAATTATCCTGAGTGAGATATACCAGACCCAAAAGATAAATATGGTATATATTTATTTATATATGGAAGTTAGCCATTAAATAAATGATAACCAAATTACAATTTGTAGATCCAGGGAAGATAGGCATAGAGGAAGGGACTAGGAGAGATACATGGATATCCCTGGGTGGGGGAAATAGAACAGATTTTATGAGT
The DNA here is from genome assembly GCA_030556225.1 of Cricetiscus sungorus. Classification (NCBI taxonomy): domain Eukaryota; kingdom Metazoa; phylum Chordata; class Mammalia; order Rodentia; family Cricetidae; genus Cricetiscus; species Cricetiscus sungorus. Next base: position 38,952,013 of record JANBXA010000398.1, read on the forward strand.
GGAATGAAGCTGGGGGGGTGCTGAGAGGGACAGAAATGTGAGGATCTGGTAGCAAAGGGGAAGGGAGATGGGACTGAGGGAGGAAATCAGGGAAGAGATAGCTAGAATCAAAGGACATTTGAGAGACTAAACCTAGTGTAGCAGAAAGTCACACCAAAGTGACTCCTAATGATTCTCTGCTATATTCAAAAGACTGGTGCTTTATTTGGTCATCATCAGAGAAGCTCCCTCCTGCAGCAAGTGGGAAGAAATATAGACTCACAGGCAGACATTATGCAGAGAAGAGACCTTGGAACATACAGTTCCAAATGAGATGTTTCCATCAAACGATTCCCTTCAGTGCTCAGGGAACCCCCTGAATGAGGAGGCAGGAAGCTCATATGAATTTACAGGAGGCAGAAGGCAGGGCTTGTGCAAACTCACAGAGAGTGAAGCAGCACAGGTCTGCTCCAGGTCCTCTGCACACACTATAGCTTTCTGTTTAGTACTCTCTGTTTGTTTGTTTGTTTGGTTTTTTGAGACAGGGGTTCTCTCTGGCTTTGTAGGGCAGGGTAGCCTCAAACACACAGAAATTCTCCTGAGTGCTGGTATTAAAGGCATGCGCCACCATGGGACTCCTGAATGTGTGAGTGTGTGGATTTCTGACTCTTGTGTCTGCTCTTGGGTCTCTCATTTTTCTGTTGCTTTGTCTTGTCCAACTTTGACGTGCCAGTTTTCATTTTTATCTTATATTATATTTTGTTATGTTTTATTGTTATCTCTTAGAAGCCTGTTCTTTTCTGATGAGAGACAGAAAGGGAGTGGATCTGGATGGGAGAGGAGGTGGGGAGGAACTGGGAGGAGTAGAGGGAGGAGAAACTGTATTCAAATTCTATGTATGAGAAAGAATGTATGTTAATAAAAGGGAGGATTGATGTAGTTTGATGGGGAGTGTCCTTTTTCTTATTGGTTGATGAATAAAACACTGACTGGCCACTAGCCAGGCAAGTAGTATAGGCAAGGCTATGAGACAAGGAGAATTCTGGGAAGAGGGAGGCAGAGAGGAGTCTGGAAGAGATGCCATATAGCTGCCAAAGGAGTAACAAGTCCGGGCATTCTCTGGTAAGCCAAGAGCATGTGAAAATACATAGATTAATAGTTATGGGTTAATAATTAAGAGAGAAGTGGCTAGTAAAAAGCCTATGCCATTGGCCAAACAGTGTATAAATTAACATAAGTCTTTGTGTGTTTATCTGGGGCAAAGCTGCTGTGGGACCAGGTGCAACAGAAATCTCCATCTTCAGTAGTTCTTTTTTTTCCCTCCCTCTCTTCACCTGGTTTTCAAATAAAGATGATATTGACTTCATAGAATGAATTTGGCAGTGTTCCCTCACTTTTTATTATATGGAACAGATTAAGAAAAATTGTTCTGAAGTCTTCCTTGAAGTTTGATAGAATCCATATGGTCTTGGGCTTTTCTTTTAGGGGAGGCTTCTAATAACAGCTTCTATCTCATTGCTTGTAATGGGTCTGTTTAAGTTGTTTATATCTTCCTGGTTTAATTTTCATAGATAATATGCTTTTAGAAAATTTTCTATTTCTCCTGAGTTATCTAACTTTTCAGAGTGTAAGTTTTCATGGTAATCTCTAATGACATTCTGAATTTCTTGGAAGTCAGTAAAAATGGCACCCTTTTGATATATAGTTTTACTAATTTGCATCTTCTACTTTTTCTTTTTGTCAGATTTACTAAGGGTTTCTTTACTAAAATTTTCAAAGAACCAACTCCTTGGTTTTGTGTATTGTTCATTTAATCTCAATTCATTAATTTCTTTCCTAACTTGTATTATTTCTTGCTGTCTACTGTGTTTGGGATTAGCTGCATATTGTTTTTCCAGAGCCTTGCAGGGAATCATTAGGTTTTATGATTTTTCAATATGAGCATATATTGTTATACACGTTCCTTTTAGGACTGCTTTGACTGCATCTTAGAGTTTCTGATAGGATGCATTTTTTGTTCACTTGTCTCTAGGAGTTTTTAAATTTCCTCTCTGATTTCTTAGATCACCCAAAGTGTGTTGTTCACTCTCCAAATATTTTTTGTGGTTTCTTTAATTTCTCTTACTGTTGACTTTTAATTTTACTGTATTATGATCTGCTAGAAAACAAGGAATTATCTTTTTTAAAAAAATTTTTGTGTTGAATCTAAAATTGCTCTGTAGCAAAGGAAAAAATAAACAGAGTTAACAGATGGCCCAGAGAATGGGAGGATATCCTCATCAGCTACATTTCAGACAAGGCACTAATGTCCAGATTATATAACAAATGGCAGGAATTAAATACCAAGAAAATGAAACTGCCAAACAACAAATAGGCATATGATCTAAATAGATTTAAAAAAGAAAATAAATACAAATGGCCAATAGCTATTTTAATGTATCCAATATCCCTAGCCATCAGAGACATTCAAATTAAATCACTCTGAGACACCACCTCACCCCAGTCAGAATGACTATCAGCAATAAATCGCCCCAGTCAGAATGGCTATCAGCAATAAATCTGACAATACATGTTGGAGAGAATATGGAGAGAGAGGAACCCTTATTTGCTTATTTGCTGTTGGTGTGTGCGTGGGGGTGCAAATTAACACAGCCACCATGGAAATCAATTTGGCAATATTTCAAAAAATTACAAAAACTTATAAATAAATAAAAATACCATACACTCAAATTAAGCAGACGTGAAGTCTATACATCTAGTTGAACTTTTTTACAGTTAGAGTAGATATTGAGAACAGTATTTCAGTATTAAGCATATTTAATGCATTTAGCTACTGCCATGTGAACAAGGTATTTACTTCCTGAACCACACTGTGTTAGAAGAAGCATGAATCCTCTTGTTTATGGCTGCTTTATTCACTATATCAAAGAAGTGGGATCAACTGACTGTCTTCAACAGATGAATGGATAATGAAACTTGGTGTTTATAGAAAATGGAATGCTAGTGAGCTCTAAGAAAAGGAAGTTAAAATTTTTGCAGGAAGGTTATTGAGCTTAGAATGCATATTATTAAGCAAGGTCACACAATCTGAGAGAACCCTTGACCTCTCTCATATGCAGAATTTAACCAATGATATATACATGTGTGTAAACAAGTGTGCATATGGGTACAGTACAATACAAAGAAAAAGAACGAGAATCTAAATATAGAGATGAAGAAGGAAAAAATGCAGGCAGTGTACACAAGTTATGAAAGAGTATAAAGCTCATTGTTTTGTAGTAATTCTATCATGAAAGTTTTGGTTTGGGTAGTAGATAAATGCATACAATATATTTAGTACTGAAAGTATAAAATTTAATGTGAAGTTCTATAGTGTCTGTTCCCAATGTATAAAATTTACACAGGATAGTTACACAGTATTCTAATTTTATAAAAGTCCATTGAGATGTATGGTTTGGGTCTGGTTAATTTGAGTGTGTGGTATTTTTATTTATTTGCAAACTTTTTTAATAATAAGGTTTATAAAATTAAGAATAAAATACAACTGGACAGAAAAAAAACTTGTCAACCTATTTAGAAAAATAATATGTTTGGCTTTCATCTTCTTTTCTCTATCTGGGGGGAAATAATTGACTGTCATTGTCTAAAGGGACAGTAAGTCCCAGGTAGTCAATAGTCTTACAACTGAGAATTGAAGCTTTAGGCTCATTTTCACTTGTAATGAATGTTAGTATTTATTCCCTTATCATGTATACAGTATGAATGTCTCTCTGAACAAGAAAACACTAACTATACCCAAGTAGCATCTTCTGGAAGGGTGTGTTGCTAATTGACATTTTGAAATTAAAATAAAAGCCAGAGACACAATTACTATTGTGACCTCTTATTACAAGGCCAGCCTTCAATTGGATACTGACTTTCCTGATAACATTGGAATTGAGACTCCATCTGCTGGCAATATATTAAAACAGAAAAGCATTTTTAAAAAGCATTTTCCTTCAAAGATAAAGTAAAATAAGTTTGTGTAAATCATTGCTTAAAATTTTCTCTAACATCATGGACATGATGCCCTAATTCTGTAGATTATAGAATTAATAGTTAAAAATCGCAATACCATTAATTTATGTGTATGACATTTACAATTTGGTTACTTTATTATCTAGTTTACTGGGTGTAGAAGTAGTTCATAAGTAGATAGATCACAGATAGGTAGATCATATATAGATATATGACAGATGGATAGATAGATAGATAGATAGATAGATAGACAGACAGATAGACAGGCAATAGGTAGGTTGATAGGTAAATACCCCTTTTAAAATTTTTCTTGAAAGACAAAAGCCAGACTTTTAAATGTGGTCCGAGTACCCAGTAAGACAATGCAGGCTACTCATTTTGTTTTTGTATACTTTTTATTTAGATAAAACAAAGGCTGGCTCTCACCCCCAGGGTATTTCTAGGAAGACTTAATTGGAAACTGAAGGTACAGTGGAGGCTGGCCAGAGCTGTGGTAAGGCCAGTGGTGCAAATGCCTTGGTTATGGTTGGCATATTTAAACCACACAGCTCCATTCTGAACCAGTGTTACAGGGCCACCCAACCCACCAAAGTAATGTCTTGCCCTAAATAATTTACCAAATGAAAATGTTTAAAAGATTTAAAGGTGCTTTTCTTTTAAAATTCAGACTGTGGCTTTGAGAAATTAAATTTAAAAAAATAAAAAGAAAGTAAAGAGAATAAAGTAATGGATTGTCATGAATTTATAAACAAAGAAGATGTTTTCACTTTTGTAAAATATATATACACACACACACACACACACACACACATATATATATACACATACATGTGTATGGTAGGCTATGTGCTATAATTTTTGGACATTGAGTCAGTTTTGAGCTTCCTGTCTGAAGTGAGAAATTAACTTTAGCAAATATATTTTTTCTCTTAAACTAACTTATGTTAAGGGGCAGGGATGTACTACGAGGTTATCCTTCTAGTTTGTATAAGGCCCTGGGTTTTATCTCCAGCACTGGACCAAATAAACAAAGGAAAAGCTAAGCAAATGTCGACCAAATAAACAAAGGAAAAGCTAAGTGAATGTCTTAGAGGCATCATGTATTCATTGTAACCACCCGAGCTTTGGAGTTAGACACTGCTTGTGTGATTTGGTTAGACGGCTTCATCACAATAATTCAAGATGTCCTGTCTTTTGAGTAGTGGTAAGACTTCCCATGCAGGCCTGGGTGTGCTTTGAGTCTTGAGGTCTTAGGGACTGGTAGGTTCCTGTAAACAACTACTATGTTTTTTATTTCTGTCTATGTCATTTGCCACTGTTCAACTCCTGCTTTACCTGTGTTTAGCTTTTCAGTTACCTATGCTTTCTTCCCACCTGCATGTGTCTAGGATAAGTTACACATATAAAGCTCAAAGCTCACCCATTCATTCATTGGCTTCCATTTGTATCTGAATATGTGTCGTGCTAAGTATACAAAGATGGGTATCATACAGTCCTGATTCAGGAAATTTTCAGTTTGCTACCATGATACCTTTGGTGAAAAGACTGGACTTTATGTTTTTACGTCACTTACCTAATAGCCTTTTCTTTTCATAAATCACTTTCTGTTAAGCAGTGAGAACTACTCAGAGATTGATTGGCATGGGCTGCCCTTGCTAAGCCCGTATTAAAAGATGGCTGCTTCTCATGATGGGCAGGTTCTTGCTATATAAGCATTGAATTGTACCTAGGTTATTACTTAGCTGAACAGCTGACTAAGCTGCCTCAGCAAGGAGGTGGCTCTGGGGAGAACTTTAGTGCGCATGTCTCTTGTTAGGTCTAATGATAGGTGACAACATGATAGGCATCATTGGGAAGCCCACCCACAGCATGGAGGCTTCTGAGTTCAATTAAAATATGCTTAATTGACAGCAAAATGTGTTACAGTCTCTAAATGTGAAATTGCTTATTTAAATTTAGCCTTAAGGTGACTAAAATGTTTTTATTGAAGACACATTCTTAGTTCAGAGTCAGTGCTTCCTTTAAAGAGAGAAAAGAAAATTCCTCACATAATTCACTCGAAACGTACATTTATGTCTCAACATTTTGATATGCAGTGGTGAACTGCACACTTTTGGGGAGTTGCAGAGGTGCTTACTGGTGTTTATAAGCAGCCCTGATAGATGTTAAAGCCTCCTATTCCAGGTCAAAGCAGAGGTGCCTTCACTGGCTTGCCCACCTTATTTTGCATTTACTCAAAAGCATCTGTGGCACACACCACAGCCAAAAGAGTAAGAGCCCTAATGGGAAAGAACCCCACAAGTCCTAAGAAAATGATTTTAAAATTTTGGTGCAAAATTTGACAAATAATAGGCCAATCACAGAAAAGAAAAGTCAGACACGAAGAGCATGCACATGGAAACACATACTTTTTCTGTCTGGTGGTCAGCATTACAGGGAAACATGCCGGGCTCCACTGGGAGGTCGTAGAAAAACCTCTGATAAAATGCTGATAAAATGCAGACTTATTTCTCCCTCTCTCTCTCTCTCTCTCTCTCTCTCTCTCTCTCTCTCTTTCAACAGGAACATAGGACTTGAACACAGATCCTGGCTGCTGTGGGGTCATGGACCCTAATATGGCCCTTGGCTGTAGCTCAGACCTACATGTCATCTTGTCATTGAGTAGCAACGCAGGTCACTCAGATAGGGCTACATCCGGATCTTCGGACACCAATCCAGACTCAGGTGGCTGATTCGACCCCGGGCTTCTGCATGGTGCTCAGTGGTAACCTAAACCATGCATGTTAATCCGGAACCTGCCCACTACAGGGCCATGGACTCAGATGTGGCCCTCGGCGGCAGCTGGGATGATACCCCGGCCCTGGCTGGTAGCTCAGGCCACCCCTATCTGTATGGCCCCTGCTGTGGCATAGTCCCCTGACTTCACCCAAGCTGCAGGCTCTGGCCAGAAAGCCAGTCCTCTGTATGCGCCCTAGTGGCAACCTGTGCCAGAGTCCAACACAGACCCCGGCTGCAGCTGGGCCAAGGACCAAGACATGGCCGCAGCAGCAGCTTAGTCTTGTTCTGAATGGTAGCTCTGGGCACTCAGATCAGGATGGTTCTGATGGCAGCATGGCCCCTGAACACCAATAAGGACACAGGATGAGGCCAAACCCCAGGATTCATGTGGCCTTTGGTGGCATTGTGAGGACACAGACACCTCAGCTGAGGTAGGACCACGGGCACAGACAAGGTCCTTGGCAGCAGCCTAGGCCTGGCTGTCGCTGGGTTCCCAGGTGATGGCAAAGGCCACCCATATCAGTACAGCCCTAGTGGCGGTATGGATCGTGGACCCAAACTCTGCCCCAGGAGGCGACCCAAGCCTCTGGAGTTAGCATGTCACCCAACAGCAACAAGAGACATGCATATCAACACAGACTCTGAGACCCACACATAGCCTTGGTTGCAGCCTGGTCCGGACATTGCCATGGTCTCTGGTGGCAAACAGACTCCCTTTTCAATCTACTCCTTGCTGCTGTCATCAAGGACACAGGTAGCAAGCTGGCCTCCAACGCTTGCCCAATCCTCTCCATCTATGTACCTTTCTTCCTTTATATGTTTTTCCTTGGCATAGAAACTATTCAGCATCTCTAATTCTCCCAAGTCTCCGCCCCTTATTTCCTTAAAATGAGGGGGGCCCACATCCTGGCACTATTAGACACCAGGTGGGCCCCTGGCTGTCCACCCGCCAGCCTGGACTGGCTTTCTTCTTGCCTGCTGGAAAGTCAGGGTTAGGTCCCATCTGAGAGAACTTGCATCAGGCAGGTGAATCAGGCTGTCCTCCTACCACCCGGGCAAAATTCTATACTATTTAAGGGAGGAAGTTAAAACCAACCAGTTACCCACGTAGAAGTTAACTCAGATGTATAGACTTTGGGTCTACGTAATTTCACTTTTTTTTTTTTTTAATTTCCAAGTTCCTTATAATAAAGGTTTTTTGTTTTGTTTTGTTTTTTTAAATACACTCTTTTACCTAGAAGATATTATTTTAGTATGGCAATTAATTTTTAAAGTTAACATGCAAAGTAATGGGCATTTTTTTTACTTAAATGTCGTTTCATTTTGTTTTTTGTTTTTCATGTTTGGTTTTTCAAGACAGGGTTTCTCTGTGTAATAGCCCTGACTGCCCTAGAAATGGGTCTGTAGACCAGGCTGGCCTCAGACTCAAGAGATCCACCTGCCTCTGCCTTCCCGGTGCTGGGATTAAGGGTGTGCTTACTTATGCCTGTCCTTCAGTCTTCTCTCCACCCTTCACGGGCTCCTCCCTCCATTCAAATACCCCCTTCCATACCACACCGGTTCCATTCTCTCTCTCCTCTCTCTCTCTCTCTCTCTCTCCTGAACAGCTTTTCCTCCCCTCTCAAACCTTCCCTTCCTACTTTCTGACCCAAGCAACACACACTCACAGATTATGTATGTGACAGAAAATATGCAATATTTGTCTTTCTGAGTGTGGCTTATTTTACTTGACATAATCATCTTCAATTCTACTTCCCCATACATTTCATGATTTCATTTTTTCTTTATGACCGAATGAAATTCCATTGTGTATTTACTATATTTTCTTTATCCTTTATGTATTGATGGACATCTATTTAATTTTATTTTTTAGCTGTTTTGAAGAAAGCAGTGATGACCATGAACATGCAAGCATTTCTGTGGAATCTCGACAGAGTGTCCTTTGGGTGTATGTACTTAATAGTAGTATAGCAGGGGTGTGATAGTTCTACTTATAGTGTTTTTAGGGGCCTCCAGGCTAACTTCCATAGTGGCTGCAAAAGTTTACAGTTTAAGATGTATATCTAAAAGTGCTTGCATATTTACATTCCCTTTGACTATTTTCCTCAATCTAAAAGTAAGGGATTAGATCAACCACACAGCAGCTTATTGAGTAGTCTCATTGAACAGGAGCTTCTGAATCTGAAAATGCCATAAATATGGAGAAATTGATATGTTCCCTTTACTTGAGAAACCTATGTCTCCAGGTTCTAGCACTAAGGCATTTTTCATCATTTTTTTGGGTCCATACATTTTCCATGTTAACTTGACAAAAGTAAGGTACATTCACATTGTGCCTACTGTAGTTAGCTTCATGACTTTGAGGTATAAAATACTGTGGTCAATGGAAATATAGGAGAGATGTGGAGAATGGAGAAAGCATGGTATTTCCCAGGTGGTCTGGGATAGAGAGGGAAAAGAACAAGATATAAAGAATTGTAAGATCATAGTATGCAGATAACTAGTATGATATGTGGACAAGGGGGACCTTGGCTGAGCCCATGGTGGGACAACACACCAGGCAGACAGAGGTTACTTGGGAAGCTTTATTGGGGAGAGGGAAGGGAGTAGGAAAGAGAAGGAAGAGAGAAAGAGAGACGAGAGAGCAGGGACCTGCCTCCTTAGAGAAAACATTGGAAAGATATTGAGAGTGGGTAGAGCCTCTCTCTTAAAGGGACCTTTGAGCCTACTTAGAGCCAGGGTACTGCTTGCCATGTGCAGAGGGGTGATACACTGTGCATGTTCCCAAGGGGTGGGGCCAGGTGAGCCTGGATGATAACAACTATAATTTTCTTTTGTGCTATATTCCTGATACACAATGGTCATTTAAACAAGAAATGAGAATGCCTTGAGAATGATGGCAGTCATCCAAACATTTGTTTAATCATCTTTATTTTCCAAGTAGGGGAAAGCTCAGTTTGGGAGGGGTAAAGACCAGTTTCAGAAAGGGTAAAGTAACACAGTGACTGCATAGCCACAAAGGAAGCTTAAATAAACCCAAATCATTCTAAAGTGCATCAGATAATATTTGTTAATTAATTTGTGCCCAATAGAACTTTACATTGATACACTTTAATATAAAATTGGCACTAAATTAAAATTACACTATAGGAAGTGTTAGAGTAAGTCTTGCATATCAGCTGATATGCAAAAAAAAAAAAACCCAAAATTAATATTCATGGGCTGGTGAGATGACTCAGTGGATAAAGGTTCTTGGCACCAAGCCTGATGATCCAAGTTGACCCCTGGGACGAACATGATGGAAGGAGAGAATCAACCCTATGATTGCCATGCACACCTCCATAAATAAATCAATTTAATGGTTTAAAATTTAAAAAATCTAAATAATGGTAAAATTAAAATTTACATTTATTCTCTTATGAACATTGTATAATTTACCTTAGTGTGGAATGTCTGCTGAGTTGATTTGTGAGAGGGCCAGGCCAATACCCCTCCCCCCATACACCCAGGTGATGGCCGAATAAGAACAAAGCCTGGGACTTGTCCAGACTTGCCCAAGAATGGGAAAACTATAGCCGTAGCCCACCCCACTAGACCTAATCAATTAGAAATGTACTAATGCCATTGCCACTTTTGTTAGCCAATCCTAAGTAGAGTGGTCACACTGCTTTTAAGATTCCAGTAGCTGTGCTTCAAAGGAGCTTACAAGTTCCTCTTGGGGTCATCACTTTGCAAGGGTGTGCAACTCCACATGCATGTGGTATAATCAATGCTTTTTCTGATTGTGTCATCACTGGTGGTCTTTTGGGGATTTCTCATGGACCCTAACAATTTGCTGCTTTGATTCCTGTACATGCTCAAATTCCTGGAATGGATTTTATTTATGGCCAATTTTTTCTTTATGCAAAACTCTTTGAAATTCACTGAACAGAATTAAAAATCACCCATTTACTTACTTGAATTCCAGGAGGTTCATTTCATGCTGATAATCTCCCTGGACCATCTTTAAGTTTGAGATGTGCTCAGAAGTAGATGCTTCTATCTTTCCTAAGAGCTGCATTACCTAAGGGAAGAATAAGATGTCTGTATGTGTGAACAAAGCCACCAGCATGCGCGCGCACACACACACACACACACACACACACACACACACACACACACACACACACCACTTCTTTCTAGAGAAACCTAGAATAGACCTGCATTAGAAAATTATTCATTCCTCTGTTGTTGGTGCAAAGTTATACAGCCACTATGAAAATCAATATGGTGGTTTTTCAGAAAATTGGGAACTGATCCATCTTAAGACTCAGTTATAACACACTTAGGTATACCCCATCCGACCGTAAGGACACTTGCTCAACTATGTTCATGGCAGCTTTATTCATAATAGCCAGAAACTGGAAACTACCTAAGTGTTCCTCAATCAAAGAATGGATTTTAAAATGTGGTACATTTACCAAATGGAGTATTACTCAGCTGTTAAAAAATTACATCATGAAATTTTCAGGCAAATGGATGCTAACTATAAAAAAAATCTATGTATTCACTTATATGTGCAGATTAGCTATCAAGTAAATGATAGTCAAGCTACAATCCAGACCCAGAGTGGTTAGGTAAAGGTGAGGGCTATAAGAGGGAAGTATGGATTTCCTTGGGAAGATTCTGAGGGTGGGTAGGAAAGGAGTGGGTGGGATCAGGTTGGGAGGGACACTAGAATTGGGGAACATTTGGGGTCTTATGTGGAAACCTATTACAGTGTAAACATCCTGGAATGTACGAGGGTGACCCAAGAGAGGACTCCTAGTAATGGAGGATATGGAATCTGAACTGGCCATCTTTTATAGCTAAGCAAGGCTTCCAGTGGTGGGACTAAATTACATTCATTCAAGTTGTTGGCTGAGAAGGTCCAGCAGAGATCCCTAAACAACCCAGTTTGATGCTAAGACAGAAGGTTAATCTCTGAAAACTGACAGTAGGACACCATTGCTGAGGACAATATCCACACAACTCACTCAAAGTAGAGAAGTCCAGCTGGTGGGGACATAGAACCTGATCCTCTACTGTTTGGTGTGAAGCCACTCTTCAGGGTCTGGAGAGAGAAACCTGACACAAACACAGCCACAAAGCTCTCCACCTACAAACCTGTCCTGCTTGTGTATTGGGGCAATGGTGGCACAGGATTTCTGGGAGTGACCAACCAATGTTTGATTTAACTTGAGGCCCACACTACAGGAGGGAGTCCATGTCGGTATGGCCAGGATCTAGGAGACTGAATAGCCCAGAGACATAGGATAGAATAGAACCAAACACAATGGCTCCAAAATCATTGAAATTATTGCTAATGATAGTTTGCTATACTCATAGATCAGTGCTTTAACGTTGTCTTGTTCAGTTGTCATCAGAGAAACTCCCTCTGTCAGTAATGGGAGCACAGACCCACAGTTAGACATTATGTGGAGAGAGAATCTAAATTGGAGGTCTCCATTAGGTCCTTCCCCTCGGAGATCAGGGAACTTCACAGAAAGTGGGAGGAAAGACTGTAGGAGTCAGAGGGAAGGAAGACTCCAGGAGAACATGGCCCAGGTAATCAACAGGCTCACACTGACTCACAGAGACTGAAGGGGCAAGCATGAAGCCCCTGTGGGTCTGCACCAGGTCCTCTGCGTTTATGTTATGGCTGTTAGCTAGGATTTTTGTGGAATTTCTAAATGTGGGAGTGGGTGTATCTCTGACTCTTTTGTCTGTTCTTGTGACTGTTTTCCTCCTATTCGGTTGCCTTGTGCGGTGTTTGCCTTGTCTTATTGTATTGTGTTTTGTTCTGTTGGCTGTCATCTCTTGGAGGCCTGTTTTTTTCTGAAGAGGAATGGATCTGGGACAGAGGAGAGGAGGCAGAGGGGATCTATGAGGAATGGAGGGAGGGAAAACTGTGGTTGGGATGTATGGTATGAGAGAAGAATTTGTTTTCAATAAAAGAAAATTATTCAAAATTAGAGTCACACCATTCTCCTGGAAATAATTACTGCCTTTGTTGTCTGTAACGTTCTTTAGGTAATAGACTATATGATGACATAACAAAAGCTTACTATTGACAGTTCAGTTTTATTATTTCTTTACTTCTTCTCTCCCTAGTCACCATCTATGCATCCTCACACTGTATCATTGCCCTAATGGGAAATGGTAAAGTTCAGATTCTTAATTGGCAGTGTGTAAGTGCTCAGGTAGTTTGTGATAAATGTTTGTATGCACAGCCAGGCTCCAAAGAAAACACACACCATGGACATGAGATTTGACCTCCATGATTTCCAGATAGCGTTCTAACTTGACCACAAGAAATAACTTCTGAGTTAGGCGTTGGTGGTACACGCCTTTAATCCCAGCACTTGGGAGGCAGAGGCAGGCAGATCTCTGTGAGTTCAAGGCCAGGAAAGGCTCAAAAACAATACAGAGAAACCCTGTCTTGAACCCCCCCCAAAGGACATCTGACATGACTCAAGGCATATGAGATGGGGGAAAAGTTCCACAAGTTTTGAGGAAATTCCTGTAGGTACGAGAACTAGATTAAAAACAAATGCACGGTGACTACACATAATTGTACCTAAAGAAATCCCAGTCATAGTGCTCTTGTCACAGATGAGCACTAAAGACCAACATCTTCCAATCAGATGTTCCCTTAGCAAAGAGGAGTTAATAATTGGGGGAGGGTTCAGATGGATAGCCACCAGCTGAGCATACAACCACGCCTGGGTAGTTTCTTTCTGTAAGACATGTTAATACTTAAAATGTGGTAAAAACATAAGGACGGAAAATAAAGTAATAGGCTAGTAAATGCAAGGCAGGGGTAAAGTAAAAGGAGCAGGACAAGAGATATCCATGCAAAAGCTTCATTTAAAACACCCTAGGTAAGAGTCAAACAAAGGCACTTTTGAAAAATGAGGAACAAAATCCATACTAAAGATCTTTGAGTCTTACTTATGGCCATATAAGCTATAGCTTTTTAGAATGAATCAACGGAGTATATGTTAGTGATTTAAAATTTTTACTTCATTTTTTATTTGTGTGTGTGTGTGTGTGTGTGTGTGTGTGTGCCATGCACTAGTGTCCTATGAAGAAACCACAGGGGGATATGGAGTCTCCTGAAACTGGAGTTGCAGGCACTCATGAATCTGCCCAACATGGATGGGTTTTGGGATCTTAACTCAGATCCTCTGTTAAAGCAGCAAGTGAGTGCTCTTAACTACTGAGCCATATCTCCAGTCCTAATAATGATTTGTCAAAAACAACTATTTGTTCTTTACTTGTCAAGCAAGTAAGATGAAAACAAAGAGTACAGCAAGATATGAAAAATACAAGTTTTACTTAATAGATGTACCGGCTATGACACTCACCAACAGCTAACACTTGCTCATCTTTCCCATCTCCAGTGACCATTTGCAAGTGACATGAAGGGAAATATTAACCTGCACCAAATGCAAGGAAAGCAGAGGGAACACGTGTTCCCTCTGCTAAGTGGAAACTAGTAGTCAGAGTACATATCATGGAACCAAAGTCTTGCCACTTGAGTAGAGAAACTGTGTTAATTTTACTGTTTCACGTGCCCCCAGCAGCTACTACAGGGGGGATGCTTGGCCCAAGCTTTAACTGCTGGGCTCAAGAACATCAGTGTTGTGTGTACTCTGAGCATCTCTTCCCACACCCTGGTCCCAGCCATCTGAGTGCCATTCCATTTAAAGAACTTGATGAAGTGTTCTTTATGGCATCCCAGCTGAGTCCTTCCTTCTCTGTCTATTTCATAGGAGTTAGGTTTCTTTTTTCTTGTCTCATGCAGCTCTCTCCAATATTCCCCATGGATATCCCCTTAGTGAGTCTCTTGTTCAGCTAATTCCTTCATTGTGTTTGCATCTCAAAGGGTCTGGACTGACACAAGCATCAGTGAGAAACTCCACTCTGCAGCCATAGTTTACCTAGCAAATGAGAATGAACATGTCTCCTACTGATCAACACCAACAAATCTACAGTTAACTATCGATTTACAGGTTTCTCAGTATCAGTGGGCATGATGGGTGAATCAGAAATCTCAGGCAAAAAGCAGATCTGCTGAAGAAACAGTGTCTATGATTCATGTCCAATGGTATTAATTCTTTCCATAAAAGCTATAACCCACTGCAGAGTTTAAATAGATATGTAGCATTATCGATGCCACTAATGGTGGACTTATAGTAATATCAGTTTCCATGGGAACTCCTTTGGTGTATATTCCTGAGCTCCACAGTGTTGAAGGATGCCTGGAGGTTAACAAATACCAGCCATGATGGAAACAGCCCATGCTCACAGGGGAATTCTGTCCTGGGACAGAGACAGCACTCCTTAAATATTTGTTGGTTCACTGACTTAACTCATAATGTATACAAATGGTCTTCAAATTAAAGCCCTTGGAAGTAAAGAGTTCTCTTTTCTGACTAGCCCTTTTGATGAGCTATCACCTTCCTGCTAGTAGTAACTTATACTGTCCTACAAATCCCACGTCTTTCCAGTTACCTTTACATCCAAGTTCTTGGAAACAGTTTCTATGGCAGAAAAGAGTTCTTGAATTGATTTCTCAATTTTTCGGTACTCATGCCTGATGAACTGGATGTCTCCAGAAAGCTTCACAATGCTTGAATCACATCTGGTGTCAAGATGGAAATCTGTGTGAGGTCAGCAGGTTCACAATATTGTAAACTGTACAGTAGGATGTAGGTATTCACATGACCAAATTTCTCTGTGCTGGCGAATTTCTCTGTGGGGGTGTGGGGTGGGGATGGGGCATGCAGAGCCTCAGAGCAGCTAGCGTGATCACACTGGTCCAGCCACAACACTGAGGTACTAGGGAGCGCGATGGTGAGTGGGAGGAAATGTTACATTTTAGTTGTAGGGAATTTTCTTTTCTTTTTCTTTTTTTTTTTAGGACAAGGTCTCACTGTGTACCTCTGGATGGCCTGGAACTTACTATGTAGACCAGGCTGGGCCTGAAATCACAGAGATACAGTTGCCTTTCTTCTGGAGTGCTGGAATTAAAGGCATATATCAGCATGTCTAGTTGAGTGTTTTTGATTGTTTGTTTTATTGTTGTTGTTGTTTTCCAGATTTTGGTGTTTGGGTGATATACTCATTTGCCTTGAGTTAGGAAATTTTGCTAATTTTTCTTCTTCTTTGTCACATTTTCAATCCACTTTTTTGTCTCAGGGCCCAAATGCCAATTTTTCTTGGGCTAGGAAAAAAATGTCTCAATCAAACCAAATTTTCTACTCTGTCTTGAATAATGTTCAATTCTGTTAGCTTCTAAAAAAATCTCTCTTCCTGCACTGGTCTCAAATTAGTGTTGATAGGACAAAGGCAATTCACACTGACACCTGAATGACGCTTCAGTCCTTAGGCAACTCTGGGTGTTTTAGGGAAGAAAGTCTGGTGAGAGAGTATGGCAGGGGAATAACACAGAACCACTGGTCCCTCTACTCTTTCCCATGATTCTCTGGGAGATGCTGCTTTCTTATTGAGGATCAGTTTCAGCTGTTGCGTGTTTATGAATGAGTGGTAAAGACATAGACAGCACTGAAGAAAACTTGGGCTTCAATAAGGCGGAGGTGTCAGAGCATCCTTGGACAGTAATTCTATAAAGCAACTGGTTTTGATTATCATCAAATAATAGTTGCTAGAAACCACAATTTTATTTTGTCATGCAAGTAACACAAATATCTTAGGACTACTAATATTTTGTAAGCTCCACAACAACTGATTTTTTTTCTTTAAGACTTTGGAACCAATGGTGAGTTAAGACAGTAATCTTTCCTAGCACTCTGTGAAGGGAGGCAGTGTTTGGGAGACAGGAGGCTGTGGACGAGACAAAATAGGATTCAGTCTGAGTGAGAACAGTGTGTTAGGCACCCACATCATGGTCAAAACTGTTGTACATGTTTGTGCATGAAACTGTAACTGTTGCAGTGGCTACTCTGCTGCTGATTTGTTAGAATGTCTTTAGGAGAATCTATGTGGGGACCGCACCTCCCCAAGATTAGACAGGAGCTGCTGCCATTTACATTATTTTCTGTCCCCTCCTGCCACCCTCTCCTTTCTTGCTACTCTCTGTGACAGCTGGTGTGCACTATGGAGGCTGTTAACTAAGAAGCTATGTTAAACAGACCTGGCTTTGAGTCCTCACTCTGCTACTTCTTAGGTTTGTGATCTGGTATGAATTTCTTAATGCTAATGAGTTTTGATTTTCTGCATTGAAAAGAAAGGAGTTCAGGGGCTAGTGATGCTACAGTCATTGCAAATACAGTTGCATAATTTCTACAGCACACTATTCATTGGCAGATGTGTGCATATGTCTTCTGAATTGCCGCCTGCTCAACCTTCTTAAGTGGCTCTCCTAAGGTATTACTTCCTAGAGTTAAGGCTGGGAGGAGAAGATGAATATACATTATTTAGACAGTACTTGGCACTGAGGGGGCATGGACATGAAGTTGGCAGCTTCATTTACTTGTCTGAGAGTTGCCCCACAAAATCTAGTCCCATGTATGTTGAAGTCAGCACTGACAAACACCTTTCAAGAGCTGTGCTCTTTATTCCTGAGGACTGTTCTTTGTGTCTACCTTTCTCTGGGGTGGTTTTTCGTCTGATAATAAAACATGCTCATTATAAACCATGATTTCTGCAGCTGGTTGACTTTGTAGATGTACAGCCCACAGATATAAGGGCTAGCTGTGTACTTCTTTACTACTGTAAATATTTATTTCTAAAATAAATTACTTCAAAAGCTACAGTAGACTGGAATTCCTGGCTTTTTACATCTGCCATCTCAACTGTAGATCGTGTCTATTGCCTGTACATCAACCCTTAAAACAAAACAAAACAAAAGCAAAACAAAAAGTAGATTAAATAAATGTACATATCTGCTCCATCAGCATTTTTGTAAATATTTTTCTCTCTTTAAATGTCAAATTGTATGATACTTGAATTGTGTTCTATAACTGAAATTTTATCGTTATTGGATGCATGTTTTACATTCCTTTATAGACATTTTATGCTTCCCTCAATTATTTTTTTTAGAATTTATTTATCCTTTTAAATTTCATTTTACATTCCAACCACAGTTCTCCCTCCTACTGCTCCTCTAACCTCCCTCATCTCCCCCCATAAGCCCACCCCCAGTCCACTCCTCCTCACAGGTAGGGACTCCCACGAGGAGACAACAAAATCTGGCATAATAGGTTAGATCCCTCCAATTTTTAAAATTTTAATTTATTTCCTGGTTGGCAAGATTTTGCTTTTCTGATTTTAAAGAAGAGCTTAAGTACATTCAAATACTTAAGTGTTTAAAGAAGGGCTGCCTGCTTTTACATTTGTAGAAGAACGACTTAAGACAGTATTTTTCTTTTATTCGTTATCTGACTAGAAGGGCTCAGGTGCATTTCATTCTTGTGATAGTTCTGTCTCCCTGTCACCTGTGGGAAGGCCTGCAGTCTTCTAGCGGCACCTGACTCCCTGTCACCTGTGGGAAGGTCTGCACTTTTTTGGTGGCACCCATCTCCTTGTCACCCATGGGAAGGCGGCTTTGCTAAAATAGCTGTTCTTTAATTCAAATATGATAGATATTTCCATGTTCTTTTCAGGAACATTTCACATTCATGTAACTTGTTAAATTATATTGTTATAATTTAAATTTTGTTTTTAATCTCTCCTGGGCTTAGTTTATTAAGTCAAACTTTATCATAGAGTAAATAACGAGTAAAAATCACAGTGAACATAGGGTGAGCACTAGATGTTTCAGGCACCCCGTGGGTGTTAATGAAGTGTCTCCCACAGGTGAGGGTAGTCACTGTACAATGGGACTGGTTATGCCTCTCCCTGCCTGTCCTGATTCTCTCTAGAGACAAAGCTGGATGTCTTTAGAGAACTCTGTGGCATAATCTCTGCTTTTGATGTAGAGACTCTCGAGTGGTGTAACTAAGCTTCCTAAGGCAATTTCCACATGCTCTTCTGATTTACAACTCCAAGACTCCTTGAAAAGCATCATCCTAATGGGTTCATCTTCTAAAGAGAAAAGTTATTTAATTGTATATTTAATGCTGCCTTTGGCCAACATACAACAAGTTCATGCAACTTTCATTTACTCTTCTTTCTTTTCTCTCTCTCCTCTCTCCCACTTTCCTCTCTCTCTCCCTTCCCCCCTCTCTCTCTTGACAGGGTTTCCTTCATGAAATATCCCTGGCTGTCCTGGAACTCATTCTAGATCATGCTGACCTCAAACTCACAAAGATCTACCTGCCTCTGTCTCCCAAATGTTAGGATAAAAGGCATGTGTCACAACTGCCTAGCTACTCTTAGTTTCTTTGAAACTGGGAGACTTTTAGTTAGAACTCGTCCTTTTTATTTCTGGGCAATTCCCCTCATGAGGTACATTCTCCTGTCTGTCTGTCTGTCTGTCTGTCTGTCTGTCTGTCTGTCTGTCTGCCTGCCTGCCTGCCTGCCTGCCTGCCTGCCTGCCTGCCTGCCTACCTATTACCTGTTGTCTATCTATCATCTGTCTATCCATCTATCCAGCAGGAAAGTCTTCGATTTGGAGGAAATCACTAACAAATTCCTGTGACAAACCCCACATATTAAAGATGGAAGTTTTGTTTTTCTTTTAAATTTTCCATTAGCACTGAGATATCTTGAGAGAGAAGTATATAAGCAGAAATATCCTCTCTCAACTTCCATTCTCAAAGTAGACAATTATGCTTTAATCACAGATCAACATGATTTATCATTTTCTAAAATCCAAATTTGCTTCGTAGTCCTAAAGAGCCAAACATCATAGTAGGTCGGCCACCTGAAGCTGCTGCTACAGGTCATAAGTCTTGACTGTTCCTGTGGGCCCTGTGCACACTCACCCTGCTCTGTGGGCCCCGTCCACACTCACCCTTCCCTGGGGGCCCCATGCACACTCGCCTTCTATGAGAGCCCTGTACACACTCACTTCTCTGTAAATCCTGTGGACACTCACCATTCCGTGTGATTCCTGTGCACATTCACCTTCTCGGTGGGCCCTGTACACACTCACCTGTGCACTCACCCTTCTCTGTGAGCCCTGTACACACTCACCCTTCTCTGTGAGCCCTGTGAGAACTCACCTTCCCTATGGGCTCTGCACACTCATCCTGATGTTTTGCTTTCAGAGGAGACTACAAAGGTGAGAAATTCACTTCACAGGAAAAATTTGCTTTTAAACTATCAATACATTGGGATGGGGAAGAAGGGAAAATTCAAGGACATGGAACTTCAGTTAAGTATTAAATATTAAAATTAAATATTGAGGCTGATTTATGAAGCAGTAAAGTGTTTGCTAAGCAGTATATCAAAATAGCTACCTTAATTTTACCTGTGCCAAAATACTAATTGGAATTGAAGTCAGTGAACATGGAAAGACAGTAGTCAAGATGCTTTAGCTCGGCCATTAGTCAGTTTGTGGCAAAAAAAAAACACAGAAAAGAAGCAGGAGGGGAAGAGCAAATTTAAGTCTGATGGCGTCTAGCCAGACTTTGTCTCAGATAACCAAATAGATTTCAGAAATTTTCCATAAAAATTAGACGTTTCAAGGAAAAATAAGACTTTGCCCTGAAATTACTGCTTCAGATTGAGGATAGGAGTTCATAAAATGCTGGAGACAATGGGTTTGTTAGCAAGCACCTGGATATCCAGGTCCTTGAGCGGGAGGAAAGAAATCAGTAGTTTCAGACAGCCTGGGTAACACAGCGAGACAAGACTCTGTATAAAGATGGGGAGGGGCAGGGAAAAAGGAAGGAAGCAGTTCAGTAATAGAACATGTGTTTAGCCTGTGAAAATTGCCTGTTGTTTTATTCCTTGCACCAAAAAATACATTTAAAATAAAATTAAATTGGAGCAAAGGAAAAAGAATGTCACATCTTCTTGACGTTATTCTATTGGTCTCTGTGTTACTGTTTAAAAACTGTGTGTTTGGGCATGTGTGTGCGTGTGTGTGCGTGCATGTGTAAGTGTGTGTGTGAGTGATGTGCGCGCATGTGTATGTGTGCGCACACGTGCATGTGTGCATGTGTGTGTTCATGCATGTGTGCATGCATGCTCATGTGTGTGTGCGCGTATGTGAGTGTGTGTGTGCATGCATGCTCATATGTATGTGCGTGCATGTGTGTGCGCCCATGTGTGTGCGTGTGTGTGACTGTGTGTTGCAGTGTGTGTGTGTGTGTGTGTGTGTGTGTAACACATGTGATTCAGAAGTTAGTTCTCCCCTTTCACTCTGGGTCTGGGGATTGAATTCAGGTGTGCAGGTATTGACTGCAAGCCCTTCTGCACACTGGATCATCTCTCAGGCCTTTGGTTACTTTGAACCCATTTGTATTTTGCCTTATATGCAAAACAGGATTTATAAAAACAAAATAAACTGAACCAAATCTTATTTAATTCAAAGGGAGTTATTTGTTGGTTATATTTTTCAAAAAAATATATTTAAGTAGGGCCATTCACCCAAATCTAAAAGTTCTTTGTATGTCTCAGATATTGTCTAATAAATATAGAATGATATGTGAATATTGTATTTATTTCTTGTATGTAATATACAATATCTGTAGTATCTGGATTGTCAGTTAATTTTTCTTCGATGACTTTCTTAGTTACTAAACAGTAGTGCATTTTTAGAGAAACGAAGTGCCACTTCAGAACTGTAGTCTTTGCTGGTAGCACTAAGTTATCTGTGTTGGAAGATAACAAACATCCTGGGCTCCTCACCTACCTCTGTCTCTCCCAGTTTCCCTTTGAGCATCATGCCCATTTTGGTTAAGATTCCACAGACTTTCAGATGGAATACGTTTGAGACTTTCTGCTTCATTTTCCCAACTGCCTCTGCTGAATAATGGAGGGACAGGTATTCAACCACACCCCAGACCAAAAATTTGGATACCTTTCCTAAAAATTTGACATGTATTCCTGTTCTAATTAATGTTGATTTATGTATTCAGCCTATATATTCTATTACCTGTGTCTGTTCTGTGCACTGGAAATTCATGGCTAGCGACCTAATTCAGGCTTTACCTACTTCTATCCTTGATCGCTGCAACAGACTGCCTCTGATCTCTGTGCCCTCTTACTATATTAGATATTTAGATTTTATTAGAATGCCACCAAATACATCATCTCCTTACCTAAAATCCTCTATGGCTATATACACCTTCTACACAAAGTTCAAACTCTTTACTTCAGCCCATGAAGTTCTTCATTTTTCAACTTTGGTTGTTTCTTTAGCATTTTCTGCCATCTTTTCTTGAATGCATATTCCAGAATATCATGACCAGAGTACTCTTCTCTTGGGTAGGCCTTGGAACAGGCTTCAGCTTACCTTCCCTTTGTTCTTTCCACACGTTTTCCTCCTGTGTGAAGTGTCTTTTCCACCTTTCTGAGTTCATTACTACAAAGCTTTCAAAATCCCATCCTGAGTATTGGCTCCTTAGATCTGCATCTTCTGCACAGTCTCGTTTGAACATTGTCACACACACCAGGCTTTCAGGACTGTATTATCCTCATTGAGGGCAAGGTGTTGGTAGAGGAAGTTTTGCCAGGTGGACAGTGAAGAGCTACTGAGAGGGGACTGTGCTGCTGAATCTTAGCTTGGCATATGGTAAAAGATGAATGATTTGAATGAGTTTTGGGTTTAGATTTTGGTTGTTTTGAGAATGTAACTCTAAATGTCATGAAACTCACTATGTAAAACAGGCTGTCCTTGAGCTCTCAGAGCTTCTCCTGCATCTACGTACAGGGATTAAAGGTGTGTGCCACCATTCCTGGGTATAAATGCATTTTTATTGAACGGACAGAACAGATATCCTAGAATTCTCTGGTTTAGGCCTGTATCCTCCCAAATCTAAGCGTTGTCAGTGTGATAGATTTAGGAAGTGAGATATCTGACAGGTGGTAGAATTAGGAGGTGAGGGAGCTGACAGGTGGCAGAATTAGAAAGTAAGGGAGCTGACAGGTGATAGAATTAGGAAGTGAGATATCTGACAGGTGGTAGAATTAGGAGGTGAGGGAGCTAACAGGTGGCAGAATTAAAAGGTGAGGCATCTGATAGGTGACAGAATTAGGAGTAGAGGCAGCTGACAAATAGCAGAATTAGGAGGTGAAGGAGATGACAAGTGGTAGGATTAGGAGGCGAGGCAGCTGACAGGTGGTAGAATCGGGAGGGGAGGGAGCAGACAGGTGTTAGACCACTGGAGCTCCTCCCAGATGAACCAAGTTAAGGCCCTCATGGAGCTCTCCAGGTTCTTGCCACACAAGAAAACTGTTTATCCTCTTGGAAGATGAAGTTCTCACAAGACAACAGAACTTGCTGTCCTGGAGTATGGAATTCCAGCCTCTGAAATTGTGAGACTCAGTTTCAGTTATTCTGTGACAGCTGCATAAACAGACTAGGGGAAGTTTGACTTCAATGTCAGTCACCTAATTCTCATTTTGCAATTTACAGTTTAGAAAGAATAAGATGAAGGTGGAAAATTCAAGGAGCAGGGAAACAGATCTGGCAGAAGATGTAGAGGTGGAAGACACCATGCTAATATACGAGTAATTTCTCATGTGTCAGTCAGGCCATGCCAGCCTTTGTCATTACCTAACTTCTGATCTAGAGGTCCCTTCCCCAGATTCATACACTATTAATTCTTGATTTAAACATCTCATGCAAAAGATATTACACAGTACTCAATCCGTTTGCCTAATTAGACATAATCATTGCATACTTTAAATACTTTATTTCTCAATGTAACACATTTGGGGATTTTGTGTGTTAATGTGGGTGTCCCAGGTGTAACTGTTGGCATCTAGACAGTTGAAGGATGTAAAGACAAGACTCTGGTCACATCCACCAGCACAAAAATGGACATTTTATGTAAGAGTTTTTGGAACTTAGAGTGGGCATCAGATTTTCAAAGTTTTATGAGGCAGTTTCTCAACTGCAGGTCATTCATTTAGCTCGATGTAAATTGACAGCTTATCTTTTAAAATATGAAGTCTTCTGAGAGAAATTCCACAGGCAAATGTGTCTGGTGGTCACCCTTAGCTACCCACACCACTCACCGAGCTACTCTTCCTCGAAGGTCTCCAACTCCCTGAAGGTGTTTGACGCTTAGATCTTGGACTGCAAAGTTGGTTCCTGTGGCTGCCTGGTCTCGGATTCTTATTTGGTCTTCTAGGATCTGTAATTTAGAGTTAAGACCATTATTAGTTTCCAAATACTAAGTATAAGAGAACATCACTAAAATGCATATTGTGGTTAAGCAGGTGGAGAGAGAGAGAGAAAGAGCGAGAGAGCCAGCGAGCTGTATTAGCTGAGGGAGGCTGATGTAGTTTCAGCTGAGCTCTGCCAGGGTCTAATTAAGTCTCAGTAATTTTCGAACACTAGCCAGAAAACCAGGCTTTATGTGAAATCTCTCAATTTAAAAAATATTGGCATATACTGTGAAAATCAGTATGGCTGTTCCTCAAAAAGCTAATAACAGAGCTACCTCAAGATTTAGCTATACCACTCTTGGGCACATACCTATAGGACTCTACATCCTACTACAGAGACACTTGCTCAACCATGTTCATTGCTGCTCTACTCACAATAGCCAGAAATAGGAAACAGCCTAGATGTCCATCAATAGATGAATGGATAAGGAAAATGTACCTTTACACAATAGAATATCATGGAATTCTCAGGTAAGCACATGGAGACAGAAAAAATCCCCAATGAGGTAATAGTCCCCGCCCCCCCAAGACAAATGTGGTATGTATTCAACAGGCATGTGACAATCCATAAAGTCACAAAGGTTAGGGATAGACTAAGGGTCTAGAGCAGGGGGTGGAGGATCTCTCAAAGAAGGGGGAATAAGATATATGGTTATGAATAGACATGGTAGAGAATGCAACAGGAGGACTGAATGGAAAGGAGTAGGGAAGAGAGGTAAGGGAGAGGATATGGAGAGAGACGGCTAACACTAAGGGCCATTTGAGATGCCCAGAGCCAGCCAGCCAGACACAGAGTAGACATACAGAATAAAAGAAAGGTAAAAAACAAAATAAACAAAAAAACCCTGAGGCAAATTGTAGATGAAAAGAAACAGCTTAATGTAAGTTGTAAGAGCTAGTGGGACAAGCATAAGGTACGGCCAAGCAGTCATAAATAAAAATAATTGATGGGAGATGTCATTCAGTAAATATGTTTCTTTTATTGGTTAATGAATAAAGGCATCTACACTTGGAGGCAGAGGTGAGTGTCTGAGCTCCCAGCTGGATAGCCTCTAGGTTCTAGCCCACAGGGACACAGCATCCTTCCCACCCACACCCAACCATCCCCTACTGCATCAGTGACCAAGGAAGCCACAGACCCTACCTGCACCTTGAGGAAGAGGACCACCAGAGCCAACAGTGTAAGAACACATTCAACAGCATAAAAAACAATATGGCAGCACTAGAAACTAGTGGTTCTACAAAGGCAAGACATGAACTTCCCAACACAGATGAAGCAGAATAAAATGACCTTAAAAATAACTTTATGAAGATGATAGAAGCCCTTAAAGAGGAAATAAAAACTTTCCATAAAGAATGGAGGAAAAGACAAGCAAATAATTTGAAGAAATTAAAAAATCCCTTAAAGAAAGCCAAGGAAAAACAATAAAATAAGTAAATAATAGTTCAAGACTTGAAAATTCAAATAGAGGCAATAAAGAAAACATAAACCTACGGGATTCTGGAAATGGAAAATCTGGGTAAATGAACAGGAACTGTACATGTAAGCATAACCAACAGAATTCAAGAGGTAAAAGAGAGAATCTCAGGCATTGAAGATACAGTAGAGGAAATAAATTAATTGGTTAAAAAAATATTAAAGCCAACAAACTCATAACACAAAATGTTCAGGAAACAGGGACACCATGAAAAGATCAAACCTAAGAATAATAAGGAGAAGAATACCAGCTCAAAGGTAAAGAAACTATATTCAACAAAATCATAGAAGAAAACTTTCCCAACCTAAAGAAGGACATCATGCCTATGGACTACAAGAAGTTTAGAGAGCACCAAATACACTGAACAAAAAAAAAAAAAAAAAAAAAAAAAGACCTTCCCTCACCATATAATACTCAAAACACTAAACATACAGAATAAGGAAAGAATACTGAGAGCTGCAAAGAACAAAGGACAAGTAGCATATAAAGGCAGACCTATCAGAATCACACCCAACTTCTCAGTGGAAACTCTGATAGCCATAAGGTCCTGGACAGATGTTATGCAGACACTAATGGACCACAGATGCCATCCTAGACAACTATACCCAGCAAAGCTTTCAATCATCATAGATGGGGAAAACAAGATATTCCATGACAAAACCAGATTTAAATAATACCTATCCACAAATCCAGCCCTACAGAAAGTACTAGGAGAAGAACTTCAAGCCAAGGAAGTTAGCTGTACCCACAAAAACTAAGGCAACAGATAACTTCACACAAGGAAACCCCAAAGAAGGGAAGCACACAAACACTACCACCAGCACCAACAAAATCAATATAGCAGGAATTAACAATCATTTGTCATTAATATCTCTTAATACAACAGTCTCAATTCACTTATAAAAAGCCACAGGCTAGCTGAATGGATACAAAGACAGGACCAATCCTTCTGCTACACACTAGAAACACAACTCAGTCAAAAACAGACATTATTTCAGGGTAAAGGGTTGGGGAAAAGATTTTCCAATCAAATGAACCTAAGAAAGAAGTGAGTGTATCATCCCTAATATCTAACAAATTAGACTTCAAACTAATCAAAAGAGATGGTGAAGGAAATTTCATATTCATCACAAGGAAAATCCATCAAGATGAAGTCTCAATTCTGAACATCCATGCCCCAAATACAAGGGCACCCACATTTGTAAAAGAAACATTACTGAAGCTTAAATCACACACCCCATACTCTAATAGTGGGGAACTTCAACACCCCACTATCACCACTAGACATGTCTGTCACACAGAAAGTTAACAGAGAAATAAGGGAACTAACATGTTATGAGGCAGATGAATTTAACAGACATCTATAGAACATTTCACTTAAACACAAAAGCATATGCCTTCTTCTTAGCACACCTCATGGAACCTTTTCTAAAACGGACCACATACTTGGTAGCAAAGCAACTTCAACAGATACAAAAACATTGGAATAATCCCATGTATCTAATCAGATCACCATGGTTTAAAGTTAGAATTCAACAATAGCACTAATTTCAGAAAGCCTACAAACTCATGGAAATTGAAAAATGTTCAATTAAATAATTATTGGGTCAAGGAAAAAATAAAGAAATTAAAGAGTTTCTAGAATTCAATGACAATGAAAGCATAACACACCCAAACTTGTGGGACACTATGAAAGCAGTGCTAAGAGGAAGGTTCATAGCACTAAGTCCCTACATAAAGAACAGGAAGAAATCTCACACTAGTGACTTAACAGCACACTTGAAAGCTCTAGAACAAAAGGAAGCAAATTCACCCAGAAGGAGTAGATGACTGAAAATTGTCAAATGGAGGGTTGAAATCAATAAAATAGGAACAAAGAACAATGCAAAGAATCAATAAAAACAAATAGTTTGTCCTTTGAGAAACCAAACTAACCAAAAGGCAGAGAGAGAATATCCAAATTAACAAAATCAGAAATGAAACAGGGGACATAACAACAGACACTGAGGAAATCCATAGAATCATTAGGTCATACTTTGAAAACATTTATTGAAAAATTGAAAGGAAATGGATAATTTTCTGAATAGATACCACATACCAAAATTAAATCAAGACCAGGTAAACAGTTTAAATAGACCCATAATCCCTAATGAAATAGAAGCAGTCATCAAGTCTCCTAACCAAAAAGAGCCTAGGGCCAAATGATTTTGGTGCAGATTTATACAAGAATTTCAAAGAAGAGCTACTACTACTACTCTTCTAGTTGTTCCACACAACTAGAGGGAACATTTGTCAATCTTTCTTATGAGGCCACAGTTACAATGATACCCAAACCACACAAAGATGCAAAAATATTCGACAAAATATTTGCAAACTGAATCCAAAAACACATAAAAAAAAATCATCCACCATGATCAAGTAGTCTTCATCCCAGAGATGCAGGGATGGTTCAACATACAAAAATCTGTCAATGTATTCAACCAAATAAATATACTGAATGAAAAAGGAAACACATGATCATCTCATTAGATGCTGAAAATGTCTTTGACAAAATTCAACACCCCTTCATGAAAAAGGGTCTGGAGAGAACAGGGATACAAGAAACATATCTAAATATAATAAAGGCAATATATAGCAAAACAACAGCCAACATCAAACTAAATGGAGAGAAACTCAGGGTGATACCGCTAAAATCAGGAGCAAGACAAGGCTGTCCACTCCATATTTATTCATTATAATATTCGAAGTTCTAGCTAGGGCAAAAGACAACAAAAGATCAAGGAAATACAAATTGGAAGGGAAGAAGTAAAACTTCCACTATTTACAGATGATAGGATAGTATACATAAGTGACCCCAAAAATTCCACCAAGGAATACCTACAGCAAACAAACAAACAAACAAACAACAACAACAAAATAACCACCTTCAGCAATGTGAAAAAACAAACAAACAAAACCTAGGATAGCCAAAACAATTCTGTACAATAAAGGAACTTCTGGAGGCATCACCATCCCTGACTTCAAGCTTTACTATAAAGCTAGAGTAATGAAAACAGCTTAGTTTTGGCATAAAAACAGACAGGTAGACCAATAAAATTGAATTGAAGACCCTGATATTAATCTACACACTACTTAACACCTGATTTTTGACAAAGAAGCTAAAATTATACAATGGAAAAAAGAAAGCATTTTCAACAAATGGTGCTGGCATAATTGAATGTTGACATACAGAAGAATACAAATAGATCCACATCTATCCCCATGCACAAAGCTCAAGTCCAAGTGGATCAAAGATGTCAACATAAATCCAGTTACACTGATAGAAGAGAAAGTGGGAAGTAGCCTTCCTTGAATGCATGGACACAGGGAACCACTTCCTAAATATAACACCTGTAGCACAGATTCTGAATGCAACATTCAATAAATGGGACCTCCTAAAACTGAGAAGTTTCTGTAAGGCAAAGAACACAGTCAATAAGACAAAATGGCAGCTTACATAATGGAAAAAAAGATCTTTACCAACTTCACATCTGACAGAGGGCTGATCTCCAAAATATATAAAGAATCCAAGAAAGGAGACACCAAAATACCATATAATCCCATTTAAAAATGGGGCACTGATCTAAACAGAGAAATTTCAACAGAGGAAATGCAAGTGGCCTAAAGACGTTTAAGAAATTGATCAACATTCTTAGCCATCAGGGAAATGCAAATCAAATTGACTTTGAGATATTATCTTACACTTATCAGAATGGCTAAGATAAAGAAACACACTGATGACAGTTTATGCTGGAAAGGATATGGAGTAAGGGGAACACTCCTCTAATGCTGGTGGGAATACAAACTTATACAGCCACTTTGGAAACCAGTATGGTGGTTTCTAGAAAAATTGGGAATCAGGACCCAGCAATTCCATTCTTAGGCATATACCCATAAGATCCACATCCATGCAACAAACACATCTGTTCAATTATGTTCATAACAGCATTATTTGTAGTAGCCAGAAACTGGAAGCAACTCTTATGCTCATCAACCAAAGAATGGACAAAGAAAATGTGATACATTTACACAATGCAATATTACACAGTGGAAAAAAACCAAACCAAACCAAACCAAACCAAACCAAACCAAGCCAAATCAAACCAAAACAAACAAAAATATCTTGAAATTTGCAGGTAAATGGATAGAACAATAACAATAAAAACAACAAAAACCATCCTTAGATAACCCAGACCTAGAAAGACAAACACTGCATGTACTCACTTTAGATGTAAAGCAACGGATAACCAGGCTACAATCCACAACCCCAGAGAAGCTAGGTTAAAAAAAGGGAAACCCTAAGAGGGACACACATGAGGGCCCCAGGAAGGGAAAATAGTTAAGATCTCTTGGGTAAACTGCGAGGATAGAAGGGAAGTGATGTAGGATGGGAACATGAGGGATTAAGACTGAGTTCAGAGAGAGGTCAGGGGGAAATCAATGAAAGAGATATCTTGATAGAAGGAGCCATTATGGGGTTAGGGAGAAACCTGGTGCTAGAGAAATTCTCAGGAGTCCACAGGATGACCCCAGCTAAGACTCCTAGCAATCATTGAGAGTGTGTCCGAATGGTCCTTCCCTTTTAGTCAGATTAGTGACTACCCTAATTGTCATCATGTAAGTTACATCCAGTAACTGATGGAAGCAGAAGCAGTGACCCACAGTCAAGCACTGAGCTGAGCTCCTGGAGATCAGGTGAAGAGAGGGAGCTGGGATCATATGAACAAGGTGGGGTCAAGATCATGACGGGGAAAACACAGAGACAACTGACCTGAGCTAGTGGGAGCTCAGGGACTATGGACTGACAGGTGGAGAACCTGCATGGGCCCCTCTGAATGCAGGTGACAGTTATGTAGCTTGATCTGTTGGGGGCAGGGTGCTGGCAGTGGGATCAGGACCTATGCCAGGTTCGTGAACTGGATTTTTTGAGCCCATTCTCTATAGTGGGTTATCTCCCCCCCCAGTTTGGAAGTTGTTTTCTTCCCCCCCTTTATCATATCCATTTATTTTATTTATTTTTTTCTTATTTTACATATTGATCTCAGTTCCCTCCTTCCTTTTCTCCCTCCCTCCCTCCCATTGCCCCTGACCGCCCTCCCCTCTTATCCTCCCCCACTTGACAGGGAGAATGATGCCTTCCAGGAGGGATCAACAAAATCTGTCAAGTCATTTGGAGTAGGGACTAGGCCCTCCCTCCTGCCTCTAGGTTAAGGGAGTATCCCTCCATGGGAAATGTGTCCCCAAAGTCCTTTTGTGAACCAGGGATACATCCTGGTTCCACTGTCAGAGGTCCCTTAGGCCCAGGCCTTTTAACTGAGACCCATGTTCAGGGGGTCTGAGTTGGTTTAATGCTTGTTTCCCAGCTATCAGTCTGGAGGTCCATGAGCTCCACCTTGTTCAGGTCATCTGTCTCTATGGGTTTTTGTACCCTGGCCTTGTCCCCATTTTCTTATCACTGTGCATCTGGATTCCAGTTTGGCTCAGTGTTTAGCTGTGGGTGTCTGCTTCTGTTTCCATCAGCTTATAGTGGGATGCCTTCCTCAGCCTTGATAAAGATAGAGGGTCTTGGTCCTGCCTCAACTTGGTACTCCAGACTTTGTTGACTCCCCAAGAAAGATCTTATCCATTCTGAGTGGATAGGGGATGGAAAGGGGGGGAGGCAGGGGACAGGAGAAGAGAAGAGAGTGGGAACTGGGGTTGGTATGTAAAATGAAAAATAAATTTTTAGAAAAAAGTCCTTTTAATAAATAAGGAAAAAAACAAGGAAACAAAAAACAAAGAAAAAAGAGACATGAAGAAAGCAGCTCTTCTCTTTCTGGAAGATTTTCTGGGACAAAACCAAGTAATTCAGTGTGTCAGTGACACATTGCAAACTATGTTAGTGTAATGTAGCATTGACCTGTAATGGAATATAGCACTGCAATGAAAACTTCTATTACACCGAGGAAGGCATAGCTATACTTAAGGTGCGAGTGTGCCTGTGCTTGTGTGTGTGTGTGCATGCGTGAATGGTGTGTGTGTGTGTGTGTGTGTGTGTGTGTGTGTGTGTGTGCACTACAGAAAAGGTGTCAGTAATTTTGGCTACTTTTTAGTTGCCAAGCAGATTATTTGAATGCTTAACTTTATGTAAATGCACTTTAAAAACAAGATTAAAAAAATCAGAAAAAGTCATTACAAATGTTATTGCCAAGGGTTTGCTGATGTCAGGCAGCCAGCATGTGCCTCAGTGAGAAACCTCACTGCACAATCTCTGTCTGCTATCTTTGTGTGCTGTGAGACCACGAGGGTTGATTGAAATCTTATTGGAAACATATAGCATCAGAGGAGTCAAACACCATAAGGCAGGGACTTTCAGAAAAGTATTGGTTGCTCATTGCTAAATGTTTAACAATGTGTCATTGGCTATCACCCTTATTACAAAAGAGCTTATCATATTAAACATAATTAAAACACAATGAAACCCCAAAAGATATATGAGCAAAATATATGAACAGAATATTGGTGAGGACATACAAATTATCACTGTCAGATTAACAATTGGATTCAACATCTTCAAGGAAAACAAACAAACAAAAAACAAAACAAAACAAAACAAAACCAACCCAGCACCTAATTTCTATACATTAGCAAGGATTGAAACAATAAATCTAGATGATGGCATAAGCCCAGTGCGAAGCATCCCACAGAGTGCTAGTGAGGTGTAAATTAGCGCAAAGCTTGTGAAGTCAGTTAGCAACATGTATAAGGCATCTTCACTCTAGTATTTCCAGTAAATCCTACTAATTCCACTTCTAAGAATATATGTTGTGGAGGTAATCCAATACTAAGAAAATAATTAAGCAAATTATGATCTACACACTTGAAGAGATTTCAATGATGTGAGTTTACAATCTTATGTTAAAGATTGTGCTTGCATTGACAACAGCCTGAATCCTAAGTGAAATGTTCACAAGGACTAAAGAAAGATTTCTCGGGGTGGTTGTTGATATTGGTAGAACTATGAGAAAAAATTCCCAGGTTTCAAAATTTCTTCCTGAACTTTTAAACAAATGACAATGAGAAACATTGCGTTTAATATTTGGGGCAAATTCTCTGCAATTGAAGCAGTATTGAGCATAAACACTTCCTTTATTGATTCAAAATAAAATTTGAAACTTACATTGAAGTCCTGGTTAAAAAAAAAAAAGAAAAAAGAATGCTTTTCTAGGTGTGGTTGTACATGCCTGTACTCCAGCATTTGGAATGCAAAGGCTGAAGAGTTTACAGGTTCAAGGCCAGCATGTTTCAAAAAACCATTTGCCTTTTAAAAGGGACAAACCACATAGTTGCTGCAATTGTGGTAAGATACTTCTCCCCTAATTCTTTCAAGGACTTGTTAACTTTTATTTTATATTTGAATGTATCTTAGGGTCAGTATGTAAATGGACTAGCTGGGTTGATTAGTTGGGTTTTCTTTAAAATACTGGAATAGCATCCATTTCCCTGTAAAAATGTCATTAACTGAGTTATTTTCTAAAGTTAGCCTAGTATTCTCTTGATGAGAGATGTCCTTCTGTATATGTTTCTCTTATTGGTTGATGAATAGAACACAGATTGGCTGATTGGCCAGGCAGGAAAATAGGCAGGGCTAGGAGATGAAGAGAATTCTGGGAAATGTAGGCAGATGAAGTTGCTGTGTAAGGAACAAAAAGAAAGGATGCACCAGGCGTTCTCTAGTAAGATAAGAGCACATGGAAATTCATAGATTAATAGAAATGGGTTAATAATTAAGACAGAGATAGCCAATAAGAAACCTAAGCTACCAGCTAAGAGTTTTATAACTAATATAGCGTCTGTGTGTTTATTTGGGCCCAAACAGCTCTGGGAAGCTCCAGCTATAGTCTTTGCTTTGCAATGTTGAATTAGATTATATTAACATCTTGAATACTTTTTTGCAGTCCTGGGGGTCAGTCTCAGAGCTTATACATGTTAGGAAAGTGCTCTACCTCTGAACAATTCTTTCAGCTTTTGGTTTTGCAAGATGAGGTGTCACAATATAGCCCAGACTGGCTTGGAACTTGTGATTCCCTTGTCTTTCCTCCAACTCCTCTGATTGCAGGCACATGTCAGCATGTGTGGGTTATTCACCCTGTTATCACATTCGGTTTTATAACTTCATGGTGAGTTTTGAACTTTCTCCATTCTCTCAGTAGCATTATGAGTTCCAGTAGACGTATGCACAAACATACAATTTATAAATATCTTCAGCTTTATCATGAGTTCATGAGCCAATTATACTGAGTTAATCCCATGGATGCTGTCTGGTTTTTGTTCTATTAAAATGAAACAATCACTCCTGAAATTTCACTGGTAGTAGATAGGGGCAAGTACAATGTGGGCCATTGTCAATTTTCATGATTCTCCAAGCATTTGAACCTCTGCATGAAGTATGCTGTCCAGATTCCTCGGTTGAAAGCTGTCCACCAAGACTCTTGGTGTATAAATTGTCAGAAGTCTTAATGAAAGGCCTGTGGTGAAAATCTGTTTACCATTGTTTATGGATTTTGTTTGATCAAAACTTTGTTTCCTTTAACATCTTAAAAATCTTTTTGGGGGGTCTAGTATGTGATTTAATAGTGAAATAAACAAAATTTCAGCCTAGTGGAGGCTGTTTGGAGAAACAGATAGACATCAGAAATTGCTATAGGTTGTGGTGAGAAGTATAGATAGAAGAGTTTAAAGGAGGTTGAAACTGTAAGGTGTGAGGGGACTCTTCCAGTGTGAAGGAAGTGCTGTCATTCAGGGTAGCATCTGAGAAGGAACTTGAAGAAAATAAAGAGCAATCGTAGGGAAAGCTACAGGAAGATGGTCTAACTAAGAGCACAGCAGTACATGGCTAGAGGCTGGCAGAAGAGACTGCAAGGAGGGTCATTGTCGGCTTCAGCTTGTTGATGCATATAAAACTCTACTTGAAATTATTACAGGTTTACAGATTTAGACTAATAAAGCCTATTAGTGCAACATTTGGCATAATAATGCACCTTCTTTACTGTCATAAAATAGATGTATAGTATATTTTAAGGGAAGTTTCTTTGTTTTGTTTTGTTTCACTAATTTTTATCATAACTTATAGTCAAAAAAAGTTTAACTCTTTCCCTGGAGTGGTAGCAACACATTTGCACAATTGAAAATACCTCTAGTGGTTGATAATATTTGTTCAGCAAGATGCCAACACATGGAACCAGACCTACCTCAATGTTCTGGTTGAGTTTCTTGACAATGCTAGTGATGGTCTGGATGTGACTTTCTAGCAACTTCCTGGCAAGAGATTCTTCTTTTCGAAAGCCCTGGGCCCCCTGGAGACAAGTGGAGATGTCCTCCTTGATTCGGAAGGCCTGTTCGAGGAGGAAGGCTATGGTACGCTCCTGGCTATTCAGTCTGTCTTCCAGAGGACTTGTCTGGTTGTTTGGAATGACCGGAAGAAAAGGGGAGCCCCTGGTCAGAAGAAAGAAACCCCACAGTGTTACAGGAATGAGCAGAAGGGCTGTCTTAGTTATTGTTCCATTGCTATGAAGAGACACCATAACCAAGACAACTTTTATAAAAAGAAAACATTTAATTAGGGGCTTGCTTACAGTTCCAGGGGTTTAGTCCATTATCAACACGGCAGGGAGTGTGGCAACATGTAGGCATGAAGGAACAGAGAGCTTTATAACAGGAGTTACAAGCAGTAGGCACAAAGAGACACTGGACCTGGTATATATAGGCTTTTGAAACATCAAAGCCAAACCTCCTAATCCAGTGATTCACAACCTTCCTAATACTGCAACCCTTTGATACAGTTTCTCATGTAGTGGTGGCCCCAACCATGAAATTATTTTTATTGCTGCTTAACAACTGTAATTTTGCTACTGTTATGAATTGTAATGTAAATATCTGACACACAATTCCAAGGAGGGGGGGTGGTCACAAGCCACAGATTGAGAACTGCTGTTCTAATTCTTTCTAAACAGTTTGTCAACTGAGGAATAAGGGTACATGAGCCTGGGTGGGATGTGTTGTTTTCACTCAATCCAAGGAACCAGGAACCTGAACTCATTTTCTCACTGCTACTTTCTCATTTTCTCTCCTGTGAGATATTAAAGGTATTTCAGAATCTTGATTTGTGTCTCATCTAAAGAGCAGATCAGATTTAAGCCTCAGCATTACATTATACATCTTTTCATGTTTCTCAAGGTAGAGTTATTTCATACCCAATGATGACAAATTTTAAAGCTCAAATGGTAAGTTGGGAAGGAATTTATAGTAGACCTAAAGGAAGATAATAAAGCTTCTTCAAATACTTACATCTTTATATATCCTTGTATACAAATTCTATTTTAATGTAAAAATATAAGTTCTTATATATAACTTTTAAAATGCCTGCTGTACAAGCATAAAGAGCTGAGTTCATATCCCCAGAATTCCCATACAAAATTAGCCATGGGGAACAGAGGCAGGCACATCCCTGGGGCTTATTGGTCAGCCAGTTTTAGCCAAATCAGTGAGCTCTATGTTCAACACCCCCCCCACACGCACACACACTATAGACATGCACAAAGTGACCATTTGGAGAGTTTGTACTAGGTTCTGTCTATAAGAGCAAGTAAAACTAGTCACTGTAAAAGAATTTTGTAGCCAAAGAAAACTGGAAAACATTGCATATGGCATCTTTCTCATGGTGACTTACACTGTGCATTATCCCATTAGTGTTTAACAATGTTATATTAATTTCACAGAAAAGGAAAATAGATTATAGGATAGGTAAATAATTGGCCCAAGCTCATTCCAGACATGACTAAAGCACTAGATTATTTTATCCCTGAGTATAGGTCACTTCCGATGCAATTGAGTGCAGATTTCTGACCTCTTAAAAGGCTACAATTCGATTAGATTTATGTAGAAGGATTATATTAACTCTAGTCTGCAAGGCTATGAAATTTCATGGAGACTTTCATCACAATGAAAGTAAAGGGATCTTTTTTTTGCTTGGAGCTTTTGTTTAACACACCGAGGTTCTGTAAGAGCACTCATTATAAAGGGGTGTTTTGTGGTGTGAACGATGATGTGTGACGAAGACTTCAAGTATCAGCTAGTGTGTATACAGGTGTGAATAATAGATACTTCAAAAGAGTGACACAAGCAAATGGGAGTTTGAGGGGTGGAACTGGAAGTCTAAAGGGAGCTGATCGGCAATGGTGTAGCAGACCAAAAGACCAAAAATAGGCAGGCTTCTCTGGAGCCTCACCACACAGAGCACACCTTTTCCTGCAGCCTGGAGGTACCTGTACCACCCCGACAGACCATATATTTTAAACAGCAAAAAGAGGATGAATTGCTGTGTCTTGCTGAAGATTCTTCCTGTAGCTTATTCCTTTCTGTATTATACTTAGGATTTACTTACCACAGTT
The DNA here is from genome assembly GCA_030556225.1 of Cricetiscus sungorus. Lineage (NCBI taxonomy): Eukaryota > Metazoa > Chordata > Mammalia > Rodentia > Cricetidae > Cricetiscus > Cricetiscus sungorus. The sequence goes on from JANBXA010000398.1 coordinate 38,989,007, forward strand.
CAGTGCCATTTGATCATTTACTGGGAACAACTTTCTCCCATGCATTTGGAGTTGTACTGATTACAGTCCCTCACTATATGTAAACACCTGCTTTCCATTAGCAGCTCCTAGTTTACTGATTATGTTTCTTAGCTATGTGTGAGACCTGTTTCCCACTGGCAGATCCTTGTTCCCCTCTCCATTGTAATTGCAGAGATCTGCCTTCCTGCAATTATCTTTAGTGACAGGTCAGTGTTTAGGACCCAGGCAAAAGCATCCCACCTAAGACATTCCCAAATATCCAAGGACATAGAATTACTACATGTCCAAAGTTGTTGATTCATAGCTGCCCAGATAAATAGAAAATATAAGCATGCCCTTAGCTTTAGCTCACTGGCAGATAGAGAAGCGATAACCTAAACTAACCCTGCACTAGAAGATTCTCAAACTTCTTGTTTTATTAACTCAATATTTTAGCTCAGAGATTAACTGCTCCCTCCTGTGTCCCCTGAGAAAATAAAGACAAAGGTAATCAGCCCATTTGCTCATCCCCAGGGCAAAGTAAACTTTCCTGTTGGCCTGTGCTGCCACTGAGGCCAGAGCGCCCGAAGGCGCCAGGTTTTGTTTCTTGTGTTTTGCAAATCAAACTTAGACCCTCTCTGTGACCAATAGCCCTAAGTAATGGATGCTAAAACTTTCTCCTAGCAGTTTTTGTTTATTGTGCTGTGTGTAAATCTTATTTGCCTTGTTGACCCTGAGAAATTCAAGCCCCACACTGTATTGTAAAAAGAATTACTGTTGCAAATGTATATATACCTGTACCCCCCCACCCTTCCCGACAACTGGGGGAAGGCAAGAACTCCAGAGGCAAAAGAAACAGAAAAGAGAGGGAGAAGACAAGATTCAGATAGGGGAGATAAAGAAATGGAGAGAGAGACTGAAACAGAGAAACGGGACAGCAGGGGAGAAAGAAAAAAGAGGAATAAAGAACACGCAGAGGAGCAGTTGTGTGCGAGTCGGTTCTTTCTCCCTCAGATTTTAGTGCCCTCGCCTATTTGTAGTTCTTTTTGTTCTGGACTCTGAGTGAAAATTTTAGAAGCTGGACTTCTAAAGTTTTCGATGGAAGAACAACATGTTTACCAATTGAGCTTGACCACCCTCCTTCTTTAAAATGAGAAATTGCTGGAGGATTCACTGTGACACTTCTGTCTCTCACTGATGGAGACTATGGCATATGGATAGATTTTATGACTTAGAGACAGTTTGTGTATGAAAAGACTGATGCATCAAGCAACCTGGAATCCAAGGGTTCTGCCAGCAGTGTGCTAATGAGCGTAGACACTGCAAGACCGATCCCCGGGCCTCTGAATGATAGCTAACTATAACCTTGTGAGGTCATCTGAGCCCAAATCACTCAGTGAGCCACTCCGGACTCCCAATCCACAGACACTGTGGGGAAATATTTGGTGTTTTATGCCACTATTTTTGACAAATGTTGCTACTTGGCTAGTAGATAAGAAATATAGACAGATTTATCTGAAATATGGGGTGGATTTGATTCTGGACACAAGGGGGACAGATATACATCATAGAGATTAAGGACCTAGGAGTTAGAGAGATTGGAAATGAGCTTGGGAAAGGCAGATATTCTGCAGATCCTAATTTGGATTTAATGAACAATGATTGTCTTAATCCAATTTACAATTAAACATCAGATGTAGGGAAGAGAATAAACTTGAGATATTTGTTTTATATAAAGTGGCCTACTGAATAGTCAGTTTGGATGCTTTCTGGAAATTAAGTGATAGCTGACGATTTGGATGAGGAGGAGGAGACTGGCTGATTTGATATGTGTCTGTATATGTATGCACATGTGTCATACAGAGAAGGCATTTTCAGCATTGCTTAATTTGGGCTAGGAGCTAACCACACCACATTTCTCTACAATCTTATGGATACCAGGCACTTATAAGCACTCTGCTCGTATTGACTATCGGCTAGAGATGTACAGTGTGTCAGTAGGTATCTGTGAGATGGAGTGAGGAAGCTGTTGCAGATTCCATGGTCTGAGCAGAGAGGTTAGATGCTAGCAATATATCCTCGCTAGCATCACTTAGAAAAGAACTGAATTTTCTTGGTCCTACCCTAACCTACTGTCCAACTGGGCCTTGATCCTAGTCTACTGTCTACCTTGGTCTTGACCTATCATACTGCCCAACATCTTCTGAGAACTCCAGGACTGCGTGCATGGGCTTGTGTGTGTGTGTGCGTGTGTGTGTGCGTGCGTGCGTGTGTGCGTGTGTGCGTGTGGTGCGTGCGTGCGTGTGTGTGTGTGTGTGTGTGTGTGTGTGTGTGTGCATACACGTGCGATTTTAAGGCATCAGGTAAGTTTGTAAGTACATGGGTGTTGTAATTTGCTTGCCACCTGTGCTCTCAGGAAGGAAGGGCTGCCTCAGGGCAGATGTCAGCAGGTGGCCAGCCACTCTGGGACTTGCTTTGGGGCAGTTTGAGTGCAGTGTATGAGCGTGAAGGCCTGGCTTTGCTCTGAGTCAGAACAGCTTTCTCAGGCCATCTTTGGAGATGTAACCTGACGCACATGCGAGCCCAGCCTGGCTGTGGAGGGTGAGTAGGAAGGAAGCATTGCCTGTGGCTTCTCTATTGCCCAGGGCCAAAGTACTCATATAAAACTCTCCTATGGGACTTTGAGAAGGACCAGGAAGAGCTGAGGGCTTCTATCAAGGGTGGAAAGAGTCATGATAACAAGAAATCAGGAAGAGCAATGGACTCCAGCCAGTTTCCTCCACAGAATCCCACTGCAGATGGCTGAAAAGCTCACTGCTCTCCTTCCCTTGCTTCCTCACAAGTGGCAGAAACTAAGTAACTGACAGAGGGCCTGGCAGAGGTCGCCTGTGTTTTTCTGTGGCTTGGTGCTCTATCCACACCTTCCTGCCTCTGAGCTCACGGTGTGAGAGAGACATAAGATCAATATATGATATGTCAGGAAACCCTCACAAGGGCTGTATGAAACAAACCCTTCCTCACGAGGAATATATGAAACAAACATAGTTGGTCTGTGATACACCGAGAGATGGCAGATAGCTCACATATAACCTTTGAAGGACCAGAATTCACCAGGCATGTCTGTCTTTTACCTCCTACCACTGGGAATGCAATTTCTTCTTTCTTAATAAATGGCCTTATTTCTATCATGACTTATATGTTCAATCCATTGTTTTGGGACATGAGAACCTAGAGATCTCATCAGGTATGCCATTAGTCTGTACTTTCAGCAAACCTCCTGGAGCTGTGTGTCTCCTCCCCTGCCCTAGCCCTGGGGTTACTGACTCCAGCTACCATACCTGGCTTTCACTCTGCATGGGTACTGGTCCCTACTACTCCATCTTCCCAGGCCCTAGAGTGACTGTTCTCTAAAGTGTGAATGACAGCACTTACCACTCTCTCTTGTGGCTTATCCATTCTCGAGGAAAAGATCCCAGCTCATTTCCTACTTGGTTTTCATGCCTTCCCTCTGACACCAAACTACTTTTTCCACTTGATGAACACACACACATACACACACACACACACACACACACACACACACACACACACACACACACACACTCCTGAAATCTCTACCTTGCTGACAGCGTTACCCTGGATCAGGTGTGTGAGTCAGAGGCCAAGGGGAAGAGAATGCCAGGCCTTGCTAATGGTGATATGTAACCTAGCAGAGATCTGGAGATTTCTTCATTGATTTCTTTGAACTAATGCTTCTTTGTGGCCTGCAGTCTGGATTGCCAATAAAGGGACTCTGGTTTTTAGTTTTAGATGCTTATAAATGATACCATCCGTCTTCTATGTTAAGATTACCCTCTTGCGTGTTTTCATTGTGGCACACACTGTTGATTGCATGCCAAAATTCCTAATGGTCATCAAGAACTTCTGCCTGATTTTATTCATTTGCCTGTCCTTGCATCCTCTATGTTGGCCCTATTCTTTTTAGGTTGAGCTGTGCATGGTTTACAAAGAAACATGTGAAGCAACCCTAGAGAAGAAGATGCAAGAAGAAACTTGCTTAGATGATCTTGGCCTACAAGGATGAGGACAAACATGAAGAAGCATCCTATTTTTCCTGGATGTTGTCATGCTATATGGTTCAGGGAACTGTGGAATTCATCTTGTGAACAGGAGACATAAAGGAATGCAAGAAAAAGGACAAAAAATCCTGGTTGCTTGACAATTTTGTTACGTCAGCAAATTAACTAAACTTTTTGCTGTTGTTGTTATGTGTGCCAATCAGTGTCTTTGTACTTAAGCCACCTTTGCTTGGGGGTGTCTGTTATGTATAGGAAAAAGCAATGTGTTTGTATCGGTGTGTGTGTGTGTGTGTGTGTGTGTGTGTGTGTGTGTGTGTGTGTGTATACATAGCAGCTATAGCACAAGAGTGGAGGACCTGGGGAATCTCGTTCAGGTGGTCAGGATTACTGGCAGGTTCTTTTGCCTGCTGAACTGTCCTGTCAGCTTCTATATTTAATGATTTACCAATAAACATATACCAGTTATTAAGTATTTACCAAATCTTTTACTCTGTGACTTAGTATAATTCATTGTTTCTCATAAAGACATTCAAATTAGCAATATGGGAGGACAGGGGATTTATTAAATACAGATTTGTTGGCTCCACTGTAGACTTACTAAATCATAATCTTGGAATGGGTCAGGAGAGCTAGGATGTGTGGATAAGGAAAGCACTTCTGTGATTCAAACGTACTCTGAAGACAGAACACCACAGTGTAGGTTGAGAATGGTAGTGTGATCCAGGAATAAGAGAAGACAGGGTATGCAATGAGTTGCTGAAGTGTGAAATATGAGCTCTTAAGCTCTGTAGACATTCAGAAGCATCTTGGCAAGCTGGAAAGCAAGACAGGCTGAGGGTGAAGCACAGGCTCCACCACTTCAAAATCAAGGGTTGCGGTTGCTGGATCTTCAAACAGTGCCAACAGGCCAGCTTTGCTGTTTGGTTAGAGTGAGATGCCTATGATAACTAGAAGCCTATAGCAGGTGGTAGACCAAGCAATGACATACAGCTGTGCTACAGTCCTGAGCTCTAAGAGGCCCAGGTGTTCTCCCCCTGAGGATGCTATAAGCTGAGGTCAAGATCGTTCCTAGACAGGGAATACAGAAGCAGACCTATCCTAGCAGAGGAGCCAGAGGAGCAGGGCTGCCCCTCCACTTGTGTATCTCTGTCCCTGCCTGTCACAGCTGGCTCAGTTCTATTTCTAGTCTATACGACATGTGATTGAAGTCTCTGATGATGGAGCGCACACTGCCATGCAAATACATTTGCTTACACCATGGAGACACCTAAGAACTCATACAAATGCAGGGCTGTCATTCTTCTCTTCCTGTAGATTTTAAGGCTTATTTTTAAGTTAATTTCTATCTAGGGAGGTGTCTGAAAAGTTTGTCATGCCTAAGGCTTTCTGTTACCTAGGACATAATTATCATGCTTGTTAATAATACTCACTGAAGCCATAACCAACGTTTTGTTAGTTCTAGTCACAGGATTCTCAGATGACAGAGAATCTTACTTTGCCAATTGCCTGTTGCTATAAGGGAGATTATTTTCTCACTTGTTTCTCTAAAGCAACCAGAAGAAAAAAACATGAATATTTGTAATGCAATGGAAATTCCTGATGGTCCTATTCTTCAAATCACCAGCTCATCCCTATTATTGAATATTATTATTCCAATCAAAGGAGATATAACCTGAAACCTTTCATTAGCAAGGTGTGGTCATCCAGGTTTTATAAAACACACACACACACACACACACACACACACACACACACACACACCAACTAGCTCTTACTAATACACTGCACTAATAGGGTCTTGATTTACACACACACACACACACACACACACACACACACACACACACTAGCTCTTACTAATACACTGCATAATAGGGTCTTGATTTACACACACACACACACACACACACACACACACACACACCAACTAGCTCTTACTAATACACTGCACTAATAGGGTCTTGATTTACACACACACACACACACACACACACACACACACACACACACACTAGCTCTTACTAATACACTGCATAATAGGGTCTTGATTTACACACACACACACACACACACACACACACACCAACTAGCTCTTACTAATACACTGCATAATAGGGTCTTGATTTACACACACACACACACACACACACACACACACACACACACACTAGCTCTTACTAATACACTGCACTAATGGGGTCTTGATTTAAATTTCAGCTGGTAAGGGAAGAAATGACTGAATATCCCAGGTGTATCCAGATGGAGTTGCTAGCCCCAGGAGAAAGAGCCTCTGTGGACCTCTCCAGGAGGCTTTGCACACATCACTGACTGTAGCTGAATCTGAACAGATTTTCCCCTGTCTCCAAGTTCTGCCTCTATGGAGTTGGTGTGACTTACACCAGCTGTGCTGTGGCTGGCAAAGGCACTGGTATAGGAGTCTCTTGCTTTGCTGCCTATACTGTTCCTGTGAATAGAGCACTAAATTTACTCAGGAGCCTCTGACAACCATTTTGGAAATCCATAAAAGCCAGAGACAAAAACTGGCAAAACTTAAACCCTCTTCTGAACACAAGAGGCCATACTGGGAAGATTTGCTACATTTTCATGAGATAAACTTTGAGGATTAGTTATATTCTGAATGCACTTCCTGTAAGGAAATGTAAAGTAAAAATGGAGCAAATATTCTGATGGCTTACAAAAATAATTCCGTGGGCATGTGGGAATGATGAATTAGAAAGAACTATTTATTTTATTGTGATTCCATTGCTTGTCTATAACCGACCTGGCAAATGGACACTGGTTGTGGATTTTCAGCCTTTGGACTCTAAGGCACAGATACCTCATATTCTGTGAGGTTTAAGAGAATTGCAAAATTAATGATGTACCTGGTGTGAATGGCTTCCTCTCTTGTGGAGATGTTAGAACGAGTAAAAGTCCAAAGCAAAACCCTTGTGTGGATGGAAGGAGGCTGGACATCGGGGTTGCACATACAAATAAAATGTGTGCTTTGAAGCAGCAAGTGGTTGAGGATGTTTGACGTTCTCATAGATCTTGGTAGCCCAATCAAGACATTTCCCTCCTCTCTTCCTCTCCCCTGCCCCCTCTCTCTGTAGTGTAAGTAACATGTATGTCTATGAGACTTCTGTATTAATAAACAAAACAAAACAAAACAAAACCCCACAACATTGTATGTGGATTTGCAAGACCTGGGCTCAAATTCTTAAGAATTTTGGATGGCATAATGTGTTGAATTATAGCCCACAAAAGATATGTTGATGTCCTAATATTCATTACATCAGAATGTGACATTATTTGGAAGCAGGGTCATCGTGAATATTGCTAAGATGTGATCACAGTGGAGTATCAGGGACCTTAAGTCAACGTGGCTAGCTAGTGTTGTTACATATAGTTGGCCTTGTGACAGACACAGGCAGAACGAGGAGAGGGAGAGGTTGAAGTGAAACATCTATAAGCCAGGAAGTACCAAGGATTGTCAGCCCCAGAAGCCTACAGAAAGTTATGTAATAGCTCTACTCCTAGAGCTCCGCCCTGAGTGACAGGCTTTGCCCCTGGGCGACAGGCTCCGCCCCAAGAGACAGGCTCCACCCCGACGGCCAGGCTCTGCCCTAAGCGACAGTTCTGCCCTGAGCGCATAGAGGAACCAAATCTGCCAGCTCTGACTTTGAACTTGTAACTTCCATGATTGGGAGATACATGTTTTTGTTTAGCAACAGCGGAGTGGTGGTGATCACTGCAATCCTGGTGGTAAGCTGTTGGAGGGCGCGGGAGGTCCTAGCACAGTTCAGTTGGTATCCTCCTATTTCTATATAGAGCTATAGCATATCACTCAGAACCATATTTTAATTTTGTTTCATCTCCATGATGACCTTGTCACAAACTTTCTCCAGCGTAGGAGACTGAGACTCGGAAGTTACTAGTGTCTCAGCTGAAAAATACCTTGACATGCTTCCTCCTCTTTCCTCCCTCACTGCACTATTCTTTCCGGTGTGTTTATTCTCTTGCTTTGGAGTGTGTAACTAGCTTCCAACTCCATGGAGCTTTCCTATGGTCACCCTTTTCTGCTTGGTTCATCTCTTCTTACTGAAGCTCCACTGTCTCTCTGGAGAACTAGGCTTGAGGATGGTCTTTGCTCCAGTGCGGTCTTTCATTTGTCATTTCTTAGATGTGGCAGAAATTGAGACCCTCCTGTGGCAGAGATAACGGGGTTTCTTCTGGGCAGCTTTGTTCTGATGGGTTTGGGAGCCTTTCTGAGTAGCACAAGATGTCTGTGGCTGTGCCTACTTATCACCAGCAACCTGCTCATCATGGGCAAAGGTGAGCCTGGACAGATTACAGAAAATCAAAGACTTCCTGTGGTTGTTGACTGCCCTGTCTGACTTACCCCATCCAAAGCTCAGCAGCAGAGCATTGCCTTCTGTTCTTATGCATCATGATGTGCGATAGCTGGACCCATCACACAGTCACAATCAGTGAATCACATTGCAAAAGAATGAATGCCTATCACTGTCCTAAGAAGACCTGACAATGGCTGTCTTCAGACCCCAAATACAGAAATTATTAATCTTTTATTCTCTCCCCCATTTGATAACACTGAATGTTTTATCTATCTCAATTTTAGATACTGTTTGACTAGCAGCCAGACCTGTCTTCACAAATGTACCCCTAAGAGGGTTGCTGATATTCAAAGCCAGCTGGGCAGCAGCTCATTGTGAGGTTGCTGAGATACAGAGTGACTAAAAGTCACCCTGGGAACTGCTCAGTGTGGAATTACTTCTCAGGCCCCCTTTTGATTTAGGAAACTTAGAATTTTCCCTTTGGTAAGACCGACTGCAGTCTATCTAATATCATAGAAATTTATATATTCCTATCCTCCTTACTCCAACCATCTTCATCCCCTCTGCATTCATGCCTGACAAACTTCGTCCTTGCCCAGGTGTGTACATGCTCAAATACCAACCTGTCTGCAAGAATTGTTCTGACAGGTTACTAAGAGTTGGTGCTTCTTCCCTCTCTGGAATTGAAGGTATGTGTGATGGGAAACTTTGTCTAATTTTTCTCACTGGTGACTCTGCAAGTGCCTGCACATACTAGTACTCAATAAGTGTGAGAGTGAGTGAGTGATAAGCAGCTTCTGAAGGGTTAGAAGGGACCTCAAGAAACATTTGATTCCAAGGTGAGAAAAAAATTTCTTCCCTTATGGGAAAGCCAATTAAATGAGCATAGAGATTCATGAGCACAATTTGTTTTCCATTCCAAATTAAATCCTGTGAGAGAATAATGTATTTTCACCTCCATCTTCCTATGCAATCTACTTTATCACATGGGAAGATGTGGATGAAAAATCATTGGCAGAATCGAGTCTTCAGGAGGTCATCACTGATCTCTTGAAAGCTAGCTCACACAGAAGGAAGAAGTTGAACAGAGAAGGGAAGAGGGGCTTGCTTTATCAATTACAGCGGACAGAACTGTGGACTCAAGAGTTCACTATAGAGGTCTGGGACTCCGTCAGTGTGCCTTCTATCAGCTGGGGAAAGGCAATAAGAAGCAAGACTTTGGTGCTTTTCAGTCATTAAGCTTAGGTGAGTATGTGCACACTGCCATAAAGTAAGTGTATATGCTCACTGTAAATCAACTAATAATGCATGTTAGAACTGTTCACTGCCTTTAATATGGTGACATCACCACTGCTATCCTAGCAATAATTCTGCTAGGATAATTCCCCACTTATGAATTATTTACTATGACCTAATGTTTAACATGTATTGACAATTATGTGGGTTTTACTCCAAAATGAAAGGCCAAGGACCCTGTGAACACAAGCCAGTCTGCCAGTTTCTTTAGTATGCCTATCTCTAAACCAAACTTCCATAGATAGCATGATCTCGTTTGCTACTCAGGTTTTGCTTTGGGAGGCTTTTTTTTGAATACCACCTTTAAACATATAGATAAATGTCCGTAAGGACAAATTCTTGAAGCGGTATAATGTCTACTCAGGTGGTTTAATGAGTGGATAATGACCTTCACTCATCTAAGTGCCTCCTCTGCATTGCCAACTGGTGCTTTAGAGGGTATAGTTATTTAAAGAAAAAAAAAACACTGACTTTTTAATTAAATATTCCAATTCAAAATTCTGCAATGATAGTTGCAATGTCTGGATGTTGTTTTGTTTTTCCGCTAGTCAGCATCCCATAAGCTCTTCTGTAAGTGCAGCTCACTCAGTTCAGTCCCTATCACCTGTCTTACTCTCCATTACATCTGTCAGCTACAGTTCATCAAAAATTGATATTGAATACAGCTTGCTAGACTACTGCAGGGTTATTAAAAAGCACATGGCAACTGAGCCCCGTGTTGTGAGGCTGCAGCCTAAGAGAATAGAAGTGGATAGTGAAGTATATCTAACCATCTCAGACAGTGGATAAAACAAGACACATAGCTTAGGCACTGAGAGCTGGAATTGTGAGCGTGATTGAGGGAGAAATGAAAGTTGGGCCAGGAAATCCAGCTGGATGAGATAGCTAAGCAAATAGAATGGCTGCCACCAAGCCCGGTGACCTGGACCCCACACACGCCAGGGCAAAATCGACTCTCTAAGCTTGTCATTTGGCCTCCAGATGTGTGCACATGCCTTCTCCTCTCTCTCTCTCTCTCTCTCTCTCTCTCTCTCTCTCTCTCTCTCTCTCTCTCTCTCTCTACACACACACACACACACACACACACACACACACACACATAAAATGCACATGCAAATAAATGTGATTAAACTTTTCTTGGGCTGAAACCCAAGATAATGTTCTAAGAGTTAAGGTTATTGTTCTTCAGGAGTTTTTTCTCTTGCCCCTGGAATGTAGGTCACTCTGGAATTTTCTTACTAGGTCAGAGAAATGATTTCTAATTTCCATTTGTCATATGCAGACAGGTGGAAACAACACTCCCTTCTCCTAGGATACTTAAAGTTAGCTAATATGTCCTTTATAATCAATTTGGGGCACACTGCATTCATTGTTCCTAACTCAGGAAAGTTCATTTGTCTAAATGGGACTCTTTTTAAATACTAAGAAAATTAATTTCTCATGTTTCAATCCTCCCCATGCCCCTGTAAACTGTAAATCAACACTCATGTGAGCAATTGTGGCCAGGGAAAGCATGATAAGAGCTGAAACTCTGGATTGCCAAGGTGAATTAAATTCCTTTGGCTGAGAACAGGGACATTCTCAACTGTAACGATTGCATTAGAAAGCAGAATTTAAAATGTCATCATGTTCATTGTCAAAGATGACTCTAAAAATCAGTTTACTATTTATGGTTTTTCTTCACATTGACTCATTTATTTGGCCACATTTCTTCTGTGGTTAGGATTCATATTATAGAATCAGAATTATTTTAAAGCTGCAGAAAACACCAGGAACGTTTTGTCCAGCCTCCTTGTTTTGCAATTGGAAAAAAAAAAAAAAAAAAAAAAAGGAACTGAATTTCCCAAATAATAGGGTTGACAGCAAAGTGGTAGGACCAAATCTCAACTGCTTTGAAGCTATAATGGGAGTGCAGATAGCACCCCTTTAATGTGCTGAGTAGAAGACAGCTCCAGTCCATCCAATCCATATGCATTATTTCAAAAACCCCACCCTTCAAAACTTGAATTCTGGGATCTTTGAACAATATGAATCTACCAATGGTTGCATTCTAAGGACCAGAGCTGTGACACCAAGGTCCCCCTCTCTCTCTAAGGACCACCCTGAATGAGCTCCAAGTATAGCACTGTAAGTAGAAACATGTGGAATTTGGTTTCTTAAAATGTCAGAGTTTTTTTTTTTTAATAATTAACATGTTTCAGGTTTTCCTGTCTACCCCCCATCACCAGTGTCAGCAGATCTGCTTGGTTTAATTTGAAAGTTAGAATTATCTATATGTTATGTTGTGTTATATGTCAACTCTTGCTCCTGTTGTATTATTTCCCTCACAAATTTATAGGAATTTATGGAAGCCATTTAATGAGAATGCAGTAACATCAGTCTAGAGATACTGAGATTCGCCTGTTTGAGGTTGTTCAGGCTTTTCTGGAAGCAGAGAGCTATTTGTGTGGTTTAAAAGGTTTCATTCAGCCATTCTAATTGCTACTGAGTTATTAAATTCAATAAATAGTTAAACTTACTTGTCAACATATTTAATTAGATCTGTAGAGTTCTTGGTTGACATTTTGGCTGAAGATAATCTTACCTAAAACAGAGGTGACAGATTCAAAACTTATCATTCAATGCCTTTTGGTGGTTACTCCACTCATTTTGTACTTAAATAAATATTTCTATTTTAAACAAAACATACAGCATCAGTCAACTGTACACATGCCATTTGTATTGTTAGTGACAAAAGCTGAAATTAAGTTCTAGGGCACTCCTAAAGAGCTTTGCTTCATAGGTTTGGTAAACATGTCAGGGAAAGGTTTTCAGAAGTTAAAGTCATACATCAATCCAAGATGAAAACTTCTAAATGAAAACTGCAGTGATTATTGACTGAGCTTTGAAAGAAATTTCTGAGGAAAATCAGCTAATTATCAAAACAGCCCCAAACTTGAAAGCTAGTCAATTTAAGTAATTTTATATTCTAAAAACCCTAGATGTTCGATTATCATAGATGAAAAATAAAAGCATAGAACAGCTGTATGCTAATTTAGTAGCAAGAAACAAGCTGGCTATATGAACACTTAGCTGAAAATCCCCAATTCACTATTTTGCTACTTCTAGAAGGTTCTCTTTCCACAAAGTTTGATAATTTGGCAACATTCCTATGAGGAAAACGATGCCAAAAGTCACTATTTCTGTACACTTAAAAAAAATCTAAAGATGTAATGCCTTTTTTTAAAGTTTAAAAACAAAGCAAGTTTTATTCTAATTTAACAGACAACCACTGAATTGGATTCAGTGGAGGAACTATAGCTGATATTCTAAGTTAACACATTGAACAGATATTTGTTGGATATTTTTCTTGGGTTATACCACCACATAGTAAAATGATGGGTGTGGTGGTCTGAAAGAAAATGGCCCCCATAGGCACTGGCACTATTAGAGGGTATGTATGGTCTTGTTTGAAGAGGTATGTCACTGTGAGGGTAAGCTTTGAGGTCTCCTATGCTTAAGCTATGCCCAGTGTGAACACAGATTCTTTTTGCTGCATGTGGATCAAGATATAGAACTCTCAGCTACTTCTCTAGCACCATGTCTGCCTGCTTGCTGCCATGTCCAGCCATGATGATAATGGACTAACCCTCTGCAAATGTATGATAATGTGTGCTAACCTCAGTTATAAATGTTTTCCTTATAAGAGCTACTGTGGCTGTGATGTCTCTTCACAGCAATAGAAACTCCAATTAAAGCTGGGCATTGGTGGTGCAAGCTTTAATCCCAGCATTCGGGAGGCAGAGGCAGGCAGATCTGTGTGAGGTCGAGGCCAGCCTGGTCTACAGAGCTAGTTCCAGGACAGTTTGCAAAACAATACAGAGAAACCCTGTCTCAAAACAAACAAACAAACAAACAAAACAAAACTACTACAACAACAAAAAACCTCCAATTAAAACAATGGGATAAAACATTCAGATTTTTGTTCAGAAATTAGTTCTTTAGGAAGTTTTAATGGAATCAATTATTTGTTGGTTGCTCCCATTAAAATTCCAAGGGCCAAGCAAGACACTTACTTTCAAATCCCTCTCTGAACAAAATTTGAAAACCAGGCAATTCTATGATCAGGAATGTTGGTAGTGGTCATGCTGACTTGACCTAGCCCAGTTGGCAGGAGGCTATCAGAACATGCTCCCAACTAGTCAGATAGGGCCAATAAGGTTTTGAGAGAGTGCAATGGCCCTGGACATATTGTAGAGTAGACTCTACAATAGGTTGAATGCGCCTTAGCCCTGCTTCCTCTAGAGCAGTGGTTCTCATTCTGTGGATCACAAACCTTTCCTGGGGTGAGGGGGTTCACATATCAGATATCCTGCATATTAGATATTTACAATGCAGTTGAAAACAGTAGCAAAATTACAGTTATCAAGTAGCAATGAAATAATTGATAAGGTTTGGGGTCACTACAACATGAGCAACTGTGTTAAAGGGTTGCAGCATTAGGAAGGTTGAGAACCTCTGCTGTAGAGAATGCCCCACTGCATACTTGCACATTTGTGTTCTGGATCCCTCCTATACGCCCAGAGACCCTGAACAGATTTCTACCCAGATTTATCACTATGTTTCCTATTGTAAATGCTTCAAAAAGGTCCTGAATGTATTATTCACTTCATGCCAGGTATTTGTGTCTCACCTTTCCGTGGAACCCCAAGGGTAGTGGGAGTCTGGGCTTGGTACTTCAGCAACTGGGTGGTCTTTGCCTTAGCATTTGACAACCAATACTGCTCTGCAAATATTTGTAGAACAACTGTGTCCAAATGGAATGAATTACTAGGGTATTCTTCTCATCACTTCTACTTTGGGGAATATATACAGATATATATGCCTTTTCAATGTATTCTTAGAGGCTAAGACGTGATTATATGTAAAACTTACTTCACAAATAACATGGGATTGTTTTCATATGTTTCAATTTTCATCTTTACACAATTACATTTTAACCTGTTATAATTCTTATGCTATAAAATCTTTTCATATATATTGATTTCATTTTTCTAATAGCTCTATTAGATCCATGTCAATGTTTTTTTCACCACGTATGACAAAAGTTTCTTTAAATCTGGTGAAGTATTGGGTCGTGTGATGATAATCACTTTTTATGCTGAGCCTGTGTTGCCTGGTAGCACTTCAAGTAGCTCAGTAGAACTCTACAACAAAAGGTAGAAGGAAACTGAGATTAAGCAACCACCCAAACTAAAGAGAAACTCCAAGCCAGTGCTTGTAGTTATGCTGGCTTTCTGGAACCGTTTTCATAAGAGGAGACTGTATGAATACTGCTCAGATGTTATTACCAAAGTCCAAAAACACAACTTACTCTGCGTGGCCTTTGTTATTAATGGGAAGTATGAGAAGCACAGAAAAAGGAACATTATATAGAACTATTGTTCTTTTCTTAAATAATCTTAATCATAATAAATCATTATCAAATTAAAAACAGCCCCATATTAAAAATCCATCCAGTTAATGTATTTGTAAACTGAGCTCATTTTTTTCAAGGTAGCTTTGCTGTGCTCAGTCACTTTATCATGGCAGAACAAATAGGAACTGTAGGAAAACAAGAAAGAAAGCCATTCTTCTGGGATTCCTTCAAACTATAAACAACCCGAGCTTCAAAGAAAGTGAGCCAATTATTCCATTCTTAATACGAATATCTGAAAGTACTTGCTTTCTTTTCTTGGTCACTGGCTGAGCCAGGAAGGGGGCCATCAGTTGGAGCGGGCTGTTCTTCCGCAGGCAGGGAGGCACATTTGTTTACATCTGTATCTAGGCAACCAGAACGCAGAATCAGAGCAGGAACTATGGCAAGTGAATTTTTGCACTGAGGGCATTTTAGAATTTGAAGGTAGCTATTACACAGGTGGCAAAACTTCGAGAGAGGCTTCCGACTTGTTTGACACTTCCCGCCCCCACCCCAGGCCCTGCCCCCACCAGCATTATTACATCTATATTCGATGTGCCGAGCACACCCCCACAGGTACTTCCAAAAAACATTTAGGAGCTTTGTTGCAGTCAAATTGTCCTAAAATATGGGAGATACATCCTACTGTGTCCAAGAGAAGAGCTGAGAATTTTTGATTTATTTTTACTTTTTGTTTATATATAGTAAGAAATATAATAGGGAAATATGAGAAATTTAAAATTTTAAAGAGTTGTCTATGGGTAAATACCTGAACTCATAAAGTTGATTCCCCAGATTTATTATTATTACTTTTTGTTGACTTGCTTTTTATTTTTGAAAAGGAACAGAAATATGTTTTCCTTTTCAAAAAGCCAAATTGTGAAGGAATCCTGACTGCATCCAAAGTAAAATCTTCATGTTTCTGAAGCATCCTTCCAAGGATAGTTCAAAAGCATTGTGATTCAGGAGGAATCTGTGATGTCAGTGGGGTCCCTTAGGTCCTTGAGTCTCTAGGATTTATGAGTCTATGGTTTCTTTGACTCCAATTGCTCATTCACTTTGCTTATTTGTGTGGGAAGTGACCCAATATTTCAAACCCTACCCCATATTAATTGACGAGTTTGATGAGGGTACAATTTTCGTAGAATTAGAAAAATGGAAAAGAACAATTTTATTCCCTAATGTTTGTCCATGTAAACTGCATGAGGAAGCTATATTTTGAAGCCATTAGAGGACCATCATGGACCATTCATTAGTGACGGCAGATGGCATGGGTCAGGACTTAAATACTGGATTTTTGCTTAGAAGAAATTTTATTCAATTATTGCAAAATGAAGTGAATTATTTTAGTTTTAAAAAGTTTTTTCTCAGTTTTAAAATTCGAATTTTCATATTTTTTTAATTCAGTTGACATTCATATGTAGAAATGAAGCTATTGGATAGGTTACTACTCAAATTATTGTTTTGGGTTTGCCTTGCTTCAAGGACTTAGGATGTTCAGTGGTGAGAGCTAAATCTCAAATTCAGAGATAAAGAGTTCCCATTATTTTAGCTCCAATATTATACCCACAATGCCAAGGTAGGCTTTAGAACTTAGAATTAAAGTCTTGTCTGGTTTACAAGTAGACTAGATTCCCAGCCCAATTGTCCCTTTATCCAGGATCAAGTGATGCAGACACTAATCAATCATTAGCTGGTTTGGGATTCCAAGAGAGTGACTTGAAACCCCAACACCTTATTCACTATCAGTTAAATTCCATCACTTCTTCAAGCTTTGACTTTCTCTTCTGTAAAATAAACTAAGATTTACTTTACCAGACAGTTTGATTAAATGCACCATATAATAAATTCAACTTTATGCTTATATTTCTCATCTGGGTATCAAGCTACTAAAAGGTAACTATTACTAGTTATTATTTCACAAGGCAACAATTATTTACGAAATGGATTCAAGCAAGGTCTTTCTCAAGGGAAAACAAATAAATCTGATCTTGCTCAGCAACCTTTTTGGATTATTTCCCTCCTTAAATTCATTTTTTTTTTCTCCCAGAGATAAGCTCTTACTTGATATGTAGCTCAAGCTGGCCTTGACTCATGGTCTTCCTGCCTCAGTCTCTAGAATGCTGGAAATATAGTCATGTAAAGCCATGCTTAAACTTTCTGTTTAACCCATGATATTTGACTAGAGAAAAGAGTCCCACTGAAATGGACAGTTTAACTGCTTTGGACTCTAGATATGAGTAACTGCTTTGTTCATAGAATAATGAGTGTATACTCTCTCTCTCTCTCACTCACACACACACACCCACAAACACGCATGCACGCACATAACACACACACACACACACACACACACACACACACACACACACACACATCATTGACTTCTGTCTTGTCTATGTGAAATCCTTTCTGGAATCAAAGAGTCTTGAGAAAGGGGCAACTATTTTTAACTCACATAAGGAGTAGATGTGGGCAGAGGCAGATCTGGGTATCTGCCAGGTGCTATGTCCTTAGTTGAACTAGCCTCTAACCTGGGCCTAAGCAGCGGTTATTATTGGCAAAGTCTTTAATATTCTTTTCCTTCGTTTTCCCTTTTTGCCTCCACCAGCTGTCTCAGTAACACTAGCCCCCAACCCCTGGAGACTCATTTGGATCTGGAGTATTTCTCTGGGTCTTCCATCTTTTCTTTGCTATCCTGATTTTACCTGCTATGGTCTTATAATAACTTTTGATCTGTGTTTACCATTTAGTATTTTTAAATTAATTCTCATGGTCCGCCTCATAATTTATAAGATAAGGTAAGTAGTGCAATTATGACTATCCAAATATTACAAGTTAAAGTACAAAGGGGTTCAGAGATGTTAAATGACTCACATGAGTCAATAACGAAGCCAACTAACTCTTGTTTCCTAACCTTAGTCTTGTGTTTCATTCCAGTATATGTCTGGAATGAAACAACTTCTCTAGTTTCAGGACAGGGTGTGTAGATCACCCTAGCAGAGTGGTCAGTGTTCCCTTTCAGACCACAGAGTAGATTCAGTTCTTCTCTCAGCTACTCATCACAGAATAATCTTCTTAAAAACTATTCTAATTGATTCTTGGAGGATTTCATGCAATATGTTTAGGTCATATCCACTCCAGTTTCTAACACCTCTGATTCACCCCACAAGTTCAATTTCTGTTGCTCAAATATTCTTGAGTGACAGGCCTGTCCTAGAGTGTGGCTGGCCTCCTCAGGATCACACCCTAAAACAAAACTGACTCTTCACTCCCAGAAGCTATCAATTGCCAACAGATCTATAGCCCAGGGTAGGACTTTGTGCCACCTACCTCCACATGCTGGAATTTTGTTTAGCTTGAGCTTGTACTGGTGTTGCACATGCTCTCATAATCATTTGTGAGTTCACATATGTAACTGCCTTAGTATGTCCAGAAAGCACCTTTCCTTCTAGTTAGTCACTACTTCTGACTCTTATAATCTTCCCCCCTCTTCTACAAAGATGCAGGAGCCTTGTGGGCAGGGATATTTTTTTTTATGTACCAATTAGGGATGAGTACTCCATAGTTTTTTGCTTTCTAAATGCTACCACTTGTGAATCTGTTTTAGTTGCCATATACTACAAAAAGAAGCTTCTCTAATGAGAGTTGAGAAATGCACTGATCTATTTGTACAGCAATAAGTCCTTAGGAGTCATTTTAATATTATATCCATTTAGCAGAAAAATAGTAGTTGGTTCTCAGACTTATGACCTTTCTAGGCACAAGTTGTTGGCTCTGATAATGATGTCAGGTGTGGATATTTCATGAAGTAGGTCTCAAATTCAACCAGAAAGTAGTTGATTGCTTTTAAAATGTCCATGACACTATTGCACTAGTGGGCACGTATTTCCAGGATAGCCATTGCTATAGCTCATAGAGTTTGCAGATGGGTAAGATTAATGGTTCCTTTACTCCTTTAGTATAGCACCTTATAGCACCATGAAGGCTAATTAATATGGATGAAGTACAATCTTGATTTCTCTATGTTCTATGACTCAAGCATATGGTGTCTTCAGCAATAGGGCCTTACTGGCAAATTCTTATGTGTAACCAAGAGAAACAGCAATAGCCTATAATGTTTTGGGTCTGTGGGATTTTACTGGCCAACAACTCAACAAAAGAGGCAATCCATTCCTGTTACTGGGATAGCATGTGGTGCCTAGTTGGGGTATTATATTCCTGTTGTATGGTTACTCCATGTAAACTGTCTGTCTGTCTGTCTGTCTGTCTGTCTGTATGTATGGATATATAGTATGTGTGTGCATATGTATATATTTTAGAAAATGTCTACATTAGGAAGTTTCTATATAGCTTTTCAAAAAGGTCTTTAGTGTAGTTATCCCTCCTTGTATTCCTTCCTCTACATTGCCCTCCCATCCATGGTCCCATTTTAATATTTCCTGTTCCCACATTCCCCTTTTCTTCTTTATGTCATTGTAGTCTATCTATCCTGCTTTGAAAAATTTTTCCCTGTCCCATGACTGCTCACTAGTTCCCTAATCTCAATGGGTATTCCAAATGAAACACACATGTCTAAAGACTCAAAAGTCAGCATCTACATATGAGAAACAGTGTCTGTCTTCCTGGCTCTGGGTTACTGAACTTTATTAGTTACTTTTCTATTGCTATACAATGAAATGACCAAGACAGCTTATGGAATGAAGGATGGGTTTATTCGGGTGTATAGTTCCAGAGGGACAGGAGTCCATCACCACTGTGGTGGGAAGCATGGCTACAGGTAGAAATGAAAGCAGGACTGTCTGAGAACTCATATATTGAACCATAAGCAGAAAGCTGAGAAAGCACACTGGCAAGGGCACAAGGCTTTTAAACCTCAAATTCTGCCCCATTGACATACTTCCTCCAGCAAGGCCACACCTCCTAATCTTCCCCAAACAATGCCACCCTCTGGAGACCAAGTATTTAAATGCTCTAGACTATGGGAAACATCCCATTCAAACCACAGCACTCACTCAAGATGGACTTTTCTCAGTTTTGTCTTCTGACTTGCAATATTCTACATTTTCATTATCCATTCATCAGACGATGGACATCTAGGCTGTTTTCCTTTCCTGACTATTGTGAACAGAGCACAGAAATATGAATGAACAAGTACCTCTGTAGTAGGACACAGTCTTTTGGGTATGTGTCCAAGAGTTTTATAGCTGGATCATATGGTAGATATATTTCTAGCATTTGGTCAACCATGCTGATTTCCATAATATCTGCTTCAGGTTTCACTCTATCAGCAGTGAATAAATGTTTCCCTTTCCTAATATCCACTAGCATTCAGTGTCCCTTTAAAAAAATCTTTGCCATTCTGTTTGGGGCAATACAAATCTCAAAGCAGTTTTAATTTTCCTTTTAATGATGGCTAAGGATGTTGAACATATTTTGAAAATGTTCTTCAGCTATTTGTATTTATTTATTTATTTTTTTAAGAATTCTGTTTAGTTCTATGCCCCATTTTAAAATTGGGTTGTTTTCTTGATATGCAGCTTTCTTTTGAGTTCTTTGCATAATTTAGATACTGTCTGTCAGATATATAGCTGGCTTTACTGGGCATTTACAGCTTGTAGATCTCAGCTCTATCTCTCACCTGTCACCACTATCCCATCTCCATCTTCAGTCTACCTCTCTTCATAGCACATGGACCACTCTATTTGCCTATCTTCTCCATCACGTATTTACCACACCGGCACTCATAACCCCCTATGGGCCTGTGGGCCCTACCTGTGCTTGGGAGTTTTCTGTTCTCCCTGGTCCCCAGTTTCTTTCTTGAATGGCTTAAAATTTTGTTATGCAAATCTTTCACTTCCTTGGTTATATTCATTCCAAAATATACACACGCATGCACACACACATGCATGCACGCACGCAAGTACACACACATGAGATTATTGGTTCCCTGATTTATTTCTTGGTATGTTTGTCATGTGTATATAGGGATGCTACAAATTTTGGGTGTTAATTTTATATACTGCTATTTTGCTAAATGTGTTTATAAATTATAGGAGTTTTCTGAAGGACTCTTTAGTGTCTTTTATGTATCAAATCATAGCAGCATCATTTCCTATTTACATAGCCTTATCTCCCTCATTTGTCTTATTGTGTGCAGCTAAGACTTCAAGAACTATATTGAACAGGAATGGGGAGGGTGGACATCCTTGCTTTGTTCCTGTTATTAGTAGAACTGCTTTGAGTTTTTTTTTTTCTGTTTAGCAAAATGCTGGAGATAGGGCTGCTATACTGCATTTACTGTGCTAACGTATGTCCACAGAGGACAATCTGAGTAAATTTACATTCTATAGACAAAATCAGATAATAGCGTAGTACTGAAATTTTCATGTGATAATCAGATATATGAACTTCTTAGAAATAGTTCATTGAACACAGTAATAAGGGTTAGTTCATAGTCTCTTAGGTCTGTCAATTTTATTGAATTTTCTGGCTGTAGTTTCTTATTTAGGGTCTCAATATATGTTAATTGAATGAATTAAAGAATTTATGTTTTGGCCATTCAGAATTAGAAAGATGTTGTTGGAGGAACGGGAGGGCTCTTCTGCATGCTCTCATGAATGCCCCAGACTTTTTCCTGAATAAGAGGGTCTGTCCCATCATTTACACACAGATGTAACCCTTAGGACTTCTGCCAAGTACCTCAGCATTTTGAGAGCCCTCTCAGACTTCATGGAATCCTCTGTTTAGGATTTTGAGTACTTTGTATTTAAGGCAATAATTGGTGTTGTGTCATTGGAAATACATGGATGCAAAAAGAAAAGAAATCAGCTGTGATAAAAAATATCTTGATCTCCCTGTAGAAAGACAATGAGTGAGCCAGTCTCCTGACCCCCACCCTGACTATCCTCATCCCGCCCTCCCCACCCCCACCCCAGTGGATTCCAAATGAAGACTGGAAGGGCTGTATCACCCAAAAGGACCGTTATTCTGTACCTTCTAGACCTTCCTATGATGCCCTAACTAAACCTTAGTGAAATCCATGGTTCCACCCAGGTCCTACCTTCCTGTGTTGGAGCATGACTGAAGGAAACATGCAGCCACACTGACTGATCTGGAAGTTGTGATCAGTCATGAGCTCCTTAGCAAGTCCATCCTTCTTGTCCACTGCTCTGCTGGTCTGCTAGAGGTCTCTGTCCTCTTTTCTTTGGCTGCTAACTGCCATCACTTTTTCTCTGAAGTGATAGCTTTGCTGCTTGTTTCATTAGGAGAACATAAATAATTAGAAAGGAATTTTGACAAGCCCCCCTCCCCACTGCCTCCACTACAGGAGTGTGTGTCTGTGCCACTCCTGTTTCTATAGCTAAACCATCTGTGTTCATAGTAAAGACAATCACCTAATTGTTTGTATTGCTGACACCATTTTATCCATTAGAGCGTATCACTACAGCGATATCTCTGCTTTCTTTACTGGATTATTTGCATGCAAATAAACACACTTTTAATGCTTCCCACTCAATCTGAATCTAATAACCTTTCATTGTACTACTCAATTTGTTCTTTTTCAGGAAAAGAAATCCCTGAAACTGTTGGTGATAGTCTTTTTAGTTTTTGTTGGGAATCCACTCTTTGCTGTGTTTTGAATGGTGCTTTCCTCTGCTCCAGATTCTCATGCTAAAATGCTAGCCCACAATTGACAGCACTTGGAGAGAGTCCTTGTGAGAGAATAAGGGTTAAGTGAGGTTATATGGTGAGGTCTAAATCTGAATGGACAATGGTTCTCTAAAAGGGGAAAAATTAAAAAGATTCTCCCTCTGTCATGAAGGACACACAGTAAGGAGGTTGCCATGTGAACAAAAGAAGGGGGTCCTCATCAAATTGAGTCTACCAGCATCTTGATTTTGGCTTCTGAGCCTTCAGAACTGAGAGAAAAAGTAAATTTCTATCATATCAGCCACCCACTCTGGCATTTTAGTTTGATAGTCTGAATACTATGGCTTCCTGTTTCTTTTAACTTACATTTAAAATATGCATTTCCAGGTCTCCCCTGATGTGTATGTTGCTAAATCCAGTGGTTAATTGTCAGGAATCATTGTGCTGGCTTATCAACAGCATTGATGGAGATGTCTTCCATGTGAAACTTCCTTTAGGAGGCTCCCAGAGAAAAGTGTCTTTTACCCTCTGTTTCTTGGCTTTCTTGTCCCATCTCCCTGTGGTTGCCAAGAACTTTCTCTGTATAGGGAGATAGCCACCTCACCCTACTCCTACCCTAGCACCTGTTGCACTGACCATGCCCATTGAGGAGTGGGGGTAGGTGCGGGCATCACCTGGTGGGGGGACTATATCTGGGCTCTGGGACCCCAGCTCTCTCTTACTTCCTGGTTGGAGACAGAGAGCATCAGGAGGCATCCTTGGGTCTGGAACTTGCAGCGGTCATCTGTTTCTGGTGTAAGTGATTCCTCCGAGAACACACATCCATCAGCTTATCTTTCCCAGATCCTTATTTATCACACGTTATCACTGAATGTTGAAAGAAGATATTTCTCTGTCACACGGGACACAGCAATCAAGTAACTGTCTGCACAGGGTCCTCATCAGAAACAGACTCTGTCAGCAACACCTTGATTGAGCTCCCGAGTTCAATAGTTGACGTTTATTCATCACTTTGATCAATTTCCCCATTCTAAAGGCTGCACATTCCCCAGTCTTCTTGCCAGTTAACTGCTTCTTCACAGGGTCTCCTCCACTGCAGCAAATAGGAACAGCCTTTTCAAGTTGCTCACATACAACCTTAGGAATCCTCTTTGACCTCTATATCATATGTACCTGTTCTCCTCACTTTCAAAGTTACTCAGTTTGGTCTTTTCTTACCCTTTCCAACCCATAATTAGCACTCTCCTGAATATGTCTTTCTAAAACAAAGTTTCCCTCTTCCAAACTACCCACTACTTTAAAATAGTATTTTGTTACTATTTTACTATTTTGTTACTAAAAAATTAGCTATTTTGCTAAAGCCAAGGCTGAACACGAACTGCACCATATGTTTGCACATGTGCTCATGATAGTAAGGTAATGGAAGATATTTAGATGTTAATCAACAGATGAATAGGTATACACGGCAAAATGTTATGTAGCTGTAAAGAAAACTGAAAGATTTAGGAAAATGGGTGCAGTTATAATCATTACACTAAGTGAAAGAAGTCAAACTCAGAAAGACAGATACCCCATTTCTTTCACATGTGGAAATTAGATTTTAAATTACCTGTGCACCCGTGTATATTTATATATGTATATGTGTATATGTCATGAGACTAGAAAGGTGAGCATGAAAATGGAGAAATAGTCTTCATTTATGTAAATTGATATTTTAAAACATTTATTTAAGCTCTCTCTCTCTCTCTCTCTCTCTCTCTCTCACACACACACACACACACACACACACACACACACAAATGCCCTGGTGAAACTGGTCGTATGTACAATAGATACAGACTAATTAAAAATGGGAGGGCAGGTATGGTACCACTTATGACACCAGCGTTGAGGAGGGAAGAAAAGACAAAGACTCGAGGGGTTTAAAAGACAATGGCCTCCAAAGGGAGGGACACTAACGGGAGGTGTGGCCTTGTTGGAGTAGGTATAGTCTTTTTGGAAGAAGTGTGTCACTGTGGGTGTGGGCTTAGGGGTCTCCTATGCTCAAGCTACACCCAGTGAGACAGTTTACTTCCATTACCTGCATATCAAGATACAAACCTCTCAGCTCCCTCTTCAGTATCATGTCTGCCTCCATGCCACCATGTCCCACCGTGATGACAATGGACTGAACCTCTGAACTGTGAGTAATCCAATTGAATGTTTTCCTTTATAATGTTTTCCTTGCCGTGGTTATGGTGTCTCTTCACAGCAATTGAAACCCCAACTAAGACAAGTTGGCACCAGGGAATGGGGTATTGTTGAGAAAGGCTTGACTTTAGGAGTTTGGGTTATGAAAGCGGTGGAATGTTTTAAGCACTATTTAGTGGACCATACTGGTAGGAGCATGGAAGACAGTGGTGCTGATAATGATTTGAACTGTCAGGGGTTAGCTCAAGAAGTTTCAGAGGAGAAGAAATTCAATATGTTGCTTAGAAATCGTTCTTATGATATTTTGGTGAAGAATGTGGTTTATTTTTGCCCTTGTCTGGAAGGTTTGCAGGAGCCTAAAGTGAAGAGTTTTGTATTAATTCCCTTGGAAAAGGAAATCTCAAAAGAGCCTGACATAGACTCTGTTTTGTGGTTATTAGTGTTAACTTTAATGAAGATGTATAAAGAAAAAGGAGTAAACTGAGCACGAAAAATATTTGAGGAGAAAAGGAGCACCAGCAAGTGGATTGGGCCTTTGTCCTGTGTTCAAGGAGATAAACAGATGAAGAAATGGAATAAAGGGAGTGGTGACCTCAGGGCACGATTCCACCAAGCTAAGTTTGCAATTTTTGGAAAGAAATTAAAGAGAAGTTTAAAGGAATTAAAGCTGGGAGTGGTAGTGCAGAGTCTGGCAGTCATGAGTTTGAGGTAAGTCTGGTGTATAGATCCAGTTTCAGGACAGCCAAGCTTAGGCAGTGAAGGACAGAAAGCTGGTGAAGATATAGTTGAACAAGGAGGCCCAGCATGCAGCAGAACGTGGCAGCTTTGACCATGTGGTTGAGGCTTTAGAATTAAAGATAGAAGGGGCTATGGACTTTGCCTCTGAGACTAAGGAAAGCCACTAAGGTCTAGGCATGTGTCAGGGATGGAATGGAAGGCTAGAGAGGCCATTGTGTGAAGCTGTGAAGTTGAAGCCTTGATTGCCTTGAAGACCCCAAGATGTTGGAGATGCCAGAGCTGTGAGAGATCTGCTGAGGAGAGCTACTAACAGGGAGTAGAACCAGCCCAAGAGGAAGAAGTGTGTTGCAGTCAATAGAGATGAAAAGAGTTGGAGATCTGAAAAGTGTTTTAATATCAGACATGGAGATCCAGAATTTGGAGTTTTCCTACCTGGTTTTCAGTCTTGCTTTGGACCAGTATTTCCTCCCTATTTTCCCTTCTCTATGTTTGAATCATAATACATATCTTGTGTCATTATATGTTGGAAGTATGTGATCTTTTTAATTCTAATTTTACAGATGATTACAGATAAGAGATTGCATGAATCTCAGAAGAGACTTGGAATGTTAGACCTTTAAATAAGTTTAAGACTATTATAGATTATGAGAACCTTTAAGTTGGACTGAATGAATTTTTGCATTATGATATGGCTTCAAGCCTTTGGGGGTCCAGGAATAGAAAGTGGTGGTTTGAAAGAAAATGGCCTCCAAAGGGAGGGGCATTGATGGGAGGTGTGGCTTTGTTGGAATAAGTGTGATTTTGTTGGAGGAAGTATGTCACTGTGGGGGTGGGCTTTGAGGTCTCCTATGCTCAAGCTACACCTAATGAGACAGTTTACTTTCTGTTGCCTTCATATTAAGATGTAGAAATATTAGCTCCTTCTCCAGCACCTTATCTGCCTGCAAACTACCATGTACCATCATGATGATAACGGACTGAACCTCGGAACTTTAAGCTACCCAATTAAATATTTTCCTTTATAAACATTGCCCTGGTCAAGGTGTCTCTTCACAGCAATATAAACTCTAAGACACTGTCCATAAAACTTCTCTACTTCAATAGTTTGTCGTGTTGCTCATAAGTAAAGAATGGAACTCCCCTATACTTTCCAGCCTCTCTGAAGCTGTGCCATGGGGTCTTCCTGTGGCTCTCAGCTCTGTCTCTGGCTTACTTTCCTCCAGCCACAGTTGTCACTTCATAACTCTTGACTATGCCAGCAGGGCCTTTAAGCTTCACTTGCCTCTTAAATGCCTCTTAGATAAACTACCTGCTCAGCCTTGGGTTTTTTTCTGGTATCTATTGAATGTCATTTTCTTCTGGTATGTATTAAATATTACTTGCCTGGCTATCTAAAATCAAAATTTCCTCCATATAAACTCTCCCTATTGTTATTTCTTACTATTTTCTGATAGTAATGTAATGACATCTTTCTTTCTTTCTTTCTTTCTTTCTTTCTTTCTTTCTTTCTTTCTTTCTATCTATCTCCTATCACTCATCTATCTATGTATCATCTGTCTGTTTGAATATCTATCTTCTATCTATCATCTATATCTATCTATCTATCTATCTATCTATCTATCTATCTATCTATGTATCTATCTGTAACAAGTATGTTTTCCCTGCCAGTCGGTCCCTCCCCCCATGCTAGCCCCAAATAACACACTGAGACTCTGTATTTGAAACAATGCTGTTGGCCAGTTACTAGTTTCTTATCGGCTAGCTCTGTCTTAAATATTAACCCATTTCTTTTAATCTAAGTACTTTCACATGGTCTCATCTTACTGGAGAGCGGGCCCAGACCTGTGTTCTCTCTAGTTTCTCCATGTTGACCCTCCCAACTACTTCCTCTTTCCTCCTAGTCTCATAGTCCCTCCTATCTTGCTTTCCTATTGGCCAACAGTGCTTTACTCATTAACCAGTATGAGAAACATATATACAGAATGACATCCCCCATCATCTATCTATCATCTATTTTCTCTAGCAGTATAATACTATACTGATTATTTATTGTGTAATAATCTAAGCCCCCCATAGGACCAAATGATCCTGTTTGGTGGACTGTCATGCTTCAGAGCCTATAGTGCTGTCTGGCACACAGTAGGTGTTCCCTCAATATGTTAAACTAAATAATTATTTTTGTAGTGATAATGATAGAGCCAAAGATTCAGGCATACAAAGCAATTTATCAAAACTGGGCTACATACACAGGCTCTCAAGAATGTTTAGATGAATAAATTAAGTGAAGAAAACAGTGAGAGAATTCAGCTGAGTTATAAAAGGTGATATATGAAAGTTATAAAAGTTATATGAATGTGGTATAACTTGTGAAGGGTTTGGCATTTTAATGAACTGAAATATGACACAAAATCTTCCCTTCGAGAAAGTTTATGATCTGTGAGGGAGAAAGCTCAGACTCTTTCAGGAGCTTCAATATTCAACTTCAATGCTGAAAAAACAAGGGGTTATGGAATGCAGAGGAAGCATACATGTCAGTTCTAAGACTCATGGCTTTTATTTCATTTTAAAGTTTCAATCATATAATGATTGAGTTGGTATTTTTGTCACTGAATTTGAAGGAATTTCATGAGATTATGCATTAAATTAAAAACAACAATCGAAGAAATGGAGATTTAGATGTCTCTAATGTCTAAGTGTTACTCACAGTGTTGTCTGACCCTTCTCTCCAACAAACAAACAAATAAACAAACAAACAAACAAAAATAGCTCCAAGAACCATTTGTGTGTGTGTGTGTGTGTGTGTGTGTGTGTGTGTGTGGTAGGTGCGGGCTCTTATTGCTTTGCCTCTTCCATTGACAATTAGGAAGAGAGAAGATCCCTATCAACTTGCTTGTTCCATTCTATTCCTGCCTGACTTTCTCCTGCTGTCCATGAGAAAGTTCTTGTTTGTTAAGTATAGACTTTGCACATAACAAGGGACAACATTTTAGTCCAGGCATCTGAGGTGTTAGTGTGCAAATGTGAGGAGGAAATGCAGGGATGTAGGCACCAGCCCAGGAGTTTCAATACAAGCTTCTTGTCAGAGATCCAAGGGTCATACACTGCAAACCTCAGATAGATGAGCTTCTAGAAGCTAAGTTTGGTCATGGGATAACTTTGCTATACAGGAAAAACATCACTGTGACCATTCTTTGTGTGCTACAGATCCTGGAGTGGATTTTCAAATATGCTGGCCAGGGTTAGTGGTGCTTTCTGCTTTCAAAACATCCTCTGCAGGTCTTAATTATCACCTGCCCCTCTCCCAGGGCCAAGCCACACCCTCTGGGAAATGTGCCTTCAGGTGCCAACCTGCAATTTGCTTTTATTTCTAGCTTGTGCTTGTCCCTGCTATTCTTCTTTCCTGCAACCTTAGCTGGGCTCTTTTCCTGTTCTCTGCTTTGCTATTCTCTCTCTCTCTCTCTCTCTCTCTCTCTCTCTCTCTCTCTCTCTCTCTCTCTCTCTCTCTCTCTCTCTCTCTCTCTCTCTCTCCCACAAATAACTTCTCTTCTAAGACACTTAACTGTAGTGAAGCTGCTTTGATAAATCCCCACTGCTGTCCCATCTCTTTTCAAGACACTTCATTTAACTTTGACTATAATATCAGCTAAACATTTTGATTAAGTAACATGATGAAATAAATGTGCCAAGGGGAAAACATTGTCAGAGGAACTGTAATTAATGTTAGTAGCTACAGCTACTAACATTACATTTACATTTGCACACAGCATCTAACAAAGGACTAAGTTAACAAATCTGACACAACAGGCAGTGCAGCACAAAGGTTAGGAAACTGCAGAATCAGTTCCAGACCACTGGTGTAGCAACTTTGCCATGAGCTACAGGATCTATATGCCTTTAGCCAGGTGATTAGGAAGTCTGTGCCTGTGTTTAAATTAGTGTATAGAATCTCTGGCTGCTGACTGAGTCTAGTTGAATAGAGCTCTTTATTTGTGCAGGTTTCTTGCTGAATCAGAGATGTACCAAGCACACTTCTAGATCTACCCTAGTCAATACCCCCAGCTCCTGCCCTCAATGGTGGCAGCCCAAGGGACAAGCTGGTTGTGGGCAGCCCTCCCAACTTGCTGCTATCGGGAACTCCAGGAACTTGTTTTTGTTGAATCATACGATTGGTGGCCCCAACCATCAAGTTTCAAGCAGACACTTGTGTTCCAAGGTCACCACAGATAGCTGTTTGAAAAGCATAAAAATAGATTCTAATTTTGAAATCAATGAATGCACTTTTGGCCCCAGACATCTACACATTTAGCCAAATGCCTCTAGGACAGATTTGAATATTTTATGTGCTCTGTCTTATCAATAGAAAAGGCATTGAAAGCCCCGGAGAGTGTTCTTGTGCTATTGGAATACCCCTGTTCCCATTAGTAAAGCTCGGGAGATTTTATTCTCTGCAAGACAGATTCCTGTATAACCTTTTCTTCCAAAGGAAGAATAGTTTCAGAATGCCTTTTTCTTTTCTTTACTGAGGACAATTTAGTTTTAAAATAATGATATAGTAAGTGTTATGATTCTGAGCATGAGGGACCTTGGGAGGTTGAGTCCAAACCACAGCAGGTGAGGGAGGGACAAACATTCTGTGCAGACAGAGACTAAGTGGGAAGTTTTATTTGAGGGGAAAGGGAGTGGGGGAAGGGAAGGGAGAGAGGGAGAGAGAAAGGGAGCACTGAGTGGTCTTCAGGGATGAGCAAGAGAAAGGCGGGGGTGGGGTGGGGGTGGAAGGAGACAGGGAGAGAGAGGGAGATAGAGGGGCAGAAAGGAAGAGGAAGAAGAAAGGAGGAGGTAAGGAGGAGTAATTCTGCCTTTTAAAGGGACCACACAGCAGGCTAGGGTACTGCCTGCTATTGGAGCAGGGATTATGCACTCTGCCAGGTCCCCAATGGGCAGGACCAGGTGTGCCTGTATATTAACAATAGGTAACATTAGAATAATATAGAATAAAAAAATCATAAAGTAATAAGATAGAAGGTAATGACTGTTAAGATAGAGAATGAAAAATAATTATGCATAGTAAAGTATTTTTATTATCATTCCATTGTTTGGTTCTTTTTATGTTCACATGAGTTTGAACATGTATGCAAGAATGCATAAGCGATGTGAAAAATGGGATGATGATCAAAAATATTTCCTTATGACATTTGAGTAATTTCACATTTTTTTTCCAACAGCATGTACAATTTCTATGTTTAAAAAAATTACGACCAAGAGTTATCAAAGTCTTTTAGATATTTCATTGTAATTGAAGAATCTGAATTTATAAATAAAATTTCCACTTTATTAAAACTTTTTTATATTTGTCAGGATATATCTTCATGGCTACCATTTCTCATCTTTAAAAAAAGATATTTTTATTTTTATTTTGTGTATTATTATTTTGCTTGCGTGTAAGTGTATACACTGGGAACTATGTCTGGGTTTTCTGCAAGAGTAACATGTACTCTTAACCTCTGTATAATCTATCTCCGATTTTGAGGCCAGCCTGGTTCTACAGAATGCGTTCTAAGACAGTCAGAGCTACACAGATAAACCCTTTCTCAAAAAAAACCAACCAACCACCACCACCAAACAAACAAGAAAAATTTCAGCATGTTAGTTTAGTACAACTGTCCCGGAACACTATTTTAAAAATCAAAGAAAAAATAATTTTGTCATTGTATTGTTCCTTAGAAATATAATTGAGTTCTTTCCAAGATTTTCTTTAACCATTTTGGGGGGGTTTAATTTTGACATTTTCACATATGTGTAATGTATTTTGATCTTGTATAGACTATAGAAGCATCTAAGCCACAAAGACAATGATTGAAAAAAGTACAATGTCTTGCTTGAATGCTGTCAATAAGCAAGTCATTGTGTGTATTTGCATTTCATTAATCCTCACAGCAGTTCAGCATACATACTGTTCCATTTCATAGGAACAAAGAGAAGAAATTCCTATCTGAAAAATGTCTATACCCGTTCCTTACAAGGCCTTTCCATTGAACTCGCTCTATTGTCTCTCCTTTCCTTCCCTTCTTTCAAGTTCTTCTGCTCTTGTCCAGTCACCTGTGCTGGGAACACTTCTGTTCCCCACTGAACAATCCAATTGGCAGCTCCTTCTTTCTGTGCCCAGGTGTCATGGTGCTTTGATAGAAGAATTTCTGTTAGCCACATAGTGGCTCTGCTTTTGTAACATGAGAATTATCTGCTATATTGACAATAGTTTTGATACTAAAATTTCAAAATAACTTGGGGGAACTAAAATATACTTAAATTTTTCTTTATATGTTAAATTTGTTTTTACTTATATGTATGCATGTGTAATTTTATGTGAAAGCATAATTGTGATACCACAGAGCCACCAGAAAGATTAATATCTTGAGTATTTGAGTATGTAAAAATCTGTACCAATAAGGGGTGACTGCCTTTGAAATAATCACTGCACACATTAATTTGTTATTAAATACTATTTTGTATTTTTCTGAGAATTTCATACATGTATACTATTTATTTCTGTTGTATTCACTCTCCACTCTCCTCCAGACTCTATTAGATCTCCTCAAACCGTCCTCTGCCTGCCCTCTCCACTTCCTTTCTAGAGTTCAGTTGGTACTGCCCATCTAAGAGTGGGTGTGGCCATCCCTGGATCATGATCAGTGCACCAGGGACCACAGCTCTAAAGAAACACACCTGCCCTTAACAACTATCAGCTGTCAGGAACTAGGGATGGAAGCTCACGTGGCCTCCTGTATCCATGCTGGTATACTGATTGGCTTGATTTTGTGCAGCTCTTGTGCAGGCGGCCATAATTGCCGTGCGCTCATGGTGCTGTGGTCCTGCCATGTTCAGAGGACACTATTTCACCCAATCCTCCCAGGCTCTGGCTGGTCAACCTTTCTGCTCCTCTTTCACGTGTTCTTTGACCCTTTGGGTAAAGGCATATGATACACCTGTCTGTCCCATTTATGGCTGGGCACTCGGCTGACACTTGTTCTCTGCTGACATTCATTCTCCGTACTTTAACTAGATCTAAGTCTTTGTATTAAGCGTGATTCACTGTACAGGCATGGTTCTCTGCTATGAACTGAGAGCTGTGACAACGTGTGAGTGCAAAGACATATTAGAAGGCAGTTTGATAGCATGTCCATTTACCAAAATAGTAAGTTCTACCTAGATGCTGTGTGCTCCTCCACCTCATGTCCATGTTCTCAGGCAGGTTTAAAGCACTAGCAGTGAATTTCCTCCTGTCCAGTGGGCCTTCAGTCTAATTAGAAAAGAGGTGGACACTATTTTACCCCTGGGCATGTCGGGCCAGACCAGTCATTGTAGCTTGCAAGGTACACAACTGGACAAAGCTGTTGATGATTCTTCTCCTTCAGCCAGCCGTTAGCACCTTTTGCTATTAGGAAAGAGAACCAGCAGGAAGTAAACTTCCAGGACATCACCAGCTCGATCTTTGTCCTACAGCTCAGTGTGTGACGAGTACAGCAATAGGGTCTTACTGCTCAGTCATGGTGAACAACCAAGGGCAATAGCAACACCCTGCACTGTTTGGAGTTTTGGAGTGATCTTGGGAATAAGCGCTGAACACATTAACTTTCTGATTATTCACTATTTTTTATTATACTATTTATTCCTTAAACTGTTTTACATGCATACCGTTTGTTTCTGTTGATTCACATGGAACTTCTAACCAACAGCTTGAGGGGAAGTAGCCCACATTTGACATTGGGGTTTTTATTTGGCAACATACAACTTCATAAAATGGCATATTACTAAGGTTAAATGAAAAGAATCTGATCACAAAATTATGTGTATGAAATGATCCAAGCTATATATATGCACACAAACATGTTTATAGAAAAAAGGCTAGGAAGTACCATATCAGAATTGAAATTCTATAATGAAAATGTGGCATATATACACAATAGAGTTTTATTCAGCTGTTAAGAAAAGTGAAATTCATGTATGGGACTGGAAAACATTATACTGTGTGAGGTCATTCAGTAAGACCCAGTAAAAAGTCTCTATTTCATGCTCTCTCACTAGTAGGTGAATACTAGGATTGAATTACTTATTTGTGTACTTAATTTGGAGCAGCTGTAGAAGACAGGAAGCCACAATAGGGGCCATTGTGGGGGGGTCATTAATGGAGGGAGGATGGAAGAATAAAGAAGAGATTGCACACACTTGATATACTCTTCCTGGCCCACACACGCAGCCTGAAAAAAATGCTTACATATAAATATGAATATACATATGCCCAGACCTTTGGACTGCTATCACATCTTTTTAGACCTGTGATTTAGTGACTGTTTTAAGTATGTTCATTGAATAACATAATGCTGTTTAACTGGCTTTCTATTTTTAAGCGTTTGAATTGTGGTCAATTTTTTGGTGATGAGAAAAATGCTCCAATAACATAAACCAAACTATGTCACAAGTGTCTGGTTGCTTTCTAAGGAAATAATGGACTAAAAGGTGGCAATATTAATGAAGATGTTGATACACATTGCCAATATTAACTGATAGATATTACTATTTTTCTTTTTTGATAATATTTTTAAATATTATTATATTTTTATAAAACAAGTTGCAAATACACAAGAATGATAATGTTTTTACATTCAAATTCAATAGTTGTCCACCTAAGATACACAGGGAAATGTATTTTTTTAATGAAATAAATTTAATTGTATTCATCACAGTGTTTAGATAATCAAAAATTTGAACCACCTCAACAGCCAACACTAGAAAATGTTAAAAGTATTACTTCTGTGTGACCTAATTGTGACAACTAATAAAGCTGTTTATTAATAATTGTGACAAAAATTTTAGGTATAAAATATGTTACAATTATAATGTTTATAATTTTATCATTTAGGTGGAAATTTGGCATGTGAAATGTCATATATAATTTATTGTATGTGTATATATATAAAACTTTACTATTTTTAAGAAGTGACCAAGTAAGACACAACTTTTCCGTTATTATATTTTTCAAAGGTCTTGAATGATGTCATGTTTAAAGTTTTCATTGTGTACTGTGTTTCACCTTTACGTTTTGATAATAATAGCCCAAACCACAAGGGATTTCTTTCTCACACGCTTCATTACTAGCATATACTCAGTACAAACGGTGGTTTTCTTGTGACAACTTGCTACATGGTTACTCTCTGGTTACTCTCCATTTTTCCCACCCTCCCCCCCCTTTTCAGACAGTCTACTTTCATGTCATATATATTTCCATCCTAGAATAAACCTGCCATTTGTTGTGTTTTTGAGTCTGTTTTTTTTTTTTTTTAAACGTCACTATCACTATTTCCATCTCCTCTCAAATTTCACAAGACTTTGCTGTCTGGAGGTGGGCAGACGGTACATTCCTGATGTTTTGAAAATGTTCTCACAGATTCCACCCGACCGAGATGCACAGGCTTAGGATCAGGAATCTGATGTGGTGTCTGACTTTTCCAATTCTCCACATGTAGTAGGAAGTAGGGGCAGGCAAGCCCCTGTGGGGTCTGCTATTGATCACAGAGAGGCAGTAGGGTAACAGGGTTTAGAAAAGAATGCTAGCTTTACATTGGGAAAGCATTTTCACTCCAAGCCTAATTCTTCATTTCCATCAGTCAATAATGTTGTGGATTTTAATTTGTTTTCAATTTTAAAGGCAGAAAATAAATATTTAATATGAAATAAAACTTGGTTTTTAAAGAGGATTGGTTTTTTAAAAAGGATTCAGTTAGCGTTTGCAAAAAAGTGTGAGCATTGGGGTGCCTATACTTTTTATGTTTTGAATTGCACATTCAAGCTGTATTTAAGTGTACACATGCATATACAATTGTATGCAAATGAACAAAAGGGTAAGATTTTTAGTGACGAATACGTCTTTCTATTTTTGTTTCTTCTTTCCCAGAGCTCTCATCTGTATTAATTATCTACCCTTTAGCCTTAGTAGGAGACCTTTATAGCTTCAGAATATGCCAGGAAGATTTAAACACCCCTTTCCCGCTCACACGCCTCGGGGATGTCATGCTTCAAATGCTAGCCTGGCTTGGAAGCTCCGTGGCAACAGTCTCTCATTAGAACCTAGTCTGTGCTAATCATGGCGTAGGAAAGTGATACCCGATTGTGTGTGAAGACTCAAAAGACTGAAATGCTGTTTGTGGCAAGTGAATGGACTCATTAAAAACATGTTCCTTAAGAACATCCTTCCGTGGAATTGGCAGAGCTGAGCGCTCGGGGTCTTTTTGGAGTGAGAGGACATTCTGAGCCTTGACTGATAATGTTTACATCAGTGTGTGTTGTGGGAGAGCAGAGCCAGAAGCAGACACATCTGGCAGAGTCCAGAGTGGACGTGACCCTGAGTCACGAGGGGAGAGGAAGGGAGAGGAAGGGAGAGGGGAGAGAGGGAACTAGGTGCAGCAGTCTGGAGGCCCAGAGATATAAAAAGAAGGCAGCCAAAGTTATTGGATTATATAGGGAAGAGAGCCCAGCCCCCTGGGGTAGAGGTTCAGGTAGGGTCCGGAGGTATGCTAGCCAGAAGGACCCTATAACAACAGGGTTGCTGGGAGATCCTGGAACCTGAGTCTGCCTTGTTGTGTTAAACAGGCACCTGAGCTATTTGTTCAGGGTTTGAAACCTAACAGCTCCCTCTAAGGAACATAGTCAAATCACAGCAAAATGTTTCCCAACAGATAATCTAAAAAGAATCCCATTGGTAGTATACATTCACACCTCACAGGGGCCTGAGCTAAGGGTATAAAATTGTTCAGTCAGATGTTTGTGCTATCTCAAGTAATGCCAACATACAGTAAATGATTTAACAGTCATTCAGGATGAAGACTGGTTCTGTTACCACATTTTTGACAATAGAAGTGAACCACCAGGCATTTTTATACTGTAGGAGTTACAGCAGTGAACTCTGTTGGAAATGGCTGACCTTTTAGCTGTTTTCAAGAGCATAGTGCTTCTTTTTAAAATAAAAAATATATTCTTAGCTGTATACTGTTTTTCTTTTCTCCCTGTTGCAAAGTTAGGGGCCAGTCTAGCCCAGGACAGGAAGTTTGGGAATAAAATAATACTTGAAATAAATATGACAAGGGACAACCAAGCCCTCTTCATTCCCACATTCTGCATTCAACAAATGACACTTTACTAGTGTGGCACTTTGAATGTAATTGACCCCCATAAGCTCATAGGGAGTAGCACTGTTAGGGGTGAATCTTTGATGGAGTGGATATGGCCTTATTAGAAGAAGTATGCCATTGGGGTGCTTTAAGGTCTCATACATGCTCAAGCCATGCCCAGTGTCTGAGACCACTTCCTGTTACCTTTAACATAGTAATATTATATACAACAAAAACAGTTATCAAGTAAGAATTGTGGTTACAATACAAATACAATTTGTATTTGACAAAAATTAGAGAAAATACTTTCTTATTTTGATGAGTATAAAGTCTTCTATCTAATTTATCTTTTATCATAACTAAAAGAAAGCTATAACTATGATTATATAGTCTTCAGCTCTATCAAAGACTTGAAAAGTAAACAATATACCCAAGTAAACAGAAAGTACAAACAAATGACTTAAAAAAATGTGAGAAATGACAGAAACAGCTGGCTTCCTGGACAGTAGCCCAAGGTTCCTCTGTAGCATTGAGGCATCCATCTTCGGCCTACAGGCCTAGCATATCTCACAGACCTTTCTGTAAAACAGGGCATTTTGAAGGATTGCCCAATCTTGTTTTGGCAAATCTCGGCAGTCACCTTTAACTGCTGTGGGATAATCTTTCTGTATGCTTTGAATATGTATTAATAAGCCTGGCTGTGAACCAAAGATTTCATAATTAATAGAAAATTTTGTGTGATTATTTGGGACTGGGCAGTTGGGACAAAAGAAAAGCTCCGCCTCTATTTACCAACAGTGTTATTAGCGCATCATTTAGATATTAGGTGTATGTGTGTTACATGTTTACCTTAAAGTGTTAAATAAGGAAATCAAAACTATACAACAGCCTACCATCTTAGTTGTATATCTTAATACAAGATAAATATTGATGGATTAATAAGTAAGTATGAATTTAAAGGAAAAAAAACATTCCCAGTTCTGATTAATCAACCCTTAATCATGTGTCAAATCAACCTTACTGTATTGTAGGAAGGCATGAAGGCAACATGGCTGCAGGAGAGTGGTTATACAATCTGTACCTTCTACTTAAGTTGGGGTACATAAAGTCACTGAAATAGGAATAGGCATAGGCAATTTTCTGAGGTTACATTTGGTAGTGTTGGGCAGGGTCAGATTCTATCATACCTTTCATGGGTTTTAGAGTGGAACATAGGAACAGCCATGGCAGCGTGTTGGTGGGAGGGTCTGCTAAGAAAAGCAAATTCTACAGCTGAAGGACATTACAGACTACCTGAAGGACCATTTCAGTGTAAAAATGATTGCTTCAAGAACTCTCTTTCTTATCTAAAGTCTTAATTGGTTAGAAAGTTGTGCTCCATTGCATTGCTCCCAGGACTAGAGTATTCAGAACAAGGCAGTATCTCTGCTGTTTTCATGATTTTCTTGTAGCTTAACATCACAAATCTAACAGGAGAGACATAGGAAAGGAATTTTGAACAAGCAGTATTATTAGAAATTTGTTATTTGTGCTGCATAGGAAACAAGATGGACAACAGTTATGGCTACCCTTGGTTAGCCTTCCCAGTGTAACCTCTCTATGCCTTAGCTTCCTATGTTTACAACTGGTTAATAACACCAATTTAGTGGAGTAATTATAAAAAAACATAAATATATATAAAGAGTGTATATCTGAGGTATGGTGGTGGAACATCTCTGGAGTCTGAGGAAGGATGAATGACTGGAGTTTGAGTCCAGCCTGTATTACATGGCGAGTATCAGGACACCCTGGGATACCGTGCTAAACCTTGTCTCAGAATATCAAAAATAACAAGAGTGGCTACAAAAACCTTGTAATTGTGCATAGACTTTGTCACTATTATTTAAGTAAAACAAATTCATACATGAAATTTATATACAAATATTAAAAATGTACATTTATATTTTGTATTTCTTTCCTTTATATTATAGATAATGAGTTCATAAATGGAAATTGGTTTTCTAATAACAGCATACCAGGTATGTTATGGTGATAAATGAAATTAATTATTAAGATAAAAAAGATGTCACCTGATGTAAAATTTCTATGAAAGGTTATTTAAACCTTAAAAAGTATGAAAAACTACTTTGTTAGGGCAACATGTTTAACTTTTAGTCCCAAATCATACGGCCACAGTTTTAATGATAAGGCACACATAGTTTTTAAATGATAATGCACAATAAATCTAGTCTGAAATAAACTTAAGTTCTCTATCTGGAAAAGCAAATTTATTTTAGAATTATTTATAATTGCTCAAGGACTTGTGGTATTTCAACAACAGAGAACAGTTTCTCCCCAGCTCAAATGTAATCACTTTTTCCTCATGTTTTTGTAATAACTCAGTGTTTTAAAACTGTGAGCATAAAAATATTCATCCCAACCCCCCCAAAAAAGAGTTCTAAGCAGAGAAAAGACCTTGCCATTTCAAGGGTAGAGACTTAATTATGAATCATCTGAAGATTAAAAAGCCTGTAATCTTGTTATATATGGCTGAAAGAATATA
Organism: Cricetiscus sungorus; assembly: GCA_030556225.1. Lineage (NCBI taxonomy): Eukaryota > Metazoa > Chordata > Mammalia > Rodentia > Cricetidae > Cricetiscus > Cricetiscus sungorus. Next base: position 39,028,456 of record JANBXA010000398.1, read on the forward strand.
TTGCAGGTCATTATAAGAGCAGTTTAAATTACCTTTTTTTTTTTTTTTTTTTTTTTTTGAGAAAAGCTATTGATCTTGCCTTTTCTGCGTTTTCACCTCCAAGCAGTCTTGGGATTTGAGCCAATATCGATTTCCCCCCTGGCTACTCTTGTTAACTTTGGAAGTCCTCCTTGTTTACCAAAGAATTGTGACTGGTACTCCTGGAAACTTGCCCTTGCCACACATCTGTGTTCTTGTGTGAGTCTCAGAGATTTGCCAAGAAAGGAAAAAATGATGGGAAGCAGTTGATATGTGTGCATTCTGCTTTCTCTAGTCTGTAAATACCTGTTGACAGAGCATGGATTTGTCTGCATAAATAGGGAAGAGGTTTTGAGTCAGCCACATAGTTCTAGAATAAACTCTATCAGGCCAGGAGGAGTCATCCACCCCATTAGTCACAAGAAAGCAGATAATGGATGCACAGGTCTTTTTGTAGTGGGGCATGTGTACTAGCTAACCCCTGTAAAGCACCTAACTGGAATGACTCTGTCAAGATATCAGAGGATGAAGTCTCTGGGTCACTCTTCCAATCACACTGAGATGTTAATAAGGCATGGTGAAGGAACTGGCAAACCAAGGTGGGCTATTTTGTAGGTGTGGAGAATATGTGGAAGCCCCTGTTCCCACTGTTAGGAATCCCATAAGAAGATCAAGCCACACAGTGTCATATACTTAGAGGGCCTAGGCCAGTACCACACAGGCTCCTCGTTTGTCGGTTGAGTATCTGTGAGCTCCTATGAGGCCAGGTTCATTGATTCTGTGGCTTTTCTTGTGATGCCCTTGACCCCTCTAGCTCCTATAACTATTCTTCCCTCTCTTCATTAGGGTTCCCCAAGATCAGCCTAATGTGTGGTTGTGGGTCTCTGCATCTGTTTCTATCAGTTACCCGATGGAGCCTCTCTGAATATAATTGGGCTAAGCATCAATCTATGAGTGTAATAGAATATATTAGGCATCATTATCATTACATTGACTTTTTTTCCCCTCTCCAGTTGTGTTTGGCTCTATCCTAGGTCTCTGGGTCATCCAGCCTGTGAGTTCTCGTGCACCAGGCAGTGTCAAAGGTGGGCTTACTCTCATGTCATGGGTTTTAGGCTGGAAGTCTATTGGCTGGCCACTCCCACAATCTCTGTGCCACCCTTATCCCAGCACATCCCATAAGCAGGGCAGACTATAGGTCAAAGGTTGTTTGGCTGGGTTGGTGTCCCAATCCCCACACTGGAAATCTTGCCTGGTCACAGGAGATGGCCAGTTCAGGCTATATAACTCCTATTGCTTGGAATCTTAGGTGGGGTTGTCCTTGTAGGCTTTTGGGAGTCTCCCTTGTACCAGATTTCTTCCCCAAATGTCTCCCCCTGTTACGGGCAGGTTTTTCCCGCTGGCCGGCCAGCCCGTCAGCCCGCCTGCCACTGGTCTGGGCCCACAGCCTCACCAGCCCCAAATAACATGCAGAGACTCTGTATTTGATACAATCCTGTTGGCCCGTTACCATTATTGTTTATGGGCTAGCTCTGTCTTAATAATTAACCCATTTCTACTTATCTAAGTATTTCCACGTGGTCATCATATCTGGGAGCTGTGCCAGCGTCTTCCTTCCTCATGCTCTACATCTTGACTCCTCCCAACTACTTCCTCTTTCCTCCTCCTGGTCTCCTAGCCCCACCTATCTTGCTTCCTATTGGCCAGTATGAGAAACATATTTACAAAATAACATCTCCCATCATCCCCCTTTCAGTTGTCATTTTCAGTACTCTCCCTCCATCCCTCCCCCACCTGATCCCTCATGTTCCCATACCCATCTGCCCCAGCACACCAGGAAATCTCTATTTCCCATGCCAGGGAGATCTGAGTGTCCCCTCTTTTCCCCTTCTTGTTATCTAGCTTCTCTGGGTCTGTGGATTGTAGCCTGGTTTTCCTTTACTTAACAGCTGATATCCACTTATAACTGAGTACATACCATTTTATCTTTTTGGGTCTGGGTTACCTCACTCAGGATGTTTTTTGTTTTTGTTTTTTTGTCTAGTTATATCCATTGGCCTACAAATTCCATGATATCATTTTTATAACAGCTGAGTAATACTTCATTGTGTAAATGTACCATTTTTAAGAAACTATTCTTCAGTTGATGGGTATGTAGGTACTTTCCAGGTCCTGGGTATTACAGATAAAACTACTATGAACATAGTTGACCAAATGTCCTTGTGTTGTGGTAGGGTGGCCTTTGGATATGTGCCCAGGAGTAGTATAGCTAAGTCCTGAGGTAAGTCAATTCCCAATTTTCTGAGAAACCACCATATTGATTTGTGAGCCCAACTATTTTAAATGAATAAAATGCATTATAAAGTACTTGATATTTAGAAAAAAGTTCAGCTGTATTTGGTTCAATTTTATTTTTGTTTCTAAAAGAATGGGTGATTTATTTTTCTCCATTTGTCTTTTCAGATATTCGAACAATCATATTTAAATGATATAAAAGACAGTGGTGGAAATGACTTTGACCTATTGTCAATCATGAGGATATGTGAATCGTTAAATGTGAATGTTTAAAACAACGCTCTTAGTCATGGTTAGTATTGACAATTTAAAATAAAATATATTATTTCAAAAGTACCTTCCAGGATGTCTAACAAGTTATTATACCTATAAATTCTTAACCTTTTAAGATCCCACGTGTCCTCTAACTTTACACCATGAGTTTATTTTCCCTGGAACAAAAGGTGAAGACTCATAGTCGTGTCACCAAATCCTAGAGCAGAACAGTAGCTGTAGCTCAGGTTTATTAGCAGTGACTTTGTGTTTTAAAACACTGCTGAGCTGAACTTGGGCACCTTTTCCCTCTGCAGTGTATAGGGCATTATGGGGCAATGAATCTGACACTGTTCCAGGTAGGTGAGGGAGAAAGGCATGTCAGGAGGCCAAGGTGATTCTGTCTTCAGAATGGGTCAAAACAGTACTGTTTGTCTTGCTTTCCCAAGTAGACATATCACCACTGATTAAAAAAAAATAGAAAACATGGTGGTCATGACCTCATTATTCTGTAGATATCAGGATGAAGAATCATTCAGAAGTTGCTATTGAGGAACTCTGTCTTTAGTTAAATGTGGATGACTTTCTCTGGTTTGGAAGCTGCCATTGGATAGCTATGGCAATCCTTCCTGGGAACAGGAAACTGAATTAAAAGTTTTGGCTGAACCCTTAGGTGACAGGTACTAGCAGATCACAGTACTAGCCTTTAGATAACCAAAAATTAGTTACATTATTCCAACACAGTTTATCTAACCCAGGATAAATAGGGACCCGTTGCTGGAAATCTAGGAGACTCTGAGAAATGTTCATGGTCAAGTAAAAAGAAATAGACTTCAATGGGAATCCTGGAGAAGATATGTCTCTAAATTATGAAGCATAGGAATGATAGCTGGCTTCTATGTAGAAGAATATTACTGTTGATTATCTGACATGGTCTCATTGAGTCCATGGGAGGGAATAAAAGATAGATATTTAGATGGAAGGAAAATGATTCTTGAAGCAGAGATTTGTGTGCTCCAAGTGACAGAATATACCTGCCTTAGGAAGCGAAATGTGAGAAAAAACCACCCATTGCAGTACCGCCACGGCCCAGGAACATCAGTTACCCACGTACAGTCTAAAGGCATGTTCTAAACCAGGGTGGTGTGCTAAAGGCAGGCTACAACAATGGGTCAGCTGGATCTCTCTTATACGCTTAGTGAGGTTCATTTGGAATATGCTAGAATTATGGCACTATTTACTTTCATTTTGTATGTAAGCTCTTAGATAATTGCTGAGTTTTGCTCTCTCACCTGGTGAAGTAAACAGTGCCCTCAAGTGGAAATTAATCTAACCATTACACTGTGTAATCAAGTGATCAGTAATTGGGAACTGCTCATGGGCAGTTACATGACTGAGTGTTCAAGAGTTTTAATGAATATCAAGTAAGATGGGAAACTGATATTTATTTGACAGGAGGCATTCACATGTCATGAGTCACCCTTGTGTATAGGAATCATGACATTTTGTCTTAATCCTGTGTTTTTCTCTAAGTAGCTTTACAGAAAACACAAACAAACAAACAAAAAAACTGCATCAAGAAGTTTGACTATCAATCTGTGAAGTCAGAAATTAATATTCCCTATTTTATTTAAATCAGCTCTGGCTAAAAAGTGTAACTGAAGTTGATGGATTTCTTACACCAAACTAGCAATTAACCATGAAGGACCAAAAAAGATCAGAAAGATACAAGATATTTGTATTTAAATCAGGGCTGATGAGATGCTTTGGAAGGTAAAAGCATTGGCCATCAGAAGACTTATATTTGATCTCTGGGGTGCACATGGTAGAAAGAGACAACCAACTCTTTCAAGTCATCCTGAGACCTTCACACATGTACCAAGGTATGTGCACATAAATACATTCATGCTCACACACAAATAAATAAAATAAAAATGAATTAAAAGACGTCCCCAAGCCTTAGACCAACTAGTATAAACATCCTGTTGGTGACTGAGCACTTTTTCTAAGCATCTTGAGTAGCCATGAGTCTATGCATCACTGCAAAGAGAAGCTTGTGTGATTAGGACTAAGAGTAGCATTTCTCTATGGGCATAAATATAAATAATTAGGCTGCAGTCTGGTGCCATGCTAACTTATCTAAACCTCCGAAGTTTTGTCCACTTAAAGTTTACGACCTTCCAAGGTATGCCTTTACCCCCCCCACCATAACATGGGAGGTCATAGTAGGCATGTATCCCTTCTGTGAGGCAGGTCCTAGACCCAATCCAGCAGCAGTTGGTTACTCCCATATTACCTGTGCCACTATTGTGCCAATGGGCACATCTTGCCTGGCATGTTGGCATTCATAGTTCATAGGTTTCATAGCTGGGAAAGGGCACTGATGCCTGTCACGCACAGTAACTTGCATGATTTCTTCTTCCAACAAGAAGGAAACTTCCAACTTAGTGCCAGCTTGCTTTCTATCTATTACGTGCCCAGAATATGTGGTATTTTGAGTATTAGGACCTTATCATTTTGTTCTAGTGAGCAACCAAGGGGAATTGCAACAATGTGTGTTGTTTTGTGGGTCTCAGGGACTTCTTTAACCACCAAGTCCCAAGGAAACATTTTGTATCTGGCACAGGGGTTTTCTTTTTGTTTTGTTTTTTTGCTTGCTCAACAAAGGCTTTTAGGACCAGCATTATCCAGCTGTGCATGGTCTCTCTTTTCTGACGATTTTTAACTTTATTGAGCTGTAGGCAAGTTTGTAAGGCATTTTATTAATTATTGATTGGTGGAGAAGGGTCCAGGCTATTGTGGGTGGTGCCTGGGTTCTATAAAAATGCTGCTAGAACTTCATGAGGAACAAGCCAGTAAACGGCACTCCACCATGGTCTCTGCATCAGCTCCCACCTCCAGGTTCCTGCCTTGTTGGAGTTCCTGTCCTGACTTCCTTCAATGATAGACTACAATATGGAATTGTAAGACAAACAGACCCTTTCCTCCCTCAACTTGCTGTTTGTCATAGTGCTTCATTGCAGCAATAGCAACCATAACTAAGACAACCTTCTAAGAATCGTGGAATATTGCAGAAGAGGGAATATAATGAAGTAGGGCTGAAAGATGCAGAAGAGATGGGAATTGTTATCTTTGGGGTGTGAATGAGCCATTGTAAACACTATCTTATAGCCACTGTGGTGGCCTCTGGTCTGTGTAAAACCAAACCTGTTGACAACTAATCAGGAAGGAGAAGGGGTTCACAGGTTCCTCCCCTTCCCTGATGAACCTGTAAGTGCTATGGATTGCTTTCAGTTGCATACTGAACAGTGAACCTATCAATGCAGTGACCGTTTAGACACAAGTTAAATCAAAGTACTGCACAATAATCCAGAAGGTGTTAATGTGGGAAAGAGCCCTTCAGGAGTTGTGGAGAGGAAATAAAGGATGGGAGTGAGATGAAACAAAATGCATTGTACATGTGTGAAATTGTCAAAGGACAAGTTAAGTCAGTAGAAGAGAATAGTCATTACGTGTTTGATAAATATGGCTATGTTATCAAATATTTTCATAATAATTATTATAAAATTTAAATTAAACTTATTCAGCATCCTGTCATCATAACATTAAATAATTGTCTCTGCTAGACATGGAGTAGAGTCAAATTTTTAAAATTATTGATATGCTGATCTGAGTGGTTTCAAGGGATGTTACCTATAATTCCTGTACATTACATACACAAACATCTTATTGGAGTTTTCATAGAAGCCTTAAATTTTTTACTTAAATTGCACATTTTCAGTGGTATCTTAGGAAGTTTGATTGGGGCTAATTCACTAATAGTCTCATTAATCTAACTGAAACAAATTCAATCAGGAAAAGAATGCCCCAAAAGATTTTTTTTCTAAAAAAATTAGGAACACCATTAAAATGCACAAGTCCTGTGATTTTACTTACATTTAAAATACAACTTAACACATACACTTTGGAACAGTAGGAGAATCTCAGCTCACTTCTGTAGTTTATAACAAACATTGACCTTATTTATTGTGTAACTGTACAGGGATGCATCTGACCCTGAAACCAGGAAGTTTCCTTGATTTATACTGGCCTCTCTACTCATCTGTTATTCAGAGTTTTAGCTGTTACTGTTTATAGGTAATTCAGTTCAAAGTCACTCAAGGAAAAGAACCTAGTCACAACAACTGAGACTTAGTGGATATGGTAGGCTAACTCAGGTGTGCTGAGCAGTGGGAGGATCTTTAGGAGATGAGGGATGATGTGGGGCAATTACATCCTCAGGACCAGTTTTCTGGGGACTGATTAAGGGAGTTCACATGAGGTGAATTCCTGGGAAAGCCAGTTATTACAAAAGGAAAAGGCCTGGCCCATGCATCTCCCAGGCTTTCTGTTTCACAACACAAGGGCCTCTGACGCCATCTGTGATGAGACCTGCACCAAAGCTAAGCAGATGTGGCAGCAAGCTTTGCAGCCCCACCAGTGCAATCTAAATAACCTTTTTTCTTTATAAATATTGAGCCTCTGGTGTTTTATGGTGCAGCAACAGACTAACACAGATGGCCACTAGCAGCTGCAGTTCTCATCTTAAACACTTGGTGATGTCAGTGGAAAGAGAGCTCTTTTCCAATATTTGTATCAGAAGTTCTGGCACTGATGACGACTGGTTCTGATAGGCTCATCAGAGCCCATCCAAAATAATTGTTGTTTCTGAAATGTTCATATTCCAAATGACATCTCCTTTTTTCCTTGCCAGCAAGAAGAGAAACTAACCCAAGTGAGTTAAGCTACATTGCTCATGTCTCCATCATGAAATGTCTCAAAATGCTAGAGAGCATTGTCATGTATGGTCCCTGTTTAGTCCCCTTTCCTTGGTGGAATTTGTCAGTATGCACAACTGTGTCCTCCCTCACACTACAGCTCTTTCTTGTCACCCATCATTTCACCCTCAAACTCGAGCCATCTATTTGTGTAACCTGATGTGAAGTTACAAGACACACTATAAGCTAATAAAAACTGTTAGTATTTAGTTAACCCCAGGAGGAAGCATTCTGACCCAGTTGGTCTAAGGAGGAGCCTTCTAAGCTATGTTTATCAACATTTCTTGGGTGATTTTAACATGCAAGTGGGCTGAGATGGTTGCCTTGAGAAAACCTTGATTTTTCAAAGATGCTGTCTACCCTCCACAGAGGAAGGCAATTTTAAGTTATCTTCCCTGGGAATGTTAGAATTTTTGATTTAGAATTTTATCTATATCCAGCACATCAACTAGAGACTTGTAAGGTTGAGGAACAAGGCATGGATGGTGACATTCCAGCCACTTAGCAGGAGGGAAAGCATCCAGAGGAGCCCTGGAGCCTTGCTGTCGGTCAGTTCTGAGACAATATCTTCAGCAGTCCCTGGTTTAGCCATTGCATGTGGCTTATCCATCCTGAGCTTAGCCTGGCCAAGGTGAACTGCCGTACAAATGTTCACTGAGTTTTAGGAAAAGATGTATGTGTGTATTCTTCACCAAAGCAGCTATTTCCTCAAGGATGAAGGAGTCTTTGGCACTATTGAGTTTTTAATACTGTCCCCCTCCCCATCCCCCATTTCCTCTACCACAGAATTGAATTGTCATTTCTTGGCTCTGAAATCCCAAGTTGTATATTTTCTGCTGCATGAATCATGATCAACAACAGCTTTAGGAAGGCACTCCAGGCCAGTAATTACACTGATGAACAGAAAGACTGTATTCCAAGTGAGGTTAATTTTAGCAGAAGTCAGACAAAAATGTTGTCAACCAGTAGCAATGTGCTGGCGCTACAGTGAGAATCACTGGCGGCAGTGTCTGGCTGGTGGAAAGAAGTCATTCTCAGGGTCACTGCAGAGGAGCAAGAGTAGACCACCAGGCAAACCCACGTCACTTTAAAGTTTGACACAGACACCGTGACTTGATCATGGGATAACTCTGAAAAAACACAAATGTGAGTTAGGAATGCGGCCAATGAAGAACGCAAACCATTTAAAGTTTCTCTCTCTCTCTCTCTCTCTCTCTCTCTCTCTCTCTCTCTCTCTCTCTCTCTCTCTCTCTCTCTGTGTGTGTGTGTGTGTGTGTGTGTGTGTGTGTGTGTTAGGGGTTCAGAGAGAACTGTCTTCAAATATTTATTTCTTTATTTCTTTATGGGATAAGATGCTCTATAAAGAAAAGTGCTGAATGGACACAAAGAATTCTATAGAACTTTAAAAATAGTTTAGATGTCTTTAAAAGAAAATGTATGCTTAAATTTTACTCATAATTGTTTTGGCAGAAAGACAATATGGTTCTTTACAGGCAGAATTTTAACCCAGTCTAAAAGATTAGGGTATTTGGGCAAGTCTTCCTGGGAGGGAAAAGACATTGAAGACACGTAGGAGAGGAGTCTGACACTACAGAGAACGCTGGCACGAGCAGTTCAAAGTAAAATCCTAGAGATTGTCTTTGGAGGACTCGGCACAAGGTTATTATTCATGTGATACATTAAGCTAAAATAGAAATGCCTATTTTATTTTCCTATAAATCCATATCTTCAGATAACTGAATGGCTGATACAGAGTAGTTCCTCTGTAGAAGGTGCATTAACAGACAATGAGGGCTGGGATTGTTGGGGACTCGAAGCTTTACACCTCAGTGGATTTAGACTATCCATCAGCATGAAGAAGCCATGAGACTTAGCACATCTGCCAATGGCAGTGTGCAGTACCTCCAAACAAGTAATGAACCCCAAAGAAAAATATGCATTAATATGACCATCAGGAGCAATCTTTTGGGGGGATTTTGCCCTACTATTTGTGGGACCTATTCTAAGTCTGGGGAATCTTGTCAGAATTGTGTAGAATCTAGAATCTGAACAGTCTTTAATCTCCCACAGACATCTAGGAGATGTCATAAAAACCTGTCTGCTAAATATAGCTTATAGAGTGTCTGGGATGTTCCCTGTATACAAGGAAAATATGAATGTTTGGCTAGTTCCAAAATTATAAAAGCCATTAAGTGATTCTACAAAAGCAAGCCTTGTGGGGGTGGGGGGCAAAGAGGCAGTTCCTCAGAAGAAAATGGCTTTGTACTGACTTAACTCAAGCACTCAGAACTCTTAACAGGGTACCACTTACTTTCTGATGAACCCAATAGTATTTCTGTATGCAGCAAAGATTTCAGTGATAAAAATAACAGTAGGCTAAAAACACAGGAACAATTAATCCATCAGGCACCAACCTACTGGTTATCTGTAGGGTCCAGACTGTTTGAGACTCTGGGGTCCCAGTGCCTGAGGAAGACATAGGATCCCCCTCTTACAGAGCTTACATAGGAAGCTTTCTAAAGGGCTGAGTGGGGAGCTAGAGTTTTGAAAGGGAAGCAGATAAATAGGTTGATATTTAAAACTATGATAATGGCAAGAAAAAGGTAGCTGGAAGAGTGTGACTACAAGCGATGAGTTTGATGATGATGAGCTGGCTAACAGAAGGCCCGAAATAAAAGCAGGAACCAGCTTTCTTGTGGAGGAGGCTTGGGCATTCTCAGGGCTCTGTGCTCCGTAGGTCCTCTGCTTTGCGTAAAGCTCTGATGTCCTCATTTTGAAATTCTTTAATTTTTTTGATAATTTTATACATGGGCACTTTATACACATTTCCACCCATTCCAGTCCTTCCCAACGTCCTCCCAAATCTATAAGTTCATTAATTATTCTCTCTCTCTCTCTCTCTCTCTCTCTCTCTCTCTCTCTCTCTCTCTCTCTCTCTCTCTCTCTCTCTCTCTACACACACACACACACAATCTGTTGAGTCCACCTAGTGTTGCTTATATACACATGTGTTTTGAACTTAATGTTTGGGATTGATTACTTGTAGCTCTTCATCTAGAGGTTGGGCCTTGCAGAATTTGCTTCATCCACATTGGGATGTTCCCTATGTTGACTGGTGTTAACAAGGCAGTTCTTTTTAAAAAGGCAACTGAATCATTGAAACGGCATGGGTGAAGCCTCCCTATCATGTCTAGGAGATGCTCTATTGCAGCAGGCACTCTGGTCCTCTGGCTCTCACATCTTTCCTTCTGAACAAGAGCACCTGCATGTCACATTTGCTTCTGTCTTTACAGTATATGTAGCCTGTCCTGGGTAAAAATCTTCCAGTTTGAAAGAACAGTAGGTGCTCAAGAACATGGAAAAATACATTGTATGTGAAGAATTGAAAGACTTCCAAGTAATTGGAGAGCAGTGAGTGAGGAGTAGATTAGCAAGAGGTGAGGTCAGAAAGTCAGAGACTTAGCACATGTGGGATTGGCTCTCTGATGTTGCCATACACTAGGGTAATTCCTTTGACATGTGACCAACCTCTGGGCAGATTCTCTGTGGAAGGCTTTCTGGTAATCACCAATACACCAGTGGCAAAGCCTTGGGACAGGCCAAGAAGAGATATGAGTCGGGTAGAAGAACATTGATGCTGTCAGGGAACAGATGGCCTTAATGGTAGACACATGAACCCAGTGCTAACATCACTCTTGCCTGGGGGAATCCTTATTAAAGGTCTAGGAAGCTGCATACACCAACAAAAGGGATCTACAAGGGCCATGACATTATTATTCTGCACTGGCCCTTTAAGATATCATCTCAAGTTTCATGCTTCTCCTTTGAGGGGACTCTCACATTTTAAGAAAGTAATAATTGTGAAGAGGCAATTTACAGAGCTTGTTAGCTGTTGCTAAGTTGTGGATAGGAAACAGCACCATCGAGTAGCAAGTACCTGAAAGCATTTGTGACTTTTAAGAATCTTCGACTGTGATTTAGGGTAGGACATCCTAGGCCCCTTATAATTGTGTGAAAGGCAGGCACCTTTTATGTCTCTCCAAGCTTCAGGGTTTCGTGTCAGAATCAGGACTTTAATGGAGATCCCCTTGGATTTAGGGAAAGGAAATTTGCTACTGGTTTTATTTCCTGTCTAGGAATATAGGAGAGAAGACACAGCAGTAAGAAGGTCAAGTTAGTGTCTGTTAAGAGTCTTCAAAACAGTCTGAAACTCTGAGGGTCTCAGACTGAGGACACTGGGGCTGATTTTCTCCCTGAGCACCCTGATATGAGACACAGCATGGTTGGGGATGGGGCAGCACTGGTGGGTTGTTGGCTTGATCCACCTTCCAAACCCCCAGGTCTCCTTAGCACTTATTTGAACTGTAGTAATTAAAATGTAAGTGAAAACTGCAATTATGGAACACTCACAGTGCACCATTCACATTACATCTATTCTTTTACTTAATACTCAAAACAGATAAGCAGTTATTCCTCTATCCTTGCTGAAAGTGAAGCTGGAGGAATTCCTTAGTTAACTAAAGACGGCGGAGGTCTGGGCCATGAGTGAGGCCCTGGAACCTACAATGGATCTTTCTGAAGTTAGACACCCTTCCCACAATGACTTCTGTGTTCCTCACTGAGGGAGCCCCACCTCCTTTTTTTGACACAGAACTGTATGAGAGCTGAGATGACAGTCAACATTGTGTCCTCTTCAGGTTGGCTCATTCCCATTGGCCCCATGCTTTCAGGGAGCAGATGGAGCCCACAATAGCATCCTGCCGAGCTCAGAATTCGCTCAAGCACTGTTCCATCAATCTTTTTCATAACATTTTGTTAGATAGTTTAAAATATTATTAAAACTAGTTACCCAAATGCAAAGACTAGCACAGTTCTGTTAAATGGACAGGAGACTCCTTACTATGTTTAAGTCAAGATTGGGTTCTGTGTTTTTTTTTCAAAAAAAAAAAAATGTGACTAGTTCTTCACAATGGGTTTTACTTTCAATACCAGATGGCTACAAATATCCAGCCAGATTCTCTCGGGCCTGATGGATTTCTTGGCAGTAAATGGGCATTTAGGGAAGTGTATTAACTCTTTCTCATCACTGGAGTGATAGCGATAGCTGATGCTTTCAATATGTTAAGTGTCAAGATGAATCTCTAGTGTTTTCCTGGAGTTAATGATTGCCTAAAGAGAACAAAAAACTCCCTTAGTGTACACATGTGTACACACACACACACACACACACACACACACACACACACACACACACAGACACAGACACACACACACACACACACACACACACACACACACACACAAATCAGCCAATATTAAAGATACTGAATACTTTATTATCCTGTAAACTAAAATAATGCATTAGGTCCAAGCCATTGGGTCCAAGATACTAAGCCTCTAAATTGGGGTTAACTCTAATGCTGATGAGTGAAAACAATGGTCAAGCCACACACTCCTTTCTGCAGCTTTGCTGAATGTTACATTTCCGCTGTTATTTATGCACATGTGTTTTTTTCTGCCCAGAAGGTCTTCCCAGTCCAACCTGATAGTGTGTCCATTTTGCTCTCATAATGTTGATCTCAGCTCAGCTGTTGCCTCCCAAGGAAGTGCATTCTTCGTGGCTGTCACTCTTGTCTTCTCTTACCAAGGGGATTCCTTTGACAGCATTTTGCACACCATCGTGTTCCCTTTGGTGGTCTGTGTATGTGCCCCTCCCCACCCCACTACTGTTCTGGAGAGCAAGAGCTAGTCTGTTTGCTTTAGTGTCATGCTCCTAACACGTGTGCCCAATTGGTGGGACATGCTAGTTCCCAGGTAGCTATTCTTGAAAGACTCCACACTCACTTGTAGATCACAGTGTCATGTCACAATGCAAAAGGTTAAGTACCTCTGTAACTAGATCATAATGGCTGAGACTTTTAGGAAATCATCAAGTACTTGTTAAAAAAGAATAAATGAGTGATATCTTTGGTATTTGATGATAACCTGGAGTGTTAACTCTCTTTAATAAAGAAAAAAAACCCAAAATTTTGTCTTTCCAACTAATCTTCTGCCTATTAATAATTGCAAATACATCATTTCCCAAACAGAAGCTTGACATGAATATTATAAATCATCCCAACTAGTAATTGGGTGTGTAGGAGTGTGGGATTTTTCTCCTTTAAAGGGAAAATTGTCAGTATGTTGTTATATGGAGATTTAGGACAAAGAAAGTTTTTAATCCGTAAAGGTTTTGCCTGAAGGGAAAAGAGTAGACGGATAGTCCAGAGGCAAGCTCAGCCCAAAAAGTACTGAGAAGCCATCCTGAAGGGCTCAACTAAATTAATGATAGCAGCAGCAAAAAAGAAAAATGGCCGGTGACACCAGGGGATGGAGAATGGTGGTTTGGGTTTTATGAGACCTGGGCCTGAAAATTCTTCATTGTCCAATTATTTCTGACGGATGTATGCTGGGTTACATCTTATGCAACTTTAACTAGATTGTTGGCAATGGGAAAGTAAATCCTTCATGTTGCTGTAGTTAGAAGAAAGGAGACAAAAGTCTGACAGCACAGGGCTTTCAAAGGATCTAGATAAACTCTAAATTCTATGGGACTCAGGATGGAAGTCTGTGATATTGTGCCATTCTGGACATTTAACTATTTAAGCATTAAGAAGGAGAAAGGACAGTAGGTTACAGAAGGGAGAAGATCACAGCTCGGATAATACTAAGGGCTAGCTATCTTTAACCATTTTCTCAGAGAATGGATGATCTTAATAGTACATAAAATATTATGAAAGATGGAAAAATGAAAAATTAAGTACCCCAAATTTATCTTATTTTTTCCATTTGATCCTAATAAAAAGAGCTCACAATTTAAAATAATAAGACTGCTGAACTCCCAGAATTAGACATCTGCATATAAATAAAAACTTATTTCATTTGAGGTCTGATTATCATTCACTTGTCTTTAACCTTCAAACTGCTTCATTGCACACCGGTTCTTCTCTCATGCCTTGCTATAAATGCTCCTGAGAAGTTAGGTAGAACCCTTTCTCCATTCCCTGCAGCCTGTACCCAGCAAAGATCACTATACCCCAGGTTCTCTGCTCTTTGGGACTCGTGGATTGCGTCCCTCCTTTCTGGACAACAGAACACACATATTTCCTTGGTGAAACTGCTTGTAGGTGTGATCTGAGCCTGCCTTCTTGATCCACCCTGTCCTCCTGCCTGTAGTGTTCTGTGGGGTATGGGCACATGACCCACACTGTTGTCCTGCCTATAGTGCTCTGTTGGGTGTGGCATATGGCTCATGCAGATCTGATCAGGCCTCATCCTGAACATTCTCAGTAGAAATGAGAGTGCTCTTTTCTGCTGCATGAACTTGGAGCTATGACCATGGTGGAGAAATGTAGCCACTGTGATGGAAGAGCTGGCTGGAATAAAACAACACAGAGGGCCCAGTCATTAGCCAGAGAGAGGTTCAAGAGCCCATCTCAGCACAGGAATCAAGCTTCCATTGCCTTTAGAGGCTCAGTTTCATTAAGGCTTATTTGTGAGGAAGGATGAATGAATAGGTGAAGGGAGGTGTATGTGCACTTTGAGTTAGCTGTTCACCTGGAAGCACTGCTCTTATCTCTGCAATCTCATACTGCGTAGATTGTGCATGTTAAATTGTCCTTTGAGATGTTAGATGGTAACTTTTAATGGCCATATTTGGAGTATATCAAGAAATAGCAGCTGCCATAGTACCCAAACATCAAATGGATTAACCCAATAGATTCATGCATTCCTGTAATAGAAGCTGAATATTGACAGTGCCCCTGTGTTCTGTGGGCACCCAGGCTGGATCTGTCCTTGGTTTGGTCCTGGAGCTTGGAGGAAGGAGGTTTTTATTGGACAGAGTTGGAAGTGGGTATTAATTTCTTCCTATTTCTGTTCTTCTGCTAAAACTCACCATGTGGCCAACTAACAGCACGTGAGGTTGGAAATATAGATTTGCTGTGTGCCCAGGAGGAAGGAGGACTGGCAGCAGATTAACTGGGCCCGCCTACAGTTGGCAAAATTAACTTTCAAGCCTTCTGTTATAACTCCTTTTGTTCTTTGAAAATATAATAGTCCACAAAATAAAAATAATTTGTAACTACTTATCTACGTTAACGTACCTACTCATTTGTGAATACAAAACCTTAATTACAGCAGGGAACATGATATGCTCAAGGCAGCAAAACTATGAAGTGGTACATTTGTCCTTAAATGAATGGAAGGCAGGACAGACAGCATCTCAAAGCTTGTGTAATACAGATACTGGTCATTCAAGTCATTCTTTTATTATTGCTGGACTTGTTTCTTCTTTGTTTTAAAATCCTCCAGTATTTAAAAATGTAATCCTATTTAGAAATAGGTTCTACAATAGTAACTAAGTTATAAAACAGGATCATCAGAATAGGCTTTAATCCAGTGACTGCTGTCATTATCAAAAGATGTAATCTGGATACAGAGACAGTTGCATATTGAAGGAAGATGGCGAGGGACAGAACTAATGCTGAGATTGGCGAGGGACAGAACTAATGCTGAGATGGTGGTGGGGAGCAGCAAAAGAATGTCTATCAGGATTTAGCAAAGTAGCATATGTTAGGGCCCATAGGAATGTTTCCATTTCATCCTTACTTAAGGTCACAGAGTTCAAACCAACTACTGCTCTCCCAAGGTTAAACAACAGAATGTTTGGCCTGAGATGTGCTAAACTAATGGATATCTTGCCTTGATAACAAGATATTTGGCCTAAGAAGTATTAATGGATGTCTTACTTTAACAACAGGATATTTAGCCTAAGGTGTGGCTATTCTCTATCTTGCTTTGACAACAGGATACTTGGTTTAGGGTATGGTTACTTGATGTTTTAGGTAGTTCTTCTTATCTTGGCAAGGAAGTTTCTTTGCCTTTCCCCACGTTTGATTAGGGTATATACTGACTGTGCGTAATTACTTGGGGCTCCCCCCCCTCAGTATTCACTGGAGTGCCATCCCCACTCGATCCTGTGTCTGTTCTTTAGTATCTATAATTTCTTGACTTGCTTTTTCTTAATCCACATGCTTCCCTCTAAACAGAGACTACGATGAATAAACTGGGTGGGACCTGGCTGTTGCGGTTTCCCAGATGCAGGGCATTACAAGCATAGCACATTGTGCCCCATGACCTTCTAAAGGATTTGACCCTGCCACACTGTGAATTCAGATATCTATCCTCCAGAAAGGTGAGACAATGCATTTTGTTGCACAAGCCCCTCACCTGTGCCACTTTGATATGGCAGTCACAGACAACTGATAGAACCATCATGACTTCTGTCATATCTCTGACCTCTTGCTAGTGTTGTTTATAGGGCTTTTAAAATAGCTCATCTTTAACATTTAATTAAGATACTGCTTGAGTTCCTTAGTGTACAGCTTGGCCTATCAGCACTATCGTAGGCACATATCTTCAGTCTGGGTGAAACCCCAATGCATGTCCACATTTTCTTCTTCCAGGGTGAGTGAGTAGAGCTGTGAGGTGCTTGCACCAACAGGAAAGTAAGTATAGTACTTTCCTGTACTCAGCTTGATTTTAATTCTTCCACTCCATCATAGTCAAAGCTCTTAAACATACATGAGTGCCAGTGGTCTTAGGGCTTCCTCAGGGAACCACAGGTAACACAGTGCTGCCTACAAAATAAGAGCTGCTCTATGGTTTTCCTTATTCCCTGTTGGAGTTAAGTGTGGCTTCTTTGTAAATACGTAGTTTCTGACTACATGATATAAGACACTTTTCCTTTTATTAACTGAAGTAATTAAAATTTCTAACATTCCACCATTCACAGCTTTGGAAGCACTGCCCCAGTCAGACAGTATACCTGGTATGGTATACATTTCCTATTCACCATGCTTTGATTCATAGTGCTTCTTTCACCATGGGCAATCTCCAGCTCTTTATTTCACTGTTTAAATCATTTAATATCCAACAATGTTTGAAATATATATGTATCTCCTTTCCAGGTCCCACATGGACACATAGTAAAACTTCTTGGTAACCTGCCTATTGTTCCTGTTCTTACATTTCATTGTTCCGTCTATAATATCCTTGTCCTTAGTCACCATTTCCTTTTTCATTGGCTCATGTCATAGGCATCTCTATATCCTTTAAGTATTTTCATGATTAAACTTAATGATAACCTAATAATAACACACACATACACACACACACACACACACACACACACAGAGAGAGAGAGAGAGAGAGAGAGAGAGAGAGAGAGAGAGAGAGAGAGAGAGAGAGAACAGGGTCTTACTATGCAACTATGACTATCCTGAATCACTAGGTAGACCAGGCTAGCCTCCAACTCACAGAAATCTGTTTGCCTCCATCTCCCGAATTCTGGGATTAGATGCTTCTGCCAACACACCTTGCACTAGTCTAATATATTAAGACTCCAAACAAACCCTGAAATGACTTACAAGAGTCTAGGGGGGATGCTCAGTGACTGCTGAGTTTTGATCCCCAGAATCTGTATAAAAGCTGGGTTCTGCAGCATACAACAGGAATCCCAGTACTGCAGGGAGATGGACCTTGATGGCCAGCCAGGCTAACCAAATTAAATTGTGAGGTCCTGGTTCAGTAAAGAGACCATGTCCCAATAACCATGTGATAGACAGTAACAAGAAGACACCTAGTATTGTCTCTGACCACCCACTGCCTGCATCTCAGCAACCACACATGTGAATACATGTGCATGGACATGTATGCATTCATATAATAACTCCCCCATCCCCAAATAAAACAATAGTTCGGATAAAGAAGACAGGTATTAATGAAAAGAGACAGGTAGTAATGAAAGGTGATCACTTTAGTCACACAGAAAAACTGAAATAAAATCAGCAATGCAATAAAGTCAAATTACTCTATCCATCTCCCAAACTATGGAGTCTTCAGTCCGTCCCTCACTGGCCTCTCACCTTTTCTGGAAGGAATTTTTTGTTGGCACTAAAATAGGGAATTTCTTTTTGGTTCTGCAAGGTGACTGCTGCAGTCAGGGAGAGTGGAGAGGCTGAAATCAAAGGGTCCTGTAACACAAACTAATAAAAGGGCCCAGAGACAGATATTGGGGTTCAACCTTCAAGCTGAATATCAGAAAAACACAGCAGCTGGCCACTACTTCTTACCTCTACCTCAGGCTGAATGGGCTGAGTCTGTCTCCACAAGCTCTCACCAAGCCTCAGACTGTAGCCTCTCCTCAGTGAGGCTGGACAATGAATGCCATGATGCCTCTCTGAATACTTGCTTCTTCTTAGATATCATTCTAGTGCTGGGATTAAAGGTGTGATCAATAATTCTCTTGTAGACTGATTCACTCTTGTGTAGATATGGGGTGGCCTTAAATCCACAGAGATCTTTCTACCACTTAATCCTGAATGCTAGGATTAAAGGTGTGTATCACCACCTCCTAGTTTCTGGCTTCTGGGATTAAAGGTGTGTATCATCATTGCCTGATCTCTATAGCTTGAGGCAGGCTTTGCTTTTCTGAATGCGCAGTAAAGCTTTAATAAATTGTAAATAATACATCACTACAGTCCTGAGTTTGGGCTCTGCAGGGAACAGTTTCACCTTATCCCCCATTGAGAGGCACACAGGCTCTTCCTTCTTCTCTAATTTCCAGTCCTTTAATTCACTTAGAGTTTGAAATAATCCGTTGTTTTGAGAACCAGAGTCTACTGAAATAATTTATTTACTGGTGGCAATAGGAAATATGGGTTTAAAAAATTAGCAAATTTCCCATTTATTTTATTTCAATTATAAATTTTAATATTTAAAACGACTGGGTAAAAAGATGTGTGCACAGGGAGGGTCTGAGGTACTAGGGTATACACAGCATCGTGAGAGGTCCAGGGTGTGCACTACTCCCCACCCTAGCCCATTTTTAGATGTCATTGAACTGACACTGTATTCATGCACAGTTACAGAATATCCATGGATACCGAAACCAATCAGTCCCCTTTTCTTTGCTTTCCCTCCCAAACAATTGACCTTAAGGATTGTTCAGCAGACGTACACAACTTCCTAACTGTGTGATGCAACTTCATAACGTTTCATTGTTCAACTGTAAGTTTAAGAATGGTTTGCCATCTTATTAAAGTGATCTCTAGCCTCTATAACTACAATTTGATAGTGGAAAAGCATTTCCATGATACAATTTCTTAATAAGCGAGACTCTCAGTGTGGTGAATTTTTGGTAGTTCAGTTGCTTGTTTAAAGTGTGTCCATTTCATGGGAGAGAGGTAGGTTGTGTTTATCTAAGTTTTTATTACTAATAGTCAGATATTGGGGTGAAAACTTGATAGATCAAGGATAGTGGGGGAGAAGAGACCAACTGACCTTCTCTCCACACTTCATATAACAAAACAAACAAACAAACAAACAAACAAACAGACAAACAAACCAAACAGACAGACAGACAGACACACACACACACACACACACACACACACACACACACACAAAGTTAAAAAAAATCTCCAAGTCCCTCCCTATTCCTTCCTGTGCCTCTTTATTGGGATCCTGGGTCCTCCATATACTCTGAGTAGTTGTCAACTAGTCAGCTAGTTGCTGGTTCTGCCCCCTGATTCAAGGTTAACTTTATTAACACAGTCTCAGGGTGTCACAGTGTGATCAAATATCCCACAACAGATGTGACCATATATCCCTCTACAATTCCTACAACCATTTCCATGCCTACTATCAAAGAGTTATTTTGACCCTGACGTAAAAGTTTAATATTTCCAACAACACAATGGGGTTATGGGTGTTAGCCCCTTTACAGATGAAATAAATTGAAGTCTAAAAAAAATAAACATACTAACAAGCTGAGCTAAAATTGAACCCAGACTTGTCTGCAAACACATCTAACCCCCTTTACTCCAACCAGGCTATTTCTGATTGTTTTTGTTGAATTATGGGCATACATCTTTCATAAATGTTTATCGTACAATTTTTACACACTTGTAATAAATAAGAATGTTTTTGGTGATTTTCAACTTTGGTTCAGTACCTAACTTTTCAAACCACTTTCATATTTGAAATTATTAGATGCTCAAAAATTCCAGAGAGACAGCTGATATGTGAACATTTTGACACATATTTCATGAAGGAAAGCATATGTGGTTACATGCATAGGTTCATATAATGATGGAGTGGTGGATCTGGGTCTATGATCTTAAATTTTGAGCATTTATCACTGTGTTAGACATGATGTCTGTAGGGAGCTGACTGCCTTGCATTTAAGTAGTCGAACCTTCCTCCCCACTTCTCCCAGATATGGCACTGTTTTGTGTTTTGTGAGATTTAAAATCTGTCCATGTATACACTCCTAAGCAGTGCTTGGCTTAGCTTTTCAGAAAGTATCATACTTTGTGGGACATGGCAAAGACTACGTAGGAATTTGTAGAAAGAATGAAACGAATGGATGGCAAATGAGGATTCTGAATCCGTCTCCTCTATCCACTGTTGAGGCTGACAAAGTTGGGGAGCACTACCGAAGGCTCTCTTCAACAGTACTCACTGACAGTATACTGTGAACATTGCTGTCATGAGCATGCAAGAGGTCCTTCTTATTAGTAACCATCAATAGCTTGAGGGCAGGATTGTTCAGACTAGTGCAAGACTGGTTGGTTTCCCCAGTTCACAGACATGAAATTAGATGATTGTGATCTGTGGGAGGATCTCTGAGCCACTAAAAATAAAGGGACTGTATATTTTATACATTAAAACCTTTCTTCTTCTGACATAGTTCTTAAAAAGTAAAATTATGCACAATAATCAAATATCACAAACCTTTTATATCCTGTAAATAAAAGTAGCCAGATGTACTGTAAGCATACTCAATATATCAAACACAATATACATCAAAAGGAATTAAAAGCTTAGGAAATGCCAAAGACTGTAATGGATCCCAGGCCACTGGCAAGCAGAGCTGCTTTTATCCCATTGCTATGGTGTGCTCATAAGCCTGCAAGACAAGCTGATCAGAGAATTAACTCTCACTATGTCGCATCAAGAACTGAAGTGACTGTGTTTATTTCAAGGTCTTGGTTTCAAACGCAAAGTCATCAGCACTATAATTAAGTCGTCAAGAAGTACGAAAATTCTCTTTAAAACTTCTGTTAGCACAGCTTGTTCTAGCAAGTTGGAAACAAGGAAGACAAGTTAGCTGTTCAAGGCTAAAGGCACAGCATCTGAAGAAGGTGCCTGAAGACTGGGGTGGTAGCATGTGCTCTAGGCCTTCTTCTCCGGCTCCTTAGACTTAAAGGGGAAGAGCACATGTGGGTTACAGGTAAAAAAATGTCCTGATAAAAAGTCAAAGAAAAAAGGTAGTAAATACTAACAATGATGTTGAGACACTAACTGAACACTTATATATTGGTGTTATTTTTGGTATAATTGGTATAATTTTGGTATAATTTGGTTTTATCCCATTAAAAACTCATTTAGATCTCATTATTATTTTCATTTTGCTTACTAAGAAACAGGAACAGAAAGGGTCACATTTCCAAAGTGCTATAGGATAGTCAAGATTTAAACCTTGTAATCTGTATTTATTCTTTCCTCCCTCCCTATTACTTCTCTTCTCTCCCCCCATCCCCTTCTTTCTACTCTCTCTCCCCATTTATCTTGCTGTTTTGTTTTTGGATGAAGGGTCTCGCTATATTGCCTAGGCTGACATTGATTGCAGTTCTTGTGACTCCTTCTCCTAAAGGGTAAAATTAAAGGCATCATGTCTGGGTACAGCTGTATTAGTTTTATTTTACTGCCACTCCATACTATAAGCTTAATCCAAATATTTCACGTTTCTGTGGGACATACATCTGACTGGCATGGGTCTCCCAAAACACAATAAAGACCCAGCAGACTGCATTCTTTCCTAGAGGCAGTTGGAGAGAACCTTATTCTTTGCTTTGCTTGAATTCTAGAGGCTGCCAATCTTGCCTGCTCTGAAGACTCTTCCAGACTCAAAGTTAGTGAAGAGGAGCTGAGATCTTTCCTCATCAAATCACTCTAACCTCACCTGTTTCCCTTTGTTACTCCCAAGGACCCATGCAGCTGAATTGTCCTCACATCAGATTCAGGATAATGTCTTTGTATAACTTTTAATTGCCTCTGCTATGTGACATCTTCACACTGGCAAGAGAAAAATGTGAGGGGAGCCTATTGTGGAAAAAAATATTTGTTTAACTATGTAAAGATGTGTTGCATTGCTCAATTATGTAAAGAAGAGTTGCTGTTTTGCCTTGCCTGTCTAAGGCACTGGACTGCTCTAATATAAGCTAACTGCCCAATAACAAGGGGGGAAATATAAGTGGGACTTTTGGGTGGCAGAGTAAGTAGGAGGAAGAATTTAGCTGGAGGAAAAGAGATAGAAAAGATGCTTGGGAGATGCTGAGGGCCACCCAGATACAGAGGAAGCAGGAAAGCAGGAAATAGAGAATGAAATAAAGGTAAAAATCCAAGAGGTAAAACATAGATGAATAGAAACAGGTTAAATTAAGTTAAAGTTCTAGTGGGACAAGCTTAGGCTAAGGCCGAGCATTCATAGTTAATAAGTCTTTTTTTTTTTTTTTTTTTTTGGAGGAAATGCCAACTCCAGGGGCTATATTTTTCCTCAAGTAAAAGTTAAGACTATATTCAAACAAGTAAAGGAACGAGAGAAGAAATCGAACAGTGGTAAGTAGAAAGTATTTTGGTTGCAGTTATTCATTGCTTGATATCAAACCATCCCAAATGTCTTTGCTAAATAAAATAGTATATTATTATTTATGACTTTGACACCTAGTCTGTGCTCAGCTGGGTCCCTTTAGAGAGCAGTGGTCTTGGAGCAATCACACTGTGTGTTTGGTAGCAGGCTTTTAAGGAGGGAGGAAGCAGGAGCTGCCTCACTGCCAGGTCCAGAAGTTGGAGCAGTACCACTTTCTTGCATTGGTTTAAAAAAGTGACATGGCCAGGCCTGAGTTAAAGGACAGTAAATATAGCTCACTTGTGGAAGTCTTGTGTACATACAAAAGGACAAGGAACTAATAGTTTTGTTTGAGGTCTTCACAGCACACATGGAAGACTCATCTAAAACTGGAAAGTATATTCATTACTTTTGCTGTAATAAATTACCCAAATATTGGTGCCTTACAAAAATTCTCATTTATCATTTTACAGTTCCAGAGAATCAAAAGCTTGCAGTGAACTTAACAGCTCTGAAATCATGGTGTCAGCAATGCTATGCTCCATCTAGATCATCAGTGCCATAAATCCGTGTCCTTTCCAGCTCCTAGAGGTCCTTACATTACTTAGCTCATGCAGCTGCTCTTCATCTTGAAAGTGCATCATTCCACCCTCTTTCCCATGGTGACATATTCCCCTTTCGTCTTGACCCTTTTGATTACTTTGGGTCCACTTGGATAACCCAGGATATTCTTCCCATCTTAAGATCTTTAACTTAGATGTATAAATATTTATATAAATCTATGTGATTGATCTATAAAGCCTCTACCACATATTTACAGAATGCAGACATTATTTTGTCAATAATAACTTTATATTTGTAATTTTATTACTATATAATATTCTGAGAATTTTTTCTCCAGTGGCACCTAACTTTCAGAATACAGGGTAGAAAAAGCAAATGTTGACTCATCAAAACTACAGGGATTGACAGGGTAGAATTTAAAAAAAAATACTAAATTCACGGGTAAATAGGAGAGATTGGAAACAATCATTCATAATGAAATAACCCAGAAAAGCAAACATGACATGTCTTGTCTCATTTGAAGATGTCACTTTTGAATGTGTGTCTCATTTGGAGTACCCACAGAGATCAGGAAAACAGTAAGAAATATTTGGGTTGGGAAGGACACTTCAAAGAAGGAGAGATAGAATGCAGTGATATAAAGGGCTAAAGAAGAATAATTGAACAGGAAGGGTTAAATTAGAATAAGGTCTGGAAGGATGTGAAAAAGAGGGAATACAAGGAAGGATAAATAACATCAAAGACCGTTAGAAAAAGTCATATGGAAAACCATTACTGTAGAAGCTTATATAACACTTAAAAAAGAGTTAAAGGGGTTATATTGTAAAGGAGCAACAGTGTTTTTTCTAGACACCATAGGCTAACAAATAAAAGTCCAGTGGTACAAACTCATTACCTCTTTTGGAGTTGTTGGCTAATAAGTTTCCATAGATCCCTAGATACTACAGGCTATCGTTA
The DNA here is from genome assembly GCA_030556225.1 of Cricetiscus sungorus. Lineage (NCBI taxonomy): Eukaryota > Metazoa > Chordata > Mammalia > Rodentia > Cricetidae > Cricetiscus > Cricetiscus sungorus. The sequence goes on from JANBXA010000398.1 coordinate 39,053,095, forward strand.
ATACTGTTGGTTACCTTCTAGAACTTGATGTTAAGACCCTATTATTGAAGACATACCACATACTTGATTCATAGAACATAGATAAATGAAGCTGGTAAAGTGCAACAGTAATATTGAATGAAGAGAAAAGAGCTGTGGAATAGTAAAACATTACTTTGACTGATTCTCTCATCTTAGTCCCCCTGGTATCCTCAATGCCCTTACTTTACTTCATAACAAATCCAGATACCTTAACTTTCCTTTAGAAAAATTCAAAGTAAGGTAAAACATTTTTAGACACAAAAAGTAATTCTTTCTTGGAAATGTGAGCTGAACACATTTGAGCAGGCTTTTTTGATGGTATCTGTAAACTGTCTGGGTTGTAATATTGATACTCAATACTCAATAGAAATCCCAAAGGAAAGAGCTTATTCATCTAAAAGCAATGCCATTACTGATTTGACAGTTGAAGAAAAAATATCAGAATTATTTGAAGGTAAGCAAGCAGAGTAGCATACATTTGTCTTAGTTACTGTTCTATTTTTGTGAAGCGACATCATGACTAGGGCAAACATTATAAAAGACAGCATTTAATTGAGAGCTTGTTTACAGTTTTGGAGGGTTAGTCCATGACCATCATGGTGGGAAACAGACATGACACTGGAACAGTAGTTGAGCGCTTTAATCCTGATCTGTAGGAGGGAGAGGGGGGGAGAGAGAGAGAGAGAGAGAGAGAGAGAGAGAGAGAGAGAGAGAGAGAGAGAGAGAGAGAGAGAGAGAGAGAGAGAGAGAGAGAGAGAGAGAGAGAGAGAGAGAGAGAGAGAGAGGAGAGAGAGAGGAGAGAGGAGAGAGAGAGAAAGAGAGAGAGGGAGAGAGAGACAGAGAGCGAGCTTTCTCAGGGCTACAAGTGAAAGGATTAGTTGATTCCCATTACAAAATCTTTACTCCCCTGTCAGCACCTTAATCTTTTTAGGGGGAAAATCATCATAAAATAGGCAGCTTATAACAACTGAAATATATGCTTTATTGTCCTAGAGGTTGTGAAGTCCCAGATCAAGTCATTGGCAGGTGCAGTGTTTGATGAGAGCCTTCCTTCTGGTTCATAGAACAAACCCCTCTCCTTTTGTCCTTACTCGATGAAAGTGGATAGCAAGCTCTTTCTAAAAGCAACAACCCTACCCATGAAGGTTCTACCCTTGTGTCTCAGTCACCTCCAAGGGCCACGCCTTCTAATAGTAACTCATAGGTGGTTGAAGGCAGGCGGAGGTGGGGAGGGCACGAACATCAGGTCCTACCAGTTGGCAATAATTGCAAATCATATACAACCTAGCACAATCTGGAGACTATGTAGGTGAGGGATCATATATTCATGAGCTTGTCCTATGTGAGGAGAGGGCTGGTGAGCATCACACAGAGGAATAAGCAGTGTGAACTCTCTTTACAGTTTTCTTCAATAAATAAAGGTAAATGTTCTCTTGAGAGGGAATTTTTTGACAGATATTTTTTGGAAACAATGAAAAAAAAACCTGCCAGTGTTTTATAAATCCTTGCCAAGATGCGCTCAACTTGCTTCTCTACTTGACTGAACATTACAGGTGCTTCTAGATTAAGGGCCTGACATCCCTTCTCTTAGAGCCATGGTTCATAACCTGTGAGGCAAGACCCCTTTGGGGATTAAATATTAGACATCCTGCGTATCAGATGTTCACATTACAATTCATATCAGTAGCAAAATGGCAGTTATGAAGTAGCAATGAAATAATTTTAAGGTTGGGGGTCACTACAACATGAGAAATTGTAGTTATTAAAGGGCCACAGCATTGGGAAAGTTGGCAACCACTGTCTTAGAGCCTAATCACACATTGTTTTCTTTTCTTTTTTTTTTTTTTTTTTTTTTTTTTTTTAAGTATCTGTGAGATGTAAATCATCCTCAAAGCCCTTTGCTTGTTTTGCAGCCCTGGGTAACTTTTCTCAAGAAGATAGATTCTGGTTTTTGGGTTCCTGTGTATGAGGCGAGTAGTCTAACTTCCTGAGGCCCCTGCACCAAGCTACAAACCTGAGTCTAGTCAGGAAGACCCGAGAAAGTTTGCTGTGCCTTCGGGTGAGGTCAGGTTTAGTCCTCCATCCCGCCCCTATACCAGATACCTGTCTAATCTTGCTCTAGGCTTTCTCTTCTCTTGCTGGCAATCCATCTAAATGAAGTGAGCTGGCCTATCTTCTGGTACTAACTAGATCTCCAGCAGTCTCCAGGGCATGTGAAACTCCTGCTGTAGGGAAGAAGGCAGAGGTGAGCTGTGACTGAGTTAAGTGTCTATAGCAACCGGTGAAGGAAACACTTGTGCTTTTGAAGCCAGTCAACCATGTGTACTGACTCCTTCCTAAAGGCGTAATACTGTGTTAGTTAATGGGACATCACTTTTCCGGAAAGGGGCGAGTCTTTAGAAGCATTACTACTCAGGTAGTACCTTAATTGCTAGTGACAGATATCTGACTATGAATGCCTTAGCTATAATAAGAAATTTATTGAACCATGTAATCTCAACCCCTAAGGATAATTCTGTGTCTAGGATAAATGATATGTTCAATAGAAACTTTACCAATCACATCCTGTGCTTATGTCATTGTTAGTGCCTTGGGGATAGAAAGACCTGTCAGTAAGCTTGCTAGTGCTTTGGACCAACTGCTTAGTCTGGTGCTACTGGGATGGTGATCTTGTCTCTCACCACACCAAGGGAGTTTCATTCCCTAGCTGTTTTCCTCTACTGAGGATTTGCATGAGAATCCACATGCTGACTGACAAGGTGGCTGTAACTCTAACATTACTATAGATATGGTCTGGGCAAAAGAACAAGAAGCTTTCCAATAGAAACATTTCTGAGTCACTGGGATTGGAAAGTTTCAGTCACAGGTCAGTCCCTGAATAATCGCTAAGCAAACCTCCAGCCCCTGTGATAGATTCATCCAAGGGCATACAGACAACAGTTGGCAGAGGATCTGGGTTCCTACTCCCAGGTTGCTACAACTGCTGAAGGGGAAATGAATGAGTAGGAAGTAAAATACTGAGTAAATAACTCTTATGAAAGCAAAGTGGTCAAAACACAGGAACAGGAATCAGGTTGTCTCAGCTTGAAGCCATTGTGTACTAGTCCTATATTCTTTATTATATTACTTAATATGCTGTGTGTTAGCATGTATTCTCGTGTATGTGCATGTGTGTGATGGTCAGAAGTTGACTTTGTGCTTTGGGTATCCTTCCTCAGGAGCTTTCCACCTTATGTGTCAGTTTTACTTTTTTTTGTGAGTAATGTGTGTACATTCACATTTTTTGGTATGCCTCTGTGTGGACATGTGTGTGGATACTTAAAACTGACATTACATGTTTTCCTTGATGACTCACCACTCTATTTGTTGAGGTAAGGTCCCTCATTAAACCTGGAACTAGTCAATTATGACTCGCATAGCTATTCAGCTTTCTCCAGGCACCCCCATCCCATTCCTGATCCTACACCAAAGAACTGGATTATCATCACAGGGTCTCCCAAAGTGTCAGGATAAATAGCATCAGGCACCATCTACACAAAAGAAGTCACCCACACAACAGGAAGACTGTGAGAAAGTCTGTTGAGGGAATCAGTGTTCCAATCCTGAGTCCCCCTTCTACATGGCCAGTGGCTGTCTGTAGAGGGAAATTTCTGTTCTGCCTGGTCCCACAGCAGTTCAGTCCCAAATAAACACACAGAGGCTTATATTAATCATAAACGCTTTGGCTGATGGCTCAGGCTTATTACTAACTAACTCCTACAACTTAAATTAACCCGTAATTCTTTTTTTTTTTCTTCTTATTTTACATATCAATCCCAGTTCCCTCTCCCTCCCTCCTTTTTTTCTCCCTCCCTCCCATGCCTCCCGACCACCCACTCATCCCATCCTCCCCCTACTCCACAGGGAGGATGATGCCTTCCAGGAGGGATAAAAAAAATTCTGTCAAGTCATTTGGAGTAGGGACTAGGCCTTCCCTCCTGCCTCTAGATTAAGGGAGTATCCCTCCGTGGGGAATATGCTCCCAAAGTCCTTTTGTGCACTAGGGATACATCCTGGTTCCACTTTCAGAGGTCCCTTAGTCTGCCTAGGCCTTTTAACTGAGACCCATGTTCAGGGGGTCTGATTTGTTCCAATGCTTGTTTTCCAGCTATCAGTCTGGGGGTTCATCAGCTCCCCCTTGTTCAGGTCAGATGTCTCTGTGTAACCCGCAATTCTATTCTATATTTAGCCATGTAGCATTCTCATCTTGCTTCCTCTGCATCTGGTGGTCAACTGTATCTCTGTCTTTCCTCTTCTCAGAATCCTACTCTGGCTACTAACCAATCAGCATATTAAACCAATATGGGTGACAAATCTTTACAGTGAACAAGAACATTATTCCACATCAGCTGTCCCTCCACACATTAGCAGAAGGCTGTAGCCTAAGTCTCTGGAAACTAATTCCCAATAGTGCCTGGTGCTATTTATCCCCGACACATTGGGAGACCTGGTGATACCAGTCCAGTTCTTTGGTATAGGGTTAGGATTCAGTTTTCTTGGGGCAAAGCCTGTTACCAATCATCCATAGGCTTTCTAGCTTCTCTATTGCTTCCATTTACCTCCCATTCTTGTAGAATGTCACCCAAGACACTTCCCTCATGGTTGTTTGAATAGACTTGGAAAAGCAAGGGACAGAGATATATTCATTACTGTGAGGAAATTATTATTAATTTATCCCCACCAATGTAATCTGTTGTGTATGTCCTATGACAGGAGTATTAGCTGCTTACCACAGGTAGAATGGAAGTATGTGAAGAAAAAGGAAACAACTCATCAAGTAAAATAGATATCAGAGTTATCTGACCATTACTTGCTGGACATCAGATTATTTTTTTGTTTTTAATATAATAAACACCTTTATAAAAATAAGCCATTTAGAATCATTTTTTGGAAAAGGGTCAAAGAGACTGTACAATTAAATTCTCTTGATAAAGGCAATGTTAATTTTCAATGTTAGAACTTTTGTGTTAAGACTTTTCTGGATTAGGTGGGCACACCAAACATTGTATAGGGATATGTTTCTACTTTCTATACACAGCATCTTTTGTGAACTTTTAAATGAATGGTGTGATTTAAAGTTATTACCATTTCTATGTGCAAAATGGATCCTTCCAACTCATGCTCACAATCATTATTCTTTGAAGTCTTTACTAAAGAAATTTCAAATAGTTATTATTGGCTGAATGGAGGGTGTGTCCTAGTAGAAGCAATTTGAATAAAGTGAGGGCGTGAACGAATATTTTAGTAGGTGTGCTTCATTAGTATTTACTGTTCATATAGTAAACTCTAAACATCACTTCATGTTTCCCTTTGTGAGTTGCCTTTTATTTGTGGAGCAAATTTTGCAACCTAAAGCATGAGTGGAACATGGCGGTCATATTTGATTAGTTTTTCTATGAAAACAGAAGCTATGATGTTATTTTAGCTATAAACACCACTGTCATTGTTATTACTACATTCAGCAGCAGTGGCTTTGACAGCTTCCTCTCATGGTAACCATCAGTTTTTTGTTTAGCATGCCTTTGTGAAATAGGAAGCATGGTTAATTGTTTTGTGAATGGGGATTATGAAGCAAGATGTTTAAATGACTCACTCACCAGCAAGAAAGAAATGGAGTAAGATTTTAACATAAATCTCCCTGCCTCAAAAGTCAGAGATGTTTACATCATGAATATCTTTGCTTTTCTTATCATTGGATCTTCTGTTGATTGTCTTTGAATGAGTAAATTTGAAACATTATAGTCTGAACCAGCACTCAGAAAACATCTGATGATGGGGTGTCCTGCTGTATGCTGTGAATATATTTTTCTCTTATTGGTTGATGAATAAAGCTGCTTCAGCCAATGGGCAGGGAGGTTGTATCCCAGAAGGAAGTATAGGCAGGATTTCCAGGCATAGGAAGAGAAAGGCAGGGAGTGAGACTATATGGAGATACACAGATAAATAGAAATTGGTTAATAATTAAGAGAGAGAGCTAGCCATTAAGAAGCCTGAGTAATAGGCCAAACAGTTTATAATTAATATACACCTCTGTGTGTTTATTTGGGACTAAATGTCTATAGGATCTGATGGGACAGAAAGTTCTGTCAACATGCGGCACCCACAAATGATTGGTAAAAGAGTGGAAGAATGCAAATATGAAATTTTACTTCCTTTTACCTAGCATCTATACTCCCCTGGATGCCTATACTGATTCCTAGAGTAATATCTTATTTTCCAATAAATGACTACAGCTAAAATTACTGTAAAATTTATGTAGAATGTTACCTCTAATGGTAGAAAAAAATGCTTATTTTTTTTCTTTCAAATGGAAATAAAATTCACTTTACCAAAGTTAACATTCTATTGGATTTGGTAGGCGTAACAAATCTTTTTATTGATTACTGCACCCTGAAGGGTGGAAGTTCACTAGAGAAGTTTATTCCTATGGATCCTCCAGGTTGTACAGAGGTCTGCAGTCTTTAATGTAGACTAACAGATTAAAGGAAAATTATCAGGAATGGGTGGAGTACCAGAATACAGCTGGTAAGTGGTGAGGCAGGGCTCTAGGGCCAGGGTAATGTACAACACTGTTCAGGAGTATGTGTACAAAAGTAAAAATGTGTTCACTGTTTCTGTTTGGTGGTTATTTTTAATATTAAATTGATTTCAGTGTGCTATGGACAGTCTCATAAATTTCCCAAAATATTAATTTTACTCATTTCCCAACTACATATTATGCAATTCATTCTGCTTAGTTTTAATGACAAAAAATATGACCCTGACCCTTTTCTTCCCCTCCCTTCCTCCTCTCATCATTCCCTCCCTCCTCCCTTCCATTCATTCCTCCTCCCTGTCTTTCCTCTTCTTTGCTTCCTATTGTCCTTTCTCCACCCGTTTCTTTTTTGTGGTGCTGGGGAGTCATACCTTCTTGCATGACAGTCATATTCTCTATCACAACTACATACAAGCCCCTCACCGATTTTTAGTAGATAAGATTTCTGTGTATATTTGAGTGTGTGTGTGTGTGTGTGTGTGTGTGTGTGTGTCTGTCTGTCTGTCTGTCTGTCTGTCTGTGGGAGAGGGGCAAAAGTTAATGTCAGGTGTTGTTCTCAATTGTTTCCACTGCAGTTTTTGAGACTAGGCTGTTCACTGAACCTGGACATCACTGTTTCTCTAGACTAGATGACCAGCAAGCCTTAGAGAAGCCCCCTGTCTCTTTTATTCCCAGAATGGACAAGGCATGTGCTGTCATTCCTGACCTTTATGTGACTTCAGGCCTCCTGCTTTCATGACAAATACTTGAAAATGAAGTCTTCTCACCAGTATCTCACAAGCCATTCTAATGGGTACTTTATTGTGGTTTAATTGCCAAAGAAATGTTAGCATCTTCTTGTGTGATTCTACAAGCACTTAGTGGTGACTTTTCTTAAGTACTTAATAAAACATCAAGTGTCTTAGTTAGGGCTTCTATTGGTGTGATAAATATCACACAAAAACAATGTAGGGAAGGCAGGGTTTATTTCAAATTTATTGTTTCATATCATCATCTATCATCTAGGAAGTCAAGGCAGGAACTCAAGGCAGAAAGCTGGAAGCAGAGGTTATGGATGATGCTATTTCCATGGTTTGCTCAGTCTACTTTCTTATACACCTTGGGGCCATCTGACCTGCAGTGACACTGCCCAGAATGGGCTGGGTCCTCCTACATCATTCCCTAATTAAGAAAATGGTCTAAAACAGGCTTGATAAAAGGCCAATTTGGCTGGGACTTTTTTTTTTTTTTAATTGAAAACTTTTCTTATTTTCTCTTCCCAGGTAATTCTAGTTTTTGCAATTACACAACAAATATTAAAGACAACTATATCATTACTTGAGTCACATTTTCTTTGTCTCTCAAATTAGACTATGATGGTGTCATATGGAGGAAAAATAATCCAGTCTCTAGAGATGACAATGTGTGTTGACTTTCTATAGGGAGTCATCCTCTAATAGATGCTATATCTATAGCCTGTCACTCACCTCAGGGTGTTTACAGTTTAGTGGGAGGGAAGACAAAACCTAAGGAAATCAACAATGAAATATTAGCCAAAGTCAGACTGGTTCTAAGAAAATTATTTTAAAAGGTGAAGAACAACACAAATCTGCCTGGAAAAGGTGGCCCAGTGGCCACACTACTGAGGGCAGGAAGGCGCCTCCATCAAAGACAACTTCAGTTGAGAATTTATAATGAGAATGTACTTGGAAGTGAACTCTAGGCAGGAGGAAAGAAATGCAAGGGCTGTGACTGTGAAGGAACAGCATAGCCAGGTGTGAAAGGAAAGCAGAGAGGAGCAAAATGGAGGGAACCACAATGGGTGGACATCTGAGAGGGAAGTCACACTGCTCTGGATGCCCTTCATGTCCCCAGAGCTCTCTCTACTCTTTCTCTTCCTGTTTTTTTTCTCAAGACCATTCAGTTTTTAAAAGTCATTGGGGACTAGATTCACACTTGCTATTATGTATTTTTTTAATTTAAAATTTAAAATTAAAAAACGAATACAACACTTCCCCTTCTCTGTCCTCGCTCTAACTTCCTAGTGAGCTTTCCTTCTTCAACAATCATCAACCAAGAAGATGAACTACTGACTTGCCTACTGCCAGTCATGCCCACTTACCATTCCTTAGAGACTGTTGTTACTTCTGCTTACTTTCTGGGTATATGACTTTCATAATTCACATGCATATAACCATAACATAAAGTATTTGTATTCTTTGTCTGGCCTGTTTCCCTAAGCATAATGTTTTCAAGGTTTACTCATGTTGAGTCATATAACAAAATCAGATTGCTTCCTTTTTGTAGCTGAATAAATACCCTATTGTTTGCATATACCAGGCTTCTTTATCTACTCATGTTAGTGGTCACTGGGTTGTTTCTGTCTTTTGTCTATTGGGAGAAATGAACATGAACCTACAAATGTCTTTTTGAGTCCCTGCTTTCCATTTGAATGTAGGCCTAGGATTTGAATTGCTGGATCATGTAATAGTTCCATATTCAACTTCAAAGCAACTGCCAAGTTGTTTTCCTCAGTGGCTGTGCCATTTCATATTCTCAGCAACAAAGGCTCCATTTCTTTACATTTCCACTTTTCAAAATTATAAATTTTCTACTGCGACTGAAGTGGTATCACATGGAGGTCAATTTCTGTCCCTTTTATGGCAGAAACATTTACTTTCTTCTTTTTACTGTGAAGTGAGACGTCCTAGTGGCATGGAAGGAGCTCTTTGGTTTCACTTGGTCAAAGGGTAATTTATCTGTGAGAATCCAGAGGAAATGAAGGTGAAATGTTGCCCTGGATCTAGGTTGCACAGGGCCTCAAACACTAAGCAGAGATGTTGACATGACACAGGGCGGGAGGTAGAATTTTCAGAGAAAGGAACTATGTAATGTGAGTTAGCAATATTTCATTACTTATGTATTGCCACATAACCATCATATGTTATTAATTTTGTCAAAATTACCAACCATTATTGACTTCAGTAGAGATTCTGCAGTGTTCTCAGTTTATTGGGAAAATGGGCAGTATTAGATATTTCAGATTATTTGCAATTTCACACTGAAACATGGCTATATAGTGTGACCTTTGGAACAGAAAGTCATTCCCAGGAGGATGGTATTTTGTGGGTAAAAGCATAAGACTCCATAAAGGATGGGCTTATATTTGAATCTTGTCATTTTATTTAATGATTGTATGGTCATCTTCAAGTATACTAACTTCCCTGAACATTAATTTTATGTCTCTTAAATGGGCATAATATCTATCTCACTGTGTTTGGGAGAGAATAATTGAGATTATACACAAAAGTATGTAGAGGGTAAGAGAAAGAAGAAAGGGATGGGGGGTGGAGAAGTGGAGACAGGAGAAGAGAAGGGAAAGGAGGAGAGGTTTGTTGGGAAAACTGGCTTTATTTCATGATGAAGATAACTTGGGAACAAGGCATAGGCTGATGGAATCTGATTCAAGTTCATCCCATGTTATTTACTTTAAAGCTGACTCTTAGGAGAAGATACTTCATTAATATTTATTCATCTGTCAGCTGAAGCGATTTTCCGATTATCTATAGACCAACCTTTGCATCATTGGGAAATTAAGATCCTTATAAACCTGACTGCAGTTTATTCTCAGAGCAGAAATATTGCAGGCAATGTACTGCAGAAGCGTGTAGCACATCACTGGGCTCCTGTCCAGCTCTGTTCTCTCAGCAAGAACAAAGTAAACAACATGAGTGAGGTAGAAAATGCCATCTCTTATGGTTAGTGGAGGGATGAGGGTGGTAGAAAGAATATTTTTAGCTCTAGAATATGAAGATTTGCTTAATATTTCTACATGTATTTGCCAGAATATTTGGCATTAAGCAGAATCAAGAAAGGAATGCTAGAGTATAGTACCCTCAGTTCAGCCTGATGAGTCAGCTTCTGGCTGTAGACATTGACTAGCATTGCTTAGTATTGCGCTCATTAATTTCCTTTCCAAGACCAATTACCTCTGATTAATAATAGTAACAGCTACCAGTTGGCTAATGTTTCCCTGGGATTTGCACCTAATCTTCAAAACAACCGTGTGAAGGAGGTGAGAAAATCATGGACCAGAGACATCAATGTGTTTGCATACAGTCTCTTGACTATTGCCATAGAAAGGAACAAATGTTATTCAAAGGATCATGCTGCCATTTCATTAATCTTCCAGACAGCAGATTCATTCTGGGGGAAAGAAAACCTATTGATGATTATGCAAAAGAACTCACAACCACTCTAGGAGACTTTGATAGCTAAATGGTTTCGCATAAAAAATTCTCACAGAGATTGTTAGGTTGCTTGCTAGTAACATGAGAGGAAGTCAGGAGTTCTGGAAATCAGAAGAATAAAATGGAGACTGAGTAGCAGAGCTACATAGTGGTAAGACCAAAGCCTGAGAGGGGGAAAAACGTCATCCCCAGAAATGGGCAACGGATGGTTTTCAGACGAGTGTAAAATTGCTCTTTGTTATCATAAAACTAAGTGTCATCTTGTTATGTCTAAGGACTCTGTTAATAGCACGGTGTTTGGGGTGAAATGAGCAGAAGAAAAAGTAGCAGAAGTTACAGGTAAGGGTTGAGGTCAATACAGAACACATACCCAAAGCAAGAAGAAGTAGGACAACTGTCAGTTTCTATTTGAAGTCTGCAGAGTTCCTGAAAAGCATGCGCTGAAATGCAGGCAGCTCTGCTGTTCTGTTCTCCTGTTTCTGTTGGTTTACCAGACAGAAGGCACCAAGCCCTGAGCACTGTCTTCACTGACAACATGTACTCATTCATGTTCTTTCCTTAATCTCCCAGTCTCACGTTCTCTAATACAACTTCCTGTTGTCATGGGATTTTTTTTTTTAATCAGAGGATAGGGAAAATTGAAAAAAAATATTGTTAGACATTGTACTGGTTAGACATTGTACTGGACTCAAGCTGGAGTCATTTGGGAAGAGGGAACTTCAACTGAGAAAATGCACTTGCCAGATTGACCTCCAGGTAAGCCTGTGGTATATTTATGGTTGATGTGGGAGTGCCCAGCTTACTCTGGCAAATGCCATCCCTGGACTGGTAGTCCTGGGTGCTATAAGAAAACAGGATGAACAAGAGATGAAGAACAAGCCAGGAAGCAGCATTCTTCTATAGCCTCTGGATCAGTGTCTGCCTCTAGGTTCCTGCCCTGACTTTCCTGGATGATGGACTGTTACCTGGAAGTGTAAGGTGAGATAAATCCTTTCCTTCACAAGTTCCTTTTGGTCATGGTGTTTTATCACAGCAATAGAAACCATAACTAAGACAGGAATTGGTACCAGGAGTGGGGAATTGTTCTAATAGGTTGAACTGCATGGTTTGGGGGAGGATTATGGTAGCATTTGATATTTGGATTGGACAAACTGTTGAGTGCGAGTGCTCAGCTCAACGGGACCTTGAAAGATAAAAATCCTGAGCATTGCCCATGATGGAGGCCTAGATTGGAAAGTTTTAGAGGGAAGCAACAATTCCATCAGAGCTGATGATATCTTGAATTAAGAACCTGTGGTTCTGGTCAGCTTGAGCTGAAGAATTAACTAGAAGAGATCAGAACCACTAAAATGAAAACTTCGTTTTGTTAGGACAATCAAAATCTTTTGAAAAGTGTTTCCTCAGGGTCATCACACAGAAGCTGTAGTCCCTACTGGCAGGCAAACTAGGTAGTGTAATAGTCTCTCAGGTGGTACTGGTTTCAAAAGCATAAAGGGGTCATGAAGAGCAGCTGAAGCTTGGCACCATGAGAGGCTAGGAGAGGCCATTGGTGAATGTGCAGCTTTAGCAGGAAACCTGACGACTGAGGGGTCATGGAGAAAGTCTTGGCACTGTGTGATAGGTCAGAGTCCCCAAAGAGAGCCTAGAGTTTATTGGCAAAAGTTCAGCTCAGTAGAAGTAGAGACAACAGAATTTTAGAGATGTCAGTACAGTATCAGCTGGGGGTAGAACCATCTTGTACTTACAAGATTAGCTGCATGTGCTATGGATGAAAGAACCAGAAAAAACATGACTGTTCAAGACCTTTTGAGCCCAATGGATCATGAGTGAGTCCCTGGGGTGGTTTGAATGAGAATGCCCCCTATAGTTTCATATATCTGAATGCCTAGTCACCAGGAAGTGGTACAATTAGAAAGGGTTAGGAGGTGTGACTTTGTGAAGAAAGTGTGTCACTGGGGTGGGCTTTGAGGTTTCAAAAGATTCTTGTGCCTTCTCTTGGGGCTTTTTCATTTTTCTATTGGCTTGGCTTGTCCAAGTTCAATATGATGTTTGTCATTTTATCTTATTGTATTTTATTTTGTTTTAAAAATGGTGTAGCCCTCAACAACTTCTACAGCACCATGCCTGTCATGTTTACGTTCATGCTTCCCACGATGATGAACTAAGCCTCTGAAACTGTAAAAAAGCCCCCAATTAAATCTTTTCTTTTATAAGAGTTGCCTTGGTCATGGTGTCTTCACAGCAATAGAACAATGCCCCAGATATGAAACACTGAATTATTTCCACTATTGGAGTTTTATTTTGTTTAGAGAGTGACTGTGCCCTTGTTCTTACTTCTTGGAGTAAGAACATATTTAACTTAATTTGCTCTTACAAGAGCCTACATTTGAGAGGCATTGAAGATACTTTATATTTTAGAGAGACTATAGATATTTTAGCAAAACTCTGACACTTGAAGGAGATTTTAAATGTTTTAGAAAAACTATACATGTTTAAGTATTTGAATTTGTAAAGAATATATTGAACTAAAAATTGGAGGGATTTATATTGTGTTATTAATATTAATATGAGATCTTTGAGAATGAACAAGAATGGAAAGATGATGTTTTAACAGACATGCATTTTTATGTCAAGTTGACAAAGGGTTTTTAGCTAGTTTTTATGTCAACTTGGTACAAGCTAGTCATTTTGGAAGAAAGAACTTCATCTGAGAAAAACACCACCACCAGATTAGCCTGTAGGCAAACTTGTGGTATATTTCTTGATTGATATTTGAGGTAGGAAGGCCCGGCTCATGGTGGTCAGAGTCACACTGGTGGCCCTGGTTTCTATAAGAGAGCAGGCTGAGCAAACCATGAGGAACAAGTCAGTAAGCAGTGTTCCTCAATGGCCTATGAACCAGCTCTTGACTTGAATTTTTGCCTTGACTTCCCTGGATAAATAGACTGTGATAATGAAGTATAAGCAAAATAAACCCTTTCTTCCCCAAGTTGCTTTTGGTCATGGTGTTTTGTCACAGCAACAAAAACCCTAACTAAGACAGGAATCAACAATCACATAACTTTCAGATAATTGAAAGTAGGTTTCTTAATGTATGGCAGATTTAAAGACTGAGCAAAATCTACTAAAATCCAGCAAAGACAGTCTAACCTGAGTTCTAGCAGAACCTCTATCTTAAATGTGAAATGACTCTGTACAGCATAAAATGAGTAGACCAGAGGATGGAGACAACATTTTAGAGGATGAAGATGATGGCATTGCTAAAGGTGGAGATGATGACATTACAGAGGATGGAAATGATGGTATTGCAGAAGATGGAGATGTATTGCAGAGGATGTAGATGATGACATTGCCAAGGGTGCAGAGGATGAAGATGACATTGCAGATGAGAAAATTCATACACTGATAGAATGAAAACATGAACAAATAAATAAATCAGTTGATTTTACACTTATACACTTATATTTTCTAGTAAAAGATAATTAGATGAGTTGTCTTAGTTAGGTTTCTATGATGAAGCAACACACAAGTTGAAGAAAAAGGGTTTGTTCACCACTGAAGGAAGTCAAGACAGGAATTCAAACAGGGCAGGATCCAGGAGGCAGGAACTGATGTAGAGGTCATGGAGGGAGCTGCTTACTGGCTTACTTCCATGGCTTGCTCAGGCCACCTATTTATAAAACCCAGGACCAGCAGCTCAGGGATGGCAGCACCCACCATGGGCTAGGCCCTTTCTCACTGATCACTAATTAAGTAAAAACCTTACAGCCATGGAGGAATGGCAGGTTGAGAATGTAGCTCTGTGAATGGCACATGTGCAAGGCCTGGTGTTAAATTCTCAGCACTGCATAGCAAACGAGCATGATGCCAAGGAGATGGTTCAGCTTGGCAACATGTTTACCTTGCAAGTGTGAGGGCATGGGTTCCATTTCCAAAGCCCATGACAAAAAAGCTAGTCACGGTAGCATGAATGTGTAATCTCAATGCTGAGGCATGTGGAGATAGCTAGATACCTGAAGTTCACTGGCCAGCTAGCTTAGCCTACATGGTAAATGCAGATCAATTAGAGATCTTGTAATGAAAAGAAAGTGGATAATGCCTGAGGAACAACACCTGAGGTTGTCTGCTGTATGCACATTCGTATGAGTAAACACAGACAAACACACACACACACACACACACACACAGAGAGAGAGAGAGAGAGAGAGAGAGAGAGAGAGAGAGAGAGAGAGAGAGAGAGAGAGAGAGAGAGAGGCAGAGACAGAGAGAGAGAGAGGGGGAGAGAGAGGCAGAGACAGAGACAGAGACAAAGAATATCCCTTCCCCACATACATACAAATGAGGAAAAGGAAGAACAAATAAGGGATGAAAACAAAAATACATGAGAAAAGGCTCAGCCTTCTAAGGCCACTGCCTCACACAGGGCAGGGTTTCTCAGAGTGTGGTCCCTGACCCCAGAATCACTCAGGATTTATCCTAGGCTTTCTAAATTAGAAAGTCAGGGCTTCTGGGCAATTCTGATAGCTAGGACACTCCATGGTTCACTGGTCTGTTCACATAGAGCATTCTAAACCTGGAGAATGTTCCATAGCCATCATCTGGGCCCCCACAGGGCACAGGCAGGCATGGCTGGCTTACCTGGCTGCTGGCTCTTCTGCCAGGCACCCACCCCTTCAGGCTCTTCTGTCCTCTCTAGGCCAGGGCAGAGGGCGGGGTGTGGTGTGGATGGTCAGAAAGTTTACTTTAAATTGTATACAATGCTTCTTAGGACAGTCTAGTCCTAAAACGTGGGATTTAAAAGATTATTATTATTATTATTAGAATTAAGGTAAGTCCTTATGTTTCTTGGGACAATTTCTTCTCTTCTTGCTTTAATTTGAATATCCAAAAAGAGAGGAACATCTTTTTCTTAAATTTATTTTCATGTACAAAGATGTTTGCCTGCATGTTATGTCTGTGCACTATGTGTGTACCTACAGTAACTGCAGTTTACAGATATCTGTGAAGCACCACGTGAGTGAGGGGAACTGAGTCCTGGTCCTCTGGAAGAACATTCAGTGCTCTAAACAGCCTTGGAGGTGAGCATCTATGGGGGCTTGATTCTGGTTTAGAGTTCCAGGTGGAGGGTAAAGTACTGAAAATGGACATGTTTCTTTATGAGGGCAAACTGACCACCTCCCTGAAGCTTCTTTGGGATGATGGGTGTGGAAACAGAACCTTGTTTATATTTTCAAAAATATCTATGATGTAGAGGGGTGAGGTGGTGCACACCTTTAATCCCAGCACTTGGGAGGTAGAGGGAGGTGGATCTCCATGTGTTCAAGGCCAGCCTGGTCTACAAAGGAAGTTCCAGCACAGCCAGGGCTGTTACACAGAGAAACCATGTCTCACCACCCCCCAAAACCCCACAACAGTATCAGCAGTAGCAGAAGAAGGAAGAGAAGAAGGAGAAGAAGAAGAAGAAGAAGAAGAAGAAGAAGAAGAAGGAGAAGGAGAAGGAGAAGGAGAAGGAGAAGGAGAAGGAGAAGGAGAAGGAGAAGGAGAAGAAAAAGAAAGAATAATAATGCTTTAACAAAATACATGAGTTTTGTGTTCAAATAGAACAATGTTACTTGTGAATGGTTTACATCTTCCCTGATAACAGAAATTCTTAAGATTTGAAAAGGCAGCTTTCTTAAACCAAGAGGTAGTTTCTTCCCACCACAGGTGAAAGAGAGGCTGCTGCCTTCAGTTAGTGATGCCAGGGGGCAATGAGCCACCAGGGTGCATTGATTGCTGACAGCTGTGAGGACAAACCCTTGTGCTGCTCAGCACCTGACAGTCTTCTGGGAGAGAGGCAGCTGTTCTGCCACTCAGGCATTCTTCTTTACAGGTGTGAGCAGATGGGACAAGGACACTATCCAGCAGTGACAGGGAGCAGTTCTGGGGAGAACAAAACACTGCTAAGGAGGAGGTTCAGCACAGCACATTTTCCATTTGTTGTATGAGAAAATATAGACATTGCATAAAATTTAATATATTATGAACTTTGTGTCCTCATTAAGAGACTTAAAATGTCATCAAGGTTTAAGTACTTTATTAAGTTCTAAAATAGCAAGCATATAAAAGGTTATATAAAAGAGGATATTTAAGTGATTATTTCTTCTTAAGGCAGAGACATTTTCCTCAAACTTTATTGTTGAATAGAAAAATCAAGCATGAAAGTATATTCTATTTTTTTAAAAAATTAGGTAAGTCCAAAATATAAATGGTTAATTTTTAGGCATGTGTTGAGTATGAGGCAAACTTTGCAGCTCTGGGAAAACTCAGCTCATTTATTTATTTATCTGTCTGTCTGTCTATATCTATCTATCTATCTATCTATCTATCTATCTATCTATCTATCTCTATCTATCTTCTTTACATTTTCTTACAGAAAACAATAAAAATCAAGGCCCACAAGGGAAAGTGTCATGGCATTTTGTTTATGATCTAACAAATAAAGCTTTCCTGAAGATCAGAGTACAAAGCTAGCCACAGCCATAGAGGCTAGGCAGTAGTGGTTCATATATACCTTTAAACCAAGAACTCAGGAGATAGAGGCAGATGGATCTCTGTTAGTTCAAGGCCACCCTGAGCTACATGAAATTTATCTAGTCTAAAAGAGAAACAGAGCTCACACAAAGGTGAGCTCGGCATTTGGGATCCCATGTATTTAATCCCAGCACTAGAAAGGAATATAAGGCAGGACCAGACAAGAACTCAGGAGTCTGAGGAGCATGAGCACTAGTAGAGGCGAGAACTCTCTAATGGCTGGCCTCTTTGCTTCTCTGATCTTCAGCTTTAAATCAATGTCTGTCTTTGGGTTTTTATTATTCATGCTACAGGGAAGGGGAAGTAAATCGCCCTGTGCCTGTTAAACTCACTGAAGATGAGGGGAAGGGAATCAGATTACACTTGCCAAAGCACAATCTAGAGATGACATGGAAATACAATTAGTCAATTAGCATGCTTCAAGATACAGCTCCAATATCAACCTAGTTCATTTGCCAAGAAACTCATGTAACCTGATTCGAACCCTTGGAAATATTTAGTTATTAACGTTAATTGCTAATGTACCACATGCTTATCATATGTACCAAACATTTATTTTATATTTATCATCAGCAGTGTAATAAAAGTTTTGCAAAGATACCATGCAATCTTACTAACAATATTTTGAGATAGAATAGATACTGATATCAGTACCTTCCCTATTTTGCTATTGAGGAAACACAGCCCTGTAATGTTCCCTTGACTTGTCCAAATATTACACAGCACATAGTATATTTACCCTTTAACAAAACAGCTTGACTCTAGGAACTATGTGTCTACCCACTATCCTATTAGCACTCTGCTGAGTAAGCCCAATACACTCAGAGAAAAGCAAGCACACATGGCCCTTCCCTTTGATCTTAAAGTCTGTTTTAAACTGTAAAGATTAGTGCAGAAATACCAAGTTAGACTTTCCCTTTAACATAGAGGCTTGACAATAGTGGAGAGGCTACCTTAAATGCCCTTCCAAGATAATGAGATTGATGACTACCTTAAATGCCATCCCAGAGCCTTCATCCAGTAGCTGATGGAAGCAGAAGCAGATTTACAGCTAAGCACTGAGCTGAACTCCTGGAATCCAGTTGTACAGAGGGAGGAGAGATGAGCAAAAGGGTCAAGACCATATTGGGGAAATCCACAGAAAAAGCTGACCTGAGCAAGTGGGAGCTCACTGACCCCAGTCTGGCAGCTAGGAAACCAACATAAGAATGAACCAGGCCCCTTGAATGAGGGTGTCAGTTAGGAGATCTGGGCAGTCTATGGGACATCTGGCAGTGGAACCAGTGCATGAATCCCAAGTGCATGAATGGACTTTGGGAGCCAATTCCTCAAGGAGGGATACTCTCTTAGCCTAAACACATCGGCGAGGGCCTAGGCTCTGCCTCAAATGATGTGACAGACTTTGATGCTCCCCCATGGAAGGTGTCACCCTCCCTCAGTAGTGGTGAGTGGGATGGGGGGACAGTGGGGGACATGGGAGGATGGTAGGGAGAGGAAACTGGAATTGATATGTAAAATAAAATTGTTTATAATTTAAATAAAAGTTCATATTAAAAAACCATGAAATGCATTGGAAAAATAAAAGATAGAGATTTGAAATGGAACCACAAGTCTCACAGGAATTGTTTTATATTGCGTATCTTTCTATAAATTGTTTGTACTTTTTATTCTTCAAGTTTCATGGGAAGTAGAGTATGAACACTTACATCATGGGTAAAACATAACTGCTCAAAAGACAAAGGAAAATAGCAACAGTTTCTAGATAAAAACCCAAGAGGGGGCTGGAGAGATGGCTCAGCTGTTTGGAATACAGGTTGCTCTTCCAGAGGACCTGGGTTTGATTCTAATACCCACATGGTGGCTCACAACTGACTCTAAGTCTAGTTTCAGGAGATCTGATGCTTCTTCTGGCTTTCACCGACATGCATTCAGACAAAATACCCATACACAGAAAAACAAAGCAGAAGCCCAGAAGGTCCAAGGGTTGCTATGTTGCTGTGCAAGATATTGTCCAAGACAGCATTAGTGAATTAATTCTCCTCTGGTGTCATGACCCTGAATGAGGACAGATGACTTCTGCATGACTAGTGCTCACCCCAGGCCTCCTGGTGCCCAAACTGGCCCATCAAAAGCAGCACAATACCAATTTATTAAAGGCAAAAAAACAAACTTGAGGGCATTTAGTGATCATGTCTAATATATTAGATTTTTGTTATTTTCACCTCATGCTTAATTGAAGTAAAATTCTATTAGTATGGATTAAATGCCAAGGCTACAGTGATATGTATCTTACCACTTTTGTGGACCCTTTTCATCGTGTTTAAAATGTTTTACTGAGGTCTTGAGAACCCATCTTTTAAGAGCCTAGGAATGAGTATTTTCTGCTGGTTGCTTTAAATTATTCAGATAAATTTAGCACTTAATGCTATTTGTTGAGGCAATTGTAATTTACCTTGAAATGTGCAGTGCTTTGTCAGGAAGAGCAAAGGAAGAATAATTGTTCTCCCAATGTGAAAGGGGGCACTAATGAATACTAAGTATGTTTGGGACCGAGAGGGAACAACCTGGGTACACCGGGTTCTTACATTTGTTGATTTAGATTGATGAAAGTTACATTCCAAACAAAGAGACCACGACTGAAAAAATTAAGCTTACATAATTATCCCCAGTCCTCTGATATCCCAATGATATGCCAAGAAACCCCAATCTTACAAGCTCAGAGCACATTATCCATCTCAGAGATGACTTCTTTTATAAAGATACTTTGAGCATAGCTCATTTTCTCAAGCTGTGGCTGAAAAAAAAAGACCAAAAAAAAAAAAAAAACCCAACAAAACATCATGCACTTGACTTTTCAGAGTAAACTGGTGCAACATAAAACTGGTGCAATATAAAATGAGTTGGCCTCTGATCTTCATCTACTTACATAGGAATATTTTATGTTGTATTAAAATGTTTTTTCTAAATAATGTTTCTCATTAGGTGTGACATATCATTGTAAATGGCTGTTGTTTTGAAGAACACTTACATTAATGAAGGGTTTCCCATAGCATTTTGAGATTTCAAATGGGCATCGTTATGTGTGCATATCTCCATGTGCAATGTTATCATAGTTTATATTTTGTAATCCTGATGATGCTGTGTTTCAGGAGTTGATATAGTGTTAGTTCCTCATCTACCTTACTCCATCCAGTGTTACAGCATGACTATGGTGTGCAGGCTTGATGACAAGACTGACATCCATCACCACTGAAAATATTTTATGTTGTCTTCTCATTACCTACCAGATAATTTCTCTGTGCTACCTTCCCTAAAGAAGATCCATTATATCAAGATGACTCTCAAAAGAAAATCAAATGTTACTAGCTACTCCTTTTAAACAGGAAAGCTCTTGTTTAAATTATCAAGCATAAACATAGTGATATGGTCATGTGACACGCAGAAGGAAGTGAAGAATCTGAGCACATAAACACTCTTGGGACCATCACTCAGAAGGGAGGAAGCTATGGCATGCTAACACTGCAAGGGGAAACTTGAAGCTTTTTGAGTGAAATCCATGGAATTGTTACCTTTGGGAATAAACAAGAGTGAAGCAGCTTGTTTGTCTTCTCTAAAATGCATCTGAAGTTCATGGTGATCGGTGGCTTCAGAGAAGAAATTATTCGCAAACAACTTACTACTAAAGAATAATTCAGGACAAGAGTCTGTGTATTCTTGTATTCTTTTTTTGGTGATAATTTTTTTATTTAAATTTGAAACAAGCTTGTTTTACATGTCAATCCCAGTTCCCTGCACCCTTCTGTCCTCCCTTTCCCCCACCTACCCCCATTCCATCTCCTTTCTTCTCCCCAAGGAGGGAGAGGCCTGGGTTTTTCCAGCCTTGTCTTGACCCTTTGCTCATCACTCCTCTCTCTCTGCAACTGGATTCCAGGAGTTCGGCTCAGTGCTTAGTTGTGGGTGTCTGCTTCTGCTTCCATCAGCTACTAGATGAAGGCTCTAGGATGGCATATAATGTAGTTGTCAATATCATTATCTTGGAAGGGCATTAAAAGTAGTCTCTCCACTATTGCTTAGATTGTTAGTTGGGTTCATCCTTGTAGATCTATGGGCAATTCCCTAGTGCCAGATTTCTCCTTAAATCTATAATGTATTCCTCTATTATGGGATCTCTTTATTTGTTCTGCTCTCTTCTTTCCATATCTTAATCTTCCTGTTCCCTCATGCCCAACCCTCCCCTACTCTTAACCCCTTCTCTTTCTCCTAACTCCCTCTTCCTACCCTCTATGCTCCTAAATTGCTCAGGAGATCTTGTCCCTTTCCTCTTCTGTGGGGGAACCATGTATATCTCTTCTAGGGTCCTTCCTGTTTTCTAGCTTTTCTGGTGGTGTAAATTGTAGGCTGGTAATCCTTTGCACTATGTCTAAAATCCATATATGTCTTTTTGTCGATGGGTTACCTCACTCATGATGGTTTCTTCTAGTTCCATCCATTTCTCTGTTTGAAAGACCTATAGTCTTTAAAGAAAGAAATTAAAGATACCAGAAAATAGAAAGATCTCCCATGCTCTTGAATAGGTAAGATCAACATAGTAAAAATGGCAGTCTTGTCAATAGCAATCTACAGAATCAATGCAATCCCCATCAAAATCCAGGCACAATTCTTCACAGACCTTGAAAGAACAATCCTCAACTTTATATGGAGAAACAAAAGACCCAGGATAGCCAAAACAACCCTTTACAATAAAGAAACTTCCAGGGGCATCACCGTCCCTGATTTTAAACTCTATTACAGTGCCATAGTCCTGAAAACAGTTTGGTACTGGCACAAAAATAGACAGGTAGACCAATGGAATTGAATTGAAAACCATGATATTAACCCACATACCTATGAGCACCTGATTTTTGACAAAGAAGCTAAATTTATACAGTGAAAAAAAGAAAGCATCTTCAACAAATGGTGCTGGCATAACTGGATACTAGTCTGTAGAAGACTTCAGATAGATCCCTATCTATTGCCATGCACAAAACTTAAGTCCAAATGGATCAAAGACCTCAACATAAACCCAGCCACACTGAACCTCTTAGAAGAGAAAGCAGAAAGTACCCTTGAACAAATTGGGACAAGAGACTGCTTTCTGAACATAACACCTGTAGCACAGACATTGAGATCAACAATTAATAAACAGGACCTCCTGAAACTGAGAAGCTTCTGTAAGCAAAGAACACAGTCAACAAGACAAAATGGGAACCCACAGAATGGAAAAATATCTTCACCAACCGCACATCTGACAGAGGGCTGATTTCCAAAATATACAAAGAACAAGGTAGCTACCAAAACACCAAATAATCCAATTAAAAAGTGGGGTATGAACTAAATAGAGAATTCTCAATGGAGGAATCTAAAATAGCTGAAAGACACTTAAGAAAGTGTTCAACATCCTTAGCCATCAGGGAAATGCAAATCAAAACATCTCTGAGATACCATCTTACTCCTATCATAGTGGCTAAAATCAAAAAGACCAAAGACAGTTTATGCTGGAGAGGATGTAAAAAAAGAGGCACAGTCCTCTACTGCTGGTGGGAATGCAAACTCATACAGCCACTTTGGAAATCAGTATGGCAGTTCCTCGGGAAAATGGGAATTAGTCTACCTCAAGATCCAGTAATTGCACTCTTAGGCATATACCCAAAAGATGCACATTCACACAACAAGGACATCTGTTCAACTACATTCATAGCAGCATTATTTGTAATAGCTAGAACCTGGAAGCAACTTACATGCCCCTTAACTGAAGAATGGATGGAAAAAATGTGGTACATTTACACAATGGAGTACTTTTCAGTGAAAAAACACAATGGAAGAAGGGTTTTTTTTTTTTTTTTTTTTTTTTTTCCGTTCCAGAAGGATACAGTGGTGGGGATTATGGCAGGGAAAATATGGTGGCAAGAGCAGTAAGCTGCATTATCATTTTCTTTCTCATGCATGAAAGAGAGATAGAGAGCAGGAAGTGTGGGGAGGCTACATTCCAACTCCATATCTGGAAAGCCACTAGTCATGCTGGCCTGGGAATCAGCCAGCAAGACCCAGAGGCCTTCTGTGTCTGGAAACCTGCTGGCCACCCTGGTCTGAAAATCATGTGTGTGATTCTCATCCTCTTTCTTGTTCTTCATCTTCAGTTCCCCAACTTTATCCCCAGGGCAGAGCTCCTCACCAGCCTGTCTTCCCTCTCTGTCTCCATTCTTTGGGGACTCTGCAGATCCCCATGGCAGAATCATCTTTCCTCCTTCCTGTGGGCATTCTCAGCTGCACCCATGTAGTCCACCATCAATTCTTCCTGTCAAAACCTAGAAACATGTTTTCCTAAGAACCATCCCTGGCCATACCAGGCAGGGCTTCAAAAACACCAGGAAACCCACAGCCACCACACTGTCCTAAGATGCAGGGAGGACAAGAAAAACCAGGGCCTGGAACACCAAACCAACAAAGACAAGACCAGACATCAACATCCAGAATTATAATCATCCCAAACCCAGATGCCTAGACACCACCAAGAAAAAAAAAAAAAAAAAGGCAATTTTAACACCCATGGCAATGTCTCCACTAAAAGCTAGAAACTTTATTACAGTAGGCCCTGAGAGAGACAATACAGCCAAGGTACAAGATCACAGTAGCTATAATGAATATGTTCAAGGACTTTAAAGAAAACATGAATAAATCTATTAATAAAAACATAAATAGTGGAATGAAATGATGAAAATAGTTCAAGACCTAAAAGCCTAAATAGAATAACTAAAGAAAACACAAACTAAAGTAAAACTGAAAATGAAATTTTAGGAAGTAAAACAAACTCAGAGGTAAACCTTACCAACAGAATTCAAGAGATGAAAGAGAATGTCAGGTGTGGAAGATAAAGATTGAAGAAATGGATATACCAGTCAAAGAAAATGCTAAATCTAAAAAACAAAGTCATGTAACACCCAGGGAATTCAGGACAATATGATAAGACCACATCTATAAATAATAGAGGAATGAAGCTCAGGTGAAATCCACAGAAGATATTTTCAATAAAATCATAGAAGAAAATTTCCCCCAAATAGTAAACATACAAAACAAAGAAAGAAAATTAGAAGCTTCAAGGGAAGGAGACTAAGCAACCTGTAAGGCAGACCTATTGGAATTATATCACATATATATATAGACAGATGTGCTGCAGACTCTAAGGGACCATAAATGTCAGCCCAGACTACTGTACCCAGCAAAACTTTCAATTATAATAGATGGATAAAAAAGACATTCCATAATAAAACCAAATCTAAGCAATATCTAAAATCTAGATAAATAAAAGATAGAAGGAAATTTTACCCTGAAGAGGTTAATCACACCCAAGAAGTATAATCTCAGACCAGAAAATCAAAAGAGAAGGTAAATCCCCCCCTCTCTTACAGAAAATAACAAGAATCAACAATCACTGGTCTTTTAAAACTTTCAACATCAATGGTCTCCTTTACCCAATGAAACAATACAGACTAACAGATTGGACTGGAAAAAAAAAAGATCCATCTTTCTGCATCCAAGAAGCATACCTTAACATCAAAGTTAAACATCACCTCAGTATAAAAGGATGGACAAAGGTATTCTAAGCAAATGGACCCAAGAAGAAAGCCAGTGTGGTCATTTTAGTATCTGACAAATAGACTTCAACCCAAAACTAATCTGGAGAGATAGGGAAGGACACTACATTCTTATTAAAGGAAATATCCATCAAGAAGATATTGCAATTCTAAACATCTATGTACAAACACAAGGGCACCAAAGATTATAAAAGGAATATTATCACACCTAAAATCACACATTACCCTCACACAGTGATAGTGGATGACTTCAATTCCCCACTCTCACTGATAGTTTACCAGACAAAAACTAAACAGAGAAATGCTGGGGCTAAATATTGTCCTAACAGGTATTTTCAGAACACTTCACACAAACACAAAAGAATATGTCTCCTTTTCAGCAGCTATGGAACTTTCTCCAAACTCGACTACATGCTTGGACACAAAGCAAATCTCAACAGGTACAATAAAATTGAAATAATATCCTGTATCATCTTACCGCCACGGATTAAGGCTGGATAGCAACAACAACAACAAACTCAGGGAAACTGAACAAATAAACATGTCAAGACAAATCAGGGAAGAAATTCAAGATTTTTAAAGTTGAATGAAAATAGAAACACAATATACCCAAACTGAAGGGGCGCAATGAAAGCACTTTTAAGAGGTAAGTTCATAGCACCAAGTGCCTACATAAACTTAGAGAAATCTCACACTAGCGATTTAACAGCAGACCTGAAAGCTCTAGAACAAGTCTAACAGAAAGATGTTCAAACTCAGAGTTGAAATGAATAAAATAGAAACAAACAAACACAATACAAAGAATCAGTGAAACAAAGAGTTGGTCCTTTGTAGAAAATCCATAAGATTGACAAACCCCTAACCAAATTAACTAAAAGAGAGAAAAGATCCAAATTAACAAAATTAGAGATGAAACAACAGATACTGAGGAAATCCAGAGGACTATGAGGAAATACTCATAAGGACATTCCTGTATTCTACCAAACTGAAAAAGCTAAAAGCTAATGGATAATTTACTTGATATATCACCTAAAAGTAAAATCAAGATCAGATAAGCAATTTAGACATATCTTTTACTCTTTGTATATAGAAGCAGTCATATACCACAATCAAATAAGTTTCATCTCAGAAATGAGGGATGGTTCAACATATGTACATCAATAAACATAATCCATAACATAAACACACTGAAAGGCAAAAACCACATGTTCACCTCATTAGATGCAGAAAAGAACTTTGACAAAATTCAGTATCCCTTCATAACAAGAGCGACATACTTCAACACAATAAAGGTGATTTACAGTAAGCCCACAGTCAGCATTAAAATAAAGGCAGGAGAACTCAACACAATTTCATTAAAATCAGGAGGAAGACAAGTTTGCCAACTCTATCCATACCTATTTAATATATAGTACTTGAAATCTTAGAACAACAAGGCAGCTAAAGTTAAAACAAGAAGATACAATGTAGAAAGGAAAAAGTCAAGTTATTTGCAGATAATATAATAGTATACCTAAATGACCCTAAAAATCCCATCAGAGAACTCCTATAGTTGATAAACACCTTTAGCAAAGTAGCAGCATACAAACTTAATATTCAAAAATCAATAACATAAAAATGATAAACAGACTGAGAAAGAAATCAGGGAAACAACAATTTTCACGATAGCCTCAAATATTACAAAGTATCCTGGGTCAACACTAACCAAGAAAATTAATGACTTGTATGATAACAAATTTAAGATATTGAAGAAGTAAATTGAAGAAGATATCACAAGATGGAAAGATCTTCCATGCTCATGTATTGGTAGGATTAATATTGTAAAAATGGCTATATGACCAAAAGTCACCTACTGATTCAATGCAGTCCACTAAAAATTTCAACACAGTTCTTAACAGAATGTGAAAGGTCTATTTCAGCTTCATTTGGAAAAATAAAGAACCCCTAATAGCCAACACAATCCATAATAATAACAGAAATGCTAGGACTCCATCCTCAGTCCTAAATTGTACCATAGAAATAAAAACAGGATGATATTGGCATAAAAACAGACATGTTCATCAATAGAATAGAGTTCGAGACCAAGAAATAAATCCACACATCTATGGACACCTGAGTTTTTATAAATAAGCCAGAATACATACTGGAAGAAAGAGCATCTCCAACAAATGGTGCTAGTCAAATTGGATGTCTGTATGTAGGAGAATGCAAATAGATCCATGCTTACCACCCTGCACAAACTCAAATCAAAATGGATCAAAGATCACATAAGGCTAGATACATTGAATCTGAGAGAAAAGAAAGCAGGGGATACTCTTGAACTCATTGGCACAGGAAAAGACTTTCTGAACAGAGCTCTAATAGCACAGACACTAAGTATAACAATTACTAAGTGGGACCTATTGAAACTGCAAAGCTCCTGTATGGCAAAGAACACCATCATTCATGCAAAGCTGCAGGCTATAGAATGAGAAAAGACTTCTTTTAACCAAATACACGCCTAATAGAAGGCTGATATCTAAAATACATAAAGAATTAAAGTAAAAATCTAGACATCATGAAAACAAATAATCCAGTTACAAATGGGGTACAGTTTTTTAAACAGAGAATTCTCAACAGAAGAATCTCAAATTGTAGAGAGCCGTGAAGTGCCATGCCTTAAAGTGGCGCTGGCTTCTGCCTTACACCTTCCAGCTGGTAAAGACTCTCTGGGTAAACAAGCCCTTAATTGGTTAAGTCTGTTCAGCCTGTCTGCTTCTGCCTATCTGCAGGGTCCACGTGGCTCACTGGGGTTGGTTAGCTCAAGGGTATTTAAGGCTGTGCAGGGGTCCCCTGGCACTCTCTCTCTCTCTCTCCCTCTCTCTCTCCCTCTCTCTCTCTCTCTCTCTCTCTCTCTCCCTCCCTCCCTCCCTCCCTCCCTCCCTCCCTCCCTCCCTCCCTCCCTCCCTCCCTCCCTCTCTCTCTCTCTCTCTCTCTCTCTCTCTCTCTCTCTCTCTCTCTCTCTCTCTCTCTCTCCCCCCTGCCGGCCAGAAGTAACATGTTTAAAGGATCCTGATTAAAACTGCATGAAGAAGATCTACCCGGAGTCGCGTCTTCCTTGCTGGCGAGGGCAGGCAAGTACATCAAATGGCTGAGAAGCACTTAAAAACGTGTTCAACATCCCCAGTCTTCAGAGAAATACAAATTCAAAGTATTTGAGATTTCATTTTACACCAGTCAGAATGGCCATGATCAGTAGAAGAAGTGACAGCTCATGCTGGC
Organism: Cricetiscus sungorus; assembly: GCA_030556225.1. NCBI lineage: Eukaryota > Metazoa > Chordata > Mammalia > Rodentia > Cricetidae > Cricetiscus > Cricetiscus sungorus. The sequence continues at coordinate 39,081,384 of JANBXA010000398.1, forward strand.
AAGGATGTGAAGTAGGGAGACCATTTGTTTCTTGCTGGTGGGAGTGCAAACTTGTTCAGCCACAATGGAAACCAGTGTGGAGGTTCCTCAGGAAGATGGAAATTGATCTGTCTCAAGACCCAGCTTTGCCACTCGCACATATACCCAAAAGTCTCTACATTCTATTAAAGAGACATTTGCTTTATTTGTTCATCATATCCACACTAACAACAGTATGAGCATCTCAATGCTAACTAACTCTTAGAGCCTATCCACAAAGGAAACAGAACAGTCACTCCCTGAAGCCTACCACTGAATCTCCTAGTTGTTATTTAACCTATCTAGATATTAACATGTTGATCTAAAAAAAAAAAAAAAATAGAACAAAACACAATCATGGTTGTTTGTATAAGCTTATGCATTCTAATACTTTGAGGTCAGGCTTGTGCAGCAAACACTTTTATCTGCTAAACAATGTTGCCTCCCCAATGTTCTTTCTTTGTTGATCTAATTTGTCCCCACTTAAGAGTACTCTGATCTATTCTTTGCATCTTTCCAGTTGGTGCTTTCTTTCACTGCATTTAATGCACTCTAGTTACCATGAATAATACTCTGGCTTTCTTTTAGAACCTCTTTCTGATATGAGGCTAGAATGTAAAATTTCAAAATAAGGTATTATCATGTAAATAATATAAGAATTTTCAGTCTTCTTTTCTAACTTCAAAAGAAGCCAGAAATATCTAAGGTGCACAGGTCAAATTGGTCCCCAGCTGGTGGCATTGTTTTGGAAAACTATGGAAATTTTAGGAGATTGAGCTTTCATGCAGGTCTTTGAGGTTTACTTGTCTATTTTTATTAGAAATAGATTTATTTTTATACAATATATTTTGATTATAGTTTGCCTGCCCCCAGCTCCTTCCAGATCCTCCCATCTCCCCTACCCAAATTTACACCCTTTCTTTCTCTCTCCTAAGAAAGCAAACAGGAATCTAAAAATTAATAATAAAATAAGATAAAATCAAATCAAACAAATGAAAGAAAAAGCAGAAGAAATGCATATAGACACAAAGACACATGTTAACACACACAGAAATCCCATTTTTAAAATAAAGAAACCATAATATATAAGCAAAAGACTTGTAACAGATTTTTTTGTTTGTTTTGTTTTTTAAAGGGCTCTAGCAGGTTTATTTCCTTCCAGATCTTATATGAGGGTGTATGGGGTGTGGCTGCACCTTGTACACTAGTCATGTTTTAACTGTGGTCATAGTGATTTAATTGATTCATTTAAGTAGAAATGCCATTAAATGCTGAATCTTTCTCCCAGGCATTTTCCATTTATTTAAAGCTTGTTGCATGCCACACTATAAAGATTTGTGTTTTATTTTTATTATGTATTTTATTTTTCTTTTCAAAAAATACATTTCGATCATATTTTTCCCTCCCCAACTCCTTCAAAATCCTCCCTATCACCCCTACTCACCCACTTCATGTTCTTTCTCTCTAACACACTAGTTTGTTTTATTTTAATTATTATAGGAATGCATTTTAAACTTCTTATTTTGAGAATATATTATAATTATACAATTTCTCTCTTCCTTTCCTTCCTACAATTTCTCTGCTACCCCCCCAGTATCTTTCAAATATATGGTATATTTTTTGGAAATCGTTGTTACATACTAATGTGTGTGTATACTCCTAAATATATAAATGCAACCTGCTTAGTCTATATTATGTTACATTTATTAGCTAGTCTTTATTATGTATTCACCAATCTGCTTTTTAAAGTAATACTTAATTACTCTAACTTTGTAATATTTAACTTCTATTTACTTGATTTTCTTTTAAACATTATTTTTTTGTTTTTCATATACATTCTTATCTTCATAAAGTTATTTTACAATCATCTTGTCAGGTTCAATGAATGGATAGTTCCTTTCTTATTTGTAAAAATAGGTCATACCATGTATCAGTTGTTTAATAATTATGGTGATTTGAATGAGAATGACTGCCATGGCTTATACATTTGAATACTTGGTTTCCAATTGTTGAACAGTTGGGAAGGATTAAGAGGTGGCCTTGTTTGAGTAGGTGGCCTTCTTTAGGAAGGTGTGTCACTGAAGGTGGGCTTTGAGGTTTCAAAGGCCCAAGAGCCCCTTCTCTCTCCCTCCTTCTCATCCTACTCCTCCTCCTTTTTTCCCTCTCGCTCTTTTAGTTACTGCTCCAGTAAGATCTTGTCTGCTTCCCACTGTGACAATAATGGACTGAACCCCTGAAATTGTAAGCAAGTGCCAATTAAATGCTTTCTTTGTAAGACTTGCCTTAGTTTTATTGTCACTCCACAGTAACAGAATAGTAACTAAGACAATAATGGAGTACATAGTTTCATCTCTCTCTCTCTCTCTCTCTCTCTCTCTCTCTCTCTCTCTCTCTCTCTCTCTCTCTCTCTCTCCCTCCCTCCCTCCCTCTCTTCCTCTCTCTCTCTCTGTCAATCAATCATCTATCATCATTTTTAACAAGTTCTCTGGATTACACTGTTCTGACTGGCTATCTGTCTGTCTGTCTGTCTGTCCGTCCGTCCGTCTATCTATCATTTTAAACAAGTTCTCTGGATTACACAGCTCTGCCTGTCCTGAAACTAACTAACTAGCTATGACTAAGAGATCAGATTGGTCTCAAACTCACAGAGATGTACCTGCCTCTGCCTCTTAAGTGCTGTGTAATTAAAGGCATATACTACTACTATGTGTGACTAGTTTTACTTTTTTTAAGGGCTGTATATAGATCATCAATGGATGCAGCATATCTTGTTTATTCTTATTACTATTTATATATGTTTATATTGTTCCTAGACGTTTACTTTTAGATAGTTGGAATTGAATGCACATGGTAAGTTATATGCACATGAATGAACACATAATGATTGTGGAATAATTTGCCAGTCTATCCCTAGAAGTGATATGTTTGAAAGATAGTTTGCCTCCCACTTTGCTGATAATTGTTACATTTTTTGCTCCCATTATTAATTATGTTGGCTATTTTTAATCTTACTCTTTGGAAATCTCTTAGCAAAAATATCACTTCACTTTTCCTTTTTAAACCCTTTTTTAAAAATCGAAAAAATGCACTAGCTTGTGTTTATTTTCATTGCCTTGTCATTTATTTGGATTTGTTGTTTTGGGGAATTTTATGAAAAAGAGTAGGAATTTGTCATAATTGTTGAAACTACTACTGTTTATATTAGCTTTCTTTGACTGTTGCTAAATGGAACACTGAAAACAAAAGGAATAAATTTTCCCATGAGAACAAAAAGAAGCAAACTCACCCCAGAGGAGTAGACAGAAGGAAATAATCAATTTGAGGGCTAAAATCAATAAAGTAGAAACTAGGAAAACAATACAAAGAATCAATGTAACAAAGAGTTGGTTCTTTGAGAAAATCAACAAGATAGACAAACCTTTATCCAGAGCAAACAGCAGAAAGAGAACATGCAAATCAGAAACATCAGAAATGAAAAGGGGAACATAACAACATATACTGAGGAAAAACAAAACAAAACAAAATACAACAAAACAAACAAACAAACAAACAAAAAACAATGGAGTCTTGAAATTCACAGGCAAACAGATGGAACTTAAAGCAACCATCCTGAGTGAGGTAACCCAGTCACAAAAAGAGGAACATGGTATGTACTCACTCATATATGGATTTTAGACATAGAGCAAAGGCTCACCAGACTATAATTCACACCGCCAGAGAAACCAGGATACAAAGAAGAACCTAAGAAATTCATACAAGGTCTCTCACAGAATGGGAAAGGAACAAGATCTCCTGAGCATATTGGGGGGGGTAATGAGTAGAGAGAGAGAGTTAGGATAAAGAGAAGGGGAGGAGAGGAGAACATGTGGGACCAGGAATATTGAGTTAGGGGATGAATACATGAGAGAGGGAAAAAAAAAGATACAATAATACAGGGAGCCATTATAGGTTTGAAGAGAAAACTGACTCTAAAGAAATATCCAGAGAGCTTACAAGGCTGACCCCAACTAACAATCTGAGCAACAGTAAAGGGGCTACCTTAAATGCCCTTCCCTGATAATGAGATTGACAACTAACTTACATGCCATCCTAGAACCTTCATGTAGTAGCTGCACTAAAGGACTTTGGGAGCACATTCCCTATGGAGGAATAATCCCTTAACCTAGAGGAAGGAGGGAGGGCCTAAACCCTACTCCAAATGACTTGACAGATTTTGATGATCCCTCTTGGAGGGCATCACCCTCCCCGAGGAGTGGGTGGGGACAGTGGGAGGGGACATTGGGGTAGGCATGGGAGAGAGTGAGAGGGAACTTGGATTGAGTTGTAAAATAAGAAAAAATAATAAATAAATAAATTGTTCCATGTCTGTGGAGGACAGATATCTCATAGAGACATGACAGTAGAGACACACTATCTCTGGAAACTCTAAGGGACAATCTATTTGTCACATCTACCAGCACATGATAGCTTGCTAGCCTTTTTTGACTGTGACCCTTCATTCTTTTTCCCCAGATTTGAATTGTTTGCCAAAACATCTTCCCACTCTCATGAAGACATTTGTTATTGGATTTAAGTTATAGTAGGTAACTCATGCTAGTTTCATCATAATCTTTAACTGCATTGTACCTAATGTAGTCTTCCAAACAAGACTCCTTGAATAGGACTTAATTTGCCCAAGAATTAGGCAATTCTAATTGACTAGTGTAACCACATAAAACTAAAAAGCTTCTGCATGGCTAAAGAAATAATCAGCTTGGTGAAGAGAAAGCCCACATAATGGGAGAGAATCTTTGCTAAGTAGACATCTGTCAGAGGTTCAGTATCCAGAATATACAAATAACTAAAAAAAAAAAAAAACTGTAAAAAACAAAACAACTTTCAAAAATGGGTGGGACCTAAATAGAGGGTTCTTAAAGGAAGAGAATGGGCAAGAAATCAAAATGTCTACCATCCTTAGCAATTAGGGAAATTAGGGAATTATACAGCAAAACAACTTTGAGATTTCATCTTATGTCAATCAGAATGACATATCCTTGCTGCTATACTCAGAATGTCTAGGAAATGAAACAGCCTATATGTCTTTCACCTAATGAATGGATAATGAAACAGTGGTTCATACACACTATAGAATACTATTCAGCAATAAAGAAAAATAAATCATAAACTTTGCAGATAAATGGGTGAAACTAGAGTAGATATTGAGTGAGACAACCCAAATCCAGAAGGTCAAAAATCATACATTCTCTGTTATTTTATAAGGTTCCTAGCTCCATATCTTCAGGCATGAATACACAGCCTGTGGTAATTACAGAAAGCAGTAAGGCAAAATGGGACTCTTGCCAGGATAGGGGGATTGATAGCAATACAGAGGAGAATAACAGGGCACAAGTGGTGTGATAAGAGAGATGGGGAAGGGAGTTCTTTAGGGAGGAGGAGGAAGGTAAAAACAGAACGTAGGAGAAGAGTAAAAAAGAATGGCAGGATATACATGTTCTGACAGGGGAAAGAGGGGCTCCTTAAGGAAGGGTGTAAGTACAGGGAAAGGAGGAAGGTAGGTAAAATAGTAATATGGATGGCCGAAAAAGCCACAAGGAATTATTAACTATTTACAATAAGTAAGTAAGTAAATAAATAAAAACAACAAAACAACAAAACCTCTAATACATGTAATTCAGTGTACAAATATACGTATATGGTTTCAACAAACTTTTCTCATCTGAGCAGACATGTTTCCTCCAAAAGGCAGAGATCAGTTAACAAACAATCCAACACTAGACATGAAGAGCCATCTTTTGAGTTGGGCAAGGTTGTCAAGGAGATCCCCAAACATACAGACTATTATTTGGTGACCCCCAGAGGTGGAAGGTAAGTTCCTTTGGCTGAAGACACCACATACTTCAGAAACAGGGCCAAAGTCCCCTGAACTGGAACTGACTTGAGTGTTTCTTTTCTGAGGACTAGCTCTCATGGTACTAGGAAAGAGCCATGCAAATTTCCAAAGGAGGTAAACAACCAAAAGTTCTAGAGCTACCATAGAAACTGCAAACACTGCACAGGAATAGTGACATAGGTAAGACCTATTCAATGAGAGAGATACCATGCCTGTACTGAAAACTGAGCTAATTAGTGCTAGTAAAATCATAGTTATTGAACAATAATCTACAGCCATAATTTATTATAACAGCATAACCCCTAGCAACAATCTATAAACATTTGTCTTTTGATCCACAGGTAAGTATAGTCTTCACCCTTGACAATAAAACTTCTCTTTGAAACAGACAGAGGCCACTACAGAAAACCACAACCAACCAAATGTCAGAGTTGTGGAACCCAATTCCAATGGATACATCTGTGAAACACTCCCATGCCTAAGGCTCAGGGAACACTGGGGAAGAGAATGCAGAAAGATTCTAAGAGCCAGTGAGTTTGCTGTGAGATTGTGTCTCCTAGTAACATCAGAAGCTACATCCATAAAGTGCCACTAACTTGACCATCCAAACATGAGCTGAACAAGGATGATGCTAATGAACATGTCAAAGTGCATGGGGAAAAGTCCACTAGGCATCAACCCTACACAAAGAACTATAGGCAACTGAGTAAAGCTGGGAGCAGGAGAAGAAGTGGGCTTTCCAGGGAAGAGCACATCAGTCACTTTCCTGGAGTTAAAGTGTCACACACCCAAACATACACGTAAGTAACATTTTATGGACTCACCAGGTCATATTTGGAATTTAATGTTTGTACAAGTGTGCTCTCTTTGTCTCTATCTCTCTCTGTGTGTAGCATGTACTTGCAATAACAATTGGTGAACAAAGAGGCCATGAATTTTAAGGAGAGTCTGAAGGAAGGAATGGGAAGGGATACATGTCTCAACAGTCTCAAGAATAGATAACAACCAAAGATCTGATGCCAGGGCTGAGGGGTAGCTTGGAGGAGGAGCACTTGTCTATTTCGTGTGAGAACTTGTGTTTGATTTTTAAGTTATCTAAATAAGCAATACAAGATCCAACCCGGGGTCTTCCAGCTTTAGAAACCGAACCCCAGTACAGAGAGTTTAAATTATCTAAAAATTTTAAACTTAAATGGATGATCATAGTTTTATATGAAAATCTAAGATGAACTCAAATTAGGCTGAAGTCCTTGATGTAAGACCTGAACCACTAAAAACACTAGAGAAAAATGATGGAAGAAACACTTTAAGAGCTAGACATGTGTGAATGTCCACTAGATCAAGGGTATAATAGCAAGAACTGAGAAATGAAATTGGATTAAATTAAAAACCTGTACACCAAATGATACCAACAGCAGAGTGCACACACAATCTACAGAATAGGGGAAAATCTTTCCTACCTACTTAGCTGAGATGGGATTTGCTAAAGAGCAAATAGTTCCATCAATAAGTAGACACATTAGTTGGTTGGCATTTTTTTCCAATGAAGTACAAATGGCCAATTAACACAAAAAGGTTGACTATCTTAAACAATCAAAGAATCAAAAACAAAACAAACAAACAAAAAACCCCAACAAACCAAAACCCAAAAACAAACAAAAAACAAAAAACCCCAAAACTACAATGAGGTTATATACAGACCCAATGGGAATAGATATCATCACAGAATGAAATGAAAATGTTGGCAAGATTCTGGGAAGAAAGGAACCTTACACACTGGTTGGAATGCAAACTGTTTGAGCCACTAGGGAAGGCAGTATGGAGGTTGTAAACAAGAGCTGCGGTGTCTTTATACCACTTCTGTGCATGTATCCCAAAGAATCAAAGCCAGTTATGGCTGCATATTTCACTAGTTAACAATAACCAAGCTTTGGAGCCAGCCTAGATCTCAATCTGGCTATCAGCAGATGAATGAATAAACACAATGTGGTATACCCAGTGAAACTGTGTTTAGTCTTAAAGAGAAACCGAAGTATGTCACTTGCAGGAAAATGGGTGGAACTAGAGATTACCGTGTTAAATGAAATAAGCCAGTCTCACAAAGACAAGCACCTCTCTCCTATGTGGAGAAGTAAAATGTAAGAAATGGAGACATAAAAGTTAAATATGTAGGAGAAAAAAGATGAAGAAGGGAGAAGAAGAGGTTACAGAGCAGGTGTGATCAAAGTGTTACATAGGTATGAAAATGCCACTTTAGTGGTACAGTTAATAAATGCTATGAGAAGTGTGCATTCTCAAGTTGAAAGTGATTGTGGCATTGGTATCAAATATATAACTTGACTTTCTCTTTTACCCTCAAGACTATGATACCACAATTGATGGGAGCCAGTGAAGACCATTGTTATAGAAGACACAGGAAAGCCAAGGGGAGGGAGTTAGAAATTGGTATCAAAAGAGGGTTCCTTGGGAAAAAAATGTCTTCCCAGTAAATTTTAAGATTTTTTTTTTGAAAATTTTCATCTTTTCCTTCAATATGTCAAAAGTTGAGTCTACAGGGCTTCATTCAATCTGCTATAATATTATATTCATACTCTCTGGAATTAATCAATGTCCTAGCAAAACAGCTTTGATTTTGTGCTGGTTTCAATAATGTTTTAGTATGACACAAAGGATTCATGTGCTGGAATTTAACCTACATTGTGAGTTATTTATAGGGAGAAAACTTATTTCTCCTATGGTGTTTAGAGCGGGGGCTCTCCGAGGTGATTAAGTGTTATGGCAGGTTCTTCCCGCCGGCCTCCGGGTCCTGCCGCCATGGTCCCGCTGCCACGTGAGCCCCAAATAACATTCTGATACTCTGTATTTGATACAATCCTGCTGGCCAGTTACCATTATTGTTTATGGGCTAGCTCTGTCTTAATTATTAACCCATTTCTACTTATCTAAGTATTTCCACGTGGTTGTCTTATCGGGGAGCCGCAGCGCGTGTCTTCCTTCCTCCCAGGGCTACATCTCGACTCCTCTTTCCCACTTCCTCTTTCCTCCTTGTCTCCTAGTCCCGCCTATCTTGCTATCTCATTGGCCACAGAGCTTTATTAACCAGTATGAGAAACATATATACAGAATAACATCTCCCATCAATTAAGAAATGAGGTGGGGTCAATAGAATGGAATTCTGATGTCTTTATAAGCAGAGAGACACTACACAAGTGCTTGCTGTGTCTTGCTGTGATGCCCTATGCTACCTTGGAACTGTGCCAGTAGAACATAAACTCAACAGATGAAGCTTCTTGATTTTGGAGCTCCAGAAAAAGCTGAAATTCTTTACAAATGTATCCAACCTCAAGTGTTTTATGTATGTATGTATGTATGTATGTATGTATGTATGTATGTATGTATGATGTATATATGTGTATATGTGTATATATGTATACATATATATGCAAATTGAATGAATGGGACATTAGAGGCATAGTGCTGCTATTTCTTCAGAATCAAAGCAGCTCTCTTTCGAAGACCTCTTAAGACTCAGGAAGTTCATGAAAATAACAAGATTCAAAAAACTTCAGAAATTTTCAAGCTTCACAGGGCCTTCCTCCAAAAATAGGAAAAGCAGCAAACAATTGTTGGAGAGGAAATATGTGGTTTCTGTGAGTCACCACCCATGTTGGGATGGACTTCTGAGGGACCTGCTCTGTAAGTAGCTCAGCTATCTCTTTGGTTCACTAAGCTAGACTTGCAGGGATCATATCAGCGACCTGTTATCTATACCTTATCAGATGGATAGATATTTGTCATATCCTCCCATGGAAAGTCACTTAACAAAGATAGTAACTTTTTTAATGCATTGAAAACTGTGAGGCCTCTAAGAACTGCCTGTAGTTATAGGGCACCTGGTTATGATGCCAAGACAGATTCCTAGAAGTCAGGTGGCGAGTGGAGAAGGATTAGTTAATCCTTTCTTCTTGAAAGTGGAAAATTGATTTTTTTCTTGAAAATTATGCAAATACAATTTTAAGTCCCCCCTACTTCTGTGTGGACATTCCAATGTACTGCCCATGTCAAACTTCAGTGTTTAACATGTTGTAGGACTTTAGAGTAGCTGAATATATATATATATATATATATATATATATATGTACATATATATATATATATATATATATATATATATTTTTTATTATTTTACATATTGATCCCAGTTCCTTCTCCCTCCATCCTATGTCCCCTGACCCCCATCCTATTCTCCCCAACTCCACAAAAACAGTGACACCTTCAGGAGGGGTCATCAAAATCTGTCAAGTCATTTTGAGTAGGGACTAGGCCCTCCCTCCTGCCTCTAGGCTAAGGGAGTATCCCTCCATGGGGAATGTGCTTCCAAAGTCCTTTTGTGCACCAGGGATACATCCTGGTTCCACTGTCAGAGGTCCCTTAGCCTGCCCAGGTCTTTTAAATGAGACCCACATTCTGGGGGTCTGAGTTGATCCAATGCTGGTTTCCCAGCTATCAGTCTGAAGGTCCATGAGCTCCCCCTTGTTCAGGTCAGCTGTCTCTGTGGGTTTCTGTAATCTAGTCTTGACCCTTTTCTTATCACACTTCCCTCTCTGCAGGAGTTCGGCTCAGTGTTTAGCTGTGGGTGTCTGCTTCTGTTTCCATCAGCTCTAGATGAGGGCTTTATGATAGCAATCTCATTATCAGTGAAGGGCATTTGAGGTAGCTTCTCCACTGTTGATCAGATTGTTAGTTGGGGTCATCCTTGTAGGTCTCTGGACATTTCTCTAGAGTCAGTTTTCTCTTCAAACCTATAATAGCTCCCTCTCTTTCAATCTCTCTCTCTCTTTAATTTTTTTATTTAAATTTGAAACAAGCTTGTTTTACATGTCAATCTCAGTTCCCACACCCTCCTGTCCTCCCCTGTTTTCCCCACCAACCCCCATCCTATCTCCTTTCTGCCCCCCCCCAGGGAGAGTGAGGCCTTCCATGTGGAGTCTTCAAAGTCTGTCATATCATTTGGAGCAAGGCCCAGGCCCTCCCCTGTGTGTCTAGGCTAAGAGAGTATTCCTCTATGTGAAATGGGCTCCCAAAGTCCATTCATGTACTAGGGATAAATACTGATCCATTTCCAGAGGCCCAATAGACTGCCTAGTCCTCCCAACTTACACCCACATTTAAGGGGTCTGGATGATCCTATGCTGGTTTCCTAGCTATCAGGCTGGAGTCTATGAGCTCCCCTTGTTCAGGTCAGCAGTTTCTGTGGGTTTCTCTAGCTTTGTCTTGACCTCTTTGCTTATCACTCCTTCCTGTCTGCAGCTGGATTCCAGGAGTTCAGCTTGGTGTTTACTTGTGGGTATCTGCTTCTGCTTCCATCAGCTACTAGGTGAAGGCTTGGAGAGAGGGCCTGGCGTTCTGCTTTCTCCATCCTCCATGTTGAATCTTCTGTCTCTTCTGGAAATCTTCTTGTCTCCTAGTCCTGCCTATCTTGCTTTCCTATTGGCCAACAGTGCTAATTCATTCACCAATACAAGAAACATATTTACAGAATGACATCTCTGGTCATCTCTTTTCTGTCTAAAATAGAAAGAAGGGTTTTAACCTTAACATAGCAAAATATATAACAAAACAGTTATCAAATAAGAACCATAGTTAACAATATTTATCCCATTAACATTTAGCAAGATTTAAAGAAAATATTTTATTTTCTATCCTATCTTTGTGAGTCTAAAGTGCTATATGTAACTTACCTTTAATTCTAACTAAGAAAAACAACCATAACTGTCTTCAACTCCATCAAACACCACAGAAGGATAATATATAACTCTAGAAATAACAGAGACAGCTCACTCTCTGGTCTGTCACCCAAAGTTCTTCTGTAATGTTCCATCTTCAGCCTATAGGCTGTTGCTCTAGTCTATTCCTCCCCTGACTCAATCTTACTAGTCCCACATGCTCTTGTCTCCTCCCCTTCTCTTTCTCCTAACTCTCTCTCTCCACTCACTGCCACCACCCCTGAATATGCTCGGGAGATCTTGTTTCTTTCTCCTTCTGTGAGGAATCTTTTAGGTTCCTCCTTGTATTTTAGAGCTGGTTTTTTAAAATCATGTTGATTGAGAGGAAAATGTGAATTGGCTTAGTTTAAATAGAGTATATAGAAATAATTCCTTTGAAGTTAAACATTTAACTACATTTAAGAATTCTGCAGAGAAAACTTCAATGGAAGAAAACAGCAGAAACTAGTTTATATTGGGACATGAGTTCATTTTGTTGAGTTATCGTATAGTTAACAGCCATCTTAAAGTGCCTAATTGTGATGCCTGCGTTAATGGTTTTGAAAGGTTCAAAATGCTGCATTCCATAAGGCATGCTTTCCCCATGACAAACAGAGCTAATCAACCTGTTGGCGTCCCTTAGAAAGTGATTACCAAGACTCTTTCAGAGCCTTGGCCCACCAAGAATGCTGTTGATGGGCTAGTGACATAGCTCAGACACTAACAGCTCATGTCCAAATGTCAAAAGTGACACAATTTTCTGTAAATTGGGGTCTCAGGAAGTACCAGGTCAAGGACAGAGAGTAAGAGCTGAAATCAAGGCCTACAAGGCATCATGCCCAGTGATAGGATTTGGGACAATAGTCAGGGCTCCTCTGACAAGACAGTTCCTTGAGTGGCATTTTAAAATCCCCTAAACTCAATTAGCCCCGGAAACACCATTTTTATGTGTGGCTTTATGTCTTTAATCTTACTGAGTAGAAGCTGTGATCCTGTAAGGTGGCCTTGCTGCTCACCTAGGACAAGAGCATGCATGGATTTAACACTTGAACTCTTCTTAGTAGTTGTTGCATTTTCACAAATGCAAGCATTTATATTTCACAAAGCCACGTGGCTTAAGACTCCATTCCACCAGGGGTTTCTATTATTGAATCTGGTGATTATTTAGAGTGACCTGACCAGTCCTATGGTACACCCTAGGCTTAGACTCTTCAGCTATAAAATGGTGTTGCTTTGAGAATTATAGATGGTAAATGATGCAAGCAGCTCTGCATTCTGCTTGAAAACCTCATGTCTACACTGGAAAATCCCACCAGCAGCTTCTTTTAAATACACATCTAGAACAGTTGTTCTCAACCCTCCTAATGACTCTCCAACCATAAAATTATTTTCATCACTACCTCATAACTAATTTTGCTACTGGTATGAATTGTAATGTAAATATTTGTGTGTTCCCATGGTCTAGGATGACTCCTATGGAAGGGTCATTTGACCCACCCCCAAGGGCTTTGCAACCCACAGGTTGAGATCACTGATCTAGACCACCACGTTTTCCCTCCCACCCCAGTCAAAGCCACCAGAGCAGTGCTTGTTGGAGTATTACAGGTTAGCCACAGCCTCATGGCAACACATAGTTTAATAGAAATAGGTTAATAATTAAGACAGAGTTAGCCAATAAGAAGCCGGAGCCATTGGCCAAACAGTTAATGATTAATATAAGCCTCAGTGTGTTTATTTGGGACTAATCAGCATTGGAACCTGGAGGGACAGAAACTGCATCATCACTCCAGAACAAATGTGCTATCAACATTTAAAATGTAATAATAAAAATAATAGGAAATAGTCATTGACGACTTTTGATGTAGCTTGTATTTCTTTGTTATGCCTCCTCCAAGGAAAGTCTATTTCCTTTGTGTACCCTCTGACCTACAATAGATCTTACCTCAAGTGATATCATCTTCATTGAGTATTCATGATCAAGTCTCTACGCCTCACTCCCCTGTATTCCCTCACGGTCATCTTGTACCATTCATCTTCTATTTGTTTGTGATATATGGCTATGTGTATATGTACACCTGTGGTGTTTGTGTGTGTGCATGCATGCATGTGCATATGTGTGTATGTGTGTGTGTGTGTGTGTGTGTGTGTGTGTGTGTGTGTGTATGTATGTGTGTGTGTGAGCATGTAATTGAGCATGCCCATGTGGAAGTCAGAGATTGACATTAGGTTTCCTTCCCTATTGCTCTTCACTGTCTGGAGACAGAAGCTCATTGATTACCAAGACTGGCTGGCCAGTGAGAGCCCTAGTCCTGTCTTGGCCTTCCCGCTCTGGGATTACAGATTCATATTGCCACACCAGGCTTTTCATGTGAGTGCCGGGCATCTGAATACAGGCACTTATGCTTGTTCCAGAAGTATGCTATGTACTGAGCTCCTAATTTTCTATTAATGTTATTAATTTTTTGCTACTACCATCTTCTAAATATGAGATATTTGACAGCAGAAACCCCATCTGGTCATCTTTGTATGATTTTCAGTCTGTAGGAAACAGCTGCATTTTCAGGTACTTTAGAAAGTTGCACATGCTCTTTCAAACTATGTGACAATTTATATTGGTAGATAAATATTATTAGGGAGCATATATTTCAGAATCCAACTTTGGAGAATTTTTAAAATAATATTTTAAATTTATCCTTTGAGGATCACCAGCCTACAATCCACACTGCAGAGAAGCTAGGAAACAAGGAGGACCCTAAGAGAGACAGACATGGTTCCCCACAGAAGGGGAAAGGGGCAAGACCTCCTGAGAAAATGGGAGCAGGGGGAGGGATGAGGGAGTTAAGAGAGAGAGAAGGGGAGAAAAGGAGGGGAGAGGTAGGCATGAGGGAACAGGAAGATTGAGATAGGGAAATAACAGAGGAGAATAAGAAATGAGATACCACAATAGAGGGAGCCATTATAGGTGTAAAAAAAAATCTGGCACTAGGGAAATGTCCAGAGATCTACAAGGATGACCCCAACTAACAATCTAAGCAATAATGGAAAGGCTACCTTAAATGCCTTTCCCTGATAATGAGATTGATGACTACATTATATGTCATCCTAGAGCCTTTATCTAGTGGCTGATGGAAGCAGATGCAGACACCCACCGCTAAACACTGAGCCGAACTCTTGGAATCCAGTTGCAGAGAGGGAGGAGTGATGAGCAAAGTGGTCAAGACAAGGCTGGAGAAACCCACAGGAACTGCCGAACTGAACAAGGGGGCTCATGAACCCCAGACTTACAGCTGGGAAACCAGCATAGGACTCACCCAGACCCCTTGAACATGGGTCTCGGTTAGGAATCCTGGGCAGTCTATGAGACCTCTGGCAGTGGAACCAGGATGTATCCCTGGTGCACAAATGGACTTTGGTAGCCATTCCCCATGGAGGGATACTCCCATAGTCTAGAGTCACAGAGGAAGGCCTAGGCCCTACCCTACATGACTTCATAGATTTTGATGATCCCTCCTAGAAGGCCTCACCCTCTCTGGAGAGTGGGTGGGGGGTGGGATAAGGTGGGTTGGTGGGGAGCATGGGAAGGTGGGAGAGAACTGGGATCAATATGTAAAATAACAAAAAAATAATAAAAAATGAATTTATCCTTTGAGATCCTATATATTTATATAATGTATTTTAATCATATTCATCTACCACTACCACCTCCCTCCAGCTCCACTTAGTACCTTCTAACACTTCTTTTTACCAATTTCATGTTCTTAAAAAAAAACAAAAAAATCCTGTTTTTAATAACTCCCAAAGTACAATTAGTGCTGCCCACATGCACGTGGATGTAGGGCTACCCAGCAGGGTATAGGCAATCTACCAGTAGCCACATCCCTAAAGGAGAGTGACTTTTTCCCTTAGGAGCCACCAACTGCCAAATCTTCTCCACTAAGGGCAAAGACAAAATTAGGAAAAAGACAAAATAGAAAAATTAAACTATACACATTATTTCCATATTTAAAAATACTCTACCAGACACACCCAAACTTTTGACAATGAGACACATTGCCACCTGCAATGTTTATGCTAAAAAAACCATGTAATCAAGTTTTTAAATTTTTTTAAGTTGGAATACTTACAGTTATTGCAGACTTCATGTATCCTATAGACCATGAGATGGATACATCCAAATGGTTCCCGACTTAATTTACAGCAGTTTCAAACTCCTCTATGGGATGTTCCCTATGAAGACCCTGCACTGCCAATGGACAAGCCCTGGCTGGTTTCCTTCACCCTCTTTGGGACAGTCTCCACCTCTGTGTGAATAAATCTTGATAAGGTCCTTCCTGCCTTGGGGCTCTTACTTCTGGTGTGTTTGTGCCTGGAACACTGCATCCAGATTTTCAATGGCTAGCTCTGTACCTCTGTGTCACCTCAAATTTATTCTTCTCGGAGAGAGTATTTTTACGCACACGATTATAACACACAAATCCTAGATATGAGATTGTTAGGTTTCGTAAATACAAGACACCCAGGAAAAGACTTAGGCTAAACATCTACAATCCTTTGGTCACTGTAATATTTGGGATGTAAGTGTACTAAGACTTGTTGAGATTTGTCTGAAACTCAAATTTAATGGGCTGCTCAGTATTAGAGCAACCAAGTTACAGTAGTCTTTTTACCTCTCTGAGGCTCTTCACTCTTAAAAATTAGGTTTTTGTCTTACTCCCTGACTCAAGTGCTCCCTACGTGTTCGCAACTGTTTGTTTCTACAGTGCTGATCACTGCCTGGCACATAGTAGATGCTCAATAAACGTTTGTTAGAAGGGTAAGAAATATACAACCTAAGACGGGCTGATCACACATCCAGGGCAAATTGCTGCGCAGAAAGGAGAGAGAATGTCCACTTTAAGTAAGCAAACAACACTGTGCAGAAGCTTCTAAGGAAGGTAGGATGGAGGAGGGAAGGGTGAGACATTAGCGTCTTTCAGAGGACTTCTTGTGGAGTCAGGAGACCCTGGGTGCATAGATTGCCAGAGAAGGAAAATTAAAAAAAAAAAATTAAAAATCAGTCTTCCAACAAACTGTAAGAAGTAACAAAAGAGAAAATCTGTTTGAAAAGAGCAAGTCTGAACTCTGAATAGGGTCTCAGGCAGTGGGCACCCTCCCATCTCTGTTCAAGGGGAACTCCCTGCAACTTACTTTAATGGTTTACTTTATTGTCAGGTACTGGGAACTGTTAGATCCTATTATGAGGAACGTCGCTGTACACGCGAACTAAGAGCATGGAGGGGTGGATGGTGATGAAGTCAAGACAGAAGACATCATACTCTCCTCTTGAGCCCGGGATGCCCAACCCGGTGGAGGCAGCCTTTGGAGAGGTTTCCCGCACGCGCAGCTCCCTGCGGGACCCACCAGGGGCACGTAGCCTTCACTGGGATGCACTTTGTCTGATCAGCCTAAGCCGGGTTCGTCCTAAAGCTAGCTGCTTGTGAGACTGCAGACCCATACTTAAGTCAAGCCGGCTCCAAGACCTACGCAGCCCCACCCTGCTCCTGCCTGCCCTCCCACCTAGGAGGGAGAGGATGGTCCTGGGAGGCTTAGCCCGGGCTGCAGGTCCGAGACGTCTACGGCAGGACGCTCCCTGTGCTGTGAGTCCCGTGCGCGCCCAGTTTGGAGGCAGCCGGCCCTGCCACTGACAGGTGCTGGCCTGAGGGCGCGGGTGTGGTCCCTTGTGCAACTGGCAGCGTCGCCGGGTGCGCGCAGCTTCCCGAGCCCCTAGCCGGCGCGGAGGGGGAGCCCGGGCGCGGCCTGGAGGCACTCGGTGGACTGGAGCGGCGGAGTTCCTCGCTCGAAACTTTGCAGGCGCCGCGGGCGCTCGGTGACGGCGCCAGCCCAGCCGGGCAGGTGCAGTGGGCGGAGGCGGCGACAACCCCCGGCAGGAGGGCCTCGGCCGCGGCCGCTTTGCTCCGAGCTGGCCTGAAGCCGCTGGGCACTCCTGGCTTGTGCTGCTGCGCCGGCCGCCGCCGTCGCCGCCACCGCCGCCTCCACGTTCCCGGGGGAGGCGCAGCCCGAGAGGGCGGAGGAGAGGCAGGAGGAGGCGACAGGAGGTGCCTGGGGTGGAGGATGGAGCCCCGGGCAGCGGCGGCTGGAGAGCCCGAGCCCGCCGCGTCCCCCTCCTTCCAGGCCCGGCTCTGGAAGAACCTGCAGCTGGGTGTGGGCAAAGGCAAGGGCGGTGGGGGCGGGCGCACCGGGGGCCCCGAGCGCCGCACTGCGGCCACTGCGACCCCATCCCCTCCGCCCCCGAGGGCCACACAGGACGCACTGGCCGTTGTGGGGAGTACCGGCAGCAGGTGGAGCGGCTTCAAGAAGCGGAAGCAAGTGCTAGATCGAGTGTTCTCGTCCTCGCAGCCCAACCTATGCTGCTCCTCACCGGAGCCCCTGGAGCCGGGAGGAGCTGGCAGAGTCGAGCAGGGGTCCACGCTGCGCCGCCGCATACGCGAACATCTGCTGCCGGTGGCTAAGGGGCCCGCGACAGGCGCGGGGACAGCGGGAGTGACGCCTCCTGGCGGACGCTCTCCGGACTCAGCTCCTTCTTCTTCCGCCTCATCCTCGCTGTCCTCATCACCCCAACCGCCCGCGAGGAGAGACCGTGACCGAGATGAAGGCGCACGGCGTAGGGGCTCTGGGGTGCACCTGTGCCACCAAAAGAGCTCCTCTCTTCCTGGCACCGCCTGCCTGGAGCAGTTGTTGGAACCCGCGCCACCTCCCTTAGGACCCGTACAAGGTCCCGCCGAGCCCCAGGCTTTGCCGAAGGATGAAGAGCTCAGCTGCAGCCAGGTGAGTACCAGGTGGCGCGGCCGCTGGGCAACCATGCGGGCCACCCCTCCAGCTTCTGTCTGCCATTCCTTGAAAAGGGAAAAGGGTTCCGGTGCGTGCGAGCGAGCCTGTGGACCACTGGCTAGTTGAAACCCAGCAAAGGAAACATTTCGCTCCAGTTTAGTAGTGACAGGTGTCATTCTTATCAAAGTCTACCCTGACTTTACTTTGATAAGAATGACACACGTCTCCAAAAGCAGTGCGAGTAGCAGTAGCTTAGTGAACAGCTAAAGAAAAGTCACAGGTAGCGTGGGTGTCTCTTTGGAGGAAGCCTGCAACATGCCCCATGCCCTACTAAGCATTTTCTTGGCAAAAGAAAAAAGCCAATAGAGCCCAAGACGTAGGAAAGAAATTCGCAACCGCGGGCTGCCTTGTGGATGGGGCACTGTCTGAAGCAAAAGGCTAAGATGCACTTGGGAGTGTAGAAAGGTGCGATTATGGCTTTGGTTAGGATTCATTGCAGAAGTTGGGTGACTTTTGGAAACTTTACGCTGCCGGTGGATCCTGTCCCACTAAATGCAGGATCCCAGTTAGTCAAGCAGTTCCTATGGTCTAAAGTTTAAGTCATGCTGCTTTACACTTCCTGATGATTATTCAGACCAGAGATTTTCGTGTGTTTTAATAGAAAATTTAGGTCATGAGGTGACTTCGTTTACTCCTATCGTTTTTAAAGTTTTCTTTTTATAAATGTCTATCAAATCATGTTCATGGTAGAAAATGCATCAAATATTCAACTTTACGATGGGCCTAAAATAATTGTTTTTTCTTGGTATGTCTTAGCTTATTAACTCCCATTCTTAAAACTTTAAGTAAATCAATAGCTAGGTAGGAAAAAATTCAACCATTTGCTGAAATTTACTCTTCGATTATGTGAGACAAAAAGAGCTCAGACAAACTATATAGCTTATTTACTATTTTCCTCGTGTAGCTTCTGAAAAAAAAAGGTCAGAAATCAGTCTAATCTATTTTTTTCTGTCTAGCAAACACTTGATGTTCTAGAGAAAACTTATTATATCAGATTATATAGACACCGTTGGCAGAGCAAGAACAAATAACTTTATCTTTTACTGTCTTGAAACAGACCCAAACAGAACTCTTTCTTTTCTATTTCAAAAGCAAAGTAAAAGTCTTGTGTCCTTTATATAGGCAGCCAGCAGAAGAATTAATAGATGGATATAAGCAGAACCAACACTAAGCCCTGAGGGGATGGCCAGGTCCAGGAATGTCCTAGCCTCTGCTGCTCTGGGGGTCTTGTTCTTCCAGCAACGAGTAGAGTGTCCGTTGCAATGACTTGCAGATGTGTTTCCTAAACACTCTGACTTAAGAAGAAGAAGACAGTAGTGAATAGTCTTTAAAGTACCTTTTTTGTTCAACTGAAAGGAGTTGAACCCACCTCCAAATAGTAGAAAGGGAAGAAAGGGACTAGAAACCCGGATCTGAATTCATTACGGTACCCAGGGGCAGGCTTTGGTTTGTAGCATCATGCCTTTCCAAGTGCATCTCAGGGCCTTGCCTTGCCACTCAGGTTCTTACCCTTAAGTCACTTGGGCATTAGGAGGAACTCATAGCACATGAAGGGCACAAACAGAGATAAGGTAGTAAAAGCATTTATTACCACATTCTGATTAGCATTGTACAAGCACTTAAAGGCAACAATCAAACAAAACCCACAAGTCATTGTAAAATTAGGAAAATTCTTGAAATGTTGTTTTACTTTCTGCTTGCTCCTGGCATCAGCCATGTTCTTCAACACACTCCCCATTTCTCCACCCCCAGACCAGCATGAGGTCTCAACAACATATGTGCCTACATTCTGACACTAGGTAGAGATGTTAAACAAAAGTAAGAAAACCAGTTTGACTGCTGAGGGGAAGATTTGGAAGTCCCATTATACCGATTAAACCTAACAAACGGCCACCTTTCATGTAGCTTTCTCATTATCTTCCCTTTAACCAAGCCACTTTTGAAAAACACTAACAGGCATTAACAGTGCCTCCTCATGCATTATTCCAAATGTTCTGCTTTGTCAATAAGACAGAAAGAAAAACCGGTTTTCCCTGCTGATTCTTGTTCACATTGTGGGCCATATTGTCATAGCAGATGCATTCCATTTTCTGTACTGCAGTTGGGAAAGATGCTTTCTCAATTTGTGTGCCCATCAAAAATATGCCAATTTTTTGTATTCTGTCTTGATGAGTTACTAAAATTATATTTCACTAGAATCAGAAAGTCAGTATTTTCAGAAAAACCGAGGAACGAGTATGTTGCAATTTTTAGTATCTAAGTGAAAGCATGTAGTGTTTATAAATGTTAAACCTTTGCTGCTTCTTTTTAAAGGAGTTTTATTGCAATTGCTTTCCCAGGAAGAAAACAGGAGAA
Organism: Cricetiscus sungorus; assembly: GCA_030556225.1. Taxonomy (NCBI): domain Eukaryota; kingdom Metazoa; phylum Chordata; class Mammalia; order Rodentia; family Cricetidae; genus Cricetiscus; species Cricetiscus sungorus. Next base: position 39,102,300 of record JANBXA010000398.1, read on the forward strand.
GAGAGATGGGTGAACCACTCAGTGTGGGGAGGGACACCTTGAAACACAGCAAGAGCAATCTCTGTGCCTTTAGATGAAACTCCATGTAAGACAACATGGAGGAGAAAATTTTGAAGTCTATATGTAAAGTGCATCTGGCTTTTTAATACCTTATATTGAAATATTACTTGGGTTAATGTTTTGTCAGATATTTTAAATATTGCTTCAAAGCATAGCATAATTTTGGGGAAGGCACATATTTAAAATAATTCCTAATGTAAATGACCAACTCTACTAACAAATCTAATAATGTCAAAATCAATCTCCTAAAGGCAATTTTGTTAACTTAATTTTATAAGACATTTAAGGTGGGATGTGGGCTTGGTTTCAGAAACTGTATCTTTCAAAGTCAGAGTAAGAGAGGCCAGGTTTGCTGAGGCCCTGAAGCTGGAGTTTGCAATGTGGTCCATTCTTCAACTACAAGGACTAGAAGTTTATTCCAAAAAGAAAAAAGGATGCAGTAAGAGGGGACTTTGGAGTGTAATATTTTCCTATAATCCTATGTAGCTAAATTTTGCATCTAGCAAATTGCAGGACCTGGAAACCTACAAAGGAAAGTATTAATATTTAGACATGAGAGACTTGCCTGATACACAGCGGCTACAGCTATGGGCGTTAGAAATATTGAGCAGACTGAGGTTTGTGAGCACTGCCTTTGCAAATAAATGAATGGCGGAAAATAAATGAATAGGAGTTTTGCCAGTTTTCTCATTTAGTGTGGAAAATATTTTGCTTGCAATGGTGAAAAAAATAGTCAAGATAATTAAAGTGATACTGATAATATTACAATTTCAGTAATAACAAAACTATGCATGACCTTTAGCAAGTATGTAGTCATCATCATGGAAACGTAAATGAACACTTGGAGGAAGAAAACTGAATTAATACATATGAATTTAAAAAATAAGATATCCCTCCCTTTCTTTTGGAAAAGAATAAGATAGCGGATGATTGTACACATGAAAGTTCCCAATGTCTTTACCACTCCAAGGGAACATGTAGTGTGGCTTCTTTACACACAGTGAGGAGAGTTTTACAAACCATAAATTAACAAACAGTAAAGAGTATGTCTAGGTGCCAGTGTATTGAAATGTGGACTACGACCCCCCCTTATGGTTGTATGATTGAACCCAAGAGTCATGGAAATTCTGGCAAGGGTAAAACATTTCTGAATATGTGGTGGCCAGAAATGAATTCAAAATGAAATATGTTATGGTTCTGAGGTGTTCCTGGTAGTTATTGTCCATGTAGCATTGCAGGACCACTCAGCCTTGCTTCTGAGCCTGCTGCTTAAGTACTTTGTGTGGAGTGTACCTTCATGCTACCCAGCACTAATCCAGAGCACCTGGAACACCTCAGTTCAGATTCCAGATTAGCTTTAGAGAAGCAAAACCTGTAAGTCTGAAATCAGAAAACTTTTTGTTTTGGTTTTTTAGTTGGCTGCTCAGGAATATTTTCTTTTCTTGGTAAACTAAATATCTGAGGAAGGAATTCCTTTATAACTGGGGGAATAATAGTTTGGCATTTGTTTAATGTGAATGAAATAGATTTTAACATCAAACTTATTTTATACAAGCTTACCTTCATAAAAATTAGAAAAGACAACATATGTATATGGGGTATTTGCATATATTCAAAGTTATCAAATAAAAATGAGGTAATCTTTCCACATGCCATTGGTTTACTTTGCAAATATTTATAAATTTCTAGTTTTTGTATTATTGGTATCATTGAAAATCGTGTATATTTTCCTGCATCATTAGCTTCATGTGCTATTTGGCAACCCTTAATACAGCAGACCCATGATTGATGATATACAGTAATCTAGGGGAATGATTTCATGAATGAAGGGATGAGTGGACAACCTATGATTGATGATATACAATAGTCCAGGAGAATGGCTTCCTGAATGAAGGAAGTGATGAGTGGACAGGCTGGAGCTCTTCAGTGCTTTGGTCTCTGGAAAAGCTTCAGGATTACTTTATTGTGTAATGTCTCCCTGATGCCAGGTCCTTAAACACATCAGATGTACTGGAAATCTTCTTCTGATGGTGGCTCTGTTTGGTCACAACCTGCATGTTATTTCTGGTTCTTGTCCTTATTGGATGTGTAGGAGAGAGTTCTCTTTCCGGGTCCTCTGGCTCAGGGATGCACTTCCTTGGGTTGTCGCTGACTTAGGGGTACTTCTTCACACCTGCATTCCTGATTCCTGCACCAGGCTTTCAGTTATGCTCTGAGTATTTGACTCTGCTTGGACCTTGTGCTTTCTTCAGAAGGCTATTTCTGTTATTCTTGCTGTTTGTACCTAACACTCTCCTCCCATATCCCATACTCATCATTGGAGAACTGTCTCTTCTAATCCATATCTTTACCAACTACAACTAGGAGTAAAATATCAAACTTGACCATTGGTCCTGTCCTCACTAACCTATTCTGTCACCTTTTTTAGAAGACTGAATGTCTGATATACGAAGTAGAGTTTGGATAGTTGGCTCATTGACACAGTGACTCCTGTGAGCCTAATTACAAAGCAGCAAAGCTTCCCTCTAGAAAGTCTACAGAATTTAATGGTTAGTGACTTTTCCTTCCTTCACATTTGGCTGTTGAACTCTGGAAATGTGTATTCAGAATTTGTTTAAGTATACAACACTATGCCTATTGAACCCAGAAAGCTTAGTGTAAAGAAAAGAACGTGGAATGTATTATTGCTAAGACTTTTTATTTTTTGAATTGATATTTGGATTGTTACATATAATATTAAAGTTAATTTCACTTGCCCTTTTAAATTTGTATTTCTGTTGGACAACATTGATTTAAAGCAGGGATCTCAAAACTCTAAACTCTTATGACCACAAGACTATAGAAGCAAGGCTAGTGTACAAAGAGCCTCTGCTTTGGCCATGGTAAACCCTGGTGATGGGGGATAGCCTTCTTTATGTATGCTTCTCTTATTGGTTGATGAATAAAACACTGATTGGCCAGTGACTAGGCAGGAACCATAGGCAGGGATACAAGAGTAGGAGAAGGCTGGGGAGAGGAGACAGAGAGGGGCCATGAAGCGATGCCATGCTGCTGAAGGAGTAACATGCTGGATTACAGGTAAGCCACAGCCTCTTGGCAATACATAGATTAATAGAAATGGGTTAATAATTAAGATAGAGCTAGCTAAATAAGAAGCCCGAGCCATCAGTCAAACAGTTTGTAAATTAATGAGTCTTTGTGTGTTTATTTGGAGTTAAACGGCTATGGGACCAGGTGGAACAGAAAGCTCCATCTTTATCATGGAACCCTTGCTTTCTAGAGGAACAGGATGCTCTCAGCTTCAGCTGTCATTGCCACTCAGGACAACAGAGACAGTTTCTATATCCCTTAGTAAAAATGAGTGTTGAGGAGGTTCTTTCCCTCCAGCCTGGGCCTGCACCCTTTTCACCCCACAAGATGTTATATTAATTATGAAACTTTGGCTGATGACTAGGGCTTCTTATTGGCTAGCTCTGTATTAATTATTGACCTATTTCTATTAATCTAAGTATTTCCATGTGGTCTTATCTTACCAGAGAAGGGTGTAGCATGTTGTTTTCCGCCAGCCTGCCCGCCGCCAGTCTGGCGTGCTGGCCCCAAATAACATGCAGAGATGCTGTATTTGATACATTCCTGTTGGCCAGTTACCATTATTGTTTATGGGCTAGCTCTGTCTTAATTATTAACCCATTTCTACTTATCTAAGTATTTTCATGTGGTCATCTTATCCGAGAGCCACGGCCAGCATCTTGCTTCCTCTAAGCCCTACATGCTGACTCCTCCTACTTCCTCTTTCCTCCTTGTTTCCTAGCCCCGCCTATCTTGCTTTCTCATTGGCCACAGTGCTTTATTAATTAACCAGTATGAGAAACATATTTACAGAATAACATCTCCCATCAGAAGGGTCTGGCATATCCTACCCTCCCAGGCTCCACATGGTGACTCCTGTCTGCCTACACTTCCCTGAATTCTCCTCCTCTGGTATCCTTCCTGCCTGGCTACTAGCCACACAATGTTGTATTTATCAACCAATAAGAGAAAACATAAATACAGAAGACAGCCCCATCAAATGAGTTCGGTTTTTTTTTTTTTACACCCAATCAAATGAGTTCAGGTTTTTGTGCTAGCTTTCCAGATTGCTGTGATTTGGGGCATTAATATATTTTCAAAAGTATCACAGGCCAAATAAATTATGTATCTGGTCTAATTTTACCTACCAGGTTTAACATTTGGCTCCTACAGTTCACTTCTTCCCTTCACTGATCCCACACCAGTGCTTGGTACAAATTATCTGAAACAGAATAGGTTTGAACACATTTTGAAAATTAATGCTACAAAGCTTACCAGGAGTTTTCTGGCATGCACCAACAAGGAGACCTGAGTTTTGGAATGAAAAGTCAGAATTCAGTGGGCTGAGATATTCAGTGTATGTGTAAAAAGGGATATGGTCACAGTCAGAATAACCAAAAATTCATCCCATGCTGGGGTAAAGGATAGTGGTAGTGTAGGTACAAAAAACAAAAACAAAGAAACAAAACCCCCAACCAACCAACCAACCAACCAAACAACAACAACAAAACAAAACCAACCAACCAACCAACCAACCAACCAACCAAACAAACAAACAAAAAACTATGTTGGAAGACTCCGTCACTGGAAAGGTGTTGTTTAATGTCCAGTACTCATTGGGTAGATGAGGCAGAGCCCATGGAGAGGCAAGGGTTGAAAATGAAGGAGAAGCTGGGTGTAATTGATGGAATGGGTCCCTAAGGTGGTGGTTTTTGTACTTGTCACCAACTAGCAGGAGGTAACCTCACTTATCCTCAACCCAAAAGTTATGTAGTTGGAAGTTTTTCTCTGTCTTGTCTGGTTACACTTGACCAGCTTCTTTCCCACCCATCAGGTTCCCACAGCCACTTATGAAATGGTCACTCAGAGGCTAATATTAACTATAATCGTTTTTACCAATGGTTCAGGCACATTATTGGTTAGCTCTGTCTTATAAATTAACTCATCTCTATTAATGTATGTATTGCCATGAGGCTGTAGCTTACAGGTGATGCTCTGGCATGTTACTCCTTCGGTGGCTGCTTAGCGTCTCCCTGACTCTGCCTTCCTTCCTTCTGAATCTTTGTTTGGATTTCCTGCTTAGCTATATTTAGTCTGTTATTGGCTAAAATAACTTTATTCATCAAACAATAAAAGCAACATATATTTCCTCCATACAGAATGACATCCTACGTCATCTACCCTTTTCTGTCTAATTAAAAGGAAGGTTTTAGCTTTATATATAAAACAAAACAGTATCAAACAAAAATTGTAGTTATTATATTTAGTCTGCATTTGGCAAAATTAAAGAAAATACTCTATCATGTAGCCTATCTTTGTGAGTCTAAAGTTTTATATCTAATTTATAATTTCTCATAACTAAAGAAAGTTGTAAGTATCTAGTCTTTAACTCCATCAAAGACCCCAGAAGGATATAATATTACCTAAGTAAACAGGAAGTGCATTGCAAGCAACCTCCAAAATTCTAGAAATTACAGAGACATCTGGATGCCTGAACAGCCACCCAAAGTTCCTCTGCAATGTTTGGGCATCCATCTTCAGTCTGTAGGCCTAGAGTGTCTGGCAGACATCTCAGCGAAGCAGGAAATTTGAAGATCTGTTCTGTCTTGTACAGGCAAAGTTTGTCAGATGTTTTCTTCTGTGGCCTTCAGAATGTCTGGCAGTTTTCTTTGTGAAGCAGGAACCCTGAAGGATTATCCCATCTTATTTTGGCAAGTTTAGCAGTCACTTTCCTGTGGGTCCTGTATGTCCAGTTCATGTAGCATACTGTCGTTCAGTTCAGGGAAGAGCAGTTTCTTGCCCAAATGGCTAGTCTTGTTATATTGAAGTCAAATTCCATAAGGAGTTTCTTTAATGACCATTATCCTCTCTGAAGTAATTGATGCTGCCAGGAGCAGCTGTGTCTCACTGTTGAGAAAATTCTAAGTTCTTAAAACATTCTAAATGCCATATTCTGCAGGTCTTTAAAGTATTTGAAGATTACCTATCCACCAGAAATATATTTCTGTATATCTAGAAAACCTAATTAAAATGACTATAAGATTGAGTATTACATATGACTATGTATTAATAAGTAGTTTTTAATTATATATTACATTTTAAATGAAATTTGTAATTATAATACCTTAAATAAAAGTAAAAATATGTATACTTTAACAAAATTGACCTTAAATTTATATCAATAAACCAAAATCAATACCAATGTATTCATTTCTATATCATATCCTCTTTTTTCATTAGAAAGATATTGACTGTGACCATTAACCATTTATAATCAACCCCATTTGAATGAAAATAAACATTTATAAACAATATTTGGGAATTTGGGTATAGTTTTCTAGACTACTTCCTGCTGATTGGGGGTGCTGTTAATCTTATGGGGATCCTGAGTAAATTTAGAATTATGGTTAAATCTTGGCTATAGTGGTATGTGAGTTTGCATTGGATTAGCCTGTTGTCTTCAAGCCGTTTCAGGGAATCTTGTTTGATTAAACCACATTAGCCTGGAAGGAATCCATAGCTTATTATCTTCTGTGGAAACCAAAGCAGAATCTCTTCTCCAAAGTAACATGTCCTTAGACTTAAATTTTGAAGTCAAGATACCTTTAAAATATATATGTTGGTTTAGCTTAGTAGCCCATACAATCAAATGTCTCTCTGTAGTTAGTTCATTAACCATCAAAGCATTCAAAGAAAACACAATAATATATATATATATACATATACATATATATATATATATATATATATATATATATTCCAGACTCTCTTGTATTTTCCATCTTTACACAGCCCATTATAATATTTTACTCTGTTTCTCCTTTAAGAACCTCAGTTTATTATCCTTGAATTATTTTTTATGACTCTGTCTATCCTTTATCCTCTCTATCCCAAGCCTATGTACACTTAATAAACACAATGTGACCTGTTTGGAGGTCTTTTGGTCTGAACCTCTCCTTATTGAGTATCTGTAATCATTTTCTGACAAGGAAAATATTTTAAAATGTTAAGTGGGCCTGGCTGGACCAGAGCGACTACTTTGTTGATTCCTCTCGCTTGGCTTTTCAACATGGTGGCGGTACACTTACCACCAGCTCTGGGAGCCTTGTTCACTACCCCAGCTCTATGGATATGGCAGGTCCATGCCTCCATTAAGCAGCTTGTAGTACACTGTCCATAGACCTTTCCTGTCTGAATGAGTAAAAGCTAAATATGCCATGCAGCATGCTACACAGCCTTGGAAAGGCCTCTGTGTACCATAGCGGGTAATCCACCATACTGTGCTCAAGCGCAAATGCCGCAACATCTGTGCACCATGGCCTGCATGAGAGACAGAACCGGGAAGCTGTCCTCAGCTCTGTAGATACATTCCAGAACCACCCCCTTCTCCACCTTTTCTAAGCTTCTTCAGGTCTTATGTGGAAACTTGAGAGTCCCACACTGGCACACCAGATGTAGCTGGAAGTTTTTCTCTGTCTCACCTGGTCCCACTGGACCAACTTCTCTCCTGCCCACTGGGTCCCTACAGCCATGTATGAAATGATCACTCAGAGGTTAATATTAAATAGAATTGTCTGGCCAATGGCTCAGACATATTACTGGCTAGTTCTCTCATAGATTAATCTTTCTACTGTGGCTTATGGGTAAATCTCTGGAATGGTACCCCTTCAGTAGCTATATGGCATCTCCCTGACTCCACCTTCCTTTGCATCTATGTTTGGATTTCTTGCCTATCTATCTATCTATCTATCTATCTATCTATCTATCTATCTATCTATCTATCTATCTAAAATTTAATCATGGTTATTTTTTATTCTTTCTCCTTTTTAAAACTTAAATTAGAAACAATCTTGTTTTACATATCAATCCCAATTCCCTCTCCATCCCTTCCTCCCTTGCCCCCTACTGGCTCCCCATCTCATTCCCTTTCTGCTCCCCAGGGGTGGGGTCTTCAATTGGGGATCATCAAAACCTTTCACATCATTTGGAGCAAGGCATAGGCCCTCCTCCATGTGTCTAGGCTGAGAGAATTTCCCTCTATGAGTAATGGAATCCCAATGTTCATTTGTACACTAGGGATACATACTGATCCACTACCAGAGGCCCCATAGACTGCCCAGCCCTCCTATCTGACACCCACATTCAGGGGATCTGGGCTGGTCCTATGCCAGTTTCCCAGCTAGCAGTCTGGGGGGTGGCATGGGCTCCCCCTTGTTCAGGTCAGCAGTTTCTGCGGGTTTCTCCAGCCTGGTCTTGACCCCTTTGCTCATTACTCCTCCCTCTCTACAACTGGATTCCAGGAGTTCAACTCAATGCTTGGCTGTGGGTGTCTGCTTCTGCTTCTATCAGCTACTGGATGAGGGCTCTAAGATGACACATATTTTGTCTGTCCATTAGCTGAAACAGCTTCATTCATCAACCAATAAAAGCAACATATATCTGCAGCATGCAGAAGGACACTTCATATCAAAGATGTATCCCTCTTCTATTGCAAATGGACAGCTACAGTATGGATGTAGAAAGATTTGGTGGAAGCAATTTGAAATGGTCTTTCTGATGGTCTACTCTGCCTTGTTTTGCAATGTGATTGGGATTTGGACACTAGGAGATAGTGTGTAGAGGCACAGAGGTGCTCATGTGTGTTATGTATACTGGAACTTGATCAATGGTAGAACTAGAGCTTGGGGTGTGCGAAGAGGTAGGAGGGAGAGAGGTGAAAATGAGGAGTCACTGGAAGTGGGGTGGGGAAGTGGGTTCTACAGCACATAGGAAGTCCTGGGGTGGGGAGATGAGTCGGAGTCAGCATGAGCCTTCAAGAAGGAAGTGGGAGGCCTGTGGAGGCTTTGGTAGCCTTAGTGAGAGCCTGGGGTTGTTTTCCTGGTGATGGAAGGATGGAAAGATCTGACAGGGCAGAAAAAGCTCACATGCCAGCGTTGTTTCCCCCTTTACTTATAATATTCTTTTTCTTTGTGCTCTTCAGAAATGCTTGCATTGAAAAGTCTTTTTGCAGAGAGAAAGGAATTTTGAGTTTGTATTTACACGAAGTGGCTGAGGAAGGCAGGTTCCTGAGCACCAGCCTGCCATCTATATTATAATAGCTCCTATCATTTTTGTTTTATGAGAGAATCCTGCCACATGCCTAGCATAAACTGGCCTGAAGCTTGCTTCTGAGATTATAGTTATATTATTCTGCCATGCCTGACTTTCTAGATCCTGATTTTGATAGTTCCTTTGGAGTCCTCAGGATGAAGTAATTACCACTCTCCCTAAATTATTAGGTAGTAAGAGTTCTATCAGTGGATAAAAAAGGAGAAAGCATATGTTGTCTACAAAATCAGGCAAAACAAGAAAATTCTGCAAATACTCTAGTCACTTAAATTCTCGATGTACCTTATGGTCATATTTCCCAAGTATTCTGAAAAAAGAGTCATAAGAAGAATTTGGAATATAAGGGCCCTCTTCAAAAATTTCTTTCTTAGTCAAGGCAGGTGCTTGAAGCATGCTGAAATATCATATCAGGTAAAAGGAAAATGGCCAGTTTCTAAAACTGGTTTTCTTTCAACACAGTTTTCTTTCAACACTGGCTTCTTTCAACAATATTATTTTTCTAGACCTTCAAGCCATACTCGGCTCTTCTTCCTTTATGGAAATATAAAATAACTTTTGATAAAAGAACAATTCAGCATTTTCAAAGCTGAATTTGAATAGTATTTTCAATGCACCAGATTAGAATTCTGACTGTTCTCCAAAATATCTTTTAGGATTGGAATAGAACTTGGAGACAAGTCGTGTATCACCACAGGGCTCTTGCCAGTCTCATGTGCCTGCTGAATCAACAAGGGTGAGAGCGGATATGGGCTCTGGCCTGCTCCACTCCACTTTTGCTTTTTTCTTTTATGTACTTGTTTCATCCTCCTAATTATAGCTTTTTACTATCTTAAAATTTAAATGACACCACATGTAATAATAGTTCACATTTCTGTGGTACAGTGATAAATGTGATGGATGTATACAGTAAATATTGATCACAGTGAGATGATTCAGCAGGTAACGGTATCTGCTGCCAGGCCTGATCACCTGAATTCCATCCCTGAAGCCACTCTGTGAGGGAAGTAACTCATCCCTGTAAGTTGTCCTCTGACCTCCACTTGTGCACTGTGGCATACGTTTACCTACACACATGCACAAAGCTAAATTAATAAAACGTAGTAACACCCCAACAGTGTGGTACAATCAAAGCAAAGCATGACTTTGAACATTAATCATAGCTTTTGTTGGGAACATACCTGTTTTGAAATGTGCAAGAAGTTATTCTGACTATAGTCAGTTGCCCCATTGAATTGTAGAACACTAGAATGCCTATATAACTGTAATTTTGTACCCATTAATTAGTTTCCTCTGTCTTCCCTGTCCTTCTTACTTCTTCTTTGTGTGTGTGTGTGTGGGGGGGATTGTTTGTTTGTTTGTTTTTGTTTTTGAGACAGGGTTTCTTTGTGTAGCCCTGGCTGTCCTGGAACTAGCTTTGTAGACCAGGCTGGCCTTGAACACACTACAATTTGTCTGCTTCTGCCTCCTGAATGTTGGGATTTAAGGCATACACCATCACCCAGCTCCTCTCATTTCTGTAACTATCATTCTAGTCTCAATTTCTAGGGAGTTAATTCTTTCTTAGCTTCAACTTATGAATCAGATCTTAAGCAGTTTACCTTTACTTGCCAATGGTAGTGCACATGTTCCATGCATGTGTCATGCAGCAAATGACAAGATTCCTTTGTTTTTGTGATTGACCAGCATTCCATGGTGGGTATGCCTCACATGTCATGGGAGGGGGGGTTAGCTGTGATTGTGACTTTGCCCAATCCTGTACCACTTCACAAATGTGTCAGGTTGATGTTTTTCTGATTTCCTCACTTCCTTTATAGAAATAAGTTGAGTAGGACTTAGAAGAATGGACAGAGATGGGAAAGGACCAGAAGTTGGCAGTTTTCAAAGCTCCATGTTCAGTGATGGGGCTTTTCAAGGGAAGTGAGGAGTTGTAAAGTCTTTTGCACTTATCCCTCCCTATCTGACATGTGCAGTCTAACTCCAAGTTTTTCCTCAGAAGCATTTGCCAGAATGAGGGAGAGCTGTGTGGCACTTCCCATGACATATCCCTTGTGTATCCCGATATCCCTCCAGGCTTACTCTGCTGAACTCTGACAGGAAGGACTGTGGTTACAATGGAGTATGTGGTCTTTTCTTCCTTCTCTGTCTTCCTGCTGCTTGCCTGTCAGCTCTTTCACTTCTACTTTTTCACTTGAAAAATAAGCAGGGACAGCAAATAAAAGGCAGTGAGTCCATTTCTTTGTTTTCCATGGTGAAGTCTAAATAGCTGGCTCCTGTGATTTCTGTGATGCTTTATGTTGCTTTGCACACACATGTGCACTTGCATACACACAGTCGTGCCTTTATTAGGCAGGGCTTATGCAGTGCCTACCTTCATTTCACACCACCTTCATCTACAGTGTCTCTCACATACAGTAGCCAAGACAGCAAGGACACCAATATTCTAGAGTTGATCTTCCTTTTTAACTGCAAAGAACTAGATTCCAAATGAGTTTTCTACTCTGACCAGTTCATTCAGAGAGAGAGAGAGGGGGGGGGAGCAGGGGGAGAGAGAAAGAGAGAGAAAGAGGGAGAGAGAGGGAGAGAGGAAGAGAGAGGGAGAGAGAGGGGGGAGGGGGAGAGAGAAAGAGAGAGAAAGAGAGAGAAAGAGGGAGAGAGAGAGGGAGAAAGAGAGAGAGAAAGAGAAAGAGAAAGAGAAAGAGAGAGAGAAAGAGAGAGAAAGAGAGAGAGAAAGAGAGAGAGAAAGAGAAAGAGAGAGAGAGAGAGAGAGAGAGAGAGAGAGAGAGAGAGAGAGAGAGAGAGAGAGAGCATTTGCTTCTTCTTAGGGAGTGCTTTTAAGAAAATGGGTACTCTCACAATGGGATGTCTTCTTTTTAGCAAGGTAGTCATTCTCCTGCAAGGATGTATAAGGCTTCATGGGGGGAAGAGTTAATTGAATCCTTTTAAACCAAGATGTCACAGTAACTAATATTTCTCAACAGTGTTTTCAAGCTTGATGTTGCTTTACCCTCTTAAAATTATACTTACAGATAAAAATTAATATCTAATTAAAGGAACAATAACAACTCTAGGGTTATAAAAATGCGTTCTTATAATTATAGGAGGTTTGTCCTTTGAAACCTGAAGGTGAGGGCCAGTGAAGTGCTGAGTTATGGTCAAAGAACTGGGACAGCAGCACCTCAGGCTATGGGAGTGACCACAGATGCCCTGTCTTCTGTTGATACTGCCATGCTAATACCACTCAATAGCTCAGTTTGAAAGATACTTCTTATATAATTTTACTCTTTTATTTGTCCCCTTATGACTGAACTTAATTGTGCTGGAGTGACATTTACAAATGCCTATTTTGTATTTTAAAAATTACTTTTTAAGGACTATATGTTTAAAGTAAATTTCAAGCAGAATTAAAAGTATTTTTTACATTTGTACTAGAAGTCTTCTCATGAACTCATTTTGCACATGAGCTTCTTGGTTAATGATCAGTATGGGAGGGTAAAGTCCATTGTGGGTAGTGTATCCACGGGTAGGCAGTCCTGTGAAAACCATGGAAAGGAAGCCGCTGAGCATTCTTCCTTAAGGGCCCTGCCTGCAGTTCCTGTCTTAGCCTCCCTTAAGGATGAGGGGTGACTGTGAGCTGCTAAGCACCATAGCTTGGGTATTACTAGACATCTCATGTCTGCCCTGGTCATTGTCTCCAGGGACACCAATACACTAATCTCCTCATATCTGTCCAGGTTACTGTCTCCAGGGACACCACTACTCTAGACATCTCATATCTGCCCAGCTCATTGTCTCCAGGGACACCAATACACTAGACATCTCATATCTGCCCTGGTCATTGTCTCCAGGGACACCACTACACTAAACTCCTCATATCTGCCCAGGTCATTGTCTCCAGGGATGTCACTGCACCAGATCAGCAAGGTGTGCCACTGCACCAGCACTGGGTTCAGGACTGTGCCCCCATCTGTCACTCATGGTGGAGCCTGGCCTCCTTTAACAGCAGCTGAGTCAACAGTTCCAAGTCTCACCGTCTTGGAGACACAGTTTGGAGAAGGGGCCATTGTTTGTTGGAGAAAAGTATCTAGTAAATGGAGATGAGTTGGTTTATTTCTTTTAAGGCTCAGTCCAGAGCTCACAGGTGAACTGTTCAGACCCTTCTTGTGAGTTCAGAGTCCACTGTTAAACCTCTATAAAAATGAAGCTGTCAATAATGCAGCAGTTTCCATCTCTGGACAGAAAGTAATGTAGTTTTCTGAGCATGGAACTCTTTCCTGAAGACTTGTAGATAGGAAGGCAGTATGCAGGAGCTCTTAACTTTGTTTCATATGAATTAGCAGAGAGGAGATTCCTCAAGGTATCCCAGTTTCTCAGGACAGAGTGGGGATTTTGTACTCATGTGACTCATGCCAAAAGTCAGGGATCTAGTTGTATACATGGCTTTCCTCAACACCAAATAGCTGTTCCGCCTACTCATGAGAATTATCATATAGCTACTTTCTTGATGTCTTAGAAGTGTTGGGGAAACAGTTTAATTAAAATGTTCTATATTATGAACTATCCCTAGATACAAATATGTTTTAGCTGAAAGGTCATCCAGTCCAATAACAATGGTTTGAACAATGCATCTCTTCTGCCTCCATAAATACTTATGAAATGTCTACCCTATGGTGATTATAGCATTGTGGTAATACTTTGATAAACAAATGGACTAGTTTCTGTTCTTGTAAAGCTTATAATACAGTACAAGTATCTACTACATCACAAAATACTCCAAAAATCAGTTACTGCTATGATGATACATTCAGAGGGCAAAAATTAATTGAATGTATTGATAAAGGTACTAGCATGATCATGAGATAAGAAGGTTTTCCAAAACAAAAAATGTTTTGGAGAAGTGATAATTTTGAATTAAATGCAGAGTATAAGTAGGAGTGTTGTGGGATATTTGTACACAGTGTGAAGGTGTATTGCTGTGATTGGTGTAATAAAAAGCTGAATAGCCAATACCTATGCAGAAGTTATAGGTGGGATTTGCAGGGAGAGAAAGGAAGAAGAGGAGGGATCTAGGTATGCAGGAGTTGCCAGGACATGGAGAGGAAATAGGAAGTGCAAGATGGAAGAGAGGTAACACCACATGATAGATTATATCTATTTATATTATATATTTATATAATATTATATAATATATATTTATATTATACCAATATAAATTGGTTAATTTAAGTTATAAGAGTTAATTATGGCGCCATGGGATCCCCTGGCCTGGTGGCTGCAGGCAAATAACTCTCTCTCAGCCAATTAGTCTAGAGTCTGTTGACATTACTGTTCTGGTTCCACCCCTGCTCAGGGAAGAGGTAAGTATGGGCCCTGCCTCAGGCCTGACTTCTGCTTGCCCTCTTTGGGATCTTCTGGCCTGGCAGCTGCAGGCAAAATCAACTCACTCCCCACAGATCAAGCATTCCAGAGTCTGCTGACATCACAGTGCTAGCCCCACCTCAATCCACAGGGAGCGGGAGTCTCTCAGACCTGCGTGCACCCATCAGAGTACTGGACCTGCTTACACCCACCAGAAGAGAACCTTGGGCCTGTACCCAGCAGGAGAGAAGGAGACTCCACCTGTACCCACTGGAAGAAGGGATGGAAACACGACAATATAAGAATACATACAACAACAGAAAAATCAATATGGCACCACCAGAGTCTAGGAACTCTACACCAGCACGACTGGAACATCCTAACACAGATGAAGCAGAAGAGAACAACCTTAAAAACAACTTTATGAAGATGATACAGACCCTAAAAGAGGAAATGAGAAAATCCTTTAAGGAAAAGGAAGGAAGACAAACCAAAAATTACAAGAAACAATTCAAACAGCACAAGTTTGAAAGCTGAAATAGAGACAATGAAAAAATAAAAAAACAAAAACAACAAAACAAAACCACAATCTGAGGGAATGCTTAAATTAGAAAAGCTGGGCAAATGATTAGGTACTGCAGATGCAAACATAACCAACAGAATACAAAAGATGGGAGAGAAAATCTCAGGTGTTGAAGACACACTAGGAAAAATAGATTCATCCACCAAAAAAAAAATCTTTTTTTTTAACATATCAATACCAGTTCCCTCTCCATCCCTCCCTCCCATGTCCCCAGAACTCCACTCCCACCCCCACCCCCACACCATAGGGAGGGTGGTGCCTTCCAGGAGGGATAAAAACAAATCTGTCAAGTCATTTGGAGTAGGGACTAGGCCCTCTCTCCTGTCTCTAGACTAAGGGAGTATCCTTCTATGGGGAATGTGCTCCCAAAGTCCTTTCAAGCACCAGGGATACATCCTGGTTCCACTGTCAGAGGTCCCTTAGACTGCCCAGGCCTTTTAACTGAGATTCACGTTCTGGGGGTCTGAGTTGGTCCAAAGCTGGTTTCCCAGCTATCAGTCTAGGGGTCCATGAACTCCCTCTTGTTCAGGTCAGTTGTCTCTGTGGGTTTCTGTAGCCTGGTCTTAACCCCTTTTGTTATCACTCCTCCTGCTCTGCAATTGGATTCCAGGAGTTCTCCTAGTGTTTAGCTGTGGGTGTCTGCTTCTTTTTTCATCAGCTACTAGATGAGGGCTCTATGATGACATATAAGTTAGTTATCAATCTCATTATCAGGAAAAGGTATTTAAGGTAGCCTCTCCACTGTTGCTCACATTGTTAGTTGGGGTCATTCTTGCAGGTCTCTGAACATTTCTCTAGAGTCAGTTTTCTCTTCAAACCTATAATGGCTCTCTACTATGATCTCTCTCTCTCTCTCTCTCTCTCTCTCTCTCTCTCTCTCTCTCTCTCTCTCTCTCTCTCTCTCTCTCTCTCTCGTCTATTCGTCCCCCAACACAATCTTCCTGGTCCCACATGTTCTCCTCTCCTCCCCTTTTCTTTCTCCTAACTTCCTCTCCACTCACTGCCACCCCCGACTCCCAATATGCTCAGGAAATCTTGTTGTTTTCCCCTTCTATGAGCTATGAGGGACTTTGTATGAAACTCTTAGGTTCCTCCTTGTATCCTAGTTTCTCTGGCAGTGTTAATTATAGGCTGGTGATACTTTGCTCTATATCTAAAATCCACATATAAGTGAGTATACAACATGTTCCTATTTTGTGACTGGGCTCTTCACTCAGGATGGTTTCTTCAAGCTCCACCCATTTGCCTGCGAATTTCAAGATTTTATTGTCCCCCCCCCCTGAGTAGCATTCCATTGTGTAAATGTACTATGTTTTCTTTATCCATTCTTCAGTTGAGGGACATCAAGGTTGCTTCCAGGTTCTTGCGATTACAAAGAATGCTGCTATGAACATGTTTAGGTATGTTCCCATTATTCTTGATCTCTCAAAGACCTTTATCATGAAAGGGTGTTGAATTTTGTCAAAGGCTTTTTCAGCATCTAGTGAGATGATCATATGATTTTTTTTTCAATTTCTTAATATGATGGATCACAATGATAGATTTTCGCATGTTGAACCATCCCTGCATCCATACTTGGTCATGGTGGATGATTTCTCTGATGTGTTCTTGGATTTGATTTGCCCATATTTTATTGAGTGTTTTTGCATCAGTGTTCATGAGGGACATTGGTCTGTAGTTCTCTTTCTTAGTTGTGTCTTTGTATGTCTTGGGACTAATGTAATTGTAACCTGATAAAAACCTGGTAATGAACCTTCTGTTTCTATTGTGTGGATTAATTTGAGGAGTATTGGTATTAGCTCTTCTTTGATTTTCTGGTAGAATCCTTCACTGAATCCATCTGGCCCTGGGCTTTTTTTTTTTTTTGGTTGGGAGGATTTGAAGGTTGCTTCTATTTCACTGGGGGTTATATTTTTATTTAAATTGCTTATTTGTTCTTGATTTAATTTTGGTAAGTAATAGCAATCCAGAAATATGTCCATTTTATTTGAAATTTTGAATTTTGTGGAGTACAGGTTTTCAAAGTATGACCTGAAAATTCTCTGGATTTCCTCTGTGTCTGCTGTTATGTCCCCCTTTTCATTTCTGATTTTGTTGATTTGCATGTTCGCTCTCTGCTTTTTGGTTAACTTGAATAAAGGTTTGTCCATCTTGTTGATTTTCTCAAAGAACCCACCCATCGTTACATTGATTTTTTTTTGTATTGTTTTCCTAATTTCTACTTTATTGATTTCAGCACTCAAATTGATTATTTCCTGGCATCTACTCCTTTGGGGTCAGTTTGCTTCTTTTTGTTCTAGGGCTTTCAGTTGTGCTGTTAATTCTATAATTGTCTCTTCTCCCTTTTCTTCTTATGAGCAGTTAGTGCAATGAACCACTGCTTTCAAAGTGTCACATAAGTTTGGATATGTTATTTCTAATTGAATTTCATAAAATCTTTAATTTATATCTTTATTTCTTCCTTGACCCAGGAATGGTGTCAAGCTCATTGTTCAGTTTCCATGAGTTTGTAGGGTTTCTGTGATTTGTGTTGTTGTTGAATTTCAACTTTAAAACATGGTGGTCTAATAAGATACAGGGGGCTATTCCAATTTTTTGTATATGTTGAGATTTGTTATGTTGCTTAGTATGTGATAGATTTTAGAGAAGGTTACATGTAGAGTGGAGAAAGGGTATATTTTTTTGTGTGTGTTTGGATGTTCTATAGATATCTGTTAAACCCAATAAGGTCATAACTTCTGTTAGTTATTTTTGTTTCTTTGTTAAGTTTCTGACTGGTGGTCCTGTCTAGTGGTGAGAGTGGGGTGTTGAAGTCTCCCACTATGAGTGTGGGAGGTTTTATGTGAGGATTGAGTTTTAGTAGCATTTCTTTTACAAATGTGGGTGCCTTTGTATTTGCGACATAGATGCTCAAAATTGAGACTTTGTAGTGATGGATTTCTCCTGTGATGAATATGAAATGACATTCTTCATCTCTTCTGATTGATTTTGGTTTGAAGTCTAACTTGTTAGATATTAGGGTAGCTACGCCTGCTTGCTTGTTGTGTCCATTTGATTGGAAGATCTTTTCCCAACCCTTTACCCTGAGGTAATGTCTATCTTTGAAGCTTAGATGTGTTTCTTGTATGCAGCAGAAGGATGGATTCTGTCTTTGTATCCATTCTGTTAGCCTGTGTCTTTTTATAGACAAGTTAAGACCATTAATATTGAGGGAAAGTAAGGACCATTGATTGTTAATGCTTGTTTGTTTTAGATTTGTTGTTGCCAGTGGTATTGTGAATATATTTGCCCTGCTTTACCCTTCAGGTTCTGGTGAAGTGGAATTACCTATTGCCCATGTGAGTTTTTCTTCCAGAACTTTCTGTAGGGCTGGACTTGTAGATATGTATTGTGAAAATCTGGCTTTGTCATTCAGTTTCTCATTTTCTTTGTTTATAGTGATCAAGAGTTTTGCTGGGTATAGTAGCCTGGGCTGACATCTGTGGACTCTTAGTATTTGTAGAACATCTCTCCAGGACCTTCTGGCCTTGATAGTTTTCATGGAGAAGTCAGGAGTAATTTTGATAGGTCTGTCTTTATATGCTGCCCTTAATGTTCTTTCTTTATTCTGTATGTTAGGTGTTTTGATGTGTTGAGGGAACTTTTTTTTTTTTTTTTTGGTCCAGTTTATTTGGTGTTCAGTATGCTTTCAGTTTCATAGGCATGCCCTTTAGATTGGGAAAGTTTTGTTCAATAATTTTGTTGAATATGTTTTCTGCACCTTTGAGCTGGGCTTCTTTGCCTTCTTCTATACCTATTATTCTTAGGTTTGGTCTTTTCACGGTATCCCACATTTCCTGGATGTTTTGTGTTAAGGATTTGTTGGATTTAAGATTTTCTTTGGTTGATGTGTCTGTTTCCTCTAGTTTATCTTCAGTGCCTGATATTCTCTCTTCCATCTCTTGTATTCTGTGGTTATGCTTGCATCTGTAGTTCCTGATTGTTTACACAGTTTTTCTATTTCCAGCCCTCCCTCAGTTTGTGTTTTCTTTATTGTCTCTATTTCAGGTTTCAGGTCATGAACTATTTGAATTATTTCCTTCATCTATTTGATTGTCTTCTTCTTGGCTTTAATTGCATTTTTTGCTTGGTCTTTTCCTCTATTTCTTCCATTTTTTTCTTCCATTTCTTTAAGGAATTTTCTCATATCCTCTTCGAGGGCCTCTATCATTTTTATGAAGTTATTTTTAAAGGCATTCTCTTCTGCTTCCTCTGCTTTGGTGTGTTCAGGTTTAGTTGGTGTAGAGTCCCTAGGTTCTGGTGGTGTCATACTTTCTAATGTTGGGTGTTTTCTTGTATTGCTGTCTTCCTATTGTTTCTTTCATGGGTGTAAGTGTAGTCTCTCTCTCTCTCTCTCTCTCTCTCTCTCTCTCTCTCTCTCTCTCTCTCTCTCTCTCTCTCTCTGTACCCTGTTCCTCCAGTGGTGTAGTTGAGTCAGGAGTTCTATGTCTGAAACTCTGGATGATCTGAGTTCTTTTGGAGGTCTCCAGCAGAGGTCAGGTGATGGGGTCCAAAGATCAGGTGAGTGTGGGCTTAAGGTGGTCCCATATGGTTAGGCGGGTCCAGTATGCTCAGAGCTGACCCAGGAAGTTCCAAGGAGGTGGAGCTGGTGCTAGACCCAAACCCTGGCTCAAAGGTCACCCCCATTGAGACCAAGGATGAGAGGAAGGCAGGCTCTGAGTAATATATGGACCAGATTACCAGGACTGAACCATTCAGGCCATGGTTATGGGGCGGGGGAAGTGAGATGCGGAGCTAACCCAGGGAGTTCCTAGGGAAGGATGTGAGAGGATTCAGCCTGGACAGGTCCCAGGCTCACCTCTGGCAGGCAATGGGCCCCAAAGA
Organism: Cricetiscus sungorus; assembly: GCA_030556225.1. NCBI lineage: Eukaryota > Metazoa > Chordata > Mammalia > Rodentia > Cricetidae > Cricetiscus > Cricetiscus sungorus. The sequence goes on from JANBXA010000398.1 coordinate 39,122,359, forward strand.
TCAGGTGAGTGTGGGCTCAAGGTGGTCCTTCATGGATAGTCTTAGTTTAGTGTTTTTATGGGATTCCATATCTTATAAATAAGTTGGTCTCTGTTTCATGTGCCTCCTCTTGTGCTTTTTTCCTTTTGTGTTTTGTCCAATTCCAAAGTGTTAGTTTTTATTTTATCTTATGTTTTATTATTATCTCACATAAGCTTGTTTGTTTCCTAATACAAGACAGAAAGGGAGTGGATCTGGATGGGAGGAGAGGAGGGGAGCATCTGGAAGGAGTATAGGGAAGGGAAACTCTAATTAAGATGTATGAGAAGAAAATCCATTATCAGTAAAAGGAAAAAATGGCGTTAGCACATAATTTTGGAGTGATTGGGTAGCATGCTTCCCATACAGCCTTAAAGCAGAGTGAAGAACATAGGTTATTTAATCTTCTGCTTTCTCAGATGTAAGGTCTAACTTTTATATTTTCATGTGTGGCTTATATTCCTATTTTTGAAGTTGATTTTCAGGAATTATCCCAATTAAAAAGGAAACCATGAGGTACATAAGAGCTTACTATCACATTTACGTAACAGTGCTACAGCAGGGGAAGAAGGGAACATAAAAATTTGTTATAAAGACTACAGTTTGCAAAACAACCAAATTGTAAGTGGCAGCGTGAGCCAGCCTGCCCACCTCTTTACAAATGCTCAGGAGTGCATCCAGCAGGTCCTGTAAGTGTGATGGCTCAGAAATGGTAGCAGCTATGCCAGCCTGCCATCCTGTGCTATGTGTTTCTCAGCCAACTACTGTGATGACCAGCAGTCAGGCAACACAGGCTTCCTAATACCTAGGCATTACTGCCATCTGGGGTAGGGAGTGGCATCTAGTAGACAATCCCAGTGGCAGTAGCCATGTCCAAGTTAACAGTTAATCTATTTTTATCTCATAATGGGAGATTAGGGTGTGGTTTGTATATGTTTGTGTGTTTGTTTTGGTTCTTTACTATTTCACTGGAGTTATGGTCTAGTAAGCACTCTACTTTTCAAGCAGGGAAGGTTAATTCTCTGTACTTGGTTACATAGACTCTCCACAAATTAATGAGTGTAGTGATATAGTTCCCATAAGAAAATCAAAATGTACACAAAATGAAAATTGTGTATCATTATTTCATTGAAAGAAGATCACGACTTTAACCCACAGAATCCAGAATCCTCAGTTGGTACCTCAGTGCTGAAAGGAGAACAGTGGTAATTCTCATGAAATTAAGAAGGCTCCATTACTTAGCTGTAGGGAGTATCGGTGACTCTGACTTCTGCCTGCTCTTGGGATTATTTCTCTCTTGCTGAGTTGCCTTATCCAGCCTTGATATGAGGATATGTGCCTAGTGTTTTTGCGTCTTGTTGTGCTTTGTTCCCTTGATATTATTGGGAGGCCTGCCCTTTGCTGAAGGGAAATGGAGGAGTGGTAGATCTGGGGGGGGGGGAAGGGTGGAACTGGGAAACATGGAGGGAGGGGAAGATGCAGGGAGACAAGAATAAATAAAAAAGATAGCTCTATTAACATTGCAAGACTTAAACCTAGCCCACCTGGTGGCTCAGGTTTATAATCCCAGTTTCTCAGGAGGCTAAGGCAGGAGGATTCTGACTTCAAGGCCTCTTTGTACAATTTAACAAAACCCTAGCTCATTAAAAGGGGGAGGGGTTTGGACTACTGCTTGGTGGTAGAGCATTTACCTAGCAGGTGTGAAGCCTTAAGTTCAATCACCAGCACTTCAACATAAAGTACCTAATTAAAGCAGCCGTCTTCCCACCACCCACTCTTAATGGATTGGTCCTTACAAGAGTAGGCAGAGAATCTCTGAAAAAGAGGTGCAATGTGCCCACCAATCAGAAGGCATCCTCAGACTGTATTATTTATGAAGAGGCCACGACACAGGGGAGGTCTCATGTACCCACATTTAGAGTTTCTCTTTAATTTGGAGCTTTGTTTTGTGGGTGATTCTTGATTCCATTTTATATATTTTTACATAAAGACTGTTTTGGGGTCTGAGAACAGGACAAGTGAGATTCCTTTATCAGAGGATGTGACATCCATAGATGGCTTTGTCAGCTAGCCTTGCCAGGAAGCAGCATTTGCTGAATTTCAGCCACACAAGAGTCTAAATGTCTCTTATCATTTCTGGGGACTCTAGTCTCCTGCCATGCAAAGAATGTTCATATTAGATGTCCTGCTAAAACAACAACAACAACAACAACAACAACAACAAAAACAAAACAAAACAGAAAAATTCCTTGTCTCTGGAAATAAATATGGAGATACTTGCTTTGTTTTATACAGTGGCTGGTCCAATTCCTCTGGTTTGCACTACTAGTGTGGATTTGTTCTCATATAGATCTCTGTCCATTACTATTTCATAGCCTAGAAATAAATGTGCTAGGATATATGGAAGCTCCTGTCTGTGAAGAAAGGGCACTGTTGAAATGAGGAATTTTCAAATTTGAATGATTGATGCTTTAGCAGGCTGTGAATCTGAGCATTTGTGCTCTGGGCACTGACAAATGGGAAAGTAATTACTTCTTTAAAATAAATGAACTAACCAGGCGTAGCTAGGCCTAACTGTAAGCCAGAGTCTCGGCTTGAGTGTGTAACCTAGAAGGAACGTAAGCAGAGATGGGGTGGATTGTGGCTGTGCTGGAGAGAGTGGGTGGGTGATATGCCAGAAGTCAGCAGGTCATTGGCTGGGGTTGGCTGTCTGTGTCCTTCTAGGAGATGAGGTTCAGGAATGAAGAGAGCCCACTGTAATTTCTGTCATGATGGATGCATGCGAGAAGTCTCATGAGATGGGCAGATTGGAGACTAGTAATCAGGAATGGCATATCTTCCCTTACAGGTGACAAAGCTCCAGTCTTCCTGGATTAGGTTTCACAGGAGGGTGGCACTGGCTCACATCTGGAGAGGCCAGGAGAGACTGCATCCAGGGCGCCTTGTCTGCCTTTGTGTCTCCATCTCCTTCCTTTCTGAGAAATGCACTAGGCATCCTTGTTCCCAGTTAGCCATTTCTCCACCATGGCCCCTGCTGTTCCCATTGATTCTGCTTCCTTGGGCAAAGATGTAAGAGGAGCATTCTAACTTGCTCCTCATCCCTTCCCATGCGTGCAGGAAGTCAGAGGCTGCCTGTGCTTCCTAGATAAGGTCTCCTCTGCACAATTTCTCTGTATCACATTGCCATGGTCTAAAAGTAGTCACTTGCGGTTCTTTGTTTGCCTCGTGTGTGCCTTTTATATGGTAGATACTTTATGCATATGTGATCGAGTTGTGTTCTATACAACGTACCCATAATGAAGAAAGCTCTCAAAAATTTTCAGATTGTTAGGCAGGGTAGAATGGCATGACACAAGAGGTCCTTGCACTTAAATTTACATATTTATTGAAGAATTTTACTATTTCATCTTGTTAAAAGGATATATACAGGAGCTAATGTAACTGTAGTTTTAAATATTTTGTCTTCCTGAGCAATTTCCCCATTGCCATGATTACTTTACAGGAATGTTATTTTTTTAAGTTTTAAACAGATAAAATTACTCAAAATGTAGACATTCTAACTCGATTTATGCTCTCTCAAGGGGCCAGCCACTCAGACAACAGTCCTGCATTGGATTATTCTGCTGAATACTGATTAAGGAGTCTTTATCCAGTTATTAGTCACTTAATGCTTTTTTATGTTTATTTCTTTCCACTTTATAAAAGCAGGTATAATCATTGAGAATACCTGTGCCTTGGGTGTCTTTTGTATTTGATTGTTTGCTTTGAGATAAGGTCTTGTGTAGCTCAGTCTGGCTTTGAGCTTGATATGTAGCTGAGGCTTTGAACTCCTTTCCTATTGTCTCCACATACCAAGGGCTGGGATTGTAAATGTGTGTCACCATGCTTAGCTTGCTTTGGGCATCTTTTGAAGATTTTTTAAGAGTGCCTACCCTATAGAAAGTTAGAGATATAAGTAGAAAGCACTTGCTTCCCTTTTGGACTGGAAGTAAATTATAGGCTCCCAGAGGATTGAATTGTAAAGTTTAATTTTAAGGGCTACATTTCTCTCCAATAAGATGAACTTGTGAAGGCGATTAGTGGGCAAAGACTCAGTGACCTTCAGTCACGAGTTTGATGTTGTGCCCACAGCCCCTTGTGTTGGTAAATCTCCATCTCTTGGCTGCTCACCATGGGCTATGATGTTCACAGACATGCTTCCACAGGGACTTTCCATTGGCCATAAGAAAGTATCTACCTGCCTTTGAACTCAGAAAATAGGCTCAACAAAGCCATGTGCCCCCAAGAGCCAACAGCTATGTGATGGTTTACAAAGGTCCAATTTTCATCCTCAGTTTAGTGAAACTGCAGTTTTACCTGCATGATTCCCCGTTTATTGGGGGCACTTCACTGACAGGTTACACTATTTTGCATGTATTTTCTGGATTTTGGCAAAGAACTTAGACTGACACTGTTGTTGAATTTCTTACAGTGATCTCTAAGTTAGGGGAAGAAACAATTAAATGTCATGGAAACAGTGGCAACAGTTTTGAAGGACTTGGTGACAGATGGACATTTTGAAACAATCAAGGGAAGTTTTGTTGGCAGGGTTACACCCAGGCTTAAAATAATATCCATGGGATAATAAAGAAACACATGACAGAGAAGTTGAGCGTTAGGTGGCACCAGAGTACAGTGAAGTTAAATGGAGATTGACAATACTATAAAAAAATTGTTGCATATAACATTTTCCCTTCCTTCCTTCCTTCCTTCCTTCCTTCCTTCCTTCCTTCCTTTCTTCCTTCCTTCCTTTCATCCTTCCTTCCTTTCATCCTTCCTTCCTTTTTTCTTTCTAGAACAAGCATTTTCAAAAAGCCACCAAACCATCTTTACTTTCAACAGTGAAATCACACTGGTTTGAGATTCAATGACTGCAGACAATTCCTATCTAAGAACCTGAAGTAACTCAAGCTCACTATAGTTCCTATACAGTTCCAACCACTGTTTAAAAGGAGATAATTATCTCCTTGCTCCACATCTTCTCCAGCATAAGCTGTCACTTGTATTTTTGATATGAGCCATTCTGACAGGTATAAGATGGAATCTGTGTTGTTTGGCTTCCATTTTCTGATGGCTGAGGATGTTGAACATTTCTTCAAAAGTATCTCAGCCATTTGAGATTTCTCTGTTGAGAATTGTCTGTTTAGATCTGTACCCTGTAGAGAGCCATGAAGTGCCACGCCTTAAAGTGGTGCTGGCTTCCGCCTTACACCTTCCCATTGGTGAGGGCTCTCTGGCATAAACAAGCCCTTAATTGGTTAAGTCTGTTCAGCCTGTCTGCTTCCGCGTTAGAGTAGCCTATCTGCAGGGTCCACATGCCTCCCTGGGGTTGGTTAGCTCAAGGGTATTTAAGCCTGTGCAGGGGTCCCTGCTCTCTCAGGGGTCAGAAGAACATGTTTCAAGGATCCTGATTAAAACTGCATGAAGAAGATCTTCCCAGAGTCACATCCCTCCTTGCTGGCACCTCCTTACTGGCAGGAGTAGGCACGTACAAATGGTGGCCCGTACCGGGAATTTTTCAGATCAGAACTTCTTGCAGTCAGGGCTGCCCTGGCAAGTTCCCAAGGTAAGTTGGGACCAAATTTAAGGCCCTCGTTAAAGAGGCGATAAGGTCTCCAGTAAGGAGCTATAAAGTACCAGGTAAATTGGGACAAAGTTAAAGACCGCAGGAAAAAAAGCGGCAATAAAGTCTCAGGCATTGAGTGAGAGGTTGTAATGAACCGAAAGTAAAATTTTTAAAATGGGGACTTCTCAGTCTCATCCAATTTTTCTGGCTCTTCAGGAGCTACTTTTGTCAAAGAAACTTAAAATAAAGAAAAGCACACTAGAAAGATTCCTGAGTGAATGTGATGCCATTGCACCTTGGTTCCCAGTTTCGGGAGACCTCATGCTAGCATGTTGGGGCAAATTAGGCAAGGATCTTGATTTTGCTTGGGAACAAGGGATGCTAAAGTCCCGAGTCCTACCTGTTTGGAAGTTAGGGCATAGCTGTATCGAAGACCAGAGGTACTGTAAAGAGGCGATGGAAAAAGGGAAAGCTGCGCTAGAAATGTTGCAAGAAAAAAGATCAGAAGAGGTTGAGACCACAGGAGAGTCAGGTATGGATGAAACAGATTCTGAGGAAGAATTGCAAGCCCTCATAAAAGGAGTTCAGAAACAATCCCCTAAGGGGCAGAGGGGGAAGGGAGAGGAGAAATGGCGATGTGGGGAGGGGAGGGACCCTCCTGGGACAATGCCTTTGGTGCCTTCTCCTGATCAGAGTGAGGAAGGGTGGGGCCCAGGTACAGGGCGTTCCTTTTGCCCTGAGGTCTGGAAAGCCTTAGGAAATGACTTGAGTCTTGAACAAGTAAATCAGATTGCCATAAAAGCATGGAAGTCATTACCTAATTAGGGAGAGGTGAGTGGTAATCTCACTAAGATACTGCAAGGCCCAATGGAACCATTTTCAAATTTTATGGCCTGTTTGGTAGAGGCTGCAGGGAGAGATTTAGGCATTACAGCAGTCAGAAGCTATCTCTTTTGCAGTTGTGGATTCAGTCACAGCTGCTGTGGCTATGAGTACATCAGAGCAGATAGCCTCTAAGCTGAATGAGTTGTCCAAGAGTGTGGCTACTGCCTTGGATACTCAATCCACAATTGGTGCTCAACTAAAAGGAGGTTTAATGATTGTAAACCAAAGAATTGATCTGGTGCAGGAGCAAATAGATACCTTGTGGCAGCTGGCCCAATTGGGATGTGAAATGAAGTATCCAGGTTTGTGTGTTACCAGCATTCAGTATGAGAACTTTACATGTGCTGCTAATTTGTCACGGCAGTTGTCTAGCTATCTTTTAGGAAATTGGTCTGCTGACTTTGATGACCTGATGGCACAGCTGCGAGTGGCCATCGTTGCAGTAAATTCAACAAGTGTGGATGCAGGACTGGCTGCCAGATTGTCATCGTGGTTCCCCGTTGCCATGGATCATCTGAAAGAGTGGGTGGGAATGGGAGCCATGGCTGTCCTCTTGTTGCTTATCTCCTTTCGTGGGTCTGTGGTGCTTTAAGACCTTCGAGGGCGTGGTCCCTCGCACTCTTACTCAGGAAAGGCGACCCCCCCCCCCCAAATCACTAACGAGAAGCCGTCTTGATGCAAATTCATGAGGTTCGTTGTGTTCCAGTATACTGGGGTCATTTGCCACACACACCATGCAGGGTGGTAGGCTCAGCAACGAACGACCCCCAGCACAGAATTGAGACAGCTTTTATAAGGTTACAACAATGCCCGCGCATCGCGAACCAATCATCTCGTAGCATCCAGTATGGACCAATACTGGATCCAAGCTCGTTCTTAGACCACGAAGTCTGCTTCCGCACAGGCTTCTAGGTTTGGCGACACGGCTCATTTCCTGTATCCATTTACTCACAGGCTACTGTAAACATTAAAATAGGTGACCCTCAGCTGGGGACTTAAGACTCCCAGCTTCCTGGGATCACTTGAGAATTAGACTATATTTTTCCATCCTAACAGTGCCTTTGCAAGATGAGGTTTGCTCAGAAGCTGTATGCAGCTATGGTTGTCCAGGCATTTACAGCCATTGAGGCAGGACAGTCTCCCCAAGCATGGCTCGTAGTCATGAACAATAATTGATTCTTCACGTTCAGGTTGTATGGCTTAGCCCTGCACTCCGAGTTAGCTCTGGAAGTGAGCAACTCCGAGAAGGGCAAGTCTGGTTGCATGTGGGTTGGTGTCCGAGGCCCCACCTCCAGGAAAAAGATGCCGGACGGGTGTGGCACTGACTTGGCTGACTACCAGGATTCAGGGTCATTACAATGTCCACTGCTTTACTGGAGACCAGACCACTACCCTTGCCTGTTGCGTTATTAAAACAAAAAGGGGGAACTGTAGAGAGCCATGAAGTGCCACGCCTTAAAGTGGCGCTGGCTTCTGCCTTACACCTTCCCATTGGTGAGGGCTCTCTGGTGTAAACAAACTCTTAATTGGTTAAGTCTGTTCAGCCTGTCTGCTTCTGCATTAGAGTAGCCTATCTGCAGGGTCCACGTGCCTCACTGGGGTTGGTTAGCTCAAGGATATTTAAGCCTGTGCAGGGGTCCCCCGGCTCTCTCTCACGGGTCAGAGGAAACATGTTTAAAGGATCCTGATTAAAACTGCATGAAGAAGATCTTCCCAGAGTTGCGTCCCTCCTTGCTGGCGAGGTTAGGCACGTACAATACCCCACTCTTAAAATTGGATTATTTGGTTTGTTGATGTCTAGTTTCGTGAGTTCTTCATATATTTTGGATATTAACCCTCTGTCAGATGTTGAGTTGGTGAAGATATTTTCTCATTTTGTGGGCTTTTCAGTTTCAGGAGGCTCCATTAGTTATTTGTCAGTCTTAGTGCTTGTGCTATTGGTGTTCTGTTCAGAAAGTTGTCTTCTTTGTCAAATGCATTCCAGGCATTTTCTTTTTTTCAGGTACAGTGTATCTGGTTTTATGTTGAGGTCTTAGATCCACTTGGACTTGAGTTTTATGTAGGGTTATAGATATGGATATGTTTGCATTCTTCTACGTGTAGACATCCACTTAGACAAGCACCATATAATTCTTTGGATTTCTTAAGTGTCTGTTGTTATGTTCCCCTTTTCATTTTTGATTTTGTTGATTTTTGATATTTTCTCTCTGCCTGTTAGTGTGGATAAGGGTTTTTCTATCTTGTTGGTTTTGTCAAAGAACTAGCACTTTGTTTCATTGTTCTTTGTATTGTTATCTTTGTTTCTACTGTATTGACTTCAGCCTCAGTTTAAGTATTTCCTGTTATCTACTCCTCTTGAGTGTGTCTGCTTCCTTTTATTCCATAACTTTCAGGAGCGCTGTTAAGTCTCTGCTATAAGAATTATCCAGTTTCTCTATGCAGGCACTAAATGCTGTGAATTTTCCTCTTAGCACAGCTTTCTTTGTGCCCCATAAGTTTGGGTGCATTCATTTTCATTGAATTCTAGGAGGTCTTTAATTTCTTTCTTTATTTCTCCATTGACCCATTGGTAATTCTGTTGAAGGTTGTTCAGTTTGCATTAGTTTGCAGGTTTCTTTTCTTTCTGTTGTTTGAAATTCAACTTTAATCCATGGAGGGCTGATGGAATACATAGATTCATTTCAACTTTCTTATACTTGTTGAGACTTGCTTTGTGATTTGCTATGGTCATTTTTGGAGAATGTTCCATGAGGTACTGGGAAAAAGATATTCCTTTGTGTTTGGGTAAAATATTTTGTAGATATTGGTTAGGTCAATTAGAGTCATAAGGTCTGTTTGTTCCATATTTCTCTCTTAGTTTCTGTATGGTTGATTTGTTCTTTGGTGAGAGTGTGTGGTGTTGATATGTGATTTAAACTTTAGTAATGTTTCTTTTACAAATGTGAGTGCCCTTGCATTTGCGACATATTCAAATTTGAGGTGTCATCCAGGTCCAGCTTTCCTTTAATGAGTATAACGCGTCCTTATCTATCTCTTGATTAATTTTGGTTTGAAATCCATTTTGTTAAATATTAAAATAGCAATGCCTGCTTGTTTCTTAGGTCCATTTGATTGGAAAATGAATTTATCTTTGATGTACATAGAAGAAGAATGGATCCTGTTCTAATATACATTCCCTTAGCCTGTGTCTTTTTATTGGTGAATTGAGTCCATTGATATTGAGAGATTTTAATGACCACCAATTATAATTCCCATGATTATGCTGTTGCATTGCACCTATATTTATGAAGGAAGTTGGTCTGTAATTTTTTTCTTTGTTGACTCTGTGTGTGGTTTGTGTAATAGGGTGATTGTGGCATCATTAAATGAATTTGGCAATATTCCTTCTGTTTTTATTTTGTGGAATAATCTAGACATTTAAGAAAACAGGTGGTGATAGTGTGTGTGTGTGTGTTCCTTCTTTGGATTTTGCTAATGTGAGATTATCTAGTATCTGTGTTTTCATGGGTATAGTTAACTTCCTTGGGTTGGAGTTTTCCTTCTAGTACCTTCTGTAGAGCTGGATTTGTGGATAGGTGTTCAAGCTTTACTTTGTCATGAGATATTTTGTTTTTTCATCTATGGCAATTGTTTTGCTGGGTATAATAGTCTAGGCTGACACCTGTGGTTTCTTAGAGTCTGAAGCACATCTGTGTAGGTCCTTCCAGCCTTTAGGGTCTCTGTTGAGAAGTTGCGTATAATTCTAATAGGTCTGCCTTACTGTTTTTCCTTTGGGGCTTTTAATATTCTTTCTTTGGTCTGTATGTTTAATGTTTTGATTATTATATGATATGGAGACTTCCTTTTCTGATTCAATCTATTTGGTATTCTATAAGCTTCTTATATCTTTATAGGTATGTCCTTATTTAGGTTAGAGAAATTTTCTTTTATAATTTTGTTAAATATATTTTCTGGGTTTTTGTGCTGAGATTCTTCTCCTTCTTTTATTTCTATTATTCTTAGGTTTGGTCTGTTCATGGTGTTCCAAATTTCCAAAATATTTTTTGTTAGGGATTCTTTTTTTTTTTTTTTTTTTTTTTAGATTCAACATCGTCTTTGATCAACGCATTTATTTCCTCTATTTTATCTTCAACAGCTTAATTCTCTGATCTATCTCTAGCATTTTCTTTTTGGTGATGCTTATATCGGTAGTTCTTCTTCAGTCACCCAGATTTTCTATTTCCTGAATTTCCTCAGTTTATGTTTTCTTTACTACTTCTGTTTTGATTTTCATGTCATGGGTAGCTTCCTTCACCTGCTTGTATGTTTTTGGCTTTCTTGGCAGACTTTAAAAAATTGTTGATTACCTCCAATTTTTTTTGGTTGTTTTTTCCATGACTTTTTTAAGGGTTTTTTTTCATGTCCTGTTTAAGGACCCCTATCATCTTTACAAAGTTGTCTTTAAGGTCATTTTTGTGCTTCAGTTGCATTGGGATGTTTAAGTATTGCTGTTGTAGGACACCTGGGCTCTGGTGGTGCCATATTGCCCTGGATGTTGTTGATTGTATTTATACACTGGCATTTGGGCATCTGGGTTTGAGATGATTAGTTCTAGTCCCAGATTTCTAAGTTTGTCTTTGCTGGATGGGTTATTTGCTCTTGGTTCCTGTTTCCTCTTTGGTTTTCTAGTCTTGTGGGATTTCTGGTGGCCAGCATGACCTATAGTCTAGTTGGGGGTATCTGTTTAAGTTAGGAGTTGGCCTTTTGGAGGTTAGCTTGGTGTTTGTTGCAACAAGGGGTCTCTGTTCTTCTGACTCATATGGCCTGCTCCTGAGTGGACAAAGTCCAGAGGCAATGGGGGCAGGTCTCAGCAGTGTGGTGGCAAGGAGTTGGGAAGGGTCCTGGGGATCTCACTGGCCTGTTGGAGATATGCCTTGTACTGGTGATTTCATTTAATAATCTGTTTCCTTAAATGTCCAGATTGTGAGTTATGAGCCTTATAATTAATTAGAAAAATAGCAGCAGCAAGTCCATTAAAGCATATAAATTATTTTAAAAAGTAAAATGAGGTAGATCTTGTTAATTCTCCTTATTTCTCCACACTGTAATTTTAGCTGTTATTATGTTTATATGATCTACACATTCTTTTATACACAAGGAGTCAAGATAGAAAACTTGTTTTATAGGGTAAGATGGCTCAACAGTTAAGAAAGCATCCTCTTCTGGAAGAGGATCTGAGTTTAGTTCCTAGCACCATGTTGTTCAGCTCACCATTGCTTGTAATCCTAGCTCCAGGAGATCCAAAACTCTCTCTAAAGCAATGATGATTCTCTAATATTGGATAATTTTTTTTGTCAGTACCAGTTCTGTTGAGTAACTAAGAACAATGGTAACAACAATAGGATGTATTGTGTGACAGGGTCTCTACGATACCCTGATCAATAGCTTCTAGGAAAGTATCCCACACCTGGTCCTGGGCTTTTTACCTAACCATCTATGGTTTCTGGGAGGAAAATGGGACACAAATTAAACTCCTAACACACAAATGCACACATGCACATATATGTACAAACATACACACACACACAGAGAGAGAGAGAGAGAGAGAGAGAGAGAGAGAGAGAGAGAGAGAGAGAGAGGGAGTAAAAAATGTCTACAAAAAGGCACAAAGTTCACTTTATGTTGGCTAACAAACCTGGGCATGGAGCTTGTTCTGTGGTTTAGTTGATACACCTAATGACACTCTTGAAGAAAATGATTCCCCTATCATTTATCAATTGCCAGTCGTTTCCTGTTTAGAGGTGGCATCCCATTTCTACATCCTCATTTCAGTACTGAGCACCCAACTTCCTTGAACCTGCGCAGGTGTTGTTAGTGCTGCCACCATCTCTATAAGTTCATATGTACATCAGTTTGTTATGTCTGTGTCTTGGTTACTGTCCTATTGCTGCGATGAGATACATACAACCAAGGTAATGCTTATAAAAGAAAGCATTTAATTGGGAGCTTGCTTACAGTTTTAAACGGTTAGTCTATGATCAACATGTTTGGAGGCAGAAAGGCTTTGTGCTAGAGGAGTAGCTGAGAGCTTCATCTTCTGACCCTCAGGCAACAGTCAGGGAGAGAGAGACGAAAGAGAGAGAGGGAGAGGGGGTTTGTGGGAGAGAGAGGGAGAGAGTTCTGGAGCCTGGTGTGACTTTTGAAACCTTAAAGTCACCCCCCAGTGACACACCTATTCTAACAAGGCCAGACCTCCTAATTCTTACCAAGCAGTCACAACCCCTGGGGACCAAGTATTCAAATATATGAGTCAATGGAGCCATCAATCTGCTCCAAATAAATACATGGAGACTTATAATAATTATGAATGTTCAGCCTTAGCGTAGGCTTGTTCCATTTTTACCTTTTTTCATTCTGTATGTCCTACTTTCTTGCTCCCTCTGTGTCTGTCTGTCTGGCCTCTAGTGTCTCCTTTGATGTCTCTATTTCTTTCTCTTTTGAGTCTAAATTCCTCCTTCAACTTACTCTCGATGCCTGGAAGTCCCACCTATACCTCCTCCCTCACATTGGCCATTCAGCTTTTTATTAGACTAATCAGGTGCCTTAGTCAGGCAAGTTAAAACAGCAACACACCTTTACATAATTAAATGCAATACATTTTTCATAGCTTAACAAATATAACATAAACAAATGCAACACATCTTTACATAGTTAAACAAATATAATGTGTCTTTGTATGGTTAAATAAATATTCCTCAACACTGCTTCCATGGGATCATCTGTCATCTTTGGCTTTCATGATCTTCTTGCTTCTTCTCCTGCCCTGAGTGGAGGGGTTTCATGAAGACATCATAATTAGGAATGAGTGTTCCAAAATATTTTACTCTCTACACACTGTACAGTTGTGATTCTGTATTATTTGCCATTTACCAGAAGAAGTTTCTCTGATGTAGGCTGAGCAAGGCACTGATCTAGGGGTACACTCATATTTTATTAGGAATCATTTTATTGGTATGTTCTATTATCAGAAAAATAGTATTAGGTTTGTCTTTAAGGTCATGACCCACCTAATATCAGATTCTTGACCACTTTAACATTGTCAGGTATAGGTTCCATCTCACTGGGTGAGCTTTAAATTAAATTTTAAAAAAAGGGATGTTAATCCCTTAATATTTGTGCTGCTATTGCACCAGCATATCTTGTAAGCAGGTGGCTGTTGTAGGGATTGAGGTTTGTAGCTGGGATAAATTGATAATTACCTTTTTTCTCTGATTGGCAAGTACCATCATCCAGTACCATGAACATTAGTCAGTAGGGGTGAAGCTCTGGTTAAGAACCAGCTCAACTTCTCTGTGTTCACTGACATCAGTGAGTGTCTTCATCAATGTGGTCTTATCAACAGGTTTTAGGGAGCAATTCTATAGTTTGTGATTTGGGGGAGTTCCATGGGACGCTATGGCCAAGTGCCTCAACAAAGTGTAACCTATTCCTAACACTGTAAGTTTTACTTGATGTTATTCTCTCTCCTATTATTTGGTAACTCTATTTAGGTCATTTCCATATATGTGTATATTTAAGGAAGATTTTGCAGTAGAAGATTTCCATAAGGTTTTTCAAATGGTCTTTAATATTAGTTGTCTTTCCCATATTCCCTCCTTTACCCTTCTCTCTTAATCCTCCTATTGTAGTCTTCCCTTGATCTATAGTACTATATTCTTTTTTTCTCTTCCTTGGGAGATCTTCTATCCCCTGGTTCTTTACTAGGTACCTAATGTATGTACCTAACCTATTTGAATTTTAGTACACATATTGAAAGTTTAAAAGCTAACGTCTACATATAGAATAAAAATTCATTATTTAGTTTTTAAGGTCTGGGTTATAAGGATGATATTTTTCTCAATCCATCCATTTACCTGGTTTTTATGTTTCTTAAAAGCTTTACAATATCCCATTATGTAAATGTATCACATTTTCATAACTTTATTGACATCTAGTCTGTTTTCAACTTCTGGATAAGCAGCATAAAGAACAGCAGCAATGAACATGGATGAGCAGATATCTCTGTTCTAAGATGCAGAATCCTTAGGGTATGTGCCCATGAGTGGTATATGTGCATCTTCTGACTAATCAGTTCCCTGCTCTGAGGAATTGCCATGCTGATTTAAGTATAGTGGTTGTACAAATTTGCAGTCTCACTAGCAATAGACGAGTGTTCCCCTTATCCCACATCCTCTCTAGTATGAACTATTATTTTTTTAAAATTGATTTTGTCCATTCTGTCTGGTGTAAGATGAATAATCAAAGTAATTTTAATTTACATTACCACCTTGGCTAAGGATGTTAAACATTTAAGTATTTCTCAGTCATTTGTGTCTTGGTCTGTTTTGTTTTTGCTGTTGTTTTTTTAAGAACTCCCCGCATAGTTCTGAACCCTGGCTTTTAAATTGGGTCAATTCCTGCTGTAATTATTAAGGTAAAACCATACTATAAAAAATCCTCACTGTATTTTATTTTCTTAACATTCTTCTCTACATTATCCATTGTCATGGGGTGGTTTTCTATTGAAAATAATATGTAACAATAGCTTTAATAATAAAAAAGATGATACGTGACATAGTTCAGTCAATACAGTTCATTAAAGAAAGTTTCTTGTGATTTACCATTTGTTTTCTTTTTGCATACCCGTTACTATCACTAGGGGGCAGTATTTACATCAATCATAGTTGAATCTAAAAAGCCCCAACATCATCCTGATTAAGATCCCATGGTACACACACACACACACACACACACACACACACACACACACACACGCACACACACAGCTGTCTCACATATATGTATATATAACATATATACATATATATGAGAGAAAGAGATAGCGATAGAGAGGGGAGACACACACACACACACACACACACACACAGAGAGAGAGAGAGAGAGAGAGAGAGAGAGAGAGAGAGAGAGAGAGAGAGAGAGAGAGAGAAGCTGTTGATGATGTTATGGTACATGATTTTACATTATCCAATAATTATAACTCATGAAGTGTCACTTTGTCTCCAATAGTGCTGCTTCAACACAGTAGCTGCTCTGTACACCTGTGTAACTGGTTTGCATAATTACATTGTGATGCTAGACCTGTCACACACTCTTGTATTTCTTCAGGTGTATATGACAGGGTTGGTACAATGATGTCATCATTCCAGGTGCTTATATTCGGGCATATCTGTATGTAGGAGGACCCTCCTGGAGGTGGAGATGGATAGATGAGCTGTGTCTCAATTCCTAAGACCATCACAAATATGTGTTTTTGGATGGTCTTAGGCAGCACTTGTTAAAGGTCATTTGCCCTTGTGTATTTTGGATGTAGTAGAAGGATGGATTCTGCTTTTGAATCTATCCTGTTGGTCTGTGTCTTTTTTTTTTTTAATTGGGGAATTGAGACAATTAATATTGATAGTTATTTATGAACAGTTTTTTGTTTTGATTTGATTTGGTTTGGTTTTTCAAGACAGGGTTTCTCTGTGTAACAGTTCTGGCTGTCCTGGAACTCTCTCTGTAGACCAGGATGGCTTTGAACTCATAGAGGTCTGCCTGCCTCTACCTCCCGAGTGCTGGGACTAAAGGTGTGAACCACCACTGGCCGGCCTGAACAATGTTTACTGATAATATTTTTATATATTATGGTAGAGTGGGTATTTTCTACCCTCTTTTGATTTGTTGTTCTGGGGTTATTTGTTCCTTGTGTCCTTTGGGGTGTGGCTAATCTCTTTATACTGAAGCTTTCCTTCTGGTGCCTTCTGTAGAGCTGGATTGGTAGACAAAAATTGCTAAGATTTTATTTTATCATGGAATATTTTCCTTTTTCCACTGATTGTGATTGATAGCTTTGTTGGGTATAGTGTTCTGGGCTTGGACCTGTTATCTCTCAGAGCTAGTAAAACATCTATCTGCCCAGGCCCTTTTGACTTTCAGAGTCTCCATTGAAAAGACAACTACTATTCTAATGGGCCTGTGTTTATATGTTACTTAGATCTTTTTCCATTGTAGCTTTCAGTATACTGTCTTTGTTCTGTGCATTTAGTGTTTTGATTATTAACTATTACAGGGAATTTCTTTTCTGTCTATCTTTATGCTGTTCTGTGTATTTCTTATACCTTGACAGGCATTGCTTTCTTTAGATTGGGAAAAGTTTCTGCTATGGTTTTGTTAAAGCATTTTCTGTGCCTGTGACCTGGGTTCTTCTCCTTCTGTACTTATTATGCACAGGTTTCTGTGCACATGACCTGGGTTCTCCTTCTTCTGTACTTATTATCCATAGGTTTGGTCTTTCCACAGTGCCCCAGATTTCTTGGATGGTTTGTGCCTGAAGTTTTTGTTTGTTGGTTTGTTGGTTTAACATTTTCTTTGACGGAGCTACGCATTAATTATGACTTGTCTACAAGACTTGAAATTGTCTCTACCAAGTCTTTGACTTGTGAGGCTTACCTCTTAGGTTTTTGTTTGATATAATGAGACTTTCAATGCCAGTTACATCTTAATTTGGGTTTTCTTTAGTGATTCTATTTGTTAAATTCTATTTTCATGTCTTGAAATGTTTTTATTTTTGTATTCCACTGTTTGTGGTTTTACAGTCTTCATTACTCTTTCTTTCAGGTTCTTGAGCATATTTATAAATGCTATTTTGAAGTCCTTGGCCCGTGCTTCAGCCAACCTGGTTTTTCCAGGGCTTATTGTAAGAAAGTTACTGACTTCTGGAAGAGGCACATTGTCTTAACTGTTCATAACTGGGTTTTGGGGCTGGGATCTGGGGTTATCATGTTGGAAGTATTTCTTTGTGCAGATACTTAGTCTTGTCTTTGTTGCATGGGTTCCATTCTTTGGTTGCTGTTGCTCATTCTGGATCCTAGGAAGGTGTGGTGGCTGTAGGGTCCCTGGTACAGTGTTTCTGCACATAGGTGAGTAACACAAAGGAATAGTGATGGCTAGAAGGAACACTAAGAGGTACAAAAAAAAAATGGGCTAGGGAGATCCTGGGATGAACCAAGAGGGGCAATCCCCGTGGAATAAGGTACAGGGGGAGGAGGGCCTCCTACAGACAGGCTGCAGCAGGGTTTGCTGTAGAACATGTTATTGGTCATAGCCTTTTTACTGTTTAAAATTGTTCTTATTTGAAACATCTGTTAACGTCTTCTTTTTCCAGCTATCAGCCCATGTTGGGAAGTGTTCTGTGTCCCTGATGTCAGATCCTCACCTACACTTCTCTCACACACATTTGCATTTTCTCAGTTGAGGTTTCCTCTTCTAAAAGACTCTGGCTTGTATCAAGTTGTCATGATACTAGCCAGTACAGGCTTCTTTTCTCGTTGTCTGTTTAACCATGTTTCTAAAAAGTTCAGTGTAAGTCGGGATCAAGTTAGTAAAACATTTACAGCTCTGAGTGTGTGAAGTGGATAGGATGGGGAATTAGCCAAACAAGTATAAAAGAGTAGGGAACCAAGAAAGGGGAGCTGTGAGTTCCTCTAAAGGTGTAACAATGGTTCTGAGATACTAGCAAGTGGGTGGGATGTGCGGAGACAAGCGGAAAGAAGGTAGCTAGTCATGGTCCTGGCACCTGCATTATGTATGGAAATATTGCATTGTTTCCCAATAATATTTAATACGGGTATATTCCAGAGGGAGAGAGGAAATGGAGGCAATTCATGATGTGGCAACAGTAGAACGTCATTTTACCCCAACCTGCAGGGGCAAAGAATGGAAAGATAAAATGACTTTTCTCATTGCTATTATAAAATACATGAAGGAAGCTACTTAAGGGAGGAATGGTTTATTTTAGATTATAGCATGAGAGTATGTGGTCCACCATGACCAGGAAAACATGGCAGGAAGGCTCCTAGTCATGGTAGCCAGAGCATGAATGGCCTGGCTACATCATTTTTGCCTTAGGAAACAAAAAGCTTGCCTGGGAAGCTGATCTACTCCATAATCCTCAAGCCTTGTCCTTAAGGCCCAACAATGCTTGCCAGCTAGGCCCCGTGTCCAAATGGCTCCACAGCTTCCAAGGACAGTGCACCAGTTGTGATAATGCTATTTAAACACAAGAGCTCAAGGGTGACATTTCATATCAAACTATGATGTAGTGGAGCCCAGTCAAGGCGTAACCCAGCTAAATGGGTATTGACTACTTACTTCTCCCCCATCAGCTCCATTTCATTGGTCAGATATCTACTGGTACTGATCAGCTGTGGTGTGAGATGAGCCAAGGGAAGGAAGCATGGATGTACTGATGAACAAGCTCCAGACCAGAACACCATGCCATGCCCTGCCACTAAGGGATGATATCGTCTTTCTTCCAGCCCTTTATAGGGATGCTTAATACCTGCCAGGAAAGAAACATTCACTTAATGTTATTCCCTTCTTTCATCCTTCCTTTTTGTTATTTCTTCCTTTATGTTCCAAAAAGTACCAAAGAATAAGTCAAGGAGCTATATGAAATGGTAAGTCCAGATCCTCTCCATGTGGGTTTCTGTCCACATTTCTTAGCATCAGAATTCTGAGTGTTATCTGGCCTTTTAGGGGTTGCTTTGCTTTTGAGTGGACACCAGGGCTCTAGGCTCCAGATGAACCATAGCTCCTTGTGCTGGATTTTGACTGAGTGCCGACCTGGAAAATCACTGAGATGTTCAGGCACCTGGATGAATGACTGGGAAATCACTTTGCTCTTTAATCCCCAGTTCCTCTGATCCTCCACTTTTACAGAAAAAAATGCCCTTTGTTCTCTGTACTGCTGTTTAAAATACAAAGCATGAATCACAGCTCCTAATTGTGTGTTTTCTAAGGAAAAGATGACCTCAGTATTTATGAGGCACAGAGGTTCTTATGCTCATAGATAAACACAAGAAGTACTAGGGATGTTAAGCACACAGGGTTATCTTTTCAAAAGGAGAGATGTGTAGCCTGTTTTCCACTCAGAAGACTGGGAGTGTGTGTGGTTAACAGCCTGGTGACCTTTATGCTGTCTAGGTGGCCAGACACACACTGGATCCTCCTCCAGGCCCTTATTGTGAACTTGTCAATCTGTAGAACCAATTTTTACGGAAGATGTCACATGTACTTTACAAAGAGTTTCAATGTAGTCATGTCTCAAGCTTTGTTGTTCACATGGTATTGAGTTAATTATCACCAAGAATATTTTCACTAGGTTGTGCTGTGCACAAATAGTCCAATGAACCTCTTGAGGCCAGACTCCCAAAGATTCCAAACCAATATTGGTTATTTAGTTGTGTTAAGACAAACTTCTTTCTTGCCTCCCATGGATTGTTACTTTGATGTATGTGGTTACAGAGTGCCTGATATCAGCACATTAACTTGTTCAGTGTTCTTTTCTAGCTGGAGGCTCAAGACCCATGTCATACACATGGCAGTGGGGTCAGTGCACATGGGGACCATCTGGCTTTGCAACACCACTCCTTTTCTTCTGAGTAGATGGTTCTATGTTTTCTTTCCAAGTCTTTTTTATGGACAAGAAATTGAAGAAGATAGTCTAATAATTCTCCCTACCTTCTTGAAATTATTCAAGCCCTGCTAATTCTTTCAAATCTAGGCAAATTCAAATTTCTTGACATTTTCTGCAGCTGTTTTCTTTAATTCTCTTTTACTTGTTTGTATACTGAAGAATGGTTGAGTCTCAGGCACTGGGTTTGCATAGGGGTGCAGTGCTGTTCAAATGTGCTTACTGACCTTGAATTTACTGTGTAAAGAAAGCTACTCATTCACTTTAGGGTAGATCTTTGTAATAACAAGAGCTTCTAATTTATGTAGTAACCCAACAGCCCTATTAGCTTGCAAGAACAATGGCTTTTACATTTTGATTGGTCATATGCCTATTAGGGAATGCTTTTAATATCAGATTTCATGCTCACATTACTCACACATACTTTAAAAAATACCTAAAAGTTGCAAGACACTAATTAAGATAATCTCTACTGCTGTTTTCTTTCCATTCTTTCTTTTATTTGTGGCATTGTTTTTTGTTTTTATTTCATGATGAACCAATGGATTTGATCCATGAGTTGAAAGAAGTTATTGGTAGATGTTATAATTGTTATTGAAGCTAGTGCCACAAAGCTCAGATGCAGGCAGCTTAGCTAAATCATAGAACTGGGACTGTGTTCCACAACTTCATTTTGATTGGTTGTGGTTTTCTGTAGGGGAGAGGACTACACTTATCTGTGGGTATAAGAATAAACATTTAGAGTGTGGTTGGGATTTGTTCTAGTTTAGTAAAGTGGCAGTTAAAAGTTCTCCAAGATCCATGACTATACTATCCCTGGGTAGGTGGCCAAGTTTCCAGTACCAGAGACATGATTTCCCACTTATTGAGTGGGTATTAGGTCCAATTAGGGAGCTGTTGATTACCACTGATGTGTCCTCAGGACAAGAACAGCAGACATGCTAAAATGGAGAGGGAAAACCCACAAGGCCTCAGCCCTACACAGAGAACTCCAGGCAACTGAGGAATGTCAAGAGTGGAAGAGACAGTCTTCCCCATGGAAGAGCAAGCTAATTGGCTATCCACATTCCAAATGGTCAGCCTTGGAAGCATAGATATGGGTAACATTATACAGATTGAGCAGGTTATGTTTAGAAAAATATGTATTGCATATATTTGTTAACAACAATTAATGAAAATGAGACATGAATTTAAAGGAGCAAAGGAGATATATGGGAGGGGTTGAAGGGAGAAAAAGAAAGGGAGAAATGATGTAATTATATTATAATATCAAAAATAACAGAAATAATTGAAAACCATCACTGAACTGATGAGTGCACTGAAGCCCACAGCAGATTATCTCCCTTCTGTCTTTGGGATTTCTACACCAACATAAAGAGCTACAATTTGGCACTTACTAGTTCTATCATTTTGAACTGCATTTTTATTGTCTTATCACTTATTAAAAATTTGAATATCTTTTTATAGTGTGTATGCTCACGCTTCATTTGCAGCCCCATGTAGCTTAATTAATCATTTATATAGACTAGGTTCAATGTTAATTTTAGTTGATACTGGAAGGTACCATTTGTGGATGATCAAAGAGATGAAATTCTTTATTAATTATTAAGCTTGTAGGTAAGGTGTGGTTCATGAGGCAGTCGGTATGGGCTTGAATTCTGATCTACTACTTACTTGGTGTGTAACCTTTGATAGACACTTAATCTCTTCACTCCTGTATTTCTTATTTGGGAAATGAGGTGATTACAGTAATTAACTCATCAGGTTGCTGTGAGGATTAGATGCATGGAAAGCACTTAGAGGGGTTGGTGGGGCAGGGCAAACCCGCAGTAAATACTGAGTGCTGTGATATTGCTGTCAGCTCCAACTTCTGGTTGACTGTGTACTTAGTTTGTGAAGAATCATCAGTGGAAACTGTAGGACTGGGATGTGGTATTGATAAAAACACAGTAAGGAAGAGAGCTATTTGGAGCTTTGTTAGTTTGTACTAAATGAGACACTTCAGTGTTTGTGGTTTGGAATACTAAATTATTGACATTTTTATTGATCAGTTTTTGAGTAGTAGTAAAATTACCTGGATTGCATTTTTAAAATCTAGCAATTTATTGCTGATTCAAATAAAAATTGATATGATAGTCATTTTGTGGCCCAGACAACAAGTATATTTAGCAGTCATAAAACTGCAAATATGGGGCCAGAGAGCAATGGCTTAGTGGTTAAGATCTTCTGCTCTTCCGGAGGACCTGGGTTCAATTCCCAGCACCCATGTGGCAGCTCACAACTGCTTATAATTCCAGTTCCAGGGTATCTGATACCCTCATGCAGACATGTGCAAGCAAAACACTAAAGCACATAAAATGAAATAAAAACTTATAATAAAAAGTTCCTTCAAACTTCACAGCTGACTATCTGCTACTAAAATGGTGACTTGTGCTTTTGCAACCAAGAAGGGTGAAGTGTCCCCAGACACACCTGCGCTCATTTGTCACAATTTTCATGTGCACTAAAATGAAAAGCCTCCGTTCCAGAAAACCTAGTAGTCTTTTCCTTCCTTGTTAGAATGATTTGCACACTTATTTTCTGAGCACTTATGCCTTTGTTTTATTCTAATGATGTGCCCTACTGTGGCAGGGATTACATTTCCATCTGTTGTCCTACTAGTAACACTTTGCAAATACTGTAACTGGGGAAAAGCAGATTTTTCATCCTGCAAAGCTAATGTAGTAAGGGTATGCATACAGTGTTCATGTTTATAGTGAGTTGCTTGGTTGCATCACAGGTAATTTTCCATTATTTGAACTTGTACATGTTGTGTACTGGGCCTTTTTAATGGTTTTATGTGGGACTGTTAAACTTCTTGTAATCAGAAGAAAGTCTCCAAATTATAGCAAGGAGTCACCCGTCTTCTGGTACCAACCCTAGACACTTACAGATAAAATCCTTACTTGGTGTATGGGTAAAGATGAATATTTTAGAAATAAAATTTTGTTTGTCCAAAGACCGGTTTTTTGCATACCACATAATGAAGTAAACCCAAACTGTGTGTTCTCCTCTGCCTTGGCTTCCTGTGTGCTCTGCTGGTTCCTTTGTGGTTTCTCTACTTACTGTAGACGAGCTATAGGTTTTCATCTTAGGCTGGGAGTGCTTTCTTTGAAGGATTTATACATTAGTCAACAATGGCTCAAAGTCACAAACTATTCTTCAAAGCAACTTGGAATGTATGTAAAGTGACACTTTACATACATACACTTTAAATAATTTATTCTGCATAGGTCATTACCATGCCACTTAATGAATGAGTTACCAAGTTATCAACAGAATTTAACTATGTTTCCCTCAGGACTTACCCTTCAGAATTAAATTAGCCTTGTTAACAGTGTGGGATGACACATTTATGAGACCAGTTAGTTCCTCCCTTCTGTTTATTATTTGTCAGAATAAAGGGAGGAAATGTGAGAATTAGGAATGTGCATGTATGAGAAAGTTTCTATAAAATGAAAGCATGAACATGTGAAGATGGATGGAGACCCATCTGTAGATGCTTGGATCTCTGCTAGCCTGGAGGTCAGCACAAGTGTGGATGTGAAGCCAGGAAGAAGTTGCTTCACCCTTTATATTAACAGGTTTACTATACAAAACACCTGCAGTGTTTCTTAACTCGGGATTGCAAGTAATTGCCATGCTCTCTGTAAGATGCCTTTACTTTGATTGGCAGCAGAATTCCCTCTTCTGCTTGACTTACAGCCTTTGTGGCTGTGGCTCACTAGTCTGCAGATGAACTCTGGGAGCCTGACATTTATAATGTAGCTTAAGGCCTGTGAGAACTTCATAAAGCAACTGGCAGGCTTTCCTCCTCATCCCCAGAAGGGCTGGCCTTTCTTCTCATAGCCTCCCTGGCTTCCAGAGCCATGCTAGTGCTGCCCCAAGAGGGCTTGAATCCTGAGGTCACTTTGCATGTATTTCTTCTTCCCGAATCAGAGATGTAGGTTGTCTAATGCCCTAGCCTCATTTTTACAGTTGTTTTCCTCTCCCTCTGTATTCAGCTCATCTCATCCTGTCTTATCATAAGGGATTTTTGTGAATGTGGTATATCCATTACTTAGGTTGCATTTCATTAGAGTCTTGCAAAGCCAGATCCCACGATCTTATAATAAAAGGGAAGGTCAAGGTCCTCATGCTTTTTCTATATTGTATTATTTGCTTACTCACATATATTTAATAGAAGTTACAGGGAATTTTAACAGGGAATTCAAAACTTTCCTTGTAGAGGTGATTTTGTTTTTCAGATTTATTATTTGTGTGTGTGTGTGTGTATTGTATGTTTGTTGCATGTGCATGTGCGTGCATGCGTGCGTGTGTGCGTGCGTGCGTGTGTGTGTGTGTGTGTGTGTGTGTGTGTGTGTGTGAGTGCCTACAGAAACCAAAAGTGGGCATCAGATACTCTAGACCGGGAATTTTAGAGCCACTTGATGTGGATGCTGGGAACCAAACTTTGCAAGAATAACAGATGCTCCTAACTATTAAGCCATCTCTCCAGCCCTGTGGAGGTGGCACTTTATGAGCAGAGAGATTTATTTTATTACTGATTTATTCTTATGTGGAGGTACAAGCTCCAATCTTGGCGACTTAGCTAGGATTCTGGAGTTTTCTAGTGGTTGTCATCTTTTAAAAGCTTCTTTCCTAACAAGAGTCTCTAAATTACTAAATATTGAGAAGGGAAAGGAAGAAGTTTTACTTGATGGGGTGTTGTAGAATATTAGTTGAAGATGTGTTACATTTGTTTATGCTGTAGAAAAAATTTGTTTAATGCTGCAAAGATGTGCTGCATTCTTTTATGTTGCCTTTGTTTAACTCTGTGAAACTGTATTACTTTGCCTGTCTATAACACCCGATTGGTCTAAGAAAGAGCTGAACAGTCAATAGCTAGGCAGGAGAAAAGATAGTTGGCGCTGGCAGGCAGAGAGAATAAAAAGGAGGAGAAATCTTGGAAGAGAAGATCAAGGATCGATAGAAAGAGAAAGGCATGGGACCCCAGGGGCCAGCCACCCAGCTACACAGCCAGCCGCGGAGAAAGAAGTAAAGAAAGATACAGAGAAATAGAGAAAGATAAAAGCCCAGAGGCAAAAGGTAGGTGAGAAATTTAAGGAAAGCTGGAAAGGATCAAGTCAAGCTAAGAAGAGGGGGACAAAAAGAGTACAAGAGCCAGAGTCAAGAAGTGCAGAGTAAACAGCATTTTCTGCACCTGACACCATTGCACTGAGAGTCCTAGCTAAATCTCCCGAGACTGGAGCTTGCACCGTCCCTTTTCTCTCTGTCATTTAACTGATGGCTTACCTGAGATAAGTTGGAAATGAGAATGAAAAAAAAAAAAAAACGGATACAATAATTTAGGAAAACTTAGCTTTTAGGGTCTGAAGACGAATCTATTCATCACTTAAGTAAAATTTGCCTCAGGTTTGTGAATTTTAAATGTGTGAAGGCTGCTGCCTGTGAATGAAATGAAGATAGCTTTCTCTCGGGACTTCTTTCTCCTTGCAGCGTTTTGATTGATGGAGGTGTCTGTGCTCCTCCCATTTTACACTCGGTGTGTATTTTTATTTTCTCTGTCTATTTTCACTCAGTAAGAGGTAGTGGTTGAGTGGTTCCTTTTTCGGTGAGTATGTAACTACCTAGCTTTTCAGACTGTTTCACTTTGTAGAGTTGCAGTTTCAGTTTGCTTAGAGAAATGATTCATTTCTATAATACAGCATGTAGGTGTGATGCCGGCAGCTGCCAGGTAGAAATAGACCATAATTTGTTGCCTACATGGAGCTTTACAGCTACTAAAGCCAGAAGGATTTCAGTTTTCTTTAGGATTTAAATTGAAGGAGAATAGCAGATGTTAATAGCAGTTAAGTTTTTCACCAATCAGTAATGAAAGATTAGGGACTTTCCTTGTGTGTTCCATCATTGTCAACTGCCATACAATGCAAGCCTTCAGTCCAACCTATGGGACTCATTTGTTCTTCCTGTTGTTAGGAACAGCCAGTATGTTTCCAGAGATCTAAGGATGCATAACCTTAGTTATTTCCTATGGTTTAAGGAAGAGGTTTGTCAGCCATTGGACAGGTCTCAGCTCCCCTAGGGCTTGGGAACATGAACTTTTTTAAATTAATTTTTTAAAATTTATTTTATATCCAGACCAGTTTCTACTCCCTGCTCTCTTCCTGTTCTCTCCCTCCGCCTCCCTTCCCCCCATCTACTCCTCTGTTTCTGTTCAGAAAAGTGCAGGCCTCCCATGGGTGTCAACAAAGCATGGCATATCAAGTTGAGGTAGGACTAAGCTCCTCCCTTAGTATTAAGGCTGGACAAGGCAACCAAGTATGAGGAGTAGCCAGCTCAAGCATTAGAGGAAGGCCCTAATTCTATTGCTAGGAGTCTCACAAATAGACCAAGCTGTACAACTGTCACACCTATGTTGAAGGCCTAGGTCTGTCCCACGCAGGCTCTCTAGCTGTCAGTCCAGAGTCTGGGAGCTCCAATGAGCCCAGGATAATTGTTTCTATGGGGATCCTGAACTTTGTCCTGTAGATAAAATGGAGTCTGAAGTCAAAATGGCAGAGCTTAGGCCAAGTTGCCTTTGCCTGCTTCCTTCAGCTGAAGTTAACTGTACAGTTATCTGCCTCTGCAAACTTCTTAATACTTTAGAAATAATGGTATTATCATCAGTTTGGAGATGAAGAGATGGAGAGAGAGAGAGAGAGAGAGAGAGAGACTGAGTTAGTATCACATTGTCCTGCAGGGAAGCTGTCACACTGCAGTACAGGGACCTTTCTTCCTGGTGTGGCAAGGCTGATGCCAACTTTTTGGCAAGGTTTCTGTAGTGTAGGGCATATTAAATTTGAAGGTTGATAATAAATAGAAGATAGGTGGCTAATTAAAATTTTCTTTTACTGATAAAGCCAGATCTCATGATTCTTGGTGGTATGTAGAACAGCAGCTTATATTATTAGTATGTACTTAATGGAGTTTCACAAAAATAGATAAGTTAAAAATTGTAGGATGGTGCTGTTACATCTTACTCGAGATACTGTACTGGGTGGTTTTGTGTGTCAATTTGATACAAACAAGAGTCATCAGAGGAAGGAGACTCAGTTGAGTTATGCCTCCTTGAAATCCAGCTGTATGGCACTTTCTTATTTAGTGATCAATGGGGAAGGGTCCAGCCATGGCCGGTGGTGCCATCGCTAGGCTGCTGGTCCTGGGTTCTATAAGCAAGCAGGCTGAACAAGCCATGGGAAACAAGCTAGTAAGCAGCTCCCCTCCATAGCCTCTACATCAGCTTCTGCCTGAAGGATCCTGCCCTCTTTGAGGTCCTGTCCTGACTTCCTTCAATGATGAACAGCAATGCTGAAGAATTAGCCCAATAAACCTGTTTTCTCCCCAAATTGGTGTTTTGTCACAACAACAGGAACCCTAATGTTTAAAACTATGTTACAAAACTTCTTTGGATTCATTAAACCAGATCAAATTATCTGTATTTAAGAATAAAGTACTGAGCTAGGCATGGAGGCCCATGCTTTTAATCCGAGCACATGGGAGCCAGAGGCAGACAGATCTCTGTGAGTTTGAGGCCAGCTTGGTCTACAGAATGAATTTCAGGACAGCCAGGGCTACACAAAGAAATACTGTCTCAAAAGGCTAAAATAAATAAATAAAAATAAAACAAATTACTAAAGAAAAAAGAGAAAAGGGTATGTGGTTGGTTTATAATAAAATATGGTTAATTATGTTTACAATATGGAAAATATTCTAGTGATATTTTCTACGTGGTCTCTCTCAGAGTAAAAAATAACAATGTATATGTATTTGATGGGGGGGGCTGAAGATGGAGGTTTCCATCCCACCAGGTCCTGCCACCCTTCAGCCCCAAATAAACACATGGGCACTATATTAATTATAAAACTGTTGGCCAATAGCTTAGACTTCTTATTGGCTTGCTCTGTCTTAATTAGCCCATTTCTATTAATCAATGTATTGCTACCAGGCTGTGGCTTACCTGTAATCCCGCAAGTTACTCCTTGGCAGCATAATGTTTCTTCGTGGTCTCTCTCTGCCTTCCTTTCCCCAGCATTCTCCTTGTCTCCTAGACCTGCCCATCTCCCTGCCTCTACTGGCCAATCAGTGTTTTATTCATCAACCAACAAGAGAAACATGTATATAGAAGAACATCCCCCATCATGCCTGCTTGTTCTTCTCCATATATGTTTCTCTTATTGGTTGATGAATAAAGTTGTTTTGACCAATGAGAAGGCAGGATGTAGTCAGACAGGAAGTATAGGCAGGGCTACCAGACTGAGAATCCTGGGAAGAAGGATGGAGAACGTGAGTCTCCAGGGAGATGCCATGTAGCTACTGGGAAGATAGGACACCTGGGCATTCTCTGGTAGGCCAAGACCACATGGAAATACATAGATGAATAGAAATGGGTTAATAATTAAGAGAGAGTTGGCCGATAAGCCTGAGCCATAGGCCAAACAGTTTATAATTAATATAAGTCTCTGTGTATTTATTTGGCGATTGAATGGCAGAGGGACTAGGCAGGACAGAAACTTCTGTCCACATATATTAGTAAAACAAGGAAAGAAATATAAGGACTTAGCTGATTATTATGTAAAATATAAGTATGAAAACAAATGTGGGTGATAAAGGGTGATAGCAATTCTAAAGGGAGGAAACTGATTTTTGTAAATCCCAAATAGCACACTGCATGACCAAGTCTTAATCAGCCTAGATCTCATGAAAATAAACTCACTCTATAAGATAGCTCATATATGTGTTTTCCCCCCAAAATTCACTGAATATTTACTATTCATCAAAACTATTCACCAATAGCAAGTGTAAAGGATCTGTCTGCATAGCTCCATAGTGTAAGTATGGTGGGGGAAACAGAGACATGGCAAAAACTCACTGTCCAAAGCCATGTGACACAGTGAAGAATGGCTTTGGCCTCATGTGCAGTCCACACTACTGTCAGTTTGCAGCCTCAGAAGGTTTTAGTATTGCTTCTTCTATTGTGGCATTCTTCTGTATAACAGGTTGTTGTCACTAACCTACACAAATTCACTCTAATATGTGCTAAGTATGACACTCAAGCATGTGGTTAATAACTAAATGCTCACCTTGTGGCATGGTGCTGGGATTGAATCCAGGACCTTACATTTGCCAGGGAAGTGCCACACTATTGTATGTTACAGACCTTGGATGTTACTTGTAAGTGTACTTAAACATTATAAATGTAATTTGAGGTGAAAATATCGTTATGTTTTCATCTTGAATTCCAAAATGTGTAAGTGAAAGAGGACTAGGTGGGCAAATAGAACACATATTAGGGATGGCATTTTTCAGCAGACAACTTTATGAAGAGCTCATATGCTTTTGACAAATGTGATTATAAAGTTATAAAAGTTACAGGAAGAATACAGCTGAGATGGTAAAATGTCATCACTGCGGAGTTCTTCAGGACAGACAGTGTTTCTACAGGACATTGCTCAATAATAACAGTATCTGTGAGCAATCCCTCTGTTGGGAATAAGAAGTCACCTGCCAGGTGTGAAGAAGGTGTTAGTCAAAGTGAGGTGCTGCAGAGGCTGTGACCAGGTCAGTAGTGACCAGGACTTAGCAGAGCGGCCTTGCTGCATGACAACCACAGGGACAATCCACTAACAACATGTAAAGTGTTTTTTACAGTGGAAGAGGCCATACTCACTTTTGCCGTCCACAACTCCACTTGTTAGGGCAAAACCAAGTTCAGCTATTGCTTGGCTTTGTGTGAACTTTAGAGCTTGGTGGTGTTGTTTTGCTGCAGCTTCTGTGGACAATGAAACAGGAACCACAAGACTTAACAAACCCGCATGAAGTTTGTTTGGGAAAGGGAGCAAAGGGAGGGCTAGGTGTTGGCCAATGAGGAACATGGATGGAAGGGGGAAAGGAAAAGTAGTAAAGAGAAACAGAGATAGAGAGAGAGGATGGGACAGAAGAGGGAGACAGGGAAAGTTTGGTTTGATCCCCAGGGAAACAGCAAGAAAGAGAGGAGAGCAGGAAAGAGAGAGTAGAAAGAGAGGAGCAGGAAAGAGAAGATGACAGAAAGAGAGGAGCAGGCAGAAGACTGTTCAGTGGGCAGGGCCTTTCTTTTAAAGGGTCCTTTGTACCTCCAAGGAACCCTGGGCTGACCAGGGTACTACCTGAGTGCATTCTGCCAGGTGATGGGGCAGGTCAGCATTATACCTGAATCCTTAAATTCCCACCTTTATTTATTATTAAACAGGTGAAGATTTGGGTGTGGCAGGTCAGGGAATAAAGACATCAAGTTCTCAAGACTACTTCCTGCTGACCTGGGGCATTGACCATCTTTGTGAGGGAGAAGAAAAAATTGGGATGCTGCCATGTCCTGGGGTAGCTGGTTGTTTCATCACAGTCCAGGCTGTGTGAAACTCTCTGGTGCCTTTCAGACCTGTTTGGGTAGGTCCAATTCAGCTCCTTGGAACTTATAAGAGTCCTTTGAGTTTGTGAAAATGTAAGTTTTAGACACATTAAATATTTGAGGCTTAGCACGATTGAATTTAAGTTGCCTATAGAGAGTTAGCTTACATTCACATTTATAGCAAACAGACAGGACATTTAAAGAGACAGAGTAGACTTAAAATTGCCAGTGATGAGAAAGGAGATCAACTGCAGATGGGACAGGCAGGGTTTGTTCGTGAAATGTGTGCCCTACCAGGCCCAGAAAAGGCATGCCATTACGCAAACAGGCCATGTAAACGTGAGTCAGTGGAAGAAGAAATTAGAGGCAAGAAAAGAAAAGACAAAAAAGTAAATGAATTATGTCTGACAGCAGGGCTTGTTGGCAGCAACTGGCTAGACTGTCCCTCTGCCTAGGCTGAGGGAAGGGAATAACCCATGGAGTGGGTGAACCTACAGCTAGGCCACATGCTTGCCCCCAGTGAAGATGGCAGCTGCCATAAACTGGTTCCCATCTACTGTCAGAAGTTAGAAAGGTCCTGTAAAACTTTGAGATATAATTTTGTTGGCTCATTTTCTACAATTGAGGCAGAAAGATATGTGAAACCCATAGGACACCGGAGTCCTAAGGGAACAACATCCAAAAAGACCACCATAAGTCTGAGAAATGAATACATCAATCAGTATGGACAGTGGTAGAGTACAAAAACCTGAGAACCCCTTGTGGGCCTGAGAAACCAATGTACCAGTTAGTGTAGACGGTGCTGGGATACTAAACCTGAAAACTTCATTTGTGGGGGGAAAAAAATCAAAACAAAAACTCTCAGCATCCTGAGGAGATGCTGTCTCAGGCTAGGCCCTTGAGAGCTCCTGGCATCTATACAGGGGAGAGACATGATAATAGCAGTTGGGTAGAAAAGAGGAAAGAGGAAAGAGAATGATTAGCAGAGAGGTAGAAGGCTTGAATATATGGTAACTCCTTCCATTTACCTGTCTGCTGGCAGTAATTGGAAAGGTCCTGTAAAATATCAGGCTCTAAAGGGCTGTTAGGTGGCCAATTTGGGCCATTTCTTAGTTCAGAGGTTAGTGAGTCTGGGACCCTTCATAAGCCGCATTAAGAGAAGAGGTTTTAGATTTGCTAACAGGCATCCCAGTGGAGTAGATGGACTTATTATAGTCTTTGTTGGTTTACTTCCCATGGAGAGGCAGAAAGCAAAATAGTGGAACAGATCGTTCTTGCAACTCATTAGTCCAAGAACAATGGCCAAGGGCTAAGCCTGATAGAATACCGTTATCCAAGGAAAGGTAGTAATCTGTAACTGCTGAAGGCTGGAGGTGATTGTCAGTGAGAGGCATCAGCCCTGGCCTTGAAGGCTGTGGTTAGGGGTGCCCCCACTTCCAAGAACACCAGAAGGGTGCTGAACAATCAATGGCCACTCCCACAGGCCCAAGGAAATGTTTACACTGACTGGGAGATGGGGTGCCTTACCAAACTGTAGCCAGTGTGCGGGATCCCAGCAGACAAGTGGGCTGCCAGTTTGGATCAGAATCCCCAAGTGTCTCCAGCTGCCTGCGAGCAGGCAGCGAGAGAAGTCACGGAGAGAGCCTGAGTGAGTTTCACAGCACCAAAAATTTTGTTTTGCTGCACCTTCTGTGGGCAATGATACAAGAACCACAAAACTCAACACATCCACATGGAGTTTATTGGGAAAGGGAGCGAAGGGAGGGGTAGGTGTTGGCCAATCAGGAACAGAGATGGAAGGGGTTAAGAATCAGAAAGAGGTAAAGAGACACAGAGACATAAAGAGAGAGGAGAGGAGAGAAGAGAAGAGGAAGACAGGAAAAGTCTGGTCTGCTCTAGGGGAACAGCAGGAAAGAGAGAGTGGAGAGGAGCAGAAAAGAGAAGAGGACAGAAAAAGATGAGCAGGCAGAAAGACCATTAAGTGGGTGGGAATCCCTCTGTTAAAGTGGTCCTTTGCACATACCCCCATGGAACATTGGGCTGATCAGGGTACTGCCTGAGTGCATTCTGCCAAGTGACAGGGGCAGGCCAGCATAATGCCTGAGTCCTTACACTTTGCCCCACTACGAAGGGGTGAACAGAGGCTGAAAGGAAGGGGCTTGCTATAGTCTTTCTGTTGCTGTGACAAAGTATGGTGACCAAAATTAATTTAGGGGAGAAACAATTCATTCAGCTCACAGTTCCAGGCTTCATTCCTTCGCTGTGGGTACATCATAGCACTGGTGATGTGTGTGAGTCACATCACATTTAATGTCAAGAGTAGAGAGAAATAAATGCATGCATACATGGTGCTCAGCCCCAGCCTTCTCTCCTCAGGTTATTCTGGGCTCAAACCCAGGAACTGAGCTTCTCACTTTCAGCTGGGTCTTCCCACATCAGTTAAGGAGATCTATATGCATCCTTCAGGCATCCCTCAGGCCAAGCCAATCCAGGCGAATTCCCACTGATGCGCTTTTGTAGGTGAGTCTAGATTGTGTCAGGTTGACAGTTACCAGCCACAGATCTGAACTTTCTTTACGCTTAGGGCAAGTTTCCTTTTGCCTTGGAAGATGAGCCAACATCATCCATAAAGAAGTGTGGTGAATGCAGATGAGGGTTGGACCTGGGATGGTACAGAGGGGCAGAGGAGGAAGCTGGGACTACAGATGATGAGACTGCACTGGAACTTGGTTGCATTGAGACTCTTCTTTTGAAGAGATATAGGGGGAATGCAGCTGCTCATGGTGGTGGTCTGGGTGGCAGATTCACAGATGTCATATATGCCATCAGAGTATCCAGAAGTTACTGGAATAGTGAAGAAATAAGGAGACAAAGTGGTGTTGGTCATCTTGATGGCCATTGGATTTGAAAATAGAAAAGGAGAAGTTACTTAAGCTTCTTGATACAGGAAAGGACTGTAAGCAGTTAGAGACAAGAAAGGCTTGTGGCAAATTGAGGCTATGTTGAGCTTTATACTATTGAGTTTCAAGGGGGTTGGGGTAGGAGCATGTGGCCAGTGTGCTCAAGCTGGGTCATATGTCAGGTGTGGTCAGGCATAGCTGGGGAGATAGAGGTAAATAAAATGATAGGGCCAGGGGAAAATGATGGAGGACAGTCACAGGGTGAGGAGGGGATCCTGCCCTACAGGAGGTAGTGTGGGAGAACACGGTAAGAAGCACAAGGAATGTTGGAGTAAGAAGGGTTTTAAGCTTTGAGCTGGAAGACAAACCAGCTTCCCAGAAAGAGAGGAGTTGGCGTACAGAGACAATAGCACAAGAACTGGCCATGTGATGTCGAAAAGCTGTTCTATTTAGGAATAGGAAGAACTGGTAGCCAGGAATGCACTTTGAGGAAGCTAGAGGCCCTTGGGTGGGCAAGTGAAACTGCACAGAATGGGGAAGGGGTGAGATCAAAGAGAACACAGGAGCCTGAGGTTGGGCAAATGGGGTGTCAGATCTGAGTGGCATCACTGACTTCTGTGCTGTGCTTAGCCTGGGAATGGGGCAGTCATGTAATCAATAGACCAAAGGAAGGCTGTTCATCGATCCTGAAGGAGCTTCCGGCCTTCTCTGTTGGTCATGAACTCATGGCACAGATGGCTTCATATCACCTCAGGTCCTCATGCATGCTGAGCTGCTCTGCAAGGTGCCCTTCTCTGCCCCGGGGGTCTTTTCCTAGATAGTTCCTCCTCTTTCAGACGCACCACAAACACCATTTTCTCGGTAGGAGAGGTCTTTCCTGATCACCCCTCAGTCTGCATTGGCTCTCACTGTTACGAATTCTCAAGCTTCTGTCATTTTTCCTCCTTGTGTCTTGTCTGTAGAGGTATGAAACAGCAGTGCCAACAGTCTGTATTGAAAAGGGCAGAAGTTCGAGTCAGAGCATTTTAAAACTGAAATGTCTAGTCTTGCAGACTTCTGGAAATGTTTATTGTTTAAATTTTTTTTTCATAATTCTTATAAGGTACACACACAGAACTGTAGCCACTAACTGTGTCTTAGGGCACCACATGTAATGAAACTCCTTATTAAAAATCTATAAATGTGAAAATAAATGGACCTTAAAGAACTGAATAAATTAGAAAAGACTTTCCTAGTTCCCATCTGTTTTTAGCTCTCTAGGGTGCTTGGATATTCATCCATCATAACATTTTCATGATTTTGCCACTGGAGGGCTCACTGAGCTTTCAAATGTCCCTTTTGGGGAACAAATTCTATGCTTATACAACAGGGACCAAGTTGGTCCCTATTTAAGAAACCTGTTTGAGGATATGACCAGGTGTATGGTCACTATAGCCACAGCACCTTTTGTAAATGCCTCAAAGATGCAAACTTCTGTCACTGCTGCATGCAGACTGACATCAATAGACACAGCAGTGTTTCTTCCATTGGATACCGAGGGGCTGGGGTTGATGAGCCAGGTTATCTTCCTCAGGTGTGACTTGCTTGCATGTACCTGAATGTGTGTGCCTACCAGAATAGTGTGGTGGAGCAGCACGTTAACCAGGGTTTGGAGACCTGAAATAGCCCAGAGGTTGGTTAAAGTAGTTGGCCTGGTATTATGTGGCATTATTCTTGAACTCATGGCAGACCAAAGTACAGATCAAAGTCAAATTTATCAACCAGTGAGTTTTATTGGTGTTACTTGCAGGAGCAGAAATGACTGAAACACAGCTGCATCACCAAAACCCAACCCTGCATGGGTAACAGCTTGCATGGAAACCCGGAGCACACTGCATAGCCTGCAGGCAGCTCAACCAAATAGGCCAGTGAACCGGCCCAGGTCAGAAACGGAGCAGGCGCGATCCCACTACTGATCAGCACTGGAGTTTTGACTGCTCCATTTCTGACCTGGGCCGGTTCACCCCTCCTTAGGCAACCTGGTGGTCCCCCGCTCCCGGGAGGTCACCATATTAATGCCGAACTTAGTGCAGACACCTGATCGGCATAGTGCACTATAGCCCAGAACTCCTGGACTCAAGCGATCCTCCTGTCTCAGCCTCCCAAGTAGCTGGGACTACAGACAATTTAAAGTTTTCTGCTTCATGAAAGAGTCTGCCAGACACACTATGGCCTATAGGCTGAAGATGGAGCATTACAAAAGAACTTTGGGTGACTGACCAGGCAATGAGTTGTCTCTGTCATTTCTAGAGTTTATATATTTTCCTTCTATGGTCTTTGAAGGAGTTGAAGACAGATAGTTTTGGTTATAGTTTTCCTTAGTTAGGATTAAAGATAAGTTACATATAGGACTTTAGACTCACAAAGATAGGATTGATGATATTTTCTTTAAGTCTTACAAAATGTTAATGCACTAAATATTGTTAACTGTGATTCTTATTTGATAACTGTTGTATGATATATTTTGCTATATTAAGGTTAAAACCCTTCTTTTTATTTTAGACAGAAAAGAGGAGATGATGGGAAATGTTATTCTGTAAATATGTTTCTCATAAAGCACTGTGGCCAATGAGAAAGCAAGATAGGCTGGGCTAAGAGACAAGGAGGAAAGAGGAAGTAGTTAGGAGGAGTCAGGATGTAGAGCATGGAGAAAGAAGATGCCGGCAGCGGCTCCTGGATAAGATGACCATGTGGAAATACTTAGATAAGTAGAAATGGGTTAATAATTAAGACAGAGCTAGCTCATAAACAATAATGGTAACTGGCCAACAGGATTGTATCAAATACAGAGTCTCTGAGTGTTATTTGGGGCTGGCACGCCAGACGGCGGCGGGCGGGCTGGCAGAAAACATACATGCTACAGCCCAGCCCTGATTGGAAACATTTCATGGTTTAGTTAGGTTAGGCATTATCATTGTCTTAGGGTGGTCTTTTTGACTGCCCCAAAGGAGACTTTTCCCAAAGCTATGCAGGCTTAAAGATGTTAAAATGTAGAGGTTTCTATTATGACAGTTTATCTTTAGCAAACAGACTTGTTGTCTAAGTGGATATTGGTATGGTCATGTCTCAAGGGAGAACAGCTGTATGCCCCTCAGAAGAGGGAGTGTAAGCAGGGTTACAAAAGCAGGAGTCCAGAGAGTCTACTCTATGGCCTCAGTTCAGAGAGTTTCTTATTATGGTTTATTTTCCCCATGTAACCCAATACTTCCTAAGTAAGCTTATTAATCACACATAATCAATGTTAAAGCTTGATGTTTTACTTTTCTGCCACATGCTCTTGCCACAAAAACTATCTTTCCAAGTTCCAAAGTAACAGCCAATCTCATAGCTTAGAAGTTTCAAAACTATGAGCCAAAACAAACCTTCCCCTTTTTTCCGTAATTATCTCAGGTATTTCGTAGTTGTCATTGTGCTGGTCAGTTTATGTCAACTTGACAGAACTAGAGTTTTCAGGGAGGAAGGAGCCTAAGTTGATAAAATGCCTCCACAAGATCAAGCTGTAGGCAAGCATGTAGGACATTTTTTCTTTATGGAGGCAGGATCTAGCTCATATGGATGGTTCCATTCCTGGGCTGGTGGTCCTGGGTTCTATAAGGAAGCAGGCTGAGCAAACCGAGAGTAACAAGCAGCTCCCTCTATGGCCTGTGCCCCCAGTATCTGCCCTGTTGAGTTCCTGTACTGACTTCCTTTGATGATAAGCTATTATATGGAACTGTGAATGAAATAAACCCTTTCCTCCCCACATTGTTTTTGTCATAGCAATAGTAACCCTAACTGAGACAGTTATGGGAAAATGACTAACAAAAGTGAGTGTAGAAATATTTTAAGGACTAATGGGAATGATGTATATGATCATCCAGAGAACAGTGTTCATGGACAACTCCAAGATTTCTGTCCTGTGTTTCATTCTAAGTTGCAATAGCATTTTTTTTCTGGACATGTTATATGTGTTTTGGGCCCAAATCTTGAAGAATGGCACTGAAATATTAACTAAAAAAAAGGAAATCAGATATATGAGAGACTTCCCTGCATAGCTTTTGTGATGTTTCAGAGGCATTCAGGGATAACAATTCAGGGATGAAGAAGCCTGTGGAAAAACACTGTTGGCTCTGATGAGAAAGCATAAAACCAACATAAAGCCAGGACATAGAACTATAAAAATGCCTCTCAGAATGTACCAAATCAGCTCTCTGCTTCATGTGGTTTATGATTTGGTATACTATAAGTATAAACTAACAGAAGAATCAACATCTTTAATAAAGTAAATATGCTGCTAATTGGAGAGGCGGTGATTGGTAGGACTGATATCTACATGTTGTTAGGATTGAGCCTAAGAGAAGCTCTGAATGGTCTGTATAAGAACTCTCTACAAGTTTCTGTGACTTCCTCATATGTGAAGGATGCTGTTGCCTTGGAAATTTTCAGTAACCAGTGGATTTCCCTTGTTTTGATTTCATGCTTCTCCATTATATTTGGTTTGTAATTTACCTATACTGTCTACTGCAGAAAATGTACGTTCAATACCAATATGACCTTTCAGATCTGCATCTCAGCTATGGTTTTCAGATTACCTCAGCATCACCAAATGGGATTTAGGTTAAGGCTCTGAACCAGCACTTCAGCAGAGTGTTGAGAACAAGACTCTGGCCCAGGGTGAATTTCTTAAACTAAGTTCTGTATTTGTAGGCTACTTATTGTCTTCCAGTGAGCCTGTTCCAGTGAGGCTGGCCTTGTCAGCTTTCCTCCGAACCTCCACAAAACTCACGAGATCTTATAGTCAATCAGAAGAAAGCCTGGGACCAGCAAACTGTACTTCTCAAAGGTGGATGCTGAGTGTTGTTATTAGTAATCCTCTCATAATACTTTACTAATGTGTCAAAGAAGCTAGTGAATATTTCCTATGTGCTTAACATTGTATGTTCTCTCTGTTGAATTCTACTTCAATCTACAACAAAATAAAGCAGAACACTTCTCCCTCTTCAGAGATGGTTTCATGCTGTTGAAAAACAGCCACAGCCTAGCTTCTTTCCTCCATCATGCCCAGAGGAGCAGGAACAACTCCTTATGGACACATCGAGATTATCCAAGCATTGTTATCTTCTGGGTAAACCATAGAGTTGTTTGAATCTATCCCATGTCTCCAGTGGCCCATTTGGTGGCTTATCTGATCAGATGTTTATGGATAGCCTTAGTCTAATCTTTGTTATGGTGCTTATTGGTTCTGGGGAGCTGTTTGGAGACTGAGAAATGGCAGGCAGTCTTCCTCCTGACTGTTTATACCATGGATATGTCTGGAATCTCCAGTTTCTGTCTAATGGAATGTTACTTTGCCAATCCTTAGAGGATCCTTGGGGATTCTGGCTCCTCAAGGAACAGGCTGGAATGTGTGAGATACCAGAGATAACTACCTCAAACAATGAGGAGTGAGAGAGGTGGTGTTCCTCAGAGAAGAGCATGCCAATTGGTTGTCCAGTGCCAAACAGCCTTGAAAGCATATATATGAGTAAAATTATATAGACTTGCTATTTAGGAATATATATGCATATACACATATGCATGCAATAACACTTAGTAAAAAAGGAGGACATGCAGCTGAAAGAAAGTGGGAGGGTATATGAGAGGGTTTGGGAGGAGGAAAGGGAAGGGAGAAATGTTGTAATTCTCAGAGAGTGGGGAATGAAGGAGGAAGAGGGGAAGAGAATGAACTTTTGTAGGAACATTAACTAATGGAAAGTGTCTTAGACCATGGCTCTAAAACTGAGTTAAAACCCCAGAATTGTATTTGGGGACTTTGAAAATATTGTCAACAGTAAAAGGTTTCAAAACATACAATAACCAAAATTTAATTTAAAACCAAATATACATAATGAATACAAGCTATTTTTAACAGTGCTAACCCATGTAGGTTTATGTAACTTCACTGTTAGTGTAGCCTTGGTTCCAAGCATACAAGGCATGCACACATGCGCGCGCACACAGACACAGACACACACACACCACGTGCACATTGCTTACACTTCTGCATTATAGTCAATCATCGAAGGAAATCAAGGCAGGAACGTGGAGGCAGGAAGTGAAGCAGAGTCATGGAGAAGTTGGGAGTAGTATGTTCTCCTCTGAACTACATGACCTCGAGTCCTAAGTAGTTGACTAGGTTTCCAGTAACAGGCATGACACCTTTCTTGTTGAGCAGATCTGAAGTCCAATTAGAGAACTGTTGGTTATTGCCAAGTTATGAGTGCTGGTATTGTACCCTTAGGCTTAAATCATTTTGCTGTGCTGGTCACTGTTGTAGTTTGTGGTTGCCATAGCCAGGTTGTACTGTTGGTTGCTCCTCCCCCCCCCCTCCTTCGGAAGCTTGGTTAGCACTTTCAGATACCATAATCCTCAGGGAGGAAGATTTCAGGTCATACTCGTGTCAGATCCTCCAGATCCTGCATCTGAAGCATAAACTGTCGTCAGCAATAGGAACTTACTTTCAACCCTTGGGAAGCAACCAAGGTGACAGCAATTGTCTATGCCCAGTGTTGGGGTTTTCTCTGACACCTAAAGAGGAGTCTGAAGTAAGAATGTGGCAGGATCAGTGTGGTTAAGTAAGAAAGTTTTCAAAGATCTGTGGCCTGCTCACATTTCTGTTTTTTCATCATGAGGACTTCAGTGAAGTCTTACACTGTAGTCATAGGTAACTCTGATACTACTATGCTTTGTTATTATTGCATGTGCCTGTGGCTTGGTATCTCTAAGGTTTATGTTAGAGCATGGTTTGACCCATGGATTTCTGACATGACTGCCACATTGATTTTGTGTGTGAGATTTTCAGGAGGAAGGCAGCTGATTGTTTTATATATATTTCTCTTTGTGCTGAGACAGGAAATCCTTCCTGGGATTTCTCAACAGCCTTCATCTTAGAAGTGGGGGTCATAACTAAATTATATGTTTTTCTTTTATCCAGTTTTTAACAGACTATGAAGTAATCTTTATGTAGACCAACTACAGTTGACCTCTTGAGACTAGGCACTTTTTTGCCAGCTGTCCTAAGGTTCTTCACTGACAATTATATTTTCCAAGATCTGAGAAGAGAGACACAGCTTAAATGGCAATGGATGGAGCTTAGCTGATAATTATATTTTCTTAGTTCTAAGAAGAGAAATCCAGTTTAAATCACACAAGGAAGCATTTAGAACAGCTTCTTATTGATGTATGAATTCTCCAAAGAGCTGAGGGTAGAATAGGTTGGTATGGAGAGGGAGGGGGCTGCAAGGTAATTCAGCCTTGCAAGAAGGTAATCTAGATGACTTCCAGACATTTCTTCATCATGTTGATAGCAGGAAAGTTTATGACCATGGAATTATCTGAGAACTATATTCAGATGGTCATATATGGGCATGGCCTCTTGATGGGAGATGTTATTCTGTGTATATGTTTCTCATACTGGTTAATAAAGCCCTGTGGCCAATAGGAAACAAGATAGGCGGGGCTAGGCGCCCAGAAGGAGGAAAGAGGAAGTAGTAGGGTGGAGTCGAGATGTAGCCCAGGAAGAAGCAGGAAGCCTGCTGCGCGGCTCCCCGATAAGACGACCACGTGGAAATACTTAGATAAGTAGAAATGGGTTAATGATTAAGGCAGAGCTAGCCCATTAACAATAATGGTAACTGGCCAACAGGATTGTATCAAATACAGAGTCTCTGAGTGTTATTTGGGGCTGGCGCGGCTGTGGGCCCACGTGGCGGCAGGACCGGGAGGCTGGCGGGGAGACCTGCTGTAACAGCCTCTCAAGCTTTGAGACCCGCATGTTCAAAAGTACCATCTATTTACTCTATTTTTGAGATCACACACTCATGATTTGGTGATTTTTAAGTTGAACTGTGTAAGATGTAAAATGGAGCTTGCTAAGCATACATAGTCACCACTTTTCAGAGATGTTTGTTAGAACATATCCATTTCCTGTAGCCATGTAATGATATTAAAACTTAGCAGTATAAAACAATGTCTAATTAGTTCACAGTCACATAGTGAGAAGTGGTTCAGGTCCTGGAGAAGCCTGGGTTTACTGTTTCTTTCTTGCTGGACTAAAATCTGTCAGTGGACTTGGCCTTCTATGTGAAGGTACTAAGCATTAACTTGTGTGTAACCTCCATCTACTGTGGGTGGAGCTGACCATCATGAGGTTATGGGGATGAGGGCCCATGTCTGGCTAGCTGTCAATCCTGGACTACTATCAGCCCTATAGCAAACTCTCAGATATTTGCAGCGTGGTCACTGATGCATACTATGTTGGGTCCCTGTTTCCCTTGCTGCAACAAGTTTGAGAAACTGTCTGCTTTTAGAGTGTGAATGTAATTAGGTTAGACTCACTTTGGTAATCTAACAGCCAAGAAATTAGTAAGCTTAATTATAAATAAGAATTTCATTTACCATAACCACATGCACAGGAATATCATAGGGTAGATATGGGAGACACAGCTTGGAATTCTCACAATTAAGATGTCTGGGGTAGAAAAAATCCACATATGTACTTCTTGAACAAACTCTAAGGTTTTGGTACACAGATTGACTAACAGGGCTGTGGCCTAACTAGAACCTCTTCACAGTGAAAGGCATGCCAGGAAGCGTGAAAAAATGCAGTTGCATAGAGCTTTTATGTACTAAGTAATTGGCCATAGGTGACTACAGGTTTGGGGAGGGGCTTCATTGGTTTATATATGCTGGAGATTAACCCTAGGGCGTTCTGCATGCCAAGAAAGCTCTCTATTCCTAGGTATGGCCTGAGCCCTACTCCCTTTTAAAAATTATGTTTATTTTAGTTTTCAAGTGACATTAAGGAAATGTGTAAGTGCCTACTATGTACAAAGATAGAAACTTACTGAGAGAATGTCTCTTGTTATTGATTAAACTCTTTTGGAAGAAGTGGCCAGTCATTTCCTATTCCCCATGATTTCCATTACCACAAACGTTTTGGAAATTTGCTTCTATTAAGATCAGTATTTCCAAATGACATTAAATCTAAGCTGTGGCAAGATTTTTGTCATCAAATGTCAATGAGAAAGTATGAAGATTAAATATAGAATTTCAGCTTAGAAAAGAAACGGTGTGTGGGGATGTTCTTACAGCTGACAGTCAGTTTGCATCATCTTCACTCCTTAAGCAAAATCGAAGTTTTTCAGAAACTGTATTTTTTATGCATATGCTGATTAGGAGTGAGATTTGGGTACTTTTAGGGCCAGGACACCTGGGAATTCTTGTACTGTGGCTTCACCCTCCTTCTTGTCCCTCCCCCTCCCACTTAGCTAGGATTCCGTGGTAGTTTGAATGAAATTGTTCCTATAGGCACATACTTACATGCTTAATTCCCATTTGGTGAACTGTTGGAAGGATTAGGCCATATGGCTTTGTTAGAAGAGATGTGTCCTTGTTGGAGGAGGTGTGTTGCTGGAGCTGGGCTTTGAGGTTTCAGAATCCAAACTTAGGCTCAGTGCCTTGCTCTGCTTGGAGAACAGGACATGGGTCTTAGCTCTTTCTCCAACACCACACCTGCCTACTGCCATGCTCCCCATCATGACAATTGTGGGCTAACCCCCTGAAACTGTAAACAAGACCCTAATTTAAATGCTTTCTTCTATAAGAGTTGTCTTGGACATAGTGTCTCTTCACAGCTATGTAACAGTGACTTCACAAACTTCATAAAGAACAAAAACTGATTGTGAATAAAGGCAGTATTCACAGGACAGTTCAGTAGCAGAAGCAGTGGCTCTCAGGTAAAGATGCCTAGTTTCTTCCCAGATCTGAAGCATACAGAACTTGGGCAAGCTCTAGTTTCCTTTTTCCATCTGTGAAATGGGCTCCATAGTAAGATATGCTGTATAGGACAATCAAAGAAGTTACATGCTATGCACACATATGCATATACTCACATATGGTAAACAGTGCTTGTCACGTGGACAGTTCTGCATAAGGGTATGCTAAATTTTAAACCAGGCTCTACCTCTCTATACACTGTTGTGATTGCAAATCACAAGCTATGAAAATTCCTCTGCTGTCAGTAGTGTGGGAGCATATGGCTGAGATCTAGAGATCTTGTTCCTTTCCCTTTTATAGTGGGGTATGATGACTAGTGAG
Source organism: Cricetiscus sungorus (assembly GCA_030556225.1). Lineage (NCBI taxonomy): Eukaryota > Metazoa > Chordata > Mammalia > Rodentia > Cricetidae > Cricetiscus > Cricetiscus sungorus. The sequence continues at coordinate 39,165,876 of JANBXA010000398.1, forward strand.
GAGGTGAACAGAGATGGGCAAATGTATTGGGGGAGAGAGAGGGAGAAAGATACCTGAGACCATGTCTCTAGGCCTTTCTTGCTGGGGAAAGATTTCCCAGGTGCTATCTCATTCAGCTTCAGTGTGAAGACAGGCTTTCAAGAACCTCCTCACAAATTCCCTGAAGTGCCACCAGTCAACTCCCTGACACTTTGCAACCCTGCCCCATTTTATGGCTCATCAGTAATACAGAGTCAAGATGCAGAGAAAGAAATGGCGGTAGTACCTGCAAGTGCTTTGAGGTCCAGCTTAGAGGAATGACTGCAGATCACCGTCCAATGACACCTCCGTCTAGAGTGTGACTCATTAGTGTTCTAGGTAAGTGCTTCACTCAGATTCTGCCAAGTCACTTCAAACACTTTCAAGCCTATATTCAGCCATTAAGATGAAACCCGACTCCCAGTGAGATTCAAGGATCTCTGTGGTGCAGTCTGATTACAGCTTTGTAAATCTTTCTCCTTCCTCCTGTCAGGAAAAATTGCCTGCCCTGTCATTGGTCAGCTCCCAGTATCCTTTAAATTTCCTGGGCTTCTTGGCTCCTATTCACTCAGAGCCCTGAGGTGGGTGTCCTGTTTTTCCACTGTCTGCTCCACCTCCCTAAAACTTAGCTCTGGGTTTGTCTCTTCAGCCGACACAATAACTAGCTCACTTCCCCTCTTCCTTTGGCTCATTGGAGACTTCCAAGTTTTTGGCCCAAACCTTGCCATCTCTTCTTGTGGGTTCTTCTGAAGTTCTTCTGTGTTTTCTCTTAGATTAATTCTTACCCCGAATTTATATTTTTATTGGCCATACTTCTAGAACCTCAATTGTAAATGTACAGAATCCCTCTGGGCACAAATAACCTTCTTTTGTTCTTTTGGGCACATCTTTTCTCTGGTTTATGTTTAAATCTTCCCCATTGCTAAATATATATCAGCCTCTTCTTTTTTCTGAGTCTTTGAGACTTGTTTTTCAATATGTTTTGATTACATTAGACCCACTCCCCAGCTCCTCTGAGATTTACTCTGTCCTTGCTTTCCTACTACCCAACTTCATTCCTTTCATTTCCCTGGCGAGTACAATTTGTGCTGGTCATATGCTCTTGGGTATGGACCCTTCCACTGTCATGCAGGCACCCACCAGGGACTGCTTCCTTCAAGGGCATCAGCTCTCCCTCTCTCGGAAGCTATCAGCTGTCAGCAGCTTCTCATGTAGGGGTGGGACTTAATGCACATTTTCCTTCTCTATGCTGCGATTATGTCTGGCTTAGCTTTCATAAGGCCTGATGCATGCTGTCACAATAGCTGTGTGTTCATAGTCTCTCCATGTTTTAGACTTTTGCTTGAACTGCTATAATAACAATTTCCGTAATCCTGAAGTAAAATTATTATATTCTGTTTTTATTTCTGCATTCTGTAATTTCTATAACATGATTTCTATAGCTTTAATGTTGTCTACTTACCTTGTCTGTCTCACTCCCCTGTAAACATGAAAGGAGAAGAGATGGCTGCACAGTGCTTTCTGTGATATCTTACGTACAAGATGTTTTAGGTATGTATTTGAAAGAGTTATAATCCAGTCTTGCATTTTTGAGTGCTTAACACATATATTTTATACTTTATTCTTCTTGCATGTTCACAGTTTGATAAGCCCTTTACATTCTTTTGTTGAAACAAATATTTGTTATTTGATAGTGTCAATATAAACATGCTATATGTCTGTCTACTAGGCCCTCCATCTTTGGGCAGGTATACAGACAACATAGTCCATTACTGGAGGAGAAATATAATTTCTATGACACATGTGCAGGTGTGTTCATTGATTAGCAGATGGCATCAACTATTTTGTGCGATGCCCAGCAGACTGTCCTGGTGCTAACACATGTCTGTATCATGCCCAGCAGGCTGTCCTAGTGCTAATACATGTCTGTATTAGCCTGTGCACATGCTCTCCTTTTGGCAGCCCCCATTTTCTTCCCTTTGTCTTTCCTCACTTCCGGGCTCTCACTTTGCCCTGACTTACATCTAGATAGGCACTACAATGGCTACATCAGTATCTAATAGCCTGAACTACACCAGAGTAGACCCATAGCAAGCTTTTATTAATAATTTTTCAGAACATAACTTTGATGTGCTTTTATGTTTAACAAGCAAGGGATTTCCCTCTGTTTTATGTGTTTGGGGTTAAGACAGAACTAAAAGAGCTGAGGAGAAGAGAAAAAAATGCAATGATGCTTAGATAGAATTTTCATATGAAAATGAGGCAGAATCAAGTCTTCTGGGATTGAACATACCAGTTTATTAAGATGTAAAATGTCACATTCTCATTTTTCCCTTAAACTAATTAAATGAATCAAATTCTGTTTTGATAGAATCCAAGGCATGGGCTCAATGTGTTTCTGTGAACACAGGCAGGCACAGGCAGGCACAGGCAGGCACAGGCAGGCACAGGCAGGCACAGGCAAGCCAGTCATGCAGGAGAGTGCCTTAGAAACCACCTGAACTACACTTTCTCCCCTGTAGTTTCCAATTTCACCCACGAGTGCCCTGAAATTTCATTATATTTTTTAGTTTGCTGTTTGAACTTTCATACCTCTTGTGTCATTTGTCTTGGAGAACAAAATACTCTTTTTGTCCTCATATCAAAAATGACGTCAAATTAATTTTTCTTTTGTTTGAATCTCATCTTAATATCCAAATATTTTGAAATGGAAGTGCTTTATGAAAGAGAGGGATGAGATTGGAATTTTGTTTTGAAAATGTACATCTTAACAGTAAATATTTTCACAAAGGAAAAAGAAAACTTCCAATCTATAACAGTTAATAAAAACACATGGACACTAGACAATGGAACCTAGCTATTTATTCCTTATTTGCTATATAGTTATTTTTAGAGGAAGAAAACAAGGTTTTCTGCAGGAGTGGAGAAGTGAGAAGGGGACCGATTTATAGGACTGCAGAAGGCGGCTGTAGTGGATGCAAGACAGCCAGCTGGAGTTCACCCGATAAATAAACAGCCCATATGTGTCATACAAAGCTTCTCTTCATGTTTGTTTTGCCAGTATGAATGCCCATGAGCTATGCTTTGGTGTCTCTTCAGTGCGTTGCTTGTCCAAGACAAGAAGAGATGCCGTAAAAGGGAAGGATTGTTTTTTATCAATTAAAGTTTTGTTTAAATGACATAGCTGTGATACTTGATTTGGAAAACAGGGAATATGAAAAAGACAAAAAACAAAACAAAAGAAAGAAACAAACAAAACAGAAACCAGAAAGCCGACCCTCCCCCTTTACCAGCTGCAGCATTCAGGAAACACCCCTCCCCCATTCCCTATGCAGCCACGTGGTCTAGGCGAGGGTACCCTAACCCTGATGTTATTTATGAGCAAAGGAGAGCATCTGACATTCATAGCTCCGCGGAGGGGAGATGACCTCCCCTCCTGCCCATCAACTCCTGGGACAGGTGGAGGAGCTGGCCCTGGGGTCATAAGAGCAGGAGGGCTGTCCCTACCCTTCACCTGCTGCAGCACTCTGAAGAGCGGCCTCTGTACCTCACCTGGACAACACAATAGAGCTGGCCCTAATGATGTAGGTGCAGGAGAGCTGACCCTGAGGGGTGAAAGCAGGAGATCCGGCCCCACCCCTTGCTCATTGCTGAAAGAGGTAAATTAGCTGGGGCAGTGCTGGAGAGCTCCCCCTGGTGGTGAGGATAGGGGAAAACTGGCAGCCTGACCAACCACAGCTGCCCAAGCCTAAAACCAGGGTTATGACTGGGTCCACCCCAACATCCACCCCATCTATGGTCTACTGGAGCATGGGAAGGGACCTGACCCGCAGACACAAAACTTCAGGATCTCCATGACACAAGGTAACAACAGCATATCCAAGAAGGGTCTCAGTGAGGGCCGAACATTGATAGTGTAGTAGAAAGCAGAGGCCTCGAACCAGACCTACGACTCTGCACCAAACACTTGCAAGTAAAGCTCTATGGAAAAAGAAGTTTACTGCGTGACTCACTGTGTCACACTGCAGCTTCCATGACTAGATTTTTAACCACCCCTTCCCTTTTTTCTCTTAAATTTTGTTTTATTTTTTGGGTGGTGCAGTGGCAGAGGGCAGATGTAAAGGGATGGGGGAAATGAATGGAATCAAGATACATGATGGAAAAGGCACATAGAATAACAAAAAAAAAAAAATACAAGCAAGGCTTCTATCAATAAACATGCCTAGAATCTAGGTGATGGTCAAGTCAAAGAGGTGAGGGCAAGGAGAAAGGAGGGCAAAGAGAAGCTGGGAGACCAGACTGTAAGAGGAAGGTGGACCACCATGACACACCTGTTAAAAGCAAGGAAATTTAGAAGGCAGCAACCAGCACCACTGCCTGTGGAGTCTAAAGGGAAAGTATTCTTTCTCACTTGAGCTTGCAGCATCCAAATGACAGTTCAGAGCAATTAAATAGTAGCCAACAAGTGGATTGCCAGGTGCTATTAATAGTAGGCTGAGTCCACAAAGAAGGCAGAGGAAACGTGGCATGTAAGAACTCATTGTTCCCCCAAAATGAGACGCTAGCCAGCTATTTTTGCACACTTATCTGAGAAACAAAGAGGGTTTTCTTTTTATAAGCTCCCCAACCGGCTGGTTTAATTTTCAGGTTTAGTTGCTATTTCCAGCAAAAGCTTCTAACTTGCCTTCACTGCCATTGAGGAGCAGGTTCTGATGTGTGCTGTCATTTATGCACGGCACAGAAGGCAAAGGGAGTGATGGCATGCCTTCTCGATTGAGAAATCAATGATGTGTGTGCCTTCCTTTCCACACGTTTGAACTGAAATGGTGTTCAGGAGGAGTTTGTGCAGTGGCAGATGTCCTTAGGTAGAGTGACATCCAATTATGAAGTTCTGTTCCTAGAAATGAGTCTCTTGTGGGCACCTTTGGTTCTCAATTCCATCAGAAATGCTCTTTTAAATAATGATCAGTTTGTCATCAGGATGAATGGAAGAGCCAGAATGGCTGCATGTAAACCACAGTTTTTGCTCTGTGACTTTTGATGTGTGGAGCTCTTTAAAAGCCAGGCGGCTTTTTGCCGCTTATGCTAATTTTGGAAACTTCCCTTAAAGGAGCCGCGCAAATCTCTGTCTACAGCAAAACAAATCCAATCAAGAAAATGCTGCTACCAAGAAGTTTCTGTTCCCTTGTTTCTAAAAACTATTTTTTAAGCTTTTGTTAAGTTTTAAGCGAAAGTTCTCAATCCCGATTCTGACACCATTATGTTACAGCAGGTCTCCCCGCCGGCCTCCCAGACCTGCCGCCATTGTCCTGCAACCACATGTGCCCCAAATAACACTCAGAGACTCTGTATTTGATACAATCCTGTTGGCCAGTTACCATTATTGTTAATGGGATAGCTCTGTCTTAATCATTAACCCATTTCTACTTATCTAAGTATTTCCACGTGGTTGTCTTATGGGGAGTCGTGCGGCAGGCTTCCTGCTTCTTCCTGGGCTACATCTCGACTCCACCTACCCACTTCCTATTTCCTTCTCCTAGTCTCCTAGCCCCGCCTATCTTGCTATCTCATTGGCCACAGAGCTTTATTATCCAGTATGAGAAACATATATACAGAATAACATCTCCCATCAGATCAGTTTTAACTTAACCTGGCACCATGCCATGCCATGTATACCTAAGACCATACTTGTATCATGAGACTGTTAGGGTCTTCCATGACTACAGGGAATAATACGGTTTTACATCTGTTCTAAGACTGGACAGTTGTGGTGGTCTCGGATTCAGGACTTTAAAACATGGTTACCAGTTCATTTTGAAAGGAAAAGCTGCTCTTTCCCTGTGGGATGTCACTGAAGAATAAAATACATAGCTTCTCCGGGATACATTTGAGCCTACGCAATATCATTCTGATGCTTATTGAAATGAAATAGTCTGATCCAGAATGTCAAGTATTTCTATACAATATATGATCACAGTGTTTTTGGTTGTTTTTTGGTTTTGTTTTGTTTTGCAATTCTGTGGAGTGTTTATATGCTCAATGATAATTTAAAAGTCAAGATTAAATATCAGTCTCCTTTAATTTGAATACATCAAGAAACATATATATTTCAAAAATAAAAAATTGGAAAATTAAGGTTATTTAATGAAAGGGAAAATCATACAGGTATGTAAGTATTTAGAATTTTAGGTTATAGCTTTATTATGGTGTCATATTGTAAGAAAATTAAAATTGCTGATTTTTAAATTAAAATTAATAAGTTTTTAAATTTTGAAATTCTACAGATCTTGTGGAAAGTGCTATAGTTTCTATTTTCCATGTTCTTGCCAACTGGAGGTAATTGATCAAATGATGGATATGGTCTTGCCTGAAGGCTACAGGCATACACTCTGTTTGAACCCCTTATTAGCTCTGTGAACTTGAACAAGTCACTTAACCTTTTGATCTAAAACATGGAGATAATAATTATTTCTCATGAAATTACCCTGGGGATTGAACAGTTTAGTGCCTGGTACAGAAAAGTATGGGTATGGCTCGGTTATGACTCATCACATGTGATAGCCAATGGTCTGTGCAGAGGTTTTCATATAATTCTCGCCTTGGGATGGAAGAAAGCAAATGCATGCAAGCATGAGCTCACAGTTTAGACTGGATTCCCTCACATCTGCCCTTCAGAGGAGGACTCATCCTTTTAGGCATCATCTGTAGGAAGTTTGCTGACAGAAACTGATGCAGAGGCTGAAAGTATGACCCGAAAGAAAGACATCCACACAAGGGTATGGTATTTGTCTTTGTCACTGTTCTATTGCTGTGAAGTGACATCATAACCAAGGCATCTCATAAAAGAAAGCAATTCACTGGGAGCTTTCTTACAGTTTTGGAGGAGTAGTCTGTGATCATCATGGCAGGAAACAGGTAGGAATTATTCTGGGGCAGCAGCTGAGAACTTTACATCCCGATCTACCGTCATTAGGCAGGGAAATGGAATCAGAATTGCAGAGCTGGGAGTGGAGGCTGGGCTTCCTTGGCATGGGCTTTCCTCCAATGACATGCCTCCTCCTCCTAGGCCTCTTAGCTCCCTCTGAGACCTCCCTAAACAGTTCACCAACTAGGGGCTAAGCATGCAAGTATATGTGCCTATAGGGACCATTCTCGTTAAGGCTACCATAATATTCAGCAAAGTGTTTGGGGGAAAGCTGTCTCAGTCTCCAGGGCGAACAAGGCACATCATATCACACCCCTGAGGTGGCCGAATGGAAACAGGGTAGTTTGTACCATCAGTCCTTCCAAAGTTCTCCTCTGGGTGCTGTGCAAGGGTATCTTGGGTGTGTGTGTGTGTGTGTATAGGGGGTGGGGAGATGCCCAGCCACTTTTATTTCTGCTGTAGGGACTAAAACAGAAGAATGTATTCATGAGTTATTCAAGTTATTGTGTGACTTTAGGTTACTGTATTTATAATGAGTGAGTTGCCGTCTTTTATTAGTATGGAGGAGGTGATTCTAAAATAAATCCTGAAAGTAAGAAACTGTCTAGTTACTAGACCAATAAGCACCGGCCAGTGAGGGAAGAATGTAGCACCACTGGCCGCTGCTGCAGAGACCAGACAGGACACCTGAGGGTGTGTTCCCATCCCCACAAAGCCTCCTGGAGACTTTGCAAGGGTCAAATAGATTTCCTCAGCTTCCAAGATTTTTGTTTTGCTTTGATTTGAAACAAAGCCTATAGGCCAGGCTGGCCTGGAACTCACACCTACCCTTCTTTTTCACCTTCCTAAGGGCAGGAATCAAAGTATTGATTGCCTTTGGGGGGAAAGTTTCTTTAGTACCACCTGGGGTAGAAAACTTCGAGCTAATTTTCAGTTGTGTATTCGACACAGTATCTTTGAATTTGACATCTCATGAATTTTTTTTCCTGCTCATCTTTTACAAATTCTCCTGTGTGCTGGCAGTTTTCTCACCATAGGCATCTCTCAATGTATGCCTACTTGCAATAGGCTCACATGGAGCTTTGTATTATCCCAACTCTGCAAGCATACAAACCTGAACTTCTCCTTGACACTTTCCATTTATGACAAGCACCATGTTTGGTGGAATGACAGTCTCTCCTCAAATGTTGTTGGTATGTTAGTGTTTTTAAAGGGATTACAGATTATTCTGCTTTGTAGCCTCTATGCTGGACAGCACGTTTTGGCACTTGAAAAGTGTCATTTTGGGGTCAGCAACATGGCTCAATAGGTAAAGATGCCTGTGGCTAAGCCTGGCACATTTGATCACTGGTACCCATATGATGAGAACTGATTCCATCAAATTGCTCATGACTTTCTGCTCTGTGCATGTGCGCGCGTGCGCACACACACACACACACACACACACACACACACACACACACACACACAGGTCTTTTCTTTCTCTCACAAAGTTAAAAATGTTTTGATCTTGTTTTCCCACACTGCTTGTTTCTGCATAATTCTTCTTGCCTTTAGTAAAGTGATTTCAACACTTCTCAATTCCATGCCATCTGTGAATTCATCAGCTCACTATTTGCTGTCTGGCTGGATCATTAGGGGAGATGTTGTGGCAATAATGCTTTGTTTACTTTTCGTGTTCCCAGGAAGCTAAGAGTGTACTTGTAGGGGTTACTGTATTGAATGATGGCATCCATATGAAGCAAATGATTGTATAGTTAGAGAGTATTTCAACATAAGCATGGCATCTCTTAGAGAGGAAGAAAGATTCCACAGTCCTGGAGATCAGCTTTGTGACTGAGATCCTTGGTCTGAGTCATTGTGGATTCTGGAGGCTGTAAGAAAGTAGAGAGTGAGAGATTGCATGGTACTCATAAGTGAATTTTACCTTTTTTCTTTCAACCTCAAGGCTTTTTCTGAATTTTCTGGCTTTTAGCCATTTCACAGTAATTAATGCTGCTATGTATTGGCTTTCAGCCATTTCTCAATAGTTAAAACCCTAGATGAAGGAGAAAGAAGAGAATCGGGTAAAGTGAATATGATTAAAAATGATTTAAAAATTCGCCACTGTCTCCTGCAAAGACAGAAGTTATGCTTTTCTCAAGTCTGCATACTTCCAGAGGCCTGCAGACTTAAGTAGGGAAGAATGGATCCATGAGTATTATTTACTTTGAAATTTTGACTTTTATTTTGAAACAGTGTTGTACTTGGGGCTGGAGAGATAGCTCAATGGATAAGAGCACTTTCTGCTCTTAAAAAGGACCTGAGTTCTGTTCCCAGCTCTCACATGTTAGCTCACAGCTGCCCGTAACATCAGTTCCAGGAGATCCAGAGATCTCTTCTGACCTATGAAGGCTCCTTCACATATATAATAAGGCACACACACGTATAAATATGTAAATATAATAGTTTAGTGCCATGGCAATTAAGTTGTGTATTGTCAAACAGCATATAAATCTCTTCTATAATCAGTTTTGTGTGTACTCAGTGGCATTTTTATTTGTGGTTTGGAAGTGTGGAGCTGAATGCCACTTGTGGGCAGCTTGCACACCTTTGCAAGTTAGTTCTAGAATGTTGGGCTGGTAGTTCACATGCTGTAGGCTGTGGTTGACTTTAGTATGACACCAGCTGGATGTTGCAGAATTTAAATAATGGCCATCTAAGAAAATTTGTCAAGTTAACAAATAATTTCTAGATGTTTCTATCTCTTAACTTATGTTCTCTTACTTCTACACTTATTCATTCTTTAGCTTAGTCCTCAGTATCATTCTGTTTGCACTTGTCCACACGGTGACTTGCAGACACAAGCCTCCATGCCTTGCACTTTTATGGGTGCTTGGGATCTGATCTCAGGTCCTCATGCACATGCAGTAGCACTTTACCAAATGAACCATCTCCCTAATTTCAAATATTAATATTTTGATAAATATACACAAGTCTCTACTATTTTAACAAGTAATTTTCTTTTAGGTCAACTCAACTTTGTAATTTAAACAATTTTAAAAGGAGATTAAGAAATTAATATCCTTTCTTAAAACAGAAGCTATAACGTTCAACAGGATTAAAGTCAAATGGTAGCTAGCTTCATATGCCACTGTTACCTAAAGGACTGGTACCCAAGGGATCTTCCTTCCCTTTAAAAATGAATGGAGAGAGCTTTCTAGCTTAATCATATCAAACTGGGATTCTTCTCTTTGTTATTAGAACTTCAAAAAGAGCAAAACTTTGGTCACAACCAAATCTTATAAAATTTGTTTTTCTATTTGCAACTTTAAGGATTATAATTACATCATTTCCCATGCCTTTTCCTCCCTCCAATTCCCTTGCTCCTTCTCAAATTCATACTCTTTTTAAAATTACTGTTGTTGCATATGTGTGCAAACACAAAAATTTGTTTAGGACTGACCACTTAGGATAGCCTGTCAGAAGGCTTATGCCTGCAGAAGACTGACTTTTCTTCTCTCGCCAGTCTTTAGTTGCCTGGAGTTCTTTGTCAAGTCATGGGACTCTGTGAGAATTCCTCCTTCCATGGTAGAATGTCTGTTGGTGTTGTCATTGTTCAGGACTTCCTTAGATAGACATCCTGCTGAGTTATCCTATGGATAGATTCCCTGTCATCTCTAAGAGACACAATCTCACACACGTGGATTTCCTGTCCTTTGGCTATTACATTCTTTTTTACTCCTCTTCTGTAATGTTCATGAGCATTAGATATGGAAGTTGTATTATAAATGCTGCCATGTAACCACCTAAATGGTGTCCCAGACCACCCCACTGAAGCATCTCACACTTTGAGAAATACCACAAAACAAATGAAGTAAAAGAATCCAGAAAACTCATTTTCTGTCTTTCCTTTATTTTTTTCCTCTGTTCCTCTCCTCTCTTCCTTCTCTACCTTACCATGTGCCTGAAACATGTTTATATGGACTATAACATGAATCCTGCTCCTAATCAACTTTAATGTTATCATAGATTTTCCCTTTTGCCCTGTTAGGTTACATGTCTACTATCACCGCTCTACACGTGGTGGGACTTGGGAAAATGGAGCTGATAATGAGGCAGACTAAAGTCTCATGCAGTAGTCAACTTTATTCAAAGCATCAGACAATTTATACTCTGAGGTTTAAGAAAGGTCACCTGAATAAAATTTTCATGAGTTCAAACTGTATACAATCATAGGAGCAAGCTGCATGTTGCAAAAACATGCTTTTCAGTAGAGGCATATAAACACATAGCAATATCCAGTTGTAATAAATAATCTGAAGTGAACTCACTCCCATCTGCTACACGTGGAAAAGGCACGAAAACATTCCAAGAACAATTCCATGTTTTTGAAGAAAATGAGATCACAAGACTCTTGTTCTCCTGAGTGTTCTTGCATGCACACAGCTCCATTCTTGGACCTTGTTCTGAAAGTTCATTTTTGCTTTTTCCATCCTCACTCTTCTTTCATTTCTATCCCAGCCAGGGTAACCTATTGCTGGGACAGTAACTCTTGGGATCACTCTTCTGGCATCAATCTGTTTCCTTTGCCTTCTGCTCACTCGTGCTAAAGGGACATTTTGTGCCTCCATTCTCCAGGTCACTGGGGTTCACATGCTGTGTGAAGCTGGAGAGTCAGAGGTACTATCAAATGTCAGGCAGTCCTAAATCCTGATCATTCTGTTCATTGTGCTATGGCTTAGTGGTGGGCTTGATTTGGATTCTAGAATGTGCTGTGGGACCTCAGCCATCTAATCATTGCCTGCTAGAACTACTTCACTGAGAGTGGTTAATACAAAAGGCATTCATTTCTATAAGAACTTTTTAAGGCTTCCTTGTGAACTAGAGTAGGATATTATTACCAAACCTCACAGTTTCTTCAGGGTTAATCCTTGTGAGCTCCCCAGTTTAATCACAGTAGATTAATTCTAATGTGGACATCACCTCTTCTGTTACCATTCTAAATTTAGAAATGATACATTTTGTTATTCTCTCTAGGGAAGAAATATTTTAGAAACATTGATGAGAGAGAATCCATGAACACATTTAAAATAATGTCCAGGGTAAATTCCAAGAAAGAAGCGCTATTTGTAGTATAGGCTGTGACTATTTGGAAACAATACCAGGAAGCATGAATGTGCTAGAGTGTGTGATTAGTAAGTATTTTTAACATTTGCACATAGCATTTGTGACTGCACCAGATGCCTCACTCACTGAATCTGCCCTATTGCCTCTTCCTCCTTTACTGCCCATGCCTTCCACTGTGGATTCCAGCGGATGCCATATGACATTCAGCATCTGCTGCAGTCATGTAGCCTGGGAGCAGTCAATAAAAATGACAGCTGAAAAGAGTCCAAATTTTCTTTTCATTTCATCTTTTTCTTCTCGAGGCAGCCTTAGGCAAGATGACACTGTCTGTACTCTTGTACATTGCTAATGATAGTAATTTCTAAATGACGTCTTTGAGAAACTTGGCATGTAAGTCAGGAGAGGGCAGTTTCACAGTTTAGATTGAAAACACAGTAAGTATATGTTTGTTTGCTGCCAGAAGACCCACCAGCTTAATGAACCTCTGTTTAAGTATTCAACTTGATATGACAACATGTTTATAATAAGCATTTAAAATTCTACCCTTGCTCTGTATGACCTCTTGTCACATGGCTGCTTCTGAGAGTATTGTGGTATCAGATATCTTTAATATTTCATGAACTCCCTCTTAAAACCTTAGAAGGAACCCAAGTAAATGCAGTCACCTGTATGGCTTGTGAGACTTGCTACCATCTGGGCTGGGGGAAAGGCCAGTAGCACATGTAATTAAACGAATAGTTTCAGGAGAATATTCTTGTAGCTATGGAATGGAAGAAATCCTTGATAATCCTCTAGAAAGGCAGATGGAGATGTTTCCAGCTCCAGTTCCTTGGAGTAAAGCCCGGGCTTCCACGGATGTGTCATAGCGGGAATTCCTGGCAGTGTTAGTAGGTACCCAGTTGCACCAGCACACTCCCAGAGTCTTCCACGAATAGGAAGGGCATCGCCGAAGGGCATTTACAGTCCTAACCAACGTTTACATAGTGCTTGGTATGTGTTTATTTTACTGGAAAAGGAAAATTTATCATAAGCTCTGTTAGGATACCATGGCAATATATGGATTTTAGACATAAAGCAAAGGATCACCAGCCTATAATTCATACCACCAGAGAAACTAGGATACAAGGAGGAACCTAAGAGATTCATACAAGGTCCCTCACAGAAGGGGAAAGGAACAAGATCTCCTGAGCATATTGGGAAGGGGGCATTGAGTGGAGAGGGAGCCAGGAGAAAGAGAAGGGAAGAAGAGAAATGCATGTGGGACTAGGAAGATTGAGGCAGGGGAGGAATACATGGTGGAGGGGGAGACAGAGACACAGAGAGACACAGAGAGAAAAGGGGGAGAGGAGAGAGAGATGCCATAAAAAATGGAGCCATTATAAGTTTGAAGAGAAAAATGACTCTAGAAAAATGTCCAGAGACTTATAAGGATGACACCAACTAACAATCTGAGCAACAGTGGAACGGCTACCATAAATGCCCTTCCCTGATAATGAGATGATGGCTAACTTATTATCTACCTTCATAGAGCCCTCATCTAGTAGCTGATGGAAACAGAAGCTGACATCCACAGCTAAACAGTGAGCCGAACTGGAATCCAGATTCAGAGAGAGAGGACAAGACCAGGCTACAGAAACCCACAGAGACAGCTGACCTGAACAAGGGGAGCTAATGGGCTCCCAGACTGATAGGTGGGAATCCAGCATTGGACTGACTCAGAAACCCTGAACATGGGTCTTAGTTAAAAGGCCTGAGCAGTCTAAGGGACCTCTGACAGTGGAACCAGGATGTATCCCTGGTACACAAAAGCACTTTGGGAGCACATTCCCTATGGAGGGATACTCTCTTATCCTAGAGGCAGGAGGGAAAGAGGGCCTAGTCCCTACTCAAAATGACTTGACAGATTTTGTTGGTCCCTCCTGGAAGGCATCACCCTCCCTGTGGAGTGTGTGTGGGGGGAATAGGATGGGAGTGTGGGATGGGAGGAAAGGAGGGAGGGAGGGAGAGAGGAAGGGAGGGAGGAAGAAGGGACTGGAATTGTTATACAAAATTAGAAAAATAAATAAAATAATAATAATAAATGATGCCATGACAAAGCATTTATGGCAAATGCCTCAAGACTAAAGAGTGATCTGTGATATGCTTTATTTCAGCTACGAAAACTGACTTTTGGTTAATCCAAACCAAAAATGTGCTAACTAGGTTTCATAAACATTAAGCGAATATTGAATTGTTTAGAATTTTTTCCTTTCAGATTTATTCATGTATATTTGTTTGTGCTTTAGCTCGCTCTCTCTATCTCTCTCTCTGTCTTGGGGTTGGTGGGGGATATAAGCATGTCAGATGTTGGGGTCAGAGGACAGCTTTGGGGGTTGGTCCTCTTCTGTCTTGTTTGAGACATGGACTCCCTTTCGGTTTTTGTTGTTGTTTTGTTTTGTTTTTGCACTGTGCACCCCAGTTTGCAGTATGTACCCAGCTTAGCTGGCCTGTGAGCTTCTGGGGATTCATCTTCCTCTGCCTCGTGGCTTTCCCCTGGGAGCACTGCTTTATAACATGTGCTGCTATGAACTCCTGGCTTCGGTGTGTGTTCCAGGGATTTAACCTCTGGGCCTCACACTTGCCTGGCAAGTGCTTAACTCACTGAGTTGTTACCGTAGTCTATATGTCAATTCTTTAGGTATGGTAAGTGTACATATACAATGTTTGTCAAAATGCCAAGGAACTCTTGACATTAATTTTTTTTTCCGAGTCTGCAGTGGTTTAAATTTGGGTGGTGAATGTGGAGTTGTTGGCTGGATGGGGTTAGGGCGGGCACACAGCTATGAAGATGCTGCTGGGTTTTGGAGAACCCTTGTCAGTAGCAGTTTTCTTTCAATTACCTTTAAAAAGTGTGTGCCTGTTGAGGGGGCTTGTTGAGAAATGAGACAGTTAACTGAAACACAAAGTAAACTGTCCACCTGCCTGGAACTCATTGAGCTGGACTGGAAGCCTCTTACTCAGTGTTTCTTTATAATGTCTTACAATCTGGAAGGATAAACAAACAAGTTCTAAGCTGTGGTTTGGAAGCTTAGGGCAGAGGTCCTGTTTAAGAACAAGTCTGGGGGCTGGGGATGTTGCTCAGCTGGTTGAGTGATTGCCTCATGTAAAGAAAGCTCTGGGGCTTGGTCCTCAGCACTGCATAAAATAGATGAGGTGGACAGTGCCTTTGATCTCAAGATTTGGAACGATACAGAAGGAGCAGAAGTTCAAGATCATCCCCAGCTACACCTTGAGTTTGAGGTGACCAGGGCTACATGTGACCCTATCTCAAAATTAAAAAAAAATACAAATAAAATATTTTATTCATATATCACAGACTCTAAGTTGATATCAAGACACAGAAGATATTTGAAAATTACTGTTAGATTCAACCCCCTTGTTTGTTTTACAGAACATTTGTGATATAATCCTAACTGAAACTTTTTTTTTCATAGAAAATCATTTTATACATAGATTCTGATTATGGTTTCCCTTTCCTGTCTCCTCCTAGATCCTCTCGACCTCCCAATCCTTCCAGCTCCAAGCTGTCTCTTTCTTTTTAGAAAACAAACAGGCAAATCAAAAACCAAACAAACCAGAATAAAACAAAATGAACAAATAAAAAGCACAATACATACACAGGCATACATACACACAAAACCCATAAAAATACAAAACCAAAGCTATAATATGCAAGCAAAAGACTAGTAAGGAAAAACAAAACAAACAAACAAAAAAAAACCCAACAACAACAACAACACAAAGAAGTCTCCGAAATAGCATTGACTTTGTTTTGTATTAATCTTGTACTATTGAGCATGATGCTTGCCCTTAAATGTGGTTTGTATAACCAGTGAGACTCCATTGGAGAAAACTGATTTCTCTTTTGCAAACAATTGTTACTTGGAGATGGTGTCTTGGTTAGGGATGGGAGATTGAGTCCATTTCCCCTCTCAGTACTGAGATCCCATCCGCCTTGGACCTGTGCACACCTGTGCCTGTTGCCACTGTCTCTGTGAGTTCATATGTGTGCCAGTCCTGTTGTATCCGGAAGACACTGTTTCCTTAGTGTCCCCCATCTCCTTTGCTTCTTATAATCTTTCTGCCTCCTCTTCTACATAGTTCCCTGACCCCTGCGATAAGAGGTTTGATGGAGACATCCACTTTAAGACTGAGTGTTTCAAGGTCTCTCACTCTGCACATTGTCTAGTTGTGGGCCTCTATTAGTTGCCATCTACTGCAGGAGGAAGCTTCTCAGATGGTAGCTGAGTGAAATGCTGACTTATGGGTATAGCAGAATATCACTAGGAGTCATTTTATTGCTATGTTCCTTTAGCACAACAAATTTGAAAGTCAATTATGATGGTGGAATTTAAGGTAAACTGAATTGTTTTAAAGAACTCTCTGATGCAATCCCTCTGAAATAAAATAAATGAAGTTTAAAGACAGTTCTCCTAACTTAGCATATGATCTAACTGGTCTATGCTGATTAAACAGGGACATGAAAAGGAAGAGTCATGAATCAACAGGAATTATGTTTGATTCTTCTCACAAACTAAGAGTCTGGAGGAGGGAGGGAGTTTCTGCCTACGTGATTTCAGAGTTGAAATCTTATGTTACATGGTAGCTGCCCAATCTTCAATATCACAAACATGCTCCAGGCTGAAATATTTAAAATGGAGGAATAAATGTAAAAGAATTCATCATAAATATATTTCCCCCTTTTGAATAACTTCTCAGCTCAACTTAGTTCACTGCAGAGTCTCTGCTCTCCCAGAGAAGCTAATTTCTATTTTCTCACTGAGAATATTACCTTATGTTCCAAGCTTACATCTCTTAGGAAAGGAGAAAGTAAGGGTAGAAAAGTGATTTATTACAAACAACTATTGTTAATATCACCAATTAAATGATTCTCTAAAGCATTCATGTTTCTGTATTTTATTTCCCAGAATGTTAAACAAATAAGAAGTAAGGTGGGTGGGATCAGCTCATTGAATTAGAGAGGGTCTTTTTGGAAGATGTTAGATATAAGACTTGATTTTGGGATTTAGATATTATGATGGTTTGAAATAAAATACCTCCCCAAAGACAGTGGCACTATTAGGAGGTGTGGCCTTGTTGGAGTAGATGTGGTCTTGTAAGAGGAAATGTGTTGATGTGGGGTGGGCTTTGAGGTTTCATATATGCTCAAGCCACACCCAGTGTCTCAACCACTTCCTGTTGCCTTTGAATTAAGAGAAAGGGGTGTTGCTGGGAGAAGCCTGACCATGCTTTTGTTTGAAGGAATATGGACATTGGGACTGTGGATTAGAAAATTGGTTGAATGCTTTAAGTGCTGCTTAATGGGCCATACTAGGAGGAACATGGATGACAGTGGTCTGGGTATGATTTGAATCATACCCAGACCTGTATCAAGAGGTTTCAGAGGAGGAGAATGTTAGTATGTTGCCTAGAGATTGTCTTTGTGATATTTTGGTGAAGGATGTGTCTGAAAAGTCTGCCTGAGGCTAAAGTGAAGAGTTTTGGAAGTCTCAAAACAGCCTATATAAACCCTGTCATGTTGTTACTAGTGCTCATGCTTATAAATGTTTATAATGAAAAGGAGCAAGCTGAGAAGAAAAGGAGCACCAGCAAGTGGAATGGGAATAAGTTCTGTGTTTAAGAAGATAAACACATGGAATAAAGGGAGGGGCGACTTCATGGCAAGACCCCACCCAGCTAAAATTTCAGATTGTGAAAAGGAACTAAAGAAAAGCTTAGAGCCAGATGTGGTGGTGCATGCCTTTAGTCCCGGTATTGGGAAGGCAGAGGCTGGCAGATCTTTGAGTTTGAGACCAGCCTGGTCTACAGAGCAAGTTCCAGGACAGCCAAGCTTAAGTAGTGAAGGTAACAATCAAAAACAGAAAGCTGATAAAGATGTAATTGAACAAGGAAGGGAGTCATGTTCTAGTCCCAGCAAGCAGCAGAACTTGGCAGCTTTGGCCATGTGGTTCTAGAGTTAAAGATAGAAGAAAGGGGATATAGAATTTGCCTCTGGAACCAAGAAAATCTGTTGAGGCCAGGCATGTATGGAGGCCTATAGAGGCCATTGTGTGACACTGTGAAGTCGAAGCCTGGATTGCTTTGGAGATCCTAAGATGTTGGAGATGGCAGAGCTGTGGGATATCTGCCAGGGAGGGCTGTTAACAGGTAGTGGAATGAGCCCAAGAGGAAGGAGTGTGTTGGAGTCAATAAGGTTGAATGGAGTTGGCGATCTGGAGAGAATTTTTGACATCAGACATGGAGATGCAGAACTTGGAGTTTTCCCAGTTGGTTTTTAGTCTTTCTTTGGTCCCGTATTTCCTCACGATGCTCCCTTCCTATGTTTTGGAACAATGATGAATGTCCTGTGCCATATATGGTGGAAGTATATGATTTTTTTTAATTTTGATTTTACAGGGAATTACAGTTAAGAGATTGTATGAATCTTAGGAGAAATTTTGAACTTTAGACTTTTAAACATTGTTGAGACTATAATGGCCTATGGGGACTTTTGAAGTTGAATTAAATACAGTTTACATTATGACATTGTTACAAGATTATTGGTGCAAGATTAAGGGAGTAAAATGTGTTAGTTTGAATGTAATTAGCCCCCATAAGCTACAGGGAGTGGCACTTTTAGGAGGTATGGCATTTTTGGAGGAGATACAACCTTGTTGGAAGAAGTGTGTTACTGTGAGAGTAGGCTTTGAGGTCTCATACATGCTCAAGCCACACCCTGAGTCTCAGACCACTTCCTGTTTCCTACTTATCAAGTTATAAAATTCTCAGCTCCCTTACCAGTACCGTGTCTGCCAGCATTTCTCCATGTCCCACCATGGTGATAATAAATTGAACCTCTGAACTATAAGCCACCCAATTAATTGTTTTCTTTTATAAGAGTTGCCATGGTCATGGTGTCCCTTCACAGCAATAGAAACCCTAACTAAGACAGGGTCCCTCAATTAAACCCAATAAAGTTAGTTTACCAATAAAGTTAGTCTTGCTATCCAATCTGCTCTGGGATCTCATCTCCCTGCCTTCTGAGGCTGAACTTCCATGGCCTTGGGCATTTTGGGTGGGGGATGGTATCTGAACTCTATGGCTATCTGAACTCTAGCTCTCATACTTGCTTGGGAAGTGCTTTGATTTTTAAACCATCTTCCCAAACGTGCAATTGTTTAAAATTGAAATTTGGCATCACCTCTGAAGTTCTTGCAGTTTACCTTAGTCTGTTAATACTTATTAGTTCCATCAGTTCTCACAGTGTAGCCAGTCACAAATGCTTTAGTAACACAGAATAGGAAGGACACCGATGTATTTCTTGGTAAAACAAGAATCTTCTTTAGGGATTCCAGGATGGCTCAGTAAAGTGGCCATAGGTCATAATTGTGAGTGTCATCCTAATTACGTGTAGTATTTAGGTCTCCTCGCAGGTACCACAATCACTTCATTCATCTGTTGGATGAGAATCACACAATAGCTAAACCTCGTCCCAAGTGGTTTGTTATAGTGAGAGTAGGAGCGCTACAAAACAAGTGTGGGTCACAGGAGAGTTGTTGCCACCACAGTTTGATTCAAGAAGTTCTCTAAGATAAGTAATGGAAGAGAAGGGAATCCTGCAAATGTCAATGGAAATTCCATCACTCAGACATAAAATGTATCTTATGGAAGTTCTTTCTGCAATAGACCTTTGCGAAGAAAAGGCTTGTGTGAGTCTGGGCAATGGAAGAGGTCTTCCATCAGTGGTCTGCTACCCACATCTGTGCTTGAGTTGCAGACCCTGGGAAAAGTGAGGTGGATGAGGTTCTGGAATGTGATTGGATAGAAATCTCCAGGACTCTATCCCTTAGTACAGTGGTTCTCAACCTGTAGGTCACTACCCCTTGGGGTTGAATAGTCCTTTTATGAGGGTTGCCTAAGACCAATGAAAAACAGAGGTATTTACATTACAACTCACTATGTGACAGTTCCTCATGTTGTGATGATTCCCCCAACCACAAAATTATTTTTTGTTGCTACTTCATAACTATAATTTTGCTACATTGTAACAGTAACTATTTGATATGCAGGGTATCTGATATGAAACTCTCAAAAGATATGGACACCCACAGGTTGAGAACTACTGCTCTAAGTCAACAAGGCAATGAGACATGAGGGTGAAAGGCTCTGGGAGCATCTGGAGGGGAGCATACTATATACCAAGGAGATGCGAACTTGTGCACTGAAGAGAATCCTCTTTCTCACATACTCACCTTGTTATTTCCTTATATTGTGCTCTGCTTGTTTTATTAAAGAGGTGAGGAATCACTGTCTATTGATCACCAGCTATAATCCAGGTGATTGATGTTAGTGCCTGATAGAATGGGCCTTGGTGGTCTGATTGGTCTAACTCTGAACACAACGGTAATAAGTATTGTAGTGGTTGTGGAATCAGAAAACATACCCATCAGAAGGACTCAGATGTAACATGTACAGAAGTTGTTTTTTCCTGTGGCTGGATAAATTTGTTTTTGATGGTTTATTACTTTCTTTTCTAAGTATCCTTTCCAAAAGGGAGAGGGAATAGAATGAATTTTTGAAAATCTGGTTACTATGGAGGAATTGTTTTGCTGATGAAAACTGCAAGTTTCAGGTTGGGGCGCTTTAGAATTGTTAATGATGTATTACAGGTGGTCCTCTGGCTACAGTTACCAGATCTTCCATATGAATACAGTGTTTTCTGTAGTCCAGAGTCCTGTGTGTTCATTAGTTTTCATGCTAACTTTGCACCAAGATCTATGCAGGTTCCTTTGCACATAGTGCAAATGGGTTGTTTGAATACAAAATGTAGCAGTTCAGTACATTTACTCTGAGAGCAGGGACTGTTACCACCTCTTGGAAATAGCTGGTCTAACACAGCACCCAACTTGTACAGTGATGTGTGTATACAACTACCCAGTTTGTACCATGTTGTACATTTACAACTACCCTACTTGTATGATGATGTGTGTTTACAACTTGAAAAACTTGACAGTGGAGAGTTTCAGAGCATTGAGTCAAGTTAAATTTTACTGTAATTTGCAGACATAAATTATTATAAGGTAATAACCTTCTTTAGGGGTGGCACCCACTCTAGATACTGTGTTGTATATTTTAGCCAGCATTCTAAAGTAGCCATGAAAACAATGTGCTCTGTTGAGAGACTTAAGAATCTAAGAAAACTTACTTACATATTGGAGAACAGATATTCTAGTTATATAATTAGCATTAAGAAAAATTTATGAACAAGAAGGATCAGCAAGTTTGACTTTTTAATAATTGAATACAATCAAATTTTTAAATGAAACCTTTAAATTTATTTTATAACATTGTAGCCTGCTACTTTATGAATTATGCATTAATTGGAAAGTGGAAAAATGGATGATTTTTGTATCATGCTTATGTCGAAACACTAAAAATAAGGGTCACCTTAAGCCAATAAGCTCTATGTAATTTAGAGGGAATTTTCTGTGAACACTGAATAATACAGCATGGTCTGCTTCACTGGATAGTCACCTGTCCCTCTGCCAATGCTGAATTACCCAAATATCTGTCTATTCAGAGGAAACTCAGAGAATGTATACCAGCGATGTCTTGGGCATTTAAAATCTAATAAATAAAGTTTGCCTGAAGATCAGAATGCAAAGCTAGCCAGCCACACTAATCAGCCACAGAGGCCCAGGCAGTAGTGGCACACATCTTTAATTCAAGCAACCATACTAGTTAGCCATAGAAGCTGGTGGTGGTAGTGTAGGCTTTTAATCCAGACACTAGAGAGAGGTATAAGGTAGAGACAGGTATAAGTTGGAGATAGGAGTTTGCCATTCCTTCATTCTATGTTTAAGATTTTTATGGAACTCTCAGGTGATTTCCAAAGCAGGTAAGCCATGTCCCATTCTTACTAGCAGTAAAAAATAATCTCAAAATTTCTATATCCTTACCAACACATTTTATTCTTTTTTTTACTTCAAACCTTTTTTGTTGTTATTGTTGTTAATTTTAAAATTAAATTTGAAACAAGCTTGTTTTACATGTCAATCCCAATCTCAGTTCCCACACCCTTCTGTCCTCCCTTGTTCTCCCAACCAACCCCCATCCCATCCCCTTTCTGCTCCCCAGGGAGAGTGAAGCCTTCCATGGGGAATCTTCAAAGTCTGTCATACCGTTTGGAGCAGGGCCCAGGCCTTACCCCAATTTTCTAGGCTGAAAGAGTATCCCTCAATGTGGAATGGACTCTCAAAGTCCATTTGTATACTAGGTATAAATACTGATCCATTACCAGAGGCCCCATAAACTGTCCAGTCCTCCTAACTAACACCCACATTCAGGGGGTCTGGGTCGGTCCAATGCTGGTTTCCTAGCTATCAGTCTGGGGTCCATGAGCCTCCCTTGTTCAGGTCAGCTGATTCTGTGGGTTTCCCCAGCCCCGTCTTGACTCCTTTGCTAATCATTCCTCCCTCTCTGCAACTGGATTCTAGGAGTGTGGCTCAGTGTTTAGTTGTGGGTATCTGCTTCTGCTACTAGATGAAGGCTCTAGGATGGCATATAAGGTTGTCATCAATCTCATTATCAGGGAAGGGCATTTAAGGTAGCCTCTTCACTATTGCTTAGATTGTTAGTTGTGGGCATCCTTGTACATCTCTGGACATTTCCCTGGTGCCATATATTTCTCTTAAAGCTTATAATGAGTCCCCTCTATTATGGTATCTCTTTTCTTGCTCTCCTTTATTTTTTTCCTGACTCAATCTTCCTGCTCCATCATTCCCATCTTTTCTCTCTCCTCCTCTTCCTCCTAACTCCCTTTCCCTTCCCACCACACTCCCAATTTGCTTGGGAGATCCTGTCCCTTTCCCCTTCTCCAGATGACCATGCATGACTCTCTTAGGGTCCTCCTTGTTTCCTAGCTTTCCTGGCAGTGTGGATTGTAAGGTTATCATTTATCTTCTTGATGATAGTAAATTACAAGGTGTTATGAATCTCACTGTAATGTTTGCTTTCATGATAAAAATTAGTTGTGTTTCTTCTCAGGTGATTTTTAATCACTTCCATGTCTTCTGAGAATTGTCTTTTGTTCATTTGTCTTTTGCCATTTAGTTTTAATTATTCATTTGTAAATATTCTATATTAAATCATGGGACAGCCTTTTAAAACTCTGCTTTGTAGAATCCTGCTTGGCTCTGGGATTGTTCTGATTGGGGCAATAGGAAATGAAAAAAAATGACTGACACATACACACAAAACATAGGATTAGGTGTACGATATGTTCTGATGAGGATGCACAGTAGCTTGGAAATGCAGTATGTTTATTATATACAGCTCAACAAGGATGTTGGTTTATGAGCAGCAAAAAGAGGAGGTAGATGAAATAATCTTGGCAGGAGGGCTCTATAGGAGAACAGCCTCAGGCTGCTTTCATCTGAAAAGAAGTTGTATTTGATCCCTTCTCAGACCCAGGAAAGGCATTGCCACTTCACCACTTTGAGGTATTGGGGAATTTGACATGAGAGGTGCTCATGTCATGAGTGCTCATTCATAGAAAAGTGACATTAGCTACTTGTAGCGTGTATGTTTCCGCCAGCCCGCCAGCCCGCCAGTCTGGCGTGCCGGCCCCAAATAACACTCAGAGACTCTGTATTTGATACAATCCTGTTGGTCAACTACCATTATTGTTTATGGGCTAGCTCTGTCTTAATTATTAACCCATTTCTACTTATCTAAGTATTTCCACGTGGTTGTCTTATCGGGGAGCCGCGGCAGGCGTCCTGCTTCTTCCCTGGGCTACATCTCAACTCTGCCTTCTACTTCCTCTTTCCTCCTCCTAGTCTCCTAGCCCCGCCTATCAAATTTTCTATTGGCCACAGGGCTTTATTAACCAGTATGAGAAACATGTATACAGAATAACATCTCCCATCAGCTACTAGTGACACTAGTCACTCTAAAAGGCTACACACCACAGCCTGAAGAAGACTAACTCACTTCCTTTCCACTAATCCTCTGTCCCCCTCTCCATCTCTTTTCTGTCTGGGACAGAGAGAGGCTTTGCAGCTTCTAATTTATGGCCTGTCCGGTACTTGGTTGTACTGTACTCCTGCCATGTAAACTGTTCCAGACTAAGCCAGGTGGTGTGAAAATTCTCTCCAGGCCCTGAAAGTATATAAAGGCCAGATGTTTTTCTGTGTTTGGGGAATTTTCTGGCTCTTTTCCTATGGCCCACCCCTGTTATCCTGACCTTGTCTGCTATTTCTTAAATTTTGCTTTTAATCTTGTCCCTCTTAAGGTTTTGAAGGAAAGTTTCTCTTTCCTTTTAGGCTCCGTGCATGGTGTTTTGATCCATATCCTTTCCCTCTGGACTGCTCTCTCACCTCAAGACCCAGTCATGATCCTCATGACCATGAGTGCCTCTATCCTAATAAATCTCATACCTGAAGAGTAATTTTGTGTTATTACCCTTTTCTGAGACATACTTCTAATAATATACATTTCCCTCTACCCAGTGAATTTCCTTTACTTTCATGATAGACTTCTTTGGAGCATAAAGGACTTTGAATTTAATGAAGCTCAGTTTCATCTGTTTTGGTGTCGTGGTGTCATGTGCAAAGCCCAGTGCAAAGTCATGACAGCTTATGACTGTTTTATTCTAAGGGCTGTTAGAGATTTTACTCTCATACCTGCAGTGTTGATTTGTAGTTGTTTAATGCAAAATCTCACTTTTTAAAGAAAAGAATCTATTATATAAAAACTATAGATTATTTCCAACCTTTTCCCTCCCCACTTAACTCTTTCCTCATCTCCCCACACTACCTCTCAAATTTATGACCTCTTCTTACATACACATGGAGGAATATAACTAAATGGACTCAGGTGGTGTGTGTGTGTGTGTGTGTGTGTGTGTGTGTGTGTGTGTGCGTGCTGGGCTGACCACTTTAGATCAGATAGCCTAAAAGGGAGTGAGTCTCTGGAGACAACTTATCTTCTAACAACCATTAATCACCTGTAGCTCTTGATGTACAAGTGGAACCTTGTGAATTTCTTCCATCTGTGTTGTATTACCAACCTGTGATGTCATTGTGCTGATCATTGTGTAGTCAAATGTGTTGTTGAGATATCATGGATATAGCTTTCCTGATATGTCTAGAAGGCATTATATAGCAGCTGCTGGGCTCTTTGCACAATTTTCCTGAGCCTTAGGTATAGGGGTTGCACTGTAGAGGTATCAAAGTCTTATTTTCTGCATGTTGACCAGATGTGGATCTCTATAACAATCTCCATCTGCTGCAAAAAGCAGCTTCTTTGATAAGAAGGTGTCTGAGTTCAGATTTACATTGCTATGATGAAATATGACCAAAAGTAGCTTGGGGAAGAAAGTGTTTATTTCTTCTTACACTTCTATACAACATGCATCATCAAAGGAATTTGGGGCAGGAACTCAGGGCAAGAATTTGGGGATGTCTACTAGAGCAGAGGTATGGAGGAACGCTGCTTACTCACTATTTGTCCCTGTAGTTTGCACAGCCTGCTTTCTGATACAGCCCAGGTCCCCTTGCCCAGGAGTGGCACTGTCCGCAGTGAGCTGTGCCCTCTCACATCAATTGCTAATCAAGGAAATGCTCCACAGGCTTGCTAGCATGGCATTTCTTCAGTGGAGGTTTCCTTTTCCCAAATGACTGTAGCTTGTGTCAAGTTGACAAACACTAGCTAGCACTAGGGGTGAGAGCTATACTTATCTGTGGGTGTAAATATTTATTAAATATTATGTGATGTTAAGAATGTGTTTAGAGAGCCAGGCATGGTGGCACACACCTTCAATTCTAGAGCTAAGCAAGCAGAGGCAGACAGATCTCTGTGAGTTTGAAGCTAGCCTGATATACAGAGTGAATTCCAGGATAGCTAAGGCTGTTTCACAGAGAAACTCTGACTCTAAAAACAAACAAAACAAACAAACTAATAAGGAATATGTTTGGAAATTATATAGACCCTAGAGGAGAACCTACAACTCCATTTTTCTAAGCCAAGTTTTGTGCTATACTCCAGCCTCATTAATTTTATGTGGATAATTAGTTTTCCCAGGAAAAACATTATATATACACACACACACACACACACACACACACACACACACACACACACTACTTCTACCTCTGATTCTTCCTGACATGCCAGTGGAAAATTAATTGACCATAAAAGTGAGAATTTATATATAGATTCTCAACTTTAAACCACCTTAATTATTGAAGCTTTATAACACGTTTTATTATTTGTGAAGTACAAGGACTTCTGATTTCTTGTTCTTCCTCCAAATTGGTTTTTTGGTATTTGGGTTCTTTATAGTTTTCATGTGAGTTTAGGCATAGGATTGTTATGGTGATTTTGTTGAATTAAGCTTGGGAAATGATTGCACATTAGTGACATTAATTCTTCTGACTCCTAAAGATAGGATATCCTGGATTTTTGGGCCTCATAATTTCTCTCCACAATGTTGTATAGTTTTCAGAGTGCACAATTTTTATTTGTTTTAA